>QTSX02001421.1:1200000-1809865 GCA_014839935.2 Entomophthora muscae
ACACAAAGCATAAAAAGATTGAGGGTAAGCAACCATTGTCACACATAAGTATCATTTTTTATTAATTATTATCATGTTTTCATTATATACCAATTAGGGTACATTCAGCTGAAAACCCCTCCGTTTCCAGAAACACACCTGGATTCCTATCACATGGTTTATGACATAACAGCGTCATCCAATCCAGATCTTTACCAAAAAGATCTTCACACTCTTAACTTATAAGAATTTGCCCTAATATATTCCAGAATCACCTGATTCTTTCAGTAGAAATGTATTGATTTGGTTTGAAGCATTCCAGACTTCCAGTGCCAAAACCCTGTATAATATATGTATTCCTGATCCAAGCTATCCTTTTTCCAACTGGGAACCAGCTGATCAATCCTGAATGTATAGACACCATTGTCTATATTTAGTTATTTTTGCATTTAATGGTTTTTTGCCTTAAAACCCATTAAAACGCTTTGAAACTCAAACCAGGTGCCACTGCAGTGCCCAGGAACTTTCCCAGGCAGCGCCTGAAAGATTCACTGGGTGGCGCCTCAGCGCTTTACAAATCAATTAGGTGGTGTGGTGGTGCTTCTAACCTAATTAATTTGCCAAAACCGTGCTTTTAAACCACAATTTGGGGGTTTACTTTTGGCTAACATTAACCAAACTTCTTGACACAGTCAAGGCAATTAAACAATATAATTAAATCCTCATTAATTATATTCCCAGCATATATTAATTAACCTTCCCAGTTAATTAATCTGTTTGAAGACAACAAGTCTTTAATTGACACAGTCAAGTCCATTTTGGCCCTATAATTAAATCCTCATCAATCATATTCCAGGGTATCAATTAATTAACCTTCCCAGTTAATCAATCAGTTTGAGACACCTAGTCTCATAATCTGAACCATTCAGATTATTCATTACGGCCCTCAATTAGTAAATCCTAATTGATTCCTGGGTAATCCATTAACCTCCATGGTTAATTAGATGGTTTTAGACACCTAGTCTCATAATCTGAATCATTCAGATTATTCATTTTGGCCCCCAATTAGTACAGCCTAATTGATTCCTGGGTAATTCATTACTACACTGGAAAGTCTCTCCAAGGCCAATCCTATTGTTTTGAATTTCAACCTATGAAATTCATCACAATTCAGCCTCTTTATGAAACCACAGCCCAATGTGACTGTAGTACGGTCACAATCACAAGTGACAAATTCCTGCTATCAATTAGCAGAAACCCCCCCCCCAATTACAAGATTCAAACCCTAGGAGCCTGTGGGCTGCCAGCCTGTGGGCCCAGCTGCCTGCATTTTTTTGGGCTTAAATCAGAAATAGATTTGAATTTAGAGAAACCTCCACAAATCACCAGTGTAGCACCTTCTATGATTGAACCCTGCCCTCTTAAGAATCCTCTTAGACTAGCCAATAAGAGCGCTAACCCAAGCAATATCCCTGTAATAACTTGGGCCACCAAGGATTTCCAAACCCTGATAAATGCTACCACCTGGCCCACAAGAATTTGCAAAAGTTTTCACAGTTTTGATGAGCATACTTATACCCAGGAGATGACGAGAAAATGCTTATTGTCATTCTTACAATAAATTGTTATGAACCTTTGGTTCACGCGGGTCTTACCCTACATCTTTTTAGCACTTTACCATTTTAATTTGATCTTCCCAGGTCTGTTCCCGCTTCCCACCAAGCCCTGAAAATGTGGACCAATAGCATGAGTTATTCTGTCCTCCTGGAGCTCCTTACAGCCTGGTTCATTTTACAGAGTATCCTCCAAGCCCAGATTATTTGGAGTTTACCTTAGAGGAAATCCTAATTTATGACCCAGAAGCTCATACCAGAGAAACAGAGCTTATTGGTTGTGAAAAAACTTGGATCCCTATGCAACCTTTGCTATTTTGCAACAAATATAACTACCTGCCCAGGTATTTGGTACCAATGCCCCCTCCCTTGACCCGCAGCCTGGCCACCCGCAAGAACCTGTTGCTACTAGTGAGTCCACTTCTACCCAGATATTTGGAGTTATGTACATCACCCCACTGGCTTAATCAATTTTATGGTTCCCACCAGCAGACCCTGGGCCATCCTTGGGAAATCACTATCCTACATTGTAAAGTTAGCCCCCATCCTGTGATGGGCCCTTCCTCCTGGGCCTGCGGGCTGTCCACCTGCAAGTTCTCATGAACCTCTCACAGGATGGATCCCTGGCAGTAAGTTTGGGTGGAGGTTACTGGGGAGAGTTATAGCAGATATTTAGATCAAAGATGGCTTGGGCTATGCTACTGTAAGGCCCAGGATTCAAAGAATCAGGGTTAACCTTGGGGGACTTGCAACTGTCAATTTTAAGCGGGTGGGGTGAAAGTGCATTGGAACCAAATATTGGTCATCCATAAAGTACTGCAGGCTATGCACAGCCACCACAGTTAGATGGATGGTTGTCCCAGCATCAAAAGCTTCTGGTGGAGAGAGCCTTAGTAGCCCAAGGTTTTTCTGGATGGGCTATGGGCATAATCTGGCAACAGATCTAAAAAGGTTATTGTTCCTGGTTTAATGGAAAAGATGGATTGAAATAGCCACCTGGAGAGAAATTGGTGTGGTGGCAAGTACAACCTGAAAAATTCATAAGTAAGGGTTGGTTTTGGCTTTAAAGTGCTAGAGTCAAATGAAGCAAGAAAACTACCTAGGGTCATGGTTAAGGATTTATTGATTTTTGTCAGGACCTTGTATGCATTGGTGAGCTGGAAGGGTTTACCTTGGTTTTTGGAGGTGAGTACCAGGCTTATGATCACAAATCCTGTATGATAATTAGTCTTCTGGGCATTCCAATTGAAGAGGCAGCATACTGGTTTTAGAGTCTGATCTTTGTGTGTAGAAATGAGTAAGTCTTTTCTTGAGTTGCATCAGTCAGTACAGTGATCTTAATATGAGAATATTTGGGTATAGTAGCATTAAAGCTGGTTAGGGTTGGTCGCAGCAATTGTGTGATCACAGAGTCATAAAACTTTTTTAAACAGGTTTTTGATTAAGTCACAGAACCATGTGTGATTTTTTTGCAACTTTTGGAGCATATTTTTACCTTGCTCCATTGTGTAGTTCATGAAATATAGAAGGAATGTGATTTTTGAAATGAAATAGCTGATTTCATTTTTTGCAAGGCGCTGGATGTAAAGTTAGAACAGTTTCAGTTGTTGGATTTTATTTTTTAACTACAATTCATTACAGCTTTATCCGACATTATCTATCAAGGATAGTTTTGATTGACCACAGTCTATTTAGACAATTGTATTGTAATACTTTTTTATTTAAATTCATAAAAATATATTATCAACTAAAAATAATAGCTTGTATGAGGTTATATGATTATGATTGGTCACAATACAAAATCATATATGATTGTGCTTGGCCATAGTACAATTCATGCAGATTTGTTTTGTGGCTTTAAGCGCAAATCACAAAATATGGCAGTTAAAGTTGTACCCTGCCTCCTAAAGTTATAAAGCAAATCAGTATGGATTGCAATGTGATTTGAAGGTCACAAAATGATTTGTGACCAAGTGTCAAAACACAAAACCAATTGTGACTGGTGAAGCTTGGTCACTCTTAAAATTTAGCCCAAGGGGCACCAGGTAGCAATCTTTATTCGTAAATAGGGAAAAGGTGGGGGAATGTAAGAATTAGGACCCGTATTATGACGGCCAAGCACAGGACTCGCGATCAATGTAAATTAAGCTAGTGTATCTGGGTCTCTTATCTCCTTGCTAGCAACGGGAATTGAACCCGTGCCCTCGGGGGACAAGCTGGCGCCTAAACCAACTCGGGCACTCCCCCCTGGGTGAAGATTGGTCAAGACTCAAATTGTGATGATTTTGGCGCCCACCCCTACTCTATAGTTGATGTACCTGAAGCAAGAGGTAGCGAACTACATATGCTAACAGGCAGCGGTATGGATGGTTTATTCAGGTGATAGATTATAGCGATATCCTATAGATTCACGGTGTATTTTTGAGAGATAATTGGGTCAATTAACTAGGTTTGTAGAAGGCAGCTAGGCCAAGTTCCATGCCATGGCGGATGCCATCCAAATATGGCATGATCTCATAGGCAGTGGCGCGATGGATCGACCTATGATTAGCTATCAGAGCTAAGGTTGATATGGTTTGCCGTATTTGGTTTACGCCGGCGGGATAAAGTTGCCCATACCTTTGAGTGGGATCGGATGGTTTCTTATAAATTCTATACTGTTATCCTTGGCGGGAATTCCAGGAGCCATCTATGCTGGCGAGCTTTGCTTCACGCTAGCTATTCAAGCTGCTGTAACTCAGATGAAACCAACGGATTTCAATCATGTCCTTGGATTGGCGAACTATTTGAATTGTTTACATCTGCTTAAGGATAAAACAAAGTTTGATTACAGAATGGTTGATCATCACCTTTAGATTTAACATACAGATTGGAGTGGCTGGTAAGCGTAGTATTATGAAGTCATAGTAGGATTGCGTGACTGCTAATTAGTTGTGTTAATTTGAAATTGGATCATGTTTTGGAAGTTTCGTGAAAATCACCGCTCGTCACCGATCTGAGTGTGGAGGATGATGGGTATAATTTAGTCAAGTCCAGAATCTGATTTGACCAGGCGAGATGTTTGATTGGGAGGATGGGCGATTTAAGGATGATCTCATAGCTGATTGGCTATTGCTTTTAAAAGTCATCTTATTGGCCCAAGCTAAGTTGGAGTAAATTAATGTTGGGTCTAATTAAGTATTTAAATTAGGATTATATGGTGTGCTTATGGCAAGCTGGAGTAGACTAATGTTGGGTCTAATTAAGCATTTAAATTAGGATTATATAATGTACTTATGATAGTAAACTCCATACCGCCACCAATTAAATTGGCATTGGAGATGGTAAGTAAGGGATGATATCATTTCAAATAAATGGCGGGTGATGAACATTTGGCAGGGGATATAAAAGTTGAATGGCTTGAATTATTGCAGCAATGATTACTCGCCCAAGCACAAGACGCCCCAGCATCCGGCGAGCGCCAACAAAAAAGTCGGTGGGGGATGATGACAAGGTAGTTGAAGGGGTTTCTTTAAGCACCCTCACCAACTACCGCTTCTCAGGCTATGTATTCGAACTTCACGAAGGCAAGGGATGGCAGCGCCGCCTACTGACGTTTGATGGCGAGGTCCTAAAGTGTCTTTCCAAGAGCGCGCTTCCCACCGACACCAAGAAGCCAAAGTGGGAGGCACGGCTTTCCCAAGTTGACGATATCCGCGTCATGGAGTCACCCAAGGGCCCCCTGATACGCACCAAGCAGCTCCCCTGCTTTGTGATAGACCATGCCGACCAGCATCACATCCTGCGGCTGTCGTCGGCCATGGAGTTCGAATGCTGGATGTTTACCCTTGGCAACTGCTGGACGCGCCCCCCAACCCAGCCTGGATCTAACTCCGACTACGACGCATGTCTAGACGCCTGGAACCGCAGCCTTGACGAAACAATGTCCGACTCTTCCTCGGGTGCCAAGATCATGCCTCCCTCTCCGCCCGCCAAGCCACGCATCGCCGAATCCCCTCCCAAAATCAAGACATCCCCCATCCGCCGCCAGCCCGCTTCCAAACCAGTCGCATCCCGCAGCAGCCTACCCATTCCTGACAACGCAGCCAAGTACTCCGACACCCTGCTACCACACCGCAGAAACAAGTCAGCAAACCCTAACCCTCGCATCGTCGCCCTAGCCAATGAACATACATCCCGCTCATTACACAGGACTCTGCTCCCCAATCACGCTACCCGCCCCCAGCTAAAGACTCTGACCCCTGGCCGCAGCTCCCGCCCTCGCTCCTTCGAGCATTCCATCCCTGCCCCCAACCACACCAAGCTTCGTGGGTGGGCTTCCCATCCCAGCAGCACTCTCCTGCTCCACCCAAAAAGTATTGTGCATCCACACCGCCAATTACATTTTGCATCGCCTCAGCCACTCACCAGGTTTAGCCAACCTTAATTTTATTAATAAACTTACGTGTCATTAAAACATTACCCCGCCAAGCAGTCTCACTATGCACACCCGTTAAAACAACCGAAATCATGGGGTTTGAAATCATCACACAAGCAGCGAATCCGCTTTATTTTGATTTCAAAATAAGGCAATCCTAAAACTGTCACTGGATGTAAACCATTACAGCTTCAACTAAAAACCGATATCATCTAAAATCCAAACCCAGGATTCTTATCCAACATGAAGTTCCAACCAAGCCGCCACTGCTCCCATTTCAAACATAATTTCGCATCTTAAATGATTAGCTATGCTGCGAGGAGCTTACCTTTCTGCCGCCACAACCAAATTTCTTTACAAAACCAATAATTATCCAACCCGAATTGCTCACCTTGATATACCAACATGTAAGATATCCTTACCCCAGATCTAATTAGGGGTGCAGCAGATCTAAAACGATGGCTGCTTTATAACGAAGCAGCCAATCAGATCAATCCCAGTTCAGATTCCAGAAAATCGGAGCCAGCAACTTTTCCGGAATTGAGGCCTTACTTCTGCCACTGGTGGGGGCTCCATTTTGGATCTTACTGTATACATTAATGGGCAGAACAAAAATGTTGCTTTTTAATTTTTAAAACATATCATTTAAAATAAAACTGATGTCAAAATTTCAACTTTTTATTGATATATTATTATTATTTGCCTACCCCTGGTTTCCGCAAGATATTTCCACTCGAAGCCAAGATTATAGCATTGGATTCCAGAGCAGGAGAACCCTCTGCCACCGGATCCTCTGGGGGGATTCAGATCCCCTATTTTGGGGAGTCCGCTCCCCAGAACCCCGCCCTTCAAACATATCATTGCACAAATATTGTAGCCAGCATGTTTTTCCACCCCATGTCATGGATAATGCCATCTTAACTGGAATTACCTATCCCCAGAAGAAAGCACCCAAGCAACTAACTCCAAAAAGATCCATGAAGAGTCTGGCTGATCTAAACCAAGCCATCAATAATAAACGGGCTGTGGCAAAGCATGTGCGGGTTTTGCTGATTTCATCAAATGAGTCAAAGAATGCTTAGAAACCTCAAAAATAGGTAATGTGGTGCTTTATGGTGGCAAAATCAATTTATGTCATCATAAATATTTGTAACTTTTGGAGGCTTGGTGACAAAAATTGAGGCCAGCCACATCATCACCAAATCCCAACCCCCATTCGAATTACAATTCCCTAGAACTACTTTAGCAGTTCAATAAACATAATAACATTAAAACCAATATCAAGTCTTCAAGTTTGCCAAGCATTATCCCCCAAATATGATGTTCCTTCTCACTTACGTGCCTGTGCAGTACCTCACAGTTCATGGCTTCAATTCCGCAGTTTCAGCAGCCTCCGTGCTGATTTTTGCTTCCCAATTTTGAAACCAAAGAAATTGTGGAACCGATCTGAGAGTGTGTGTACTTACAAATCCAGCCACTGCTTCACAATCAGTTTTATCCTTCTGTTCTTCTCCAGTTTTCTTTGGCTGTCTTGCCCCCTGCCTCTTCTCAGAGATTCACATCCGCAAATTTCAACTTTACAATCCTTGTTAATTATTGTGTTTGGCTCCTGGGGTGACATCCAGGAGGACACGGCGGGAAATCTTTATAACAAAAGATTTGAGGTCCGAAGCTAGCCTTGGGTTAGCCTTCAGGGAAAAATTAAAGGCACATACCTTAATTTCCTAGAATACAAGATGAGGACTTCCTTTTGGCAAAAGGAAAGGAAAAATCTTGAAGAATATTAAAGCCAACACAAATGTGGATAAACTGGTCTTTATTAGGAGAAATGATTCTACTTAAATAGTAGACAAGGGTCAATGATCACTCATTAGGTAGACAGAGTGGCAGAAGGAGTCACATTAGGATGAGTTCATACCAGGATCAGTCACGGACAGGTATGATAATCCAGAATAGGTGGATATCAAACTAGACCCATTTCTGAAAGGCAAGAAATTCCCAAAATTGAAAGTGAAACCGACTAAATCTTCACACCTATCAATATTCGAAGGCCCTATCAAAATGGCATTAATGGCGCAATTTACGACACCTCCCCCCTCAAGATTAGACAGAGGGAGTTGATATTTACAGAGAAATTTAGAGTGTACCCAGGCAAAAGGACGGCCGGAGGACAATAGCTTCACAGTATACTCGACACCCTTCTTGTAGGTGACTTCACAAGGTCTAACCCAGAGGGAGTCTAGCTTATGCGCACACCCCCCAGTACAATTTTGATAATAGAGGACTAGGTCACTCACTTGATACTCAGGGAGAGAGGCTCTGGAAGCGTTAGAGGGCGAGAGTTCCAGGGCTTTGACCTTGTAAGCAGTAGAATAGGCGGTAGCTTGGATGTCAATGATACAGTTAGTCAAGTCTCTAACATGATCTTTGGGATTAGTAGAGGCGTCACCCTCCATCAACGGGGGTCCCAAGATTGAGGGGTAGTGGCTTCTTGTCCATACAGCATGGCAAAGGGGGACTGGCCAGTCACTCAGTATCTGCTGAGTCTATATGCAAAGAGGGCAGCAGGGAGGAACATATCCCAGTTAGCGGCATCAGAGAGTGTAAGCTTTCACATGATGGACACAAGGGTGAAGTTTGCTTGTTCCACAGTCCCGTTGATGGATGGGTTATATGGTGCAGAGAAGGATTGATGTGTGCCCATAGCTTCTACAATGGACGTTATGAGGCAAGCATTAAAGTTGGTCCCATTGTCAGAAAGCAGGACTTGAGGGTAACCATGACAGTAGAAGATGTCTTGCAACAAGAAATTATCCGTGGTCTTGGCGGTTATATCTTTGATTGCTCTGGCTTTGACCCATTTGCTAAAGTGGTCGACGGCTACCAAGATGAATCAACACCCATACCTAGAATGCAGGAGAGGCCCAACAGCATCAATACTCACAGTGTGGAAGGCATTCTTAGGCGGGATGAGCTTGAACTGATGTTGTGAAGGTTGGGGGCGTTGAAGCTGAAAAGGATGGCAGGAGGCAAGGACGTCCAGAATTAGGAGGTGCATATTCTCCTAATAGAAGTTTTTGCACAACCAGTCATAAGTCTTTGCTATGTCTCTGTGTCCTGTGTCAATGTGGGCTTGGAGGATGATGGCAACCCTCATTCTAGGACAGACAAAGGGCAGAAAAGCGTTGTTGACTTTCTTGAAGAGTTGTCTATTTCAAATCACAGTGTCCTTGGATGGGACTTGTAGGGCCAGACGAATGTCTTCTGGTTCAGTGGTCCAGGATTCAGGGTACCCTATTAATTTGTATAGACAATTGGCGTCAGCAGGATGGATGGCTAGTATGGGCATTCTTGACAAACCATCAGCATTCTGATGCTGCGCCCCAGGGCAATGTACTACGGTGAAATCATATCCTTGCAGGCATAAAGCCCAACGGGCTAGTTGACCTTTGGGCTCCTTTAATTGCTGCAGCCACTTTAGGGAGGAGTGGCCAGTAACTACTGTAAAGTGAGTCCCTTAGATTTAGTGTCTGAACTGTTTCACTGCATGCAAAACAGCTAAACATTCCTTCTCCGTGACGCTATAATTCTTCTTGTGCTTGTTGAGGACTCACAAAGAGTAGGCCACAGGTTGGTCTACGCCTTTATCATCAAGTTAGGCTAAAATAGCACCCACAACTACTCTTCTTGCATCAGTGTACAAGATAAACTCTTTATAATAATCAGGGTAGACTAGGATAGGAGCCTCTTTGAGCTTGGCTTTCAGCGCTTCAAAAGACTGTTGTTGGCTGTCAGTCCACTCAAAGGGTACATTGCAAAGGAGTTGGACAAGAGGTTTGCTTAATTCAGCAAAGGCAGGGATGAATTGTCAATAGTACCCTATCATACCAAGAAACACTTGGACCTCTTGTAGGCTTGTGGGGGGCAGCATTTTTTCAATGGCTTCCACCTTATTATTCATAAAGCATATTCTAGTTTGGGTGACCTTGTGGTCCAAGAATTCAAGTTGTTCCTTGAAAAAGAAGCATTTAGAGGGTTTGAGTTTCAGGCCTGCCTCTCAAATTTTAAGGAAGAAAGCTTTTAGGTAGTCCAAATGGTTGGTAAAGGTGGAGCTGAACACAGTAATATCATCAAGGTATACAAGGACGCAGGAGAGCTTCAAATCTTGCAGGATGGAGTCCATAGCCCGTTGAAATGTAGCAGGGGCATGACAGAGTCCTTGGGGCATACGAGTGGGTTCAAAAAGACCTTCTGAGGTGATAAGTGCTGCCTTTTCTCTATCTTCAGGAGACAAGTCAATCTGTCAGTATCCTGAGGCAAGATCCATAGCAGAGAAAAACTTTGATCCCCCTGATCTTCTAAGTGCATCATCAATTCTAGGCAGAGGTAAGAGTCCTTTTTGGTGAGCAAGTTCAGGCAACAGTAATCCATCACAATGCGGTGGCCTCCATCCTTCTTTTTAAGGATTAACAATGGGGAGGCCCAAGGGCTCTGAAAGGGAGCTAGTAGCCCAGCGTCTAAGAGCTGCTTAAGTTCCTTAGAGATCTGAGCATCCTCTACCCTGCTGCGGCGGTAAGGTTTGGCACAAAAGGGTGGGGCATCACCTGTATCAATCTGGTGGATAACCCCCTTTGCTAGTCCATAGTTGTTGGGTCCTGAGGCAAAGATATCCTTAAACTAGTCTAGCAGTTCTAGTAAATCTTTTTGTTGAATGGGTGACAGTTGTGGGAAATCAGCAGCGGTGAAAAGGGAGAGAACCTGAGGGTATCCTTCAAGCATTTTAAAATCACTAAACGTTCCAAAAGGGTAGAGGGACGCCACTTGTTCTGAACCTAATATGCGGTCATGCCCAACAACCTGGCCCTTGGTCATCTGCATAGGCAGGGTGGTCAGTTTAGCCAACAACAGCTGAGCAGGCTCCTTATGAGTTCAGTCTGAAATCCCAGGGCATAACTGAGGCTCTTTACGGCTTAGGAAATTGGGAGAATATAGCTCCAAAAAGGATTTTTCAGGAAGCTTGTAGGCTATCTGGGAGTCTATAATCACTTGGGAGCCTGGAGGGATGGTAATAGCTGCAGGGGCAAGAAGAGGCACACCTTCCTCAGCAGGACAGGAAGGAGGAGGGAAACACAAATGGAGGAATGAGTCCTGTACTTGAGTGAGAAGATACCAGTGGGGTACTCAAGCACGCAAGTCTTAAGACAATTTCCCGTGAGACGCGGAGATTCTTCAAAGATTAAAGGGATCTCACATCCTAGGAGTGATAGGTACCCATCTCTAAGGTTCACAATCCTGTTGTACTCTTGAAGGAACTGCGTACCAACCAGGAGATTGTAACTTTCATTTTTGAGGACAACTGCAGGGGATGTAATAAGAAGCTTCCCAAACCTCATGGGCAGGGCATAGTAAGCACCATTGGCTCAAGTTTGGGCCATGCCAGCTGTACCATATGACTGAGTGTAGTTGAGGTCGGGAGCCAGCTTAAGTTTTTTCATTAACTTGGACAATACCACATTGACTGGAGAGCCTGTGTCCAAGATAGCCTTGATCTTAACCTTTTGAATTGATACTTCCACACAAGTAGTATCTTTCCCAAAGGGGGTAAGACAGCCAGCATATCCTGAGCAGCTTCCAATTCTTTCTTCCATTTGGCCAGCATGCATTGTAAGGCAGGAATTTCCTTATACACAGTCTGCAAGGGGAGTGATACAGTCACATTCTGAAAGAGAGTTTCTGCTAGTTCAGCAGCCTCTTCAGAGGAATCTACCAAGACAGGGGGACAATGAGCCTGAGCCAAGTAAGGACAAGACACTATGGTCTTATCTTCAGTTGCAGATGGGCAAGTTGCAGTTGTGGTTTTCCCTGAACATAGCTTGTAAGGGACAGAGACTGTCTCCGGGACTGCCAGAACCAAGTAGCCATAATCATCAGATTCATCACAGTCAGATTCCTCAGGCTCAGAATCACTAGAGAGGTTATGAAATAAGTGAAGGATAGTTGGGCCAGCCAAGGGGGAATATTCCTCATCAGAAGGGGGATCAGGAGGAGACGGGAGAGATTGGTCAGCAGAGAGCGTCTCTGCCTCTAAGCTGACCTCTCTTTTCCTACCTATTCCTTTGGGTTGTAACCCTCTACCCAAGGATTGGTGCAGGTAGGTGAGTGGTGTTCTATTTGACCATAGTTATGGCATCCTTGTCTCTTAGACAGCCCACTTGAGCCTAGTGTCATAATGTGCGGAGTGCAGGAGGTGGTTCCTGTATTGTTGGCCTTATTTTTGTGCACTATGGTACCCCCATGGGTCAAGTGCATGTCCTGTAAGAGGGTCTTGATACTCTTCATTGAAGTAAGGGAAGCTTTGTGGGTCTTGAAGTGCAGACATAGGAGTTGGTTCACCTTCAAAGCGTTTGGACATGCTGTGTACGCTTACCAGGGAGTTAATTGACAAATGGTGATCAACTGTTGTCCTTCAGTGTAGAAAAAATTGTCAAATTCAGCCAAGGTTTCTTTGGGCTTAAGTTTGATATGCATAAACACATCCTTCTTGACTCCCAAGCTGAGATCTCCTCTGAACTCTTCAATTAGGAGTTGCTTCATGTCATCCCAAGTGACAATAGAAGGGAGTTTGGGGACCACAACTTCTTGGCACGTGGGATGCAGGCAGGTAAGAATATGCTCCTTCTTAAGTTCATCAGTGGCCCTATGCATTACAGTCTTGTAAATTGTCAGAAATTCATCAATGGTAGAGGTTTTAGAGTCAAATATCTGCTTGAACAAAGTCTTGTAATTGGGGTCAATGGATGAGGAGGTGGATTGGCTGTTGCCACCTGGGTTGAGAACTTAAATGTGGGGATTGCCCTCAAACTCAGATTCAGCAGCAGGTTGTCTAGCCCAGAGGAGTCAAAGGCTTTCCTCTAGGGTATCCAAGGTAGAGCTGTTCTGTCCACTAATATCTCTAGTGGTGGCAACAGCAACTCCAAATTTGTCAATCTTAATTTGTTGCACTGATAAGGTGCCAGCAATCCTGTTGGGGCGAGTGGTCAGGAAAGTGGTCTGGGCAACCAAGGGGATGACCTGTCCATTCATTGTCTCAGTAAAGAAGGAGAGGTTTTGTACCTCTCTCTCCAATGTGTCCTGCCTATCAGCAACATCATTTGTTACTTCTGCTAGCTGATCCAGGGCAAGGGCGCAGTTGATCTGGGGTTGGCTTTCCAAACCAGAGCAGCAACCATGATTGACCTTAGTGGGAGTATTAGCAACTTCAGTTTCCTCTTCACCTTCAGACTCAGAGGAAGAGCCCTCAGGATTAGAGAGGTGTTGTCTTAAGTACTCAATTTCTCCTCGCAAAGTAGCTACTTGGTCAGTGAGCAAAGCAATGCGAGGGTCGGGTATAGGTTCAACTGGAGGGGGGTTCTGAACAGAAGATTGACGCTAAGTGGTAGCCTTGAGCTCAGCTATTGCTTCCCATATCTTGGCTTCAAAGTCAGATGGGACCTCAACAGAAGGAGCAGGAGGTGTCACCTCAATAGATACTACTCTATCATCCACATAATTTTGTAATTGATATAGAGTGTTGCCTAGTGCAGCCTTATCCAGACCATATTGATGCTGCAGATGGCGGCCCCAAGTATCAACATGAGTTCCAATCAATTTGAGCTGAGAATTAATATGTTCTTGAAATTGGTTAAGTTTTCTAACCAGAGTCTCAAAGTCCTGCCAATGTTTTAGCAGAGAGGCCTCAATTTGCCCACACCACGTTGCTTGATGCTCATCTAATTTGCATAGTTGATCCTTGATGTATCCAGGGAGTGAGGAATGAAGGGAATTAAGTGAGAAGGTCAAGTACTTCTGGGAGGCCAGCGAGCTGCGCTGGTTATGAGAAATACACGCAAAGAGACTGTGGGATCATTCTTGATATGCCATATTCTGAGCATGGTTGTTTGAGACAGAGGTGGCTACAGCATTTAGAAGCTGGTTCTGGGATCCTAATGCAAGTTGATGATGAACCAGGGTGGGTTGGATAAACTGGTTGACTAACACGCCAATTGTATCCATTGACTCCATCAGCGCGGGAGGGAGACCAAAGTCCAAGAGGAAGGAATACAGGTTTTTTTGAAGCATACCCAGGACAGAGATAAGGGATAGTATGCATTGCCACAGTGCCAGAGTGGAGTAGGGAGCGTGCAGCAGCACAAGCTTGCTTGTAGTTGAGAGAGAAATCTGGAAGGGGGCCTACACAGGCCTAGGGGACAGCACCAGTACCATAGGAGTTGAGGGGGCATCAGTGAAGTCTTCTTCTAGAGGAGGACTAGAAACTTCAGGTTGTTTGGGTACTTCAGAAACAAAGGGAGAAGGACCAGATAATGCACGTGGGAATGGGATAACCAAGGGGATTGAAGCCCCTGTAGTGAGCACCATTTTGCTGTGTTTGGCTCCTGGAGACAACATCCAGGAGGACACGGCAGGAAATCTTTATAACAAAAGATTTGAGGTTTGAAGCTAGCCTTGGGTTAGCCTTCAGGGCAAAATTAAGGGCACATACCTTAATTTCCTGGAATAAAAGATGTGAAATTCCTTTTGGAAAAAAGGAAAGGAAAAAGCTTGAAGAATATTAAAGCCAACACAAATGTGGATAAACTTGTCTTTATTAGGAGAAATGATTCTACTTAAATAGTAGACAAGGGTCAATGATCACTCATTATTTAGACAGAGTGGCAGAAGGAGTCATGTTGGGATGAGTTTATACCAGGATCAGTCACAGACAGGTATGGTAATCCAGAATGGGTGGATATTGAACCAGACCCATTTGCGGAAGGAAAGGAATTCCTGGAATTGAAAGCAAAACTAACTAAATCTTTGCACCTATCAATATTTGAAGGCCATATTGAAATAGCATTAATGGCACAATTTACAACATTAATTCTCAATTCTTTTATGATATGGTACTTTATTCCCCATCCTGTGAATTTTCAGAACTTTTCTGAGGCTTCACCATGGCACCCTAACCCTAGATCTAATCAGCTTAACCTCATCCCAGATACCTGGTCAAAAGATTCTTCATACTGCCATAACTGTGTTGCACACTGCAGTTACCCAAAAGAGAAAAAAAGAGAAATTGGTTTAATATAGTATTTATTGAGAGATAATAAGGGTTTTTATACCCTACAATAGGCTACCAGAGGATGGCTTGTGAAAAGGGTCTTATCAAGGTTGATCTTTGGCAACATGTGACTAATCTTATTTGGACAGTATATGTGAGTTTCTAGCTGTGGTAATCAACAAGCTTACAGCTTGGTAGCATATATAAGTAGTTGCCTAGATTAGGTGACAGGTTGTTTTAAGGTAGAAGTTAGATGGCTTTATGGACCACTAGTGTAAATTTACTCCCCCAACATTGGACAGGACGCTCTTTCTTTGTCATACAAAAAACTTCTCAACCCTGGTTAACCCCCTCTTTTTTGGAAGATTTGGCCCATACAGTTGACAAGAGATTTGTGTTGGCTTACCCTGCTGATCCCCCTTCTTCCATTGCTCCCCCTGGAAGAAATGCTGATTAATTTAGACTATTTACTGGCTTGGTGTTGTCTGTTATTGGAAAAATTGAGAGCTTGCCAATCAAAGGCCTTCACATCATCCCCCATAAATTCAAAATTGATGGTTGGAATTGGCTCCCAGGAATATTCTATAGGCAGCAACCAATTAGAAGCCAGTCCAGAAATTATTAAAAACCTCCCAACACCCCTGAGTTAGACTGAAAGCTTTCTCTTTCAGCCAACCCAATTCCCCTTCTCCATGCCTGGGCTTCTCAAATTCCAATCCAGTCCCTTAAAGTTGGCAAGTAGGCCCTTTGGGCCCTTGCCTGCTCATTTTCAAATTTATTAAAGTTTTGGCCTCAAAAATATTATCTTGGGGTTCTTCCCTTTCTTAAAAAGTATTGCAGACATCATTTTAAAAATTCCCTTTTTAAAATCCTGTCCCTGGCCTTCATATTCCCCTCTGGGTATCTAGGAAGCTAATTAGCATTAAAAAATTAGCTTTAACTGCTTCAAGCTTAAGTTTGAGTTCATATTTGAAATCTATAATAAAATTTGGTGTTAAAAGTTATGTTTTAGCTCCCACTTACTATTTTTAAACCAAATTTGACTTCAGAACTGCCTGTTGTTGCTTTCTGAGATCTTTATTCCCATCTGAAACCGTTATTGTACCACTGATAAGTTTGGTTTAGTCCTTCTTATAGCAGACAACCCTGCTACTTATGTTTACTACTTGTACTAGCTACTTTGCCTCACTTCTCCCTGAGCCTTATGCTTCAGAGAATTTGAATATGCAGCTTCTCTGGATTGAATCTGCAGTGTTGACCATCCTCCCAGGCTTGTTGCTTGTGCAGATTGTCACCCCAGAGCTTTGTGATTTCCTATCTTCACAGGACCTAGCTGTGTTCTCCTATTCTCACCTCCTGGTGAAGGAGTTAAAGCCCTTTCCTCCCATGCACAGAGATTTCTTATCAAAGGGGGTCATCCGGTGGATGCCCTTACTTCTGAGGATCTCTTTCTAGTGAAACCTCTAATTGTGGCTTCTGCTTCCTCTGCTACTGTCATAATGTCTGTGATACCTCTGGTCCCAGTTTTCCCCAGGAAGCTGAACCCTGCCATGGGCAACCCATTCCCAATAGCCATGCTCCTTGGCTGCTGTTAGGAATGGACATGTGTACTTATTCCCTTGGGTTACACCAGCTTCTTCTCTCTAGTACCTGTTGTGTTTGGCTCCTGGGGACAACATCCAGGAGGACACAGCAGGAAATCTTTATAACAAAAGATTTGAAGTTCAAAGCTAGCCTTGGGTTAGCCTTGGGCTAGCCTTCAGGGCAAAATTAAGGGCATTTCCCTTAATTTCCTGAAATACAAGAAAAGAAATTCCTTTTGATGAAAATGAATGGAAGAAGCTTGAAGAATGCAAAAGCCAACCCAAATGTGGATAAACCTTTTCCTTTATTAGGAGAAGTATTTATACTTAAATAGTATACAAGGGTCAATGATCACTCAATAGGTAGACAGAGTGGCAGAGGGGGCCACGTTGGGTTGAAATCATACCAGGATCAGCTGAGGGCATGTATGGTATTCTGGAATGGGTGGACATTGATGTTGACCCATTTATGGAAGATTATGAATTTCTGAAGTCAAAAGCAAAATTAACCAAATCTTTGCACATATCATTATTTGAAGGCCATATCAAAATAGCATTAATGGCGCAATTTCTGATAGTCCCTTTTTTAAGCAACTGTTCTAGTTATCCATTGGGCAGCATCCTAATAGTTTTTCTCCCAAGGATGGAAGATTAATTTAGCTAGTTTAGCCCCCTTTTTTGAAACCAAGTTTATTAAGAAAATTGGCTGGGGGGATGGGGGACGTCTCAAGGACTTGCCCAACTTAGCTAGTTTAGCCCCCTCTATTGCAGTTAAGAATTTGGCTTGTTGAAAAAATACCAAGTATACTGGCTAAATAGGTTACTATGGTGCTCCTGCTCCTGATAGGTGGCCATGGGGTGTCCTGGATCAAAGCCAGGGACTAACTGGGTTGGGTTATCATCCTTAAAGGGACAGTTTTCTACTTCTAGCCCCTTGTACCTAGCCTGGAGCCCTGAAAACTCCCCTAGAACCTTTCCTACTAGCATCCTGGTATCTGCTCTATGGACCATAAAATCTTCCTGGGTCAGTTCTTCTGAGGGTATATAGCTCCTGAAAGAGGTTTCAAACTCCTTTCCTAGGAATTTCTTTCCTCTGTGGGTAAGGTTAAGTCCTCTTGACATCATGATCCACTCATCACTGGGGGTTTGGCACCTAGAAACCCTTCTCCACTGTTTCTTATACTGTTCCTCTTTTCCAACATTGGTATAGAAAGTGTGGAAGGGAAATCAATGCTCTCAACACTTTAAACCTATGTAGAGTTGGCACAAGTCTTTATTAACAGAAAGAAGATCCCTTTAGAAGCCTTCTGTAAATGTGTCAGGCACCTATTCACTTGGAAGTAAACTCCCAAGATGGTGGATGATTCCAGATGGTTTGAGGCCGTTAACCAAAGAAACTACAGGAATGGACACCATTCCCAGGTAGAAAAGCTCCTAACCAATCAATATTGACCCAAAAGAGGGTTAAAGAGGCCCAAGAAGAAGTACACTCTGTATAGCTCAAAAGGAAAGCTGAATCCAAGGGATGGAAAACTGTGGTGGTAGTACTCTTGGATGATGCCTGGTATATTTGAGGCTTCTCCTTCAGAGGAGAGTTCTGGGACAAAGGAGTAGCAATGTACCAAACTCCAGGAATGACACAACACCAGAACTTTTTGAGGTACTGGGGGTAAGAAGAACTAGAATTGGCTCTAGTTTCCAACAAGACGCTGGCCCTAAAGGCCTGCAGCAAAATAATCCATACTACCCATTTATACCCAAGTGGCTCTCATAAGGAAGTCTTGGGTAATCTTATAGTTGAAATAGAAATTGGTTTGGTAAAAGGGAGTAAATCAAGTGTTTATGTGGAATAAGTTATTGATTGAACAAATTAAAGAATATACTCATTGGCCTTATATAGCACTGTGTTATGAATTTCAGTTTGGAAAGAATGATAGGAGTTGGGAAATTTTGGTAAAATATTGAGGAAGTTGGGGAATTTGGTTGGAGTATTGCATTAAACAAAAGATCACTTTAATATATAATGTTGAAGTTAATTGACTTACCAATGTCCTCAACTACCCCATAAGATCTCCTCTGTAATATTTTTTCAATAGTTGTCCCCACAGAAGCTGGGTCCAATGTCTGGGGAAGCAACAGAAAAAACAAGAGACAAGAAGCCAGGAAGTACAGAGTTTGAACAAGAAGACTTTACAACATCATCTGAAGTGATTATTAAACAGTTCAAAAGTGGCCTCAAACTACCTGATTGTCTGGAGCTCAAATTGCAGGGTAATTATTGGTTCAACTTTAAATTTAATCTAACATCTCTTTCTAGGTGACTGACTAAGTTTAAAGAAGCAGAGGGTTTGATCCCTGTTCCATCCATCAATGAATCAATTGAATTGACTGGTACACTAATAAAAGATAATATAGAGTAATTACTACCTATTAACCCATCATTTCTAGACGACGTAACTAATAAAGAAGTAGAAGAACCTTCTGTAATTAATGGCACTGGCTCATTGCTGTCAGGAAGATCAGAAGGGAAATTCCTGATAAAATGCAACTTCTTCAGATTTTTGGGAGTCAACTACTATTTGGGGGTCACCAGAACCAGCTTTGCTGCTTAGGGGAGAAATATATTCAAGTTTGAAACCCAATGAACTGTTCAAACTTAAGATCCCTTAGTGAAATACTGCCTTTTTCATCTGTTCTGTCACAGCCCATACCAGATTCTGGCTGGACTCCCACAGGGGAGGCAGGCCAAGCCTGGGAGGCCATGTACACAATTGGTGCTATTCTGACTAGTTAATTTAAAGCTGTAGCTAGGAAGCCAACTTCCAGTATGGGGAACAACCTTATTGGCCAGCCCCAATACTGTGATGTATATGAAACCCAACTTGCTTAAATCCTGGGCAGGAGGCACAGTTGGCAGGGGGAAGTAGGAGGAATCTCTTTAATGGAGGGAGGAATGGTCACTTTTGGGTGGTTGGGATGGAAGAACTCCAAGTCAAAGGTGCAAGGTAGCCTGACCAAGGCAACAGGAGAAGAACCAGGAGGGAACAGATATGTGCAGTTGTATAGTGTAGTGGATTCACAAATAGATGCAAACATAATAATTATATTGGTGAAAAAATAGATAATTCTTGCAAGAAAATAATGGGTCCTGGGCATAAAAATGTTTATTTTATGATGTCAACAGTGAGGAGGGCTTTTCCTTCTCATTACTTATACTTACTGATGAATGCATAGCCTTTTGTGTCACCAGAGCTCTGGTGGTATCATTTTCAGTCAAACTAGGAATTTGGCCCAGGAATTATGCACTTGAGCCTGGGGATGAATGGGCATTGGCTAGTATAACAGGAACCTTGGCATGCCACAGCTCAACCAAGGTTCCTGTCATGAATTTTGGTATTAAGATATCTCACTATGGTATGCTTAGTATTAATTTGATCCATATATACAATATCATTGATGCTATGAATTCAAGCTTAGCCAATATTTACCCTATCAATATTATTGCACCATCACACTCTTAATGCAAAACTACCCTAGAGAAGATTATTCTACTTTGATCCAATCTTCAGTACTTTCAGAGATACAGCAGTGTTTGTGATTCTATTACTGGATAATAATACATTGTTCCTCTTATCAAGCTCCAAACCAGTGCCTGCCTTGTTGAGCTCATATATCTAAAACTAGGGACTTGAACCTTATTCTGATACTTATCCAGTATCACCTGGTCTCAGTAGATCCCTCACATGATATACTAGGATCAATAGAACCTTTCCTGAATGTTCACATGACTGTTCATGTTGCCCTCTATTCATCCTGAAGATGGAATGAGTGATTATATAATCCCCTCATTCCTTTTCTTAATAAATAAGTCTTATTCATATATCTATTTTAAGTCTTCATTTAATGGTCAACCAGTCCTAGGACAACAGGGTTAGGCTCTACTGTTACAGGGGTTTCTGTCTCATAGGCCATGCGTAAGCCTGAAATTACTATAGTGCCACAGCTATTTATAGAACCCGTGAGCAATCAAGTGCCCAATTGCGCTCCAACTGTATCATTTCCCAATATTAAAGGGGGCCAAAGTTGTTAATAGAATAAAAGCCAGAGATTTGAGGCTTGTGGGCCTCTCAAATCCCAGGCCATTTGTTATTTGAAAGGGTGTTTCACTCTGGAAGGCAGTTGGTGATGATTCCCATACTCTGGGTTGCTTTGCCTCTAGGAAGGCCAGCTGATTGTCCAGGGCATTAGGGGCCCTGACATTATTTCCTACCATAGTCAAGCTTGCAGAGAACAACTCTTTATTCAGAGACTTGTATTCCTTCAGCAGAGCAGCAGCATTCTCCAGGTTGGATTATGGTTCCCAAGTATTCTCTTCATTGGAGTACCCTTTTCATTTGACCAGGAAATGAGGTTTTTGATATTGGAGTTTGTGTCCCAGGATGGCTTCAACCTTGTGTTCTGTGAAGATTCCTACTTTAGATGGGTGGGTGAGCTGTTCATACTATCTGGTGAAGGAGAGAAGGTCCTTTCTTTTTTGATAACAGGGAACAGTGGAATACATCATGAATCTTCCATCTGGGGGAAGTTCTAATTGGTACACTATGGCCCCAATACACTATAAGACCTTGTAAGGACCTGTTTGTTGGGGACTTAAGCTAGTGCACAGGGCAGTAGTCTTGATGTTCTTTGCGCTGAGGTACACAAGTGTTTGTTATGAGGCGTGGCACAAACATGCAACAGGGAATCCTAACCTTAGGATTGGATTTGTACTAAGTCTTGGTTAGATGGTAGGGAAGTCTATGCAATTACCTTGTGGTCCTGAATGAATAATTTCTACTAGTTGTGGCTATAGAGAGAGGCTGGAGTACTGGGAAACACAAAGACAAAAATGTAACTAGAACTTAAGTTTTATTGGTAGAAGTCAAATGAAATATATACTCTATAGCTTTACCACAAAGCAGTACATGGGTGGTAGGATCACTTGCCACAAGCATGAGTGGGGCAAGTGAGTTGCGCAGAATCAGGAAACTGAACAATTGAATTTCTCAATTTGGAACCAGACTCATTTCAAGAGGCAAAGGCAAAAGCGAGAGATTTGTCTTCAAAATAACCCATTGAAGGCAAAATCAAAACATGGTGAATGGTAACATTCATGAAATTGCCCCCCTCTATATTGGCCTTAGGGGGTAGTACCTATGAAGGAACTTGGTATGCACTTGGGCAAACAGACAACCACTAGATATGAGTTTCACAGTTCATTCTGATTCTTGTTTGAAGGTCACTTTTAAAGGCCCAGCCCACAATGTATCTAGCTTATGAACGCGTCATCCTACTCTGTGCTGATAGTAGAGTAAGTGGTCCCCAATATTGAACTCAGGCAAAGGGAAACATCCAGCATTGATGGTAGAGAGCTCAAGCATCTTGGTCTTATACACAGAGGTATATGCTGTGGCCTGTATGTCAATTATGCAGTTGCCTAGATCTTTGATATGGTCATCAGGGTTCATAGCCTTATTAGAGGAGATTAGGGGGGCCCAGGAGCAACGGAGTGGTGGCCTCATGCCCATACAGCATAGCAAAGGGGGAATACCCAGTGACCTGATGCTTGCTGAGACAATAAGCAAAGAAAGAAGCGGGTAAGTATAGATCCCAGTTTACAGCATCAGAGTAAGTGAGTTTCCTTATGATAGAAACCAAAGTCAAATTTTCACGCTCAACCGCCTCATTAGTAGAGGGATTATAGGGGGAAGGGAAGGATTGGTGGGACCCCAAGGCCTTGACAACAGAAGTCACTAACTTTACATTGAAGTCAGTTCCATTATCAGACAACAACACTTGAGGGCAGCCATGGTGGTAGAATATGTCTTACAACAGAAAGTTGACAGTTGTCTTGGCAGTGATGTCCTTAGTAGGGCAAGCTTCATCCATTTGCTGAAATAATCAACAGCAATTAGGATGAAGCGGCAGCCTAAGCGTGGGAAGGGGAGGGGCCCTACAGTGTCAATACTGACTGTGTAAAAGGTGTGCTGTGGAGGGACTAGCTTGAACTCATGAGAGCCAGCTTGAGGACGTTGTAGCTGGCAGTTGTGGCAACTAGTAATGACATCTGGAATTATCAGGCAGAGGTTTTCCCAGAAATAGTTTTTCTGGAGCCAGTCATAGGTCTTGGCAATGCCTCCATGTCCTTTCTCTTTATGAGCTTGAAGTACCAATAAAAGGCAAAGACTAGGCCGTACATAAGGTAGGTATGAATCTCGTACTTTCTTGAAGAGCTGATTATCACAAATGAGTGTGAGCTCAGATAGTTTTGATAGAGAAATTTGGACTTCTTCTGTCTTGCTCTCCCAAGAGGAAGGATATCTAATTAGTTCATACAGTTGATCAGCCTCAGCAGGGTGTAGAGCAAGGATGGGCATTCTGGACAATCCATCAGCATTCTGATGTTGCGCCCCAGGGCAATGTACTACAGTGAAGTCATAGCCCTGCAGGCAAAGGGCTCATCTAGCAAGTTGTCCTTCTGGTTCCTTGAGCTGCTGCAGCCCTTTGAGTGAGGCGTGGTCAGTGACCACAGTGAAATGGGTGACATATATGTAATGTTGGAATTGTTTGGCGGCATGCAATATGGTGAGGCATTCTTTCTCTGTGAAACTATGGTTCTTCTCATGTTTGTTGAGGACACAAGAAGTATACACTACAGGGTGATCCACTCCTTTGTCATCTAGTTGAGCCAGAATGGCCCCAATAGCTAATTCACCAGCATCTGTATTTTCAAGGCCCAGAATGTACCAGACAAAACCCTATGTTACATAGGTTCAACGCCTGCAATTGAGCAATTGCACGACCAATTGATTGCACCATTGATTACACAGATTTACCCAAAGGAAACTTTAATTCCAAGTGGGGAATCAAACCCTGGTCAAGGCCAAGCCTGGGGGCAATTGGAAACCGTCCTAAAGCCAAGAAAAAATATTTTAATTGGCCCACACCCTCTGAAACCCAGAATTGGGGGCTTGGGTTGCCAAATGGCCCGAAATTCCCCTACCAGCTTCCCCAGGGCAAAAATAATGAAAGGATTCATCTAACTGACAAATCAGAAGTCACCAATGGGGCCCAGCTTGAGAATAGCCTATTGACAACCAATAAAAAGTTGCCAGTAAGTCCAATTGCAGTTTCCTAGAAGGATATAGCTGAGAACACTGACATCCCCTTTCTTTGAAGACATCTTCATCTAATAAACTTTGTTGATTAATGCACACTGAGCATTTATACTTTGCAGGGGTTTATTACATTATTACAAATTTTATACTGCTAGTGCTTTCAAACAGAGAGTACCTCCAGTACCAACGCCAGCGCTGGGAAACAGAGCAACTTCTAGCTGCCTCCAACCAATCACTGCCAGCCTTTACCCCATCTCCTAGAGTGCTGGACCAAGAATTAATTCCTGCTTCCGCACCACGCCCCTCCTTTCCTGGTGTTCCTCTGCTCCAACAACTTGCCCAGCCAAGCCTGACCATGAGCGCTGCCACAGGAGAACTTCCTCTCATTCCTTTTGCTTCATCATATGACTACAGTAATCTTGGATTTGCCTATTTGACCATGCTGGGGCTCACTGAGAAAGTGATACCCCACATGGGAGTGTGGCGTCCTTGGGCTACTGCTGCCAATTATGTGATGTGGATGGCCCCTGTTATCTACTGGGCCTTCCAGGCTCAACCCTTTCCCTCAACTGAAGGTTCCCCTGGGAGTCACCCAGGCTATGACAGTATGTCAACCTTATCCAAACTTATAAGCCTGAGCCTCTATATTCAATTGATAATAGGGGCACTTTGTATGTTTTTTTTATGATTGCAGCTTACTACACCTACCAGTTTTGCACCTGCTGCACAATTGCTCACGAAAAACGCAGACCTGAATCCCACCCAAGTACTGCACAAGTACAGAACGTCAACATATCTACCTCAAACCAGAACGCCTATGTACCCACCAGTTTCCCTGACCTACCCAAGATGGACCTAGCCAGCTTCAAAAAAGGCATGGTCATGATTAACGCCCTGTTCAGGGCCCACCCTAAGAACTATTATGATGACGCCCAAAAGTTGATGATGGTGGCAGCACAGTTAAAAGATGACGCCAGAGAGGTTTTCCTCAACTTGCTGGAGGAGGACCCCAACTTGATCTTGTTGTATGAGGCCTTCCTGGAATGTATAAATAGTGTCACCACCCCCGCAGGAGCAAAAGTACAAGCATATATGGGCCTTCTTTGCCTGAGCTAAGGTAGAGATGACCTGGAAGCTTAATCCAGAGATTCTTGAGACTTGCAGCAGCTTCTGAAGTACCTGACAACATCTCTGGCCTGCACTTCAGAAATGGCCTGAATAATCACCACGCCAACCTGATGCGCCATCACTGCTGCGACCTCCCCAAGGACAAACTCCTAGCCATTGCCTGCGGGATGGATTTCAGCCAGCTCCAACAGTATGGGCCCCCCTAGAAACTACCAGCCGCAAGGAAACCAAACTGCTGCACGCCCTTGCCTGAACATGGCCCTGGAAGAATACCAGTGCCATGTACAAGCAGGCTTATGTTTCTACTGCCATCAGAATGGCCACCTGTCCAAAGACTGCCCTACAAGAAGCTCCACTGTCCAGAACCCCACTATTTCTGCAATAAACAGCTCTTCTCAGTCTTACCCTATTATCCAAGACACCTTGTTGTATTCAGACCAGGAGTTGAAGATACCAGCTCTCATGGACAGTGGAGCCACCCACAATTATATTGAACGAGGTTTAGCTGAAAAATTGGGACTAGAATTGGAAGATAAACCCACCCTGGTCACCCTAGGAAATAAGTCTACTGATACCTCTTTTGAGAGTAAAGGAAGTGTTATTATGAAGCTGGGTCTTGCCCAGATCAAGGTCAAATTCTTGGTAATGGACAAGTTGCCCCAACCTGTGGTGTTGGGGTTTGATTGGTGGGTAGAGCATGAGTTTAATATTGACTATGCCAGCCAACAGGTGCAATTTTTACATGCAGGTACAACCTGGGAGCTACCCTATGTGACCACCCAAACATCTCCCCTATTGAATAGCATGGTGGTGGCGCCTTGCAAAGGAGAAGCACCTGCCTGCTTAGAGAGATGGAAATCAGTGTTCTCTGAGACCATGGTCACAGCTCTCCCCAAGCACATCAGGTTTGACCACGCTATTGACTTGATCCCTGAAACCCAGCCCAAACATGGCCCTGTATATGGATGCAATATGAAAGAGCAGGGGGCTCTTAGGGAATACCTAGACACCATGTTGAAGAAAGACTACATCTGTGTATCCAAATCCCCTTGTTTGCCTCCCCTGCTGTTTGTCAAGAAAAAGGGCGGAGAATTGAGGCCTTGTATAAACTACCAAAATCTCAACAAGATTACTGTAAAGAACTGCTATCCTGTTCCAAACGCCAAAGACCTTTCAGATCAGCTCTCTGGAGCAAACATCTTTTTCAAAGTTGACTTAAGGGACGCTTTCAATCAGATATGTATCAAGCCTGGAGACAAATGGAAAACGGCTTTCAAAACAGGACAAGGGCTATTTGAATACTTGGTTATGCCATTTGGCCTCTGCAATGCTCCTAGCACCTTCCAAACCATGGTAGACATGGTGCTTGGTGACCTCAAGGACCAGTGTTGTGTAGCCTACCTAGACAACATCCTCATCTATAGCCAAACTCCCAAGGAACACACAAAACACCTACAATTGGTAATGCAGAGACTCCAGGATCATGGATTATTTGTAAAGCCACCCAAGTGTGAATTCTTTCAAGACAAAGTAGAATTTCTTGGCTACCATGTCCTAAAAGGAGGTTTTGCCATGTCATCAGACAAAATTGAGGCGTCACATCATGGCCAGAGCCCACTAACCGTAAGGAAGTACGGAGCTTAATGGGTCTGGCAAACTTTTGCAGAGAATTTGTCAAAAAAATTCTTCCATCTGCCTTCCTTTGACCCGCCTGACCTCTGAAAAGCACGCCTTTGTGTGGGACAATACATCATGCACAGTCTTCAATACACTCAAGGAAGCCTTTTTTTCTGCACCAGTTCTTGCTATGTCCAACTATGCTAAACCCTTGTGGTAGAAACTGATGCCTCAGACTTTGCCTTGGGGGGTGTTGCTTCAGGAGGGGCATGATAGTAAGCTTCACCCTGTAGCTTACTACTCCAGGAAGTTCACTGCACCAGAACTGAACTACCCAATATATGACAAAGAGATGCTGGCAATTATCCAATCCCTGAAACATTAGAGAAGATACCTTTGTGACGCTGCCCACCCAGTGAAAATCATGACAGACCACAAGAATCTGAATTACTTCTTCAAACCACAACAACTCAACCAACTTCAGGCCAGATGGGCACTATTCCTAGCCAACTACAACCTGAAGATCAATTACAAACCTGGGAAGATAAACATTGTACCCAACACCTTGAGTCAAAGAGCTGATTTCTTCCCCAGTTCCAAAGAGATAGAGGAGTTCAACACCCAATCACTATTATCTCCACACATGCTGGAACCCATGCTCTTATTCCTAGGCCTGGCTAGTAGGAAAGAAGAAATCCAACATGCTCAGACCCTGGACAAGCACTGTATTATCATCATAAAAGACTTAGCTGAGAACATTGACAGCAAATATTACAGAGCAGGTTATTCACTACACGGAAGATTCCTAAAACTAAATGGACAAACCTACATACCTGAAGGTTCACTGAGATTGGAGATTCTGAAGGAGTACCACAACTCCCCCATGGCTGGACACCTGGGCTGCACCAAGACCTTAAAGGGTATCCAAAGAGCGTACATGTGGCCAAGAATGAAGCTGGAGATAGAGACATACATTAATGGTTGTGAAACATGTGGTTGCTCTAAACCCAAGCAAGGAAAACCTGAAGGCTTGCTCCAACCCCTCCAAATTGCAGTAGGTCCTTGGAAGTCAGTATCTATGGACTATATAGTAGAGCTCCCAGAGTCAAAAGGCTACAACACCATACTTGAGATTGTTGACAGTTCCCAAAGATGGGTTACTTTATTCCTACCACCACTCACGTGACAGCCAAGGAGACCGCCACCCTCTTTAGGGACCACATTTTCATGAATCATGGCTTACCAAAGGAAGTTATCTCTGACCGTGGCCCCCAGTTTAAATCCAAGTTCTGGGCCCAAATCTTACAAGACCTGGGAATCAAGAGATCAGTATCCACAGTGTACCACCCCCAAAGTGACGGACAAACTGAAAGAGTTAACCAAGTATTGGAACAGTACCTATGATGCTATGTTAATGCAGAACAAGACAACTGGACCAAACACTTACCCATGGCGCAATTTGCATATAATAATCAAGACCACAGTTCTACAGGAATGTATCCATTCAAGGCCAACTACAGATTTGACCCTACTTGGGACAACCTTCCCACAGAAGAGTCCAGCAACCCCAAGGGACGAGATTGAGTGGCTACCATCCATACCACCCAAGAAGAGTGTGCCCAAAACCTGAAGCAAGCCGTACAGACCTACAAAGACTTTGCTGACAAGAGGAGAAGCCCTGGACCATTGATAGAAGTTGGGGAAATGGTTAACCTCAGCGCCAGGAATATCAAGACTACATTGCCATGTGCAAGCCTCAGCCCTAGGAAAACAGGACCATACAAAGTTTTGCAACGCATAGGAGAAGTAGCGTACAGATTAGAGCTCCTGTCTAACTGGAAGATCCATGACGTCTTTCACTGATCACTATTTTCCAAGAAGAAAGGTACCTCACACCCTCATCAAGTTGTTTGCACTACCCCTCCCCCGCTCAAAGTAGGAAGTTTTCTAGAGCATGAGGTTGAAAAAATTCTAGACCACAAGATGAGATATCAACAACTACACTACTTGATCAAATAGAAAGGTTACCCACCCAAAGAGAATACCTGGGAACCTGAAGATAACCTTGCCAATGCTAGTATCCTCCTGACTAGGTACAAGACCAGGCATCCAGAGTTAAGCTGTAAGAGCTCAACTATGGTGGGGGATGATGTCAGGGCCCAGAAGATGCCAGACAAAACCCTATGTTACATAGGTTCAATGCCTGCAATTGAGCAATTGTGTGACCAATCAATTGTGTTGTTGATTACCCAGATTTACCCAAAGAAAACTTTAATTCCAAGTGGGGAATCAAACCCTGGTCAAGGCCAAGCCTGGGGGCAATTGGAAACCGTCCTAAAGCCAAGAAAAAATATTTTAATTGGCCCACACCCTCTGAAACCCAGAATTGGGTACTTGGGTTGCCAAATGGCCCAAAATTCTCCTATCAGCTTCCCCAGGGCAAAAATAATGAAAGGATTCATCTAACTGACAAATCAGGAGTCACCAATGGGGCCCAGCTTGAGAATAGCCCATTGACAACCAATAAAAAGTTGCCAGTAAGTCCAATTGCAGTTTCCCAGAAGGATATAGCTGAGAACACTGACATCCCCTTTCTTTGAAGACATCTTCATCTAATAAACTTTGTTGATTAATGCACACTGAGCATTTATACTTTCAAGGGGTTTATTACATTATTACAAATTTTATACTGCTAGTGCTTTCAAACAGAGAGTACCTCCAGTACCAACGCCAGCGCTGGGAAACAGAGCAACTTCTAGCTGCCTCCAACCAATCACCGCCAGCCTTTACCCCATCTCCTAGAGTGCTGGACCAAGAATTAATTCCTGCTTCCGCACCACGCCCCTCCTTTCCTGGTGTTCCTCTGCTCCAACAACTTGCCCAGCCAAGCCTGACCATGAGCGCCGCCACAGGAGAACTTCCTCTCATTCCTTCTGCTTCATCATATGACTACAGTAAGCTTGGATTCGCCTATTTGACCATGCTGGGGCTCACTGAGCAAGTGATACCCCATATGGGAGTGTGGCGTCCTTGGGCTACTGCTGCCAATTATGTGATGTGGATGGCCCCTGTCATCTACTGGGCCTTCCAAGCTTGACCCTTCCCCTTGACTGAAGGTTCCCCTGGGAGTCACCCAGGCAATGACATATATAGAGGATGAACTCCTTATCATAGTCAGGGTACACCAAGATGAGAGCCTCTTTGAGTTTTTGCTTAAGGGTCTCAAAGGCCTGTTCTTGAGTGGTGGTCTATTTGAAGGGAACATTGTGTAACAGTTGAACCAGCAGTTTACTAGTGTCAGCAAAGTCAGGGATAAACTGTCTGTAATAACCCATCATGCCCAGACAGACTTGTACCTCTTGCAGGTTGGTGGGTGGAAGCATTTTGCTGATAGCCTCAACCTTCTTGATCATTAGACAAATCCCAGTCTGGGTCACCTCATGGCCCAAGAATTCAAGGTGCTCCTTGAAGAAGGCACACTTTTATGGTTTCAGTTTGAGGCAGCCTCTTGAATTTTTAGGAACACTTCTTTGAGGTGAGCCAGGTGATCTGTAAAGGTATTGCTGAAGACTGTTATATCATCCAGATACACTAAGATGCATGAAAGCTTCAGATCACAAAGGATAGATTACATGGCTTGTTGGAAGGTAGCTGGGGCGTTGCAGAGTCTTTGCAGGATTTGAGTGGGCTCAAACAGTCCCTCTGAAGTGATAAGTGCATCTTTTTGTCTATCTTCAGGAGAGAGGTCAACTTGCCAGTACCCAGATGCTAGATCCATGGCAGAGAAGAACTTAGAGCCTCCAAGGCGGCAGAGAGCATCATCAATATGTAGCAAGGGATAGGAATCCTTCTTGGTTAAGAAGTTTAACTGTCAATAATTCATCACAACGCTGTGACCTCTGTCTTTCTTCTTCAAGATGAGAAAAGGGGAGGCCCATAGACTTTGGGAAGGAGCAAGTAGCCCAGCGTCTAATAGTTACTTGAGCTCTTTAGACACCTGAGCATCTTCTACTTGACTATGGCAATAAGGTTTAGCTTGAAAGGGGGGAGCATCACCAGTATCAATTTGGTGAATGACTCCCTCGGCTAGACCATAATCAGTGCTATCTTTAGTGAAGATATCTGAAATCTGATCTAGCAGATCAAGCACCTCTTTCTGTTGGACCGGGGACAGTTGCAGGAAATCTTGCACAGTAAACAAAGACAGGACCTGGGGTTTGTCTTCAGGTAAATTAAAGTCCTGGAAAGTACCAAAGAGATGTAGCAATAGGATATCAGGAGCATTCAGCAACTTACCATAGCCAACAACCTGGCCTCTAGACACATGTATGGGGATAGAGGTCAAGTTGGCTACCAGAAATTTGACAGGATCTTTATGAGAGACATCTAAGACCCCTATGCAGAGGTAGGGTTTGTTGCAGCCTATCAAGGGAGGAGAGTACAGCTCCAGGAACGTGCACTCAGGTAACTCATATGATATCTGAGAGTCTAAGATAGCTTGAGATCCAGGGGGAATGGTCACAGCGGAAGTGACCAGGAGAGAAATCCCTTCAGACGCAGGGCAAGCCATAGGAGGACACTCCGTGTTGGATGAGTGAGTACAGTATTTTAGAGTGAAAGCACCAGTGGGATATTCTAAGTCACAAGTTTTGAGGCGCTTTCCAGGAACTTTGATAAGCTCCTCAAAGATTAACAGGACCTCAAACCCTAAGATAGAGAGATACCTGTCTTTTAAGTTAATGATCCCATTGTACTCCCTAAGGAATTGGGTACCAACTAGAAGGTTGTAATTCTCATTCTCCAGGACTATAGCAGGCACAGCTAGGAGTAGCTTGCCAAACCGCATAGGAAGATCAGAATAGGCCCCTATAGCGCAAGTCATGGATAGCCCAGCTGTACCATACAACTGGTGATAGTTAAGGTTGGGGCGAGTTTGAGCTTCTTGACAAGCTTTGAGGAGACAACATTAACAGGAGATCCAGTGTCCAAGACGACCTTAATTTTCACCTTTTGGATGAATATCTCTACATGAGTAGTAGTACAACCAAAGGGTGGGAGGACAGCCAAGATGTCCTAGGCTTCTGCTAAACTATTTGTCTCATTTTTCAATCATGCATCTCAAGCCTGGAAACTCTTTATAGACAGTCTGGAGAGAAACAAGACTGAAACATTCTTGAATACAGATACTTCAGCTGCTTTTTCAGAAGATTCCACAAGTACAGAAGACCTCTTGGCTTGAGTGAGGTATGGACAAGAGACAACCTCTTTGGCTTTGGGCAAAGGCTTGACATTTGTTGTATATTTCCCAGATTGTAACTTGTAAGGGACTGCAATGGTCTCAGGAACTGCAAGGACTGAATACCCATAAGCATCATAATTGTCAATGTCTGAATCATCCATACCAGAATCATCAGAGATATTGTGGAACAGCAGCAAAATTAGAGGAAACTCAGTATCAGCAGGCTCAGAGTCTGCTATGGAGGGGGAATTGGAGGAGAATGGCATGATTGTCAACCAAGAGCATCTCTGCCTCTAGATTGACTGTTCTTTTCCTGCCTGCTCCTTGGGATCAGCTCCTTTAACCCAAGGATTGATACAGACTAGAGAGTGGTGACCTATTTGGCCGCAGTTATGACAACCTTGGCATCTAGGAGGATTCTGGGAGTTCATGGTGAGGATGCAAGGGCCACAGGAAGAAGAACCAGAATTGGAAGCAGATTAATTCTCTTGCACAACTGCCCCAGAGTGGGTAAGGTGCATATCCTGAAAAAGTGCCTTTATACTCTTCATAGAGGAAAGCATGTCCTTGTGAGCCTTAAAGTGGAGACACAGAAGCTGATTAACTTTGAGGACTTGAGTGCAAGCCATGTACGCTTCATGTGCTGTCAACTGTCTGCTGGCTATTAATTGCTATCCTTCCATGTAGAATCTGTCTGCAAATTTGGCCAGAGTCTCCTTGGGTTTAAAGGCAATGTGCATAAAAGCGTTATTTTTTACTTCCAGACTAAGGTTAAAACCAAACTCATCAATCAGAAGCTGCTTCATCTTGTCCCAAGTCTCAATGGTGGGCAGCTCTGGTACTACCACCTCCTGACAGTTAGGGTGTAGGCAGGTCAGGATGTGCTCCTTATTAACCTCATCAGAGGCACTTTGCATGGCAGCTTTGTAGATAGTCAGGAAGGCTGCAATGATGGATGTCTTAGGGTCAAAAACTTGCTTAAAGGTAGGCTTGAAATGTAGTTGGGGGTTGGGTCACTATTGTTGCTCTTGAGTACATTTATACAAAGGGAGAACTTGGCTTCAAACTTGGAGGGGGCTGTCTAGCCCACATCTGGCAAACACTCTCCTCAGGAGTAGTCAAGGTCTCATAAGTTTGGGCACCTGTATTATTAACTAGGGTGGTCTGTTGCTCAGTGACGTCCAGTTGCTGACCATGTGTGGTTACCACAGTAGAAAGCTCAGCCAGCTGGGAGGTCAATGAAGGTCCCACAGAGAGGCAAGTGGCAAACCTGTTGTTTACCAAATTGATTAACTCACTCATTTCCTGGACGTCCTTGTTGAGGCTGGATTGATCCTGCTTCAAAAGATCCACTTCATTGGCTAGAGCAATCAAATCTCTAGCACGGTGGATTTGGGGGGTTCCTGACAGTCCTGGACAGCAGCCATCTTCATCAACAACCTCAGTTGAACTAGCAGCAGTCACCAAAATCTTGCGTAAAGCAGCAACTTCTTGCTGTAGCTATGCAACTTGGGTTGTTAAGGCAAGCACCTGAGGATCCAGCTGTGGCAACTCTGCAGGGTGTCCCTGACTGTGGTTGGACGCTTGTATCTCTCAAATGACTTCCCATAGTTTTTCTTCTATGTCCATCAGATTTTTGGATGGGGGAGAAGGGAGAACATCTGATCTGGGCATAGACAACTCATTCACTTGAGTCTGGAGTTTGGCAATGGCAGCAGTGGTAGTAACCCTTTCTTGGTTGAACTCTTCATTGAGCTTATATAGGCTTCTGTTAGCAAGGCCTGCCACTTGTTGTAATTGATCAAAGGAATAAGCACTGAACACATATTGCTGCTGTACAAGTTGTCCAAATTGGTGATGTAGGCGTTTAAGGTGGAACCTACTTGGGTTCTCCAGGGCTGTTCTAACTGATGAAACTCATGTAGACACTCTCTTATGTATTCAGGGATAGACTGGCACATTCTTTTAATGGAGTTGACCAAGCAGGTTTGGGAGGTGACAGAGTTGCTCTGATTGTTGGATACCAAGGAAAACAGGGAGTAGATCCACTGCTGGTAGGCCGCAAACTGATCCCAGTGATGAGTGACAGCAGCTTGTAGAGATGAAATCTCCTGAATGTGGAGCCCTAACACCATTTGATGGTGGGATAAGGCAGGTTGTACAAAGGAGGACAATAGGTGTTCAGTAGAGCCAGCCACTAAGAGGAGATGCTGTGAAAATTGTGGAGCCACAATCAATTTTTAGTATTCTGCTCGACTGAACTGAAGCTCAAGGCAAGGGATGGCTCCATCACGGGCTAACCCAAGGGCTACTGCCATGACTTGTTCCAAGTCAGGGGTAGGCCACTGGGCAGGGACCATTCCCAAGGTTCAGTACAGTAGGGAAAATAGGTGGGTCTGTGATTTCTTCCTCAATAAGAGGTTGGGTGATTTCAGGTGAAGTTGGCTCTTGTATAGGAGGAGGCAAAGGACCTGAAAACGTGGTTGCAAAAGGGATAACCAAGGGGCTTACAGCCCCTGTAGTGAGCACCATCTTTGTTGTGCTATGAGGCGCGGCACAGACACACAATGGGGAATCCTAACCTTAGGATTGTATTAGTAATAAGTCTCAGTTAGAATAGAAGGGAAGTCTATGTAATTACCTTGTGGCCCTGAATGAATAATCTCTACTAGTTTTGGCTATAGAGAGCCGCTGAAGTACTGGGAAACACAAAGATAAAAATGTGAATAGAACTTAATTTTTATTGGTAAAAGTGAAATGGGATATATACTGTGTAGATTTACCACAAAACAGTACATGGACATTAGGATCACTTGCCACAAGCATGAGTGGGGCAAGAGAGCTGCAAAGAATCAATAAACCAAACAATTGTATTTCCCAGTTTGGATACAAACTCATTTCAATAGTCAAAGGCAAAAGCAAAAGCAAGAGATTTGTCCTCAAAATAACCCATTGAAGGCAAAACTAAAACATGGTGAATGGCAGCATTCATGACAACAAGGTCTCCTACTTCAATGGGGAGATTGGGGCTTTTTTCTTGTTAGCAAAGTCTTTGTATACTTGTACTGCACTTCTCAGGTTCTGGGAACGTTCTTCTTGGAATGTGTGGATGTTGCTGACCCAATATTGCCCTTCTGGGTTGTTGCCTTCCTCTGTGGGAGGTACGTCCCATGTGGGGTTGAATCTGTGGTTGGCTTTGAAGGGGGACGTACTAGTGGAGCTGTGGTCTTGGTTGTTGTATGCAAACTTTCAGGATTGACAATTCTTTCCCCCTTGAAATACGGGACCAAGGGCAGGATTTAAACCCTGACCTTGAATCCCTGCAGGCCGCCAGCCCTAAGGACCAAGGGGCCGCCTGCCCGCGTTTTCCTGTGGTTGAGTCCCCAGAAGCTGAAGCCAAGAATGATGGCCCAAATGATGAAGCAAGCCAGACCAAAGGAACCATTGCACCAAATAAGGGAATAATTGAGGCGCCTAATGGAGGCAACAAAATTCTTACCATTAGCTTCATGAGTTTGAAGGCAATACCAGCGGCTAATCAAGAGTTACTTCAGGAGAAGGCACAGGCCCGCAGCCCAACCCCATGACTACAACTCTAGAGCAAGATAATCAAGTAGTCAATTTGAGATTTTTGACCAATGAAAGAACTCCCAGCCTGGGTGCCATTTTTTTGCCTTTGAACCCAAGCACCCAGATCCCTCAGACCCAAATTTTCTAATGCCCTGAAGAAAACCCCATGGAAAATGTTTAGTTTGGAAGTGGGATTCTATATAGACCCAAGGACCCTGTGCTCCAAACTTATTGTCATTTTTGAATAAAGGTTATATTATTTTGGCTTACACAGCTACTGTCTTATTTTTTTCTTTGCCATCTATCAAATTGTTACAAGATTATCTGGTCCTTCTGCTCCTCTGCCTGCAGATTTCTGTCCTCCAGGTGTTCCCTTTAGTCCTGTACATTTCACAGAGTACCCTCTGAAACCCAAATATAAGGATTACACTCTGGAAAAGATCCTCAAACTAGATCCCTTGGCCCACATACAATCTGCAGTTAGATACAACCGTCAAGGCCCTCAGATGTTATCAACACCCAAGTTATTTAGAGGCAAATTCAACTACCTGCCTGCCTAAAAACTCCACATGGAACTGCCTGTGACCCCCAAGCCAATGCCCATCTCCTCACCCAACCTCCCAACCAATCACACTGGCAAGCTGTTTGGGATTGTGTACATCTCCCTCCAGGGGTGATTGACACTATAATCCTGGCTGCTGGTTAGTGTTTCTGGGTGGGGAAGTCCTTCTCCTGCCTCTTTAAGTTAGCTCCTCTCTTGTGTTGGGCTTTGCCTGAAAAAAAACCAGGCCAAGTAATCCCCAAAACAGTCAGGCCGGCCATCCAAGACTGGATCCCTGACACAAACTGAGCCATTGGTAGGTGTGTTACCCAGTTTTTCTGTTCTGAATTTACATAGCATCATAAGTACTGTTCAAGGACCTGGTTTACTCTCTTGGTCTGACCGTTGCTCTGGGGGTGATATGCAGTAGACAATGTCCTTTTTATTCCCAAGTCCTTCATTATTTGTGTCCAAAACTTGGAGGTGAATTGAGGGCCTCTGTCTTATACCACTTCTCATGAGAGTCTGTGGTTAATGAATACTTGGTTCCTGAATAGGGTGACTATTTTCTTTGCAGTTACTTTGGTTGTTGTTGGGATGAAGTGAGCCATTTTGGTGAAACAGTTGATAATTACAAAGATGGCATTGAATCCCTTTGAATTAGGAAGCTCCACAATGTAGTCCATGGATACTGACTTCCAAGAGCCTTCTGCAATCTTAAGGGGTTTTAATAAACCATCTGGCTTCCCTTACTTAGGCTTGGTACCTCCACATGTCTCGCAACTGCTGAGGTATCCTTCAATATCTGGCTTCATCCTGGGCCACATGTAGATTCTATGGATTCCTTTAAGAGTCTTTGTACACCTGGGGCGTCCTGACATAGGTTAGTTGTGGTATTCATTCAGTATCTCTAAGCGCAGTGGACCTTCTGGTATGTAGGTGTATCTGTGCAGTTGTAGGGTGTTTCCATGTAATTAGTAACCTGTTTGGTAGTATTGACTGTTGATATCTTTCCTTAAGTCTTCCATGATAGAGAAGCAGTGCTGGTCTACAGTCTGAGCTAGTTGGATTTCTTCCCTTCTACTGGCTATTCCTAGGAATAGGAGCATTGGCTCAATGATGTTGGGAGACATTAAGGATTTATTGTTGAATTCCCCAATCTCTTTGGCGCTAGGAAAAAGATCTGCTCTTTGGCTTAGGGCATCAGGTACAATGTTGATCTTGCCAGGTTTGTAGCTGATTGATAAGTCATAATCTGCTAGGAATAGGGCCCATCTAGCTTGACACTGATTCAGTTGTTGCAGTTTGAAGAAGTATGTCAGGTTCTTGTGATTGGCCATGATTCTCAATGGGTGGTTGGCGTCACACAAGTATCTTCTCCAATGTTTCAAGGACTGGATGATAGCAATCATCTCTTTATTGAAGATGGGGTAATTCAACTCAGGCATAGTGAACTTCCTTGAGTAGTAAGCTACAGGGTGCAGCTTACTATCATACCCCTCCTGAAGCAACACCCCCCAATGCAAAGTCAGGGGCATCATCTCCACAATTAAGGGTTTATTGTAAACTGGCATTGCCAAGACAGCGGTGGAAACAAAGGCGTTTTTTAGCAACTCAAAGGCAGATTTGACAGTGTCATCCCACACAAAGGCAGTTTTTCTAAGGTAAGGCAGGTCAAGGGAAAGCATATTGTAGAAAAATTTTGGACAAATTCCCGGAAGAAGTTTGCCAGGCCCAGGAAACTTCTGACCTCCTTGCGGTTCTTAGGTTCAGGCCATGACATTATGGCCTCTATTTTGCCAGGTTTCATAACAAATCCTCCTTTCAGCACATTGTATCCCAATAACTCTACTTCTTCTTGGAAGAACTTATTTCTGGAGTTTAACAAAGAGTATGTGTTCCTTAAAGCGTTTTAGGACAGCTTGAAGGTGTTTGATATGTTCTTCAGGGATGTGGCTGTAGATGAGGATGCCATCTAAGTAAGCTACACAATACTAATCCTTGAGTCCCCCCCAAGACCACATCCACTATAGTTTTAAAGGTGTTGGGTGTGTTGCACAAACCAAACAGCATAACCGGGTATTTGTAGAGACCTTGCCTAGTCTTGAAGGTGGTCTTCCATTTGTCACCAGACCTGATCTGGATCTGGTTAAAGGCATCCCTCAAATCTACCTTTGAGAAGACGTTGGCTCCTGAAAGCTGGTCTGAGATGTCTTCAGCATTGGATACAGGGTATCTGTTTTTTATGGTGATGCTGTTTAGGTCCTGATAGTTCACGCAAGGACGTAGGTTGCCACCCTTCTTTTTAAAAACAGTAAAGAGGAAAAACAAGGAGATTTGGAGATGTGTATATATTCCTTCTTTAATATATTTTCCAAGTACTCTCTTAAGGCAACTTATTCCTTCATGTTGCAACTTTAAACAGGTCCATGCTTAGGCTGGGTTTCTGGGAGGATGTCAATGGCGTGGTCAAACTGACTGTGTTTAGGCAAGGTGGTAGCTTCTTCTTCTGAGAAGACGGATTCTCAAGGCTTCAAAAAAATTGGGATCTCATCTTTACAAGATTCCATGGTGATGTTGATTAGCTCATGGGTTTGCTGGGGGTTCAAGCATGGAACCTCTAATGTTTGGCTCTCATGGATGACAGTCACCTGATGGTTCTTATAGTCTAAGTTCAGTTGGTGGTCAACCCACCATTCAAAACCTATCACTACAGGTTTGGGAAGCTTCTTCATGATGTAGAATATGGTGGGCAGGAGTTTCCCATCTAACTTCAGGGAGGCAGACTCTTTGCATTTTTGGAATAGGTCTGTTGTCTTGTTGCCCAAGGTTACCATTCAGGAGTTTCCCTGGACTGGTACACTCAGTTTCTCATCTATACTATGTTCCATGTAGTTTTGGGTTGCCCCACTGTCTAGGAGGGCTACAGTGTTTACCTCATGGTCATGGTAGCATATAATTATGTCAATGATAAGATAGGACTTAGAAGCGTTGTTTATTTCTGAAATGGTGGCACATTGGGTTCTTTTGGCGCAACTAATACAGTCCTTAGATAAATGGCCACTCTGGTGGCAATAGAAGAATAGCCCACTTCTGACATGGTGTTGGTACTCTTCTGAGGTCATTTTCAAACAAGGCCTACTAGCACAAGGGGTTTGGTTGTTCTGGGGCTGTCCAGTGTGATATCCTTGTAGTTGGCTGAAGTCCATGCCTCTGGCAATAGCCAGGAGCTTGTCTTTGGAGAGGTTGCATTGATGGTGTCTCATTAGGCTGGAGTGGTGTGGATTCAGACTGTTTCTGAAGTGTAACCCTGATATGATGTCAGGGATTTTGGCGGCCTCTGCCAGGCATAGGAATTGTTGTATGTAGGTCTCCAGATTGTCCCTTCCCTGGGTCAGGTGGATGAGCCCCATGTAGGCTTTTATCATGGCCCCAGAAGGGGTGGTTGCAGAGTTCATTTTCTCCAGGAATTGGTTGTATGAGAGTATGAGGTCTAAATCTTCCTCTAGGCTGGTCAAAAAAGTTTCTCTGTTGTCATCCTTCAGTTGGGCAGCCACCATCATAACCTTCTGAGTATTGTCTCTGAAGCTCTTGGGGTGTGCACAGAACAGTTAATTTATCATTATCATTCTTTTTCTAAAAACAGCCTGATCCATTTTTGAAAGGTCAGGAAATTTTGTGGGGGCAGCAGTGTTTTGGTTTGAGGTAGAGATTGTCACAGTCTGGACCTGGGATGCCTTGGCAACAACTCCTTTTTGGCTTTTGCTTGTTTCTTGCTTCTTGGTCATATGCTGTCTTAGGTAGTAAGCTGAGGTAAAAAATAAAATCATACAAGATGCCCCTATAATCAAAGAAGAATAGGGGCCCAGGGTTACTAGTTTTGATATGGTTGAAATACTGTCACAGCCCATACCAGAGTCCGGCTGGACTCCCACAGAGGAGGCGGCTGGGCCTGAAAGGCCATGTGAAACAATTGGTGCTATTCTGACTAGGTAATTTACAGTTATAGCTAGGAGACGCCAGCTTCCAGTATGGGGCACGGCCTGATTGGCCAGCCCCAATACTGTGATGTATACAAAACCCAATTTGCTGAAATCCTGGGCAGGAGGCACAGTTGGCAGGGGGGAGTAGGAGGAATCTCCTTAATGGAGGGCAGAATGGTCACTCTTGGGTGGTTGGGATGTAAGAACTCCAAGTCAAAGGTGCAAGGTGTCTTGACCAAGGCAACAAGAGCAGAACCAGGAGAGAACAGATATGTGCAGTTGTATAGTGTATTGGATTCACAAATATATGCAAACAGAATAATTATATTGGTGAAAAACTAGATAATTCCTGCAAGAAAATAATGGGTCCTGGGCATAAAAATGTTTATTTTATGATGTCAGCAGTCAGGAGGGTTTTTTCTCCTCACTACTTATACTTACTGATGAATGCATAGCCTTTTGTGCCACCAGAGATCTGGTGGCATCATTTTCAGTCAAACTGGGAATTTGGCCCAGGAATTATGCACTTGGGCCTGGGAATAAATGGGCATTGGCTAGTATAACAGGAACCTTGGTTGAGCTTCAGCATGCCAAGGTACCACAGCTATTTATAGAGCCCGCAAGCAATCAAGTTCCCATTTGAGCAATCAAAAAATTGTGCTCCTGATGTACCATTTTCCAATAGTAAAGGGGGCCAAATTTGTTAATAGAATTGAAGCCAGGGATTTGAGGCTTATGTACCTATCAAATCACAGGCCATTTTTTATTTGAAAGAGGGTTTCACTCTGGAAGGTAGTTAAGATGATTCCCATGCTGTGGGTTGCTTTGCCTCTAGGAAGGCCAGCTGATTGTCCAGGGCATTTTGGGCCCTGACATGTTCAGTCCCTCTTCTTATATAGCTTCCCCTTGTCTTAGGCCAAATCCCCTTTAGGCTGGTTTTTTAAAAGCTTAAACTATCTGTGCTATCACTTTCTTATAATAAGATAAGCTTTCAAGCTTACTATAACCAATTCTATTACATTATCCTTTTCTTTATGAGTAAATTTATTAAGCTTTAGATCATTCTACTGATGAGGAGCAACTTCTGGGGAATCTTGGAAGATAAGTAAAGAGAATAAGAGCAATTTTATTGGTTAATATTTTAGGCTTATATATTGTATTTGATGTGGTGGGTACTTAATTCAGATCAAAGATTGGAGGTCAGGTGTCAGGTATGCATCCTGTGGGGGGTTCTTGAGGACTTGCAGGCAGACGGCCTGCAGGCCCGGAGGGAAGGGCCCACCAGAGGATAGGAGCTAACTTTACAATATATGACAAAGATTTGCCTATGATGGCCTAGGGCCTGTTGGAGGGAACCATAGAATCCATAAGTCCAGTTATAGTGATGTACATCACTCCAAATAGTTGTGCTGAAGTGGACTCATTAGTTGCCACAGATTCTTGCAGGCAGTTGGGCCGCGGGGTTAGAGGTGGGGTCATTGGAACGTGGTAGGCTGGCAGGTAGTTATATTTATCTCAGAATAGCAGAGGGGGTACAGTTATCCAGGATCCTTCTCAGCCAATGATCTTGGTCTCCCAGGTTCTGGCTTTGGGGTTGTAGATCAGGATTTCCTCTAGAGTGAACTCTGAATATGCTGGGTTGCGGGATATTCCATGAAATGTACCAGGACAAAGGGTGCTCCAGGTGGTCAATATAGCTCAGGCAGACAGTCCACAGTTTCTTGGGGTTGATGGATGTGGGGGACAAGGCCGCAGAGGTTAGTCTGCAAATGGAATAGAGCTAAAATCAAATATGGGATGACCTGGTTGAACCAAAGGTTCATATCACTTTATTGCAAGAATGGCAATGGGCAACTTCCTGGCAACCCAGAGTATAAGTATGCCCAGTTACCATGGGCAAAATTTTGCAATTCTCCTTGGGCCTGGTGATACTGTCTACCAGGGTTAGGCAGCCCTTGGTGGCATCTTGCGCAGGAGATCTTTCATTGGCTGGGTCAAAACAAGAAGACTCAAATTTCCCTTTTGGATTGCAGGATTGGTCATCCTCAGGTTGCCTGCATTCCACAGGAAGTTTCTTCAATTCCCCTGCCGTGGTGGCCCCAGTTATCTTGGGATCCTTGGCCAGGCCCACACTCTCATTGGTGAGACTAAAAGATATCTTTATTATGGGAGGCATTGATGCAGGTAATTTTAGCTCAGCAGGTCTCAGGAGTTTCCCCAAAGTCAAATCCTGCTCCAGTTTGAGCCCAGAAAAAAATGGGCTGCCAGCCTGCAGGATTCTGGGGTTTGAATCCTGTAGTTGGGGTTTTTTCACAAGCATAGTTAGCAAGAGTTTGTCATTTGTGACATCAGGTGTGAGTTAGATTATAATAGCTGGATATCTGGACGGGTCATGGGATATTAGTTGGCTGCCAATTTGGGAATGCTGAACCTTTTATTATATTGTTGCCAAATCAGGCAATGACTGGATTTTACTTGTATTGGCAATGGTCAGAATACTTGTACATCTAGATCCTCAACACTATCAATTAAAAATCATCAGTAAATAAGCTTCAAACTAAAACAATTGTCACAACATCTTTGATTACTCCCTCTTGGGGAATTAACGCCCCAATTAAATCACTGAATGGCTTACCAAATGGTTCATTGACCAGTCAATAAACTGGTGGTATCATTATCAGTCAACAATCTATGACAGGGATCACTCAATCCAGGTCCTAAATGGAACACAACTTGATTAAGCCTCGTGACTCAAGAGGAACACTACTCAGATAAGCCTCATGACCCCATGACGTACATGGACGGTATGTGGCTTGTCATGATACTATATATTATTCTATATTCATATTCAATAAAGTATCATTCTCTTCTTAAATCTTCCCCTTTTTCTGTTTATTATACTTCCCAAAAGTATAAACTTGACAGTGGTAGCACAGGTAGGTTGTCCATACCTACCCAAATCAAAGGAAAAATTCCTCCTAAGAAAAGGGCCCAAGCAATGGTACTTCCTAACAGCTGGAGAGACTACAAAGAAGGACAAGATGTTCCTTCAGGCTTTGTTATCTACAACAACGTCTTTTTACCCATTGAACAGTACAACGCTCTCAAAGCCTACAGACTGTTACCCACAGCGCCAACCACAACAGGACCACAGCAGCCTGAAATACCTAATATTGTATTCCTGCGCCTGCGTACAGCTGAAATTGGTGCCTTTGCAGGACTACGCCGGGAAAACACCTCTCTTTGGATCAGCAGTACACAAAGCAAAATTGAGCAAGTGAACTACCCCAAAAAACTCTGGGTCAGTGAAATTGCCCTTTGCGTTACAGGAACTGCATCACGTTTTGTAGGTGGATGGCTAGCCCAACACCCCAACCAGAAGGAAAACTGGGAATTATTCAAAACTGCATTCCTTGAAAATTTCTCCATGAAGGATTCTGACGTAGTGATTATGACAGAGCTTTGAACCTTCAAGATGACAGGAACCATCAAGGAGTACATTACTGCATACAAAGACCTATGTGACTGCACACCCAACACCATCAACTTTGATGAATCTGGGCCGCGCTTGGGTTTCTATAATGGTCTCCCCACACACATCAGACGACAGTTTGATATGACCTGCTGCAAGAGCCTTGAAGAAGTATTATTGGAAGGCAAACATGTGGCCCAAAAATCTGATAATCTACACACAACCAACAAGCGCAAAGAGAGTCCTTCAGCCAAGAAGAATCCTTGACCCAATAAGCAAGACAACTGAGCCAACAACACTCATCCTTGAACTGTGAATCAAACTGCACAATCCAACCAGGAAAGCACCAAAGATACCAACAAGGAGGGAAAAGCTCAGGGGAATGCTTAGGCAAGCTGTCCTCCCCCAACCTACAAGACTTGTACAGAGACCAGGACATGGATTCAATCATCATGATCCAAGTACCCTCCGGCAACCCTCTACTGTTTGCCGCCCAAACTGGAAATAAACTCCTCAATTACCCTTTCTTTTTTTGAATATATCAGGGCACTGCACTATTTGACACTGGAGCAGACCAGTCCCTAGTTGACAAGAAATTTGCTGACCTCATGAAACTACCAACCACTCAAAGCAAGATCAGGAGAGTTATCATGGCAGACAACAGAAGCACACCAGTCACTCAAGAGGCTAAACCTTTCTGCACCCAAATTGTAGATGTACAAACCACCCTCAGCGGTCCAATCATACTAATCCCCAAGTATGACGTTATACTTGGCCTGGATTAGATGAGAAAGACCAAACCTCACATTTACTGGGACAGTGCTACCCTCACCATACAACAAGGAGAAGTACACCACCATGTTTATCTAACTCACCTTGACACGCTTATGAGGGATCATGTATTTGTGAAAATCATGAAGACAGAAAAGGAAGTCAACCCTAGCAAAATCAATTGGAGTACCTGTACATACAATGCCATCCACTTTAAAAATACAGAGACTTTACATGAAAAGAACCCCATCCAAGACCAGCTAGTTAACAAATTCCCCACTTTTTTCCAAGAAACGCTTCCATGACTACCTCCTGGCCGCGGCATATAACACAAAATTGACCTCAAAGGGAGTGTACCTAAAGCACAACCTAGCTTCTGCCTCACACCACAAGAAGACAATGCCCTAAAGGCTTATCTTGACTAAGCCCTTGAAAAAGGACTCATACAACCATCAAAGTCACTCTTTGGCGCTGCTGTCTTTTTTGTGGCAAAGAAAGATAGAGGACTCCACCTTGTCACCAACTACAGAGCGCTCAACAAGGTCACAATTAAGAACAGGTATCCCCTACCCCTAATTGATGACCTTTTTGACGCCCTGGGGGGTCCCAAATCTTCACAAAGATTGATTTGACAGAAGGTTACCACCAAATTTGCGTGAAACCTGAAGACATTCCAAAGACCGCATTTAGAACTAAATATGGATCCTTTGAATGTGTTGTTCTCAACTTTGGCATGAAAAACGCTCCCAGTACCTTTGTGACCTTCATTAACAAAGTCTTCAAGGAACACATTGGAAAACGGACAATCATCTACTTGGACAACATCATCATTTACAGCCCCAACCTGGAGTAACACTGGAAAGACGTCCGCCTGGTCCTCCGCACCCTTGAAGAAAACCAACTGGTTGCAAAACCGTCAAAGTGGGAATTCTTCTCGACAGAACTTCCATTCCTTGGGCACATTATCATCAAGGACAGAATCAAACCAGATCCAGACAAGATATGTGTCATAACTGAGATTCCAGCTCCAAGAAATAAAAGTGAACTCCGCACCTTGCTTGGAATGGTAGCCTACGTAAGAATGTTTATCCCCAACTGGGGTGCCCTAACAGTCCCCCCTATCTGCCATCACAGGCAAAACAACTAAGTTTGTCTGGGCACCACTTTGTGATCAACACTTCTGCCAACTGAAGAAATGCATGGCCACCGCCCCTATCCTCCAATATCTAAATTGTGATGGAATCTATGAACTAGAAACAGATGCTTCTGAATATACCATAGGAGGAGTACTCCATATCCAAACGGCAAAAAAGACTTCCTCCCTGTAGCATATGAGTCAAGAAAACTATCTGACGGGGAAAAAAGATACCCCATATACAACAAGGAGTTGGTAGCCATCATACACTGCCTCATGAAGTGACAATGCTATCTGGAAGGAGCCCAAACGTTCAAGGTACTCACCAATCATAAGTTGCTGATACTCTTCAAAACACAACAACACTTGTCAAGGAGACAAGCCAAGTGGATGAGTCTCATACAGAGATACCCCATGTAAATTGAATATAAGCCAGGCAAGGAAATGCTTGCTGCAGATGCCCTGTCAAGGCTATACAGCAAACATGTCCTCCGCAGCAATGGTAACCCCAACTGGCCCATGTTAATCATGGGGAATCTCCAGGAAGGGTTCTCACCTGAAACACCAATGGACATCCAAGAGAAAGTCCTCAAGAAAAAATCTGCTCAAAAACGCATATGGTACTCTGCACAAAATACTTCCAAATGGTGACACCATACTTTAAGCCCCGTCAACTCAAAAGATTGACACCATCCTCTGATATCACAGAGACCTTGGACACACCTGCAGCATAAACTTGCATGAATACCTCAAGACAAGCTACTGGTGGCCCAACATGCTAGATGATATCAGAGAGGTACTGGAACAATGCAAAGTCTGTGAGAAGTACGCCCAAATCAAAGCACCACCCAAGTCAGTAGTACCTGTATTCATCACACAACCCTTCAAGGTATGGTCATTGGATATTGTGGGACCAATGCCTGGCAAAAACAAGGTCAAAAAGTACATCATCACAGCTATCAACTATACAACCAGATGGCCTGTGGTGCAAGCCACTAAAGAGCACAAAGGCAGCAATGTGAGACAATTCATTGGGAAATAAATCATAGCCAAGTTTGGTAAACCTGACCTCCTAATCACAGATGGAGGCACCAAACTTAAGGCTATTGACACCAATATCTATCTTGCCAAGAATGGTATAAGACACATCACAGCCAGCCCACACTATCCTCAAGCAAATGGACAAGTAGAATAACTGAACGGCGCGCTTGTAGAAGCCCTCAGTAAGTTATCTGCTAACAATTCAAAGGCCTGGGTCAACATGCTCCCAACCGCGCCCATGGTCTGTAGAACAAGAGTTAACCGCAATACGGCCAAAAGCCCTTATGAACTTGTCTATGGACAAAATCCCACTCTCATTAGTACAGCCACAGGACCACAATTATTTCTTCCTGAAAAGGTGCCAGACAACAGTGACCCTAAAGTACAAGGCGCCAGAAAAGACCAAGAGGAGATGGAACACCAAAGGGTTGAAAGGGAAACAATCCCATTATAACAAGAGAGATTCCAAGTCAGGGACAAAATCTGGGTTGTCAATCATGATCAACACAAGCTGGACCCAGGTTTGCGGGAACCAGGCATTGTCATGGAAGTCAAGCCCAACAACACCTATCTCATCAAAGGGATTGGAGCTCAGACTGAAATGAAACATATGCACCACAACCGCCTCTGCCTGTGCAAAGCAAGGACAGCCCAACAAAATTCCAGACTCCCTGTTCCCAACATCAAACTGGATCAATATCAGGCGCACATCCCCAACACTCTTAAGGAAATTCCCAAGGCTCCACCTTCCAATACCCCAGGGGGAGATGTTGCAACATCTTTGATTACTCCCTCTTGGGGAATTAACGCCCCAAGTAAATCACCAAATGGCTCACTGAATGGTTCACCAGCCAGTCAATAAACTGGTGGCACTATTATAAGTCAACCATCTATGACAGGGATCACTCAATACAGGTCCTAAATGAAACACAACTTGGTTAAGCCTCGTGACTCAAGAGAAATACTACTCAGATAAGCCCCATGACCCCCATGACGTACATGGACGGTATGTGGCTTTTCATGATACTATATATTATTCTATATTCATATTCAATAAATTATCATTCTCTTCTTAAATCTTCCCCTTTTTCTTTTTATTATACTTACCAGAAGTATAAACTTGACACAATCCTAAAATATGTTCTTTTTCTTCAAATCTCTGAATTGTCTCACTATGCTTCACAGTTTGCCAAATTCCTGATAGGTAACAAATGTTTTTCTCCTTGCACTCCAAAAAAATCCCTTTTTCATTGATATTTTGCTGTGATCAAATAGCCTGTTTTCTATAAGAAACTCCTAGTTACTCTTTTTGCTTCACTTTTTTCTACATTTTGTCTTTGATTTCACCCCTGGATTGAACCTGTGGCCAACAGTTTTCCCAACCCACTCAGCATTTTGCTCCTCTGGCAACCTGATTTCAGAGAACCCCTGTAGTGCCTCCTCTCAGTGTCTTGTGTGCTTTTCTGCTTCTCATGACACAAACAACACAATTTGGAGAAATGTTGAGCTTCCTATGTCAACATTTCATTGAATTTTTTTTCTTTATTTCTGTAAATTTACTCCCCCCTTGGCCCTGGATAGGATAGTCTTCCCTTGTTATACAAAGAAAACCTCCCAAAAACCATTCAAACCACTCAATTCTTTGGAAGACTTGGCACATACAGTAGATGAAAGATTTTTATTTGGCGTACCCCACAGATCCCCCTGCTTCCATTTCTCCTTCATGAGACAACCCCCTGATCAATTTGAACTATCTACTGGCTTGTTGTTGACTGTTGTTAAAGACCATAAGGTACAACCAATCAAAGTTGTTAACATCAACAGCCTCAAATTTAAATTCATCTGGAGTCAATGGACCCTTGGATTCCCACAAATATATCAACCAATCAGAGTACAAGTTAGAAATTACTGAGAAACCTTTCAATACCCCTGGATTGAGTTTGCAAAAATTCTCTCCCAGCCAATTAGCTTCATCAGTGGTGTCATGTGATCTCTCAAACCCCAACTCTGGCCCTTAAAATTAGCAAATGGGACTTTGGGTTCCTTGTTTGCTCATTTTCCAATTTAATAAAGCTAGATCTCAAGGAGTAATTCTTGGGGTGCTTCTCATTTAAATTAAGAGTTTTTAGAATCATTTCTATGATCCTCCCTCTTTTTACCACCCTCCCACAGGCCTCCCCAGTGGTTCCTGGTCTCCTAGAGAGCACATTGCAAAAAAGATAATACATTTACATGTTTCAGTTTTAAATTTGAGTTCAAACCTTGAAGTTTTAGTGAAAATCAGTATAAAAACCTGCTCTAAACTTACCTAAACACAATTTTGGAAAGCTCCTGACTTTGAAGTTTCTGACTCTTTATGCCAAGGCCTCTATTTTCTTTTGCTTAACGTTAAAAGTCTTCTTGGTGTCTCACCTAAGCCCAGTCAATTCTTTGAGTACCCCTGCTATCTGTTGGTGCCTCTGTCCTCACTCACTGCCATAGACCCATTCCTAAGTAATTTTTGCTCAGGAATCCAAATATGCAGGTACATTGAGTTAAATATGTATTATTAACTAAATTGACTGCAGTTATGCTCCTCCTCTACGCCACCCCAGATCTGTGGAAGGTTTTGTCTACTTTTTCCAAGACTGCAGTTGTCAATCTTTCTTTTTAAGGGTGGTTGGGAAGGCAAAAGTGCCCATTTCAACACTAATAATCTTAACAGTGGTCATGTCAACACTTTATTGACATGAGCACTGTCAACTCAAAACTTAAAATCTACTATGTTTTTTGCTAGTTGCACTAGCTTAATTCCCATTTTTAAAAGCGTTCAGAGGTGCAAACCCAGAAAACACAATGTAACTGTGGTCATTTCAACACAATTTAATATTAAGCTTAATTAAAATCTTGATTTAACCCAATTTTTCCTTTACTTTTACTAATAAAAATTATTATATTTATTTATTCTTTTTTACAACGTAAAAGTGTCAATGTTGACACTTTTTAAGCCAAACTTATTTTTAATAACAAACCTGAAACATCTACAATAAAAAATTAAGTGTACACTTAAAAATATTTTTTATTAAATTAATATATAGAAAAAGGTATTGTGCATATAGCTGATTGTTGAAATGGTCATCTTATAAATTAACTGTGGCACATATTCTGTTTTTAATATAATAAATGGATTGGTGGCTAACAGCAATCCAATAATTTAAGTGTGAGTTACTATGTAATTTACTATATAATTTATTGTTAATAATAATGTTGACAATCATAAATGTTGTCTATTTGCTTGTGATCATCTGCTGGGGTGGATTTAAGCAAATTAGAGTGGTAAGATTAAGCCTAAATTACTATATCACCTTCTATTGAAGATGTTGTAAGTGGCAAAGTTGACACTTTACCTTTTTGATATCTACCAACAACTTCTTAACAACTTCTTATAAACATGATGGTAAAATATCATATTTCTACCCCCAAAACATCATTTTTAATTAAAAAATAAAGAACTTTGATAATTTGTAACTTATTTTTATATGTTTTTTTAATTTTATTATGTGAACAAAAAAAGCACAGAAAACGGTTAACATTTGCTAGTTTGCTTAAATTTAATTAACTGTACTAAGTTTTTTCATAGTAAATTTCCAAAATAATGTCAAGAGTGTCAATTTTGTTGTTTAAAATTTCTACAATTTTCCTAATTGTCAGTGAGAATTTAGCTTTTTTTACTTATTGACACTCATAATGTCAACACTTTTCATTTCTCACATATGAAACTTTATGTTTTACATAATGAAAATATTTGAAATTTTAACATATTGATTTTTTACTTTTCTATTTCATAATATTTAATTTTTAAAATAAAATTTATATCTAAAGCTACTACTTTAAAAATATTTCTTTTAACTTTTAAATTGTAATTTAAAATTCTAATAAATAAAATCTTTTACAATATTTTTTATATTTAAATTTCACTAAAAAGTATCATAAGTATTAAGTTTAAAGAAGATGATTTCTACATAGTTTTAAAGGCTATGGCAGCAAGAAAAAATACTATATAGTTATTTTAGTTTGTTTTGTTTTTAAATACAAAGCTTTACCTCAGAACTTGTTACATATTATTTTAGAACAAGAATACCTCCAAACAGCCCAAAGGCACCAAGTGTCCCACCAAGGCACCCAAGCAGAAGCCTTCATCCTCAAAGAAGACTACCCCTAAGCCCTCTCCAAAGCCTTCCCTCAAGCCCTCCCCTGAGCCCTCCTCCAAGCAGAGCCCAGCTCACTCCACTGGGGGAGAGAAATCTTATGGTTCCCTTATAGACCACAGTTATTAAAACTCAGCTTCAGATGAGAAACCCAAAAAGAAGTGGTGCCAGGCCAAGAAGACCCCCAAGGAAAAGTATCCTACACATGAAGAGCACCATGGCAAGCCCACTTCTGCTTCCCCCCACCAAACTCCCCTCCTTCCAGCTCATCAGGAGATGACTCTAAGCCCCAGCCTGACTACTTTCCTGGCTTTTGGCATGCTCCTGCTGGCCCTTGGGACCCTCTTGTGGTCCACAACATTTTCAATATTGATGGCAAGTTTAAGGATCCTTACTCTCTGCCCAAGTACTTCCCCATAATGAGTGTCAAAGGGGGGCCAGCCATGATGGCTAACGGGTACATCTTCTCCTGCAATAACACCAACTGGGACTTCAAGAGCCGTCACTATACATGTGAGGACAGATCTTGCCCAGTGTGGCTCAACACTGAGCGCTGGGGCTTGGTCCAAACTATCAAGGGCAAGTGCACTTGTGTGATGCCCAACACCATCATCTCCTGCCTTTGAAAACGGTATCTGGTACAGGTCATGCCCACCTCAAAGGAGCTTTCCCCAACCCAGCTGGCTGTGCTTGCCTGAAAGTACCTCTCCCCCATCAGCCTCAAGAGGGTGCCAACCCACAGCCAGTTAGTGAAGTTTGTGAGCAATAGGCATCAAGCCTCCAATCCCCTGGCCAAGAGCGCCACTACCATTGAAGACCTGGTCCTCACAGATGCCCTCAAAAAAACTGAGGATGGTGAGATGTTCCTTCTCCATGACATTGGGCAGGAAGTGAAGGATAGGATTATAGCCTACGCCACAATCCAAAACCTGGAGTAGCTCAACACTGCTACCACCTGGCTGTGTGACAGCACATTTGCAACCTACCTCACCCTATTCAAGCAGCTTTGGGTACTGCATGGGAAATTTGACGCCCAGGTCATTCCCTTGTGTTCTTTTTCCTTCCTGGTGCTAAGATGAAATTCTACACCAGAGTCTTCAAAATTGTCTGGGATGCTTTGAGCTCTCTTCCCATCAATATTCTCCCCCTCCCATTCACACCACCAGAGCAAACCCTTCCTCCGCCAAGAAGGATGAGTCTTCCCAGGCCACTGAGCAGCTAGCTCATGCGCGCTCACTTGGGCCAAAGATTATAATAATGGACTTTGAGCAAGCTCAGTTAAGAGCCTTTGAGGCCACCTTCAATGGAGAAGTACAGGGCTTCTTCTTCCATTTTAGGCAGGCCCTCATCAAGCATCTCAAGAGCAAGAAGGGCCTCTTCAAAAAGTATCTCAACAATGGTAAAGTGAAGTGCCACTTTTCCTTGACTCAGTTTGCTGCCTTGGCTTTTGTGCAGCTAGAGCATACTAGGCTTGGGTTTGAGGCCCTCCTGTAGAATGCTTACATGAAGAAGCACTCCACCATCTTCAAAGGTTACTTGGATTACTTTGAGCGACAATGGGTGGGCAAGAAGGTGACTGCCTGGAGAGGTAAGAGCAGGACCACTGCCTCTTGGAATTCCCAGGGCGCCTACCTCAAGGGGGAGATTAAGACCACCTCTAGCCTTGAGGTTTGGCACAAACACTTGAAGACCAAGTTTGGGTCCAACCCCAAATACAACAAGTTTTTTTCCAAGCTACAGTAGGAGTAGGCCAGAAATGTCTCCAAGTTTTGCAACCTGGCCAACTGGGTGGCCCCCAAGAAGAAGAAGATTAAAGATCAGGAGTACCAGGAGGCAGTGCAAAAGGTGGTGAAGAAGAAGTATAAGGTGGCAGAAATAAAAAAATACCTTGAAGATGTTGCAACTGCTCTTGCTGGTGGCTTCAATTACCCCACTAAACCTTGCTTTGCTTTGCATTTATGGCTTTCACTTTTAAACTTTTAAATTTTTGATTTTTTTTATATATTACTGATCTTTTTAGATATAAATGATAAGTTTCAGGTAAATTTTCAAGGTGTTTTCTATAAGAAATATGTTAAATTTTGTTAATTTATCTGTAAAGTATAAGATATTCACAGGTGTGCTTACATAAAGTATATCAAATAAATGTTAATATTTCTTTATATTTTGTATAACTTATGCTATTGTGTTTAACTTTATTTTGGTTTGTTGGAATTTTAATTTTTATGGGAATAAAAAATATTTTTATAATAAAGAGTGTTTTTACATAGTAAACTGAGATATAATTGCTTATATCTCCTTATTCTTATTAATTATGTTACTTTTATTGCATTTTTGAACTCTCTAGGGTCAGCTTAGTATATTATATCAGTTTTGATTATTCTTTAAATTTAAAATGTTCAGGGTAAAGTGAAAGTTAATTAAAAAAGTGTCAACATCCATAAGACAACATTATTAAAAGCCAAATTATCACTTTACTATAGTGCCAACATGGCCACTATCAACATAGACACTGTTGCTGCCAATAATGCCCACCCACACCAGATGCCACCCTGCCACCCTCAAGTTCATGCTGCCCTGCAGCCTGTATTTTCATGTTACTGATGTAAATATGAAGCCTGGGAAAGGATACTTATCTCTTCAGGTGAAAGTCAGATGACATTATCATTTTATTAAATAAAGCTGTTATGAATCTTTGTTTCAAACATATACTGTCTTATTTTATACTTGTTCTCTTTCAAATTCAGACAGAATTCTCAGGACCTTCTTCTCCTGTCCTTGCATCTTCAGACCCTGTGGACTCCACACCCATGTTATTATGTTCTCCTGGTGCTCTGTTTAGTCCTGTATATTGTACCAGCTACCCTTTAAACCCAGCTTTCTCATTTTTCACCCTATATAATATCCTCTTATCTAGTCCCCTGGCAATATTGAGCAAGCCAGAGACCTTTTTCTGAGAGAATTATTGGTATGACATTCAACTATATCTATTCAAAGACAAATACAATCACATACCTGTGTATTTGGTACCCATGACTCCTCCTGCTACCCCCTGGCCCAATCACACATGGCTTCTTGAAAATTAGCCAGGTATGTACTTTCTTGTATATGTTTACATATATGAGAAAGTTTATTATTGATTGTTGCAAATTGATAGCACCTCTCATCAAACCACCAAATATCAATAATAAGTTTTCCTGAATATTATTTAAGGACCAGGCTTTTGAAGCCCTTAAACAGGGACTTTCTACTTCTACAATTCTTCATTTCCCTAATTTTGAGAACCGATATGAAATTGATATCAATTTATCTGGTAGATCAATGAGTGTTTTCCTGCACATAGAACCTGAAAGTTTGGTATTTTTACTTATAGATTATAATTCATGTAAGTTGGATGAGTCTAAGCAATGTTACCTCATTGATAATAAAAAAAATTGGTGGTCATTGTTTACTGTATAAAAAAGTTGCATCACTACCTGGAGGAGGTGATTTTTTCACAGGCACTCATCAACCATAAATTTTTGTAGCAATTTAACCCTCAGTCATGTTTATTTAGACATCAAGCATAATGGATTGATTTTCTGTCTCCCTACCAGTTGAAGATATAATACAAGCCAATGAATAAGTTGATCAAAGCTGGGTCCCACTCCAGTTTGTATGTTGATTTGATGTCAGGAACACTTTTCCTGACTACCTGGAAGCCACAACAGACACCAGCCCTGCTATTATTAACAGTTTTTTAAAAAAAACACTTTTTTTAGTGAAACTCAATAATTTATTTTTTTCTTAAAATAGTTCTAACATTGATTTCAGATCCTTGACTGGGAATCAAACTCCTAGAGGGAAATTTAAAGATTAATTTGGGCTTTTTCAGTTAGCATTACATTCAATGATTTGAATTTAGGCTTCAATGACATCCTTAATGCTAATAATAATGTTAATATAGTCTTTAAAATTTTCAAACTATTAATCAGTTATCAAAAAGCTTTTGCTTTAAATTTGATTAGCTGTATAATTCTTTATATCCAAAAATACATTACATGGATGTAAAGATATCTACTAACTGTAGTTTCACTTGTTCCTTTCCTGTTTCTACTTCTGTAGGTCTGCCTTCAAGGCAAGATAAATATTTTAAGGTTCTGGCTATTTTTAAACACATTGATATGCTCAAATTAAGAGTTTAATTGATCCAAGCCCTAGCAGCAATCCCCTACCTTATAAACCACTGTAATAAGCAGGCTAATGCCTAGCCTCAAATTTCAGCTCCTCTTATTAGTTTCAAACCAACTTCTGACAAGTGTATCTTCTCTTTTACCTTATTAATTTCTGATGCTCTAGTGTTGCAACTGAACCAATAAGGATTCAGTATTTGAGTTGAGGAAGACAACAGTCCAATAGAAAGGACAAGAATGAATAGAATAAGGTATTGTTTATTGTGGAATATTGTAATTAATATACCATATGGGGAAAGCCATGAGGCCACAAGGGGGTGGCATAGTGGCGTGTTCAATGTAAGGTTTGAACCAAGGAATACCTTGTGTGGGGATCAGTAGGTTGAATCAATAGCGCTCCTAATTAGGAGAAAGTGCCCACAATTTGATATTGCCAACAGATTGGCTCATGTTGTTAGATACGTCAAGGGGCAACTCATTGAGCGCCCCCTGTGTATCAAAAGATACATTAGCGGGAAAGTCTGAAAACTTGGTTGGAACACTAGAGATAAACATTTAATACCTATTTTAGCCTATTTTAATTATTGTTGCAGAATCTATGATTACTCCTTCTTGAGGAAGTTATTCTCTGAGTAATTTCCCAACCAATGAATCATTGGGGACACTCTTATCAGATGTCCATATTATATGGGATCAAAATAGTTGAATTCTAATTCAAACATTACCTGGACAAGCCTCATGACTATCATGATGTACATGGACAGCATATGGCTCCCCATGACACGATATAATCCCCAAAAACCATATCAATAAAGTATCATGCTCTTCTTAAGTTTTCCCCTTTATTTTGTTTTATATGACTCTCAGATGTATATAATTGACAATTTGGCATAACCAAAGGGTGATCACAACCCTTATTATAAACTGATGGTAAAGACCAATCATGAGAGGGTAGAGTATTTATGACCAATACCTTGACTTGATCCTCCGCTGGATCCCATGTGGTGTGCTTGCCAGGGCTCTCTGTGATTGGGCATCAAATTGCTGTACTTTCAACGCTGGGCAACCCCAAGAAGAAATCTGGAAAGGGTTTGGTTGAGAAGCCTTCTCTGGGGGGCTTGGGTGAGGCCCAAGCAGGGATTTCTTCCTGATTTGGCATGGCACTTGGTGCCACTTCTTTTTTTAGGCTGTTGATAAGTTTTTGCCATCAAAAAATGGTGGCCTAGCTGTGGAGACTGTATCTGAGGCTAGGCCTGCAGGATTGGCCCAGTTTGGCTCTTTGGGCCCTTCTCCAGCTTCCCTAGCGGCAATCACATTGATGAGATAGGCCCTAAGGGCCAACCTAATCTGTTTCTCATATGGGGCCTTTTGCTGCTATCAGCAGGGTTTCCAAGCCTGTTTTGGGTCCTGGGACCCAGATCAACCCTTTTATGGGTCCCACAGCGCAGGGTGGCTGTAGGGTTGCAGCAGAAAAGATGCAACAATTACAATATCTTTTTAGCTGCCGCATTTTGTCAGGGTGGATGTCATGAATGACATTTCTCCCAAAATAAGTGGGAAACTCCAACGAGGAGAATCAAACTCAGGGCCTGACTCTGATGGTTGTGAGAACCATGCGGACCCTTGGGCTGTCTGCCCATGTTTTTTGCAGCTATCCAATGAAAGAGCTGGAACAAACTGTGATTAGAGCCTGGTTAATCAGAGAAATTTGATGGCTTGCCTGGCCACAAATTCGCAAAGTATGGAGGAACAGCATAGGTCAGTGATTGATCCAGGCCAGTCTAGATTGCTAGAAGCACTGAATCAACATGCTGACATTTCTATATTAACTGATGGGCCATCTGGAGAGAGAGTTACTGCTCAGCTTGATAAGTTAAAGTCTCAAGGAAACTCAGATGATAGGCTAGAAGTCTGGGCCGCTGGGCCACATGATCTCTGGGCATCTGGTGACCCTGAAGTGACTCCCGGAGACGCTCAGACCATGAGACCAGGGTTGACCCGGCTTAGGGTTTCTGAAGGTCACTTGATACAGAATGACGGGAACACTAGTGACAATGATGAAGCCATGAAGATATTATCTTTGGACCGTCAGATGAAAGTCATTCCAGCAAAAGAAATTATGGGCCAGAAGATCCAGGACAGGGCCAGAGCTCTTGGGCCAGAAGAAACTGCACAACTTAGCAATCAGGTGATGGGCTAGATTCTGAACTTAGCATTTGAAATGATATTTAAACTCCATGAAGTCTTGACAATTGTTATTATCATTCTGAAATAAAAATAAGATTATGGGACCTTGGTTCTACCAATTTATTCCTTATTTTGTCTTGGTTGTTTTCCATTTTACTACTGTTCCAACAGAAAATCTTGGGCTGACAGCCCACATTCCTGAGGAAGCCCCTGAAACCCGGCCCGCATTTTATTGTCCCCCTGGAGCACCCTTTGGTCCACTGCATTTTTCTGACTATCTGCTTAAACCAGAGTACAGGGAGTTTACTGTGAAGGAACCCTCCCGCACAGACCACCTGGTTCAACAGATAACCCACAAACAGCCTTTCACAGAGATGCCTGTTGCAAGCAACCAGCCTCCAAAATCTGTGTGAAGTACAACCATTTGCTTGCCTACCAGACAGATATGGAAGCACCCCCCGACACCCAAACCTGACCGCCTACACCCCAGGTCTGACTCCTCTCACAGCCAACCAATATGCGGGCATTGCCTACATCACCTTGACTGAGTTAGTCAACACTATGGTTCCAGCCGCTGGACCCTGGGCCTTAGTGGGCCGATCAGCATCTTATCTCATCAAGTTAGCACCCCTCCTATGGTGGGCTCTGTCCTCCTCCCAATAGAGCAAGCTGGCAGCCAAGGCTAACAGACCTTCCCCTGGGACGCGGTACCCTGACAGTGAAGTTGAGTGAGAGCTCGCCGTAATATTTCAAATGGGGAATGTGCACCCAAATGAGGATGGCATTACCGATGAGGAGGGGAGGGTGCATGTTTACTCAGAAACGGTCACCCTTGACGAGTGAGTATGGAAAGATACATCAGGCTATGGTGCGCAGGTACATCAGGAAGGCCATAATTTGGCTCAACGTCAAGGGATCAGCAGCATAGGTAGGTTCACATTCAATCTTGCAGGGGTTAGGAATTTGTTCAGCAGGAGGAAGAAGATTACCAGGAAACCACTGAGGTGAGAGAGCAGCATCTAGCAGCCTGGTTATCCCAAATCTGATTGGGAAATATTGAAATAAGCGAATCATTGAGGCAATATATTTATTGAGAGTAAAATATCAAACTACTAAGGTAGCTTGGTGGGGACAATTGTTACTTAAGGCCTTTGGGTACATCTTGATGAGCTGACCTCCTTGAATACAATATTTGGACAGCTTACAGATACCGCCATTGGTGGTATCTGTAAGCTGTTACCTGACCTCCTTTGAGGGCAGGATTTTTTGACCAGCAGGTCAAAGGGGGAGAAATTGGGTGTGGGGCATCTACGCCTCACTTGGACCCAATTTCCTGTGCCACCACCCACTTGTGATCGATCGTTAGATTTAAATCTATGATTGCCGCAAGTGGGCGGGGCTTTGGGCTGGGTTTCCCTGGGTGGCAGCGCTTTGGCCAAGCCACACCCAGGAAAACTATGGCCGTGACACATTTGAAGCGGTGAGATTTTGGGAAGTGGACTTCCCTAAATAGGGGGACCCAAAATTTCCCAAGGATCTGGAGAGGGAGGGTTCCCTTCTCTGGAATGTGGTGCCATCCGCTTGACCTCTGGTGGAAATATCAGGCTGAAACCAAGGGGGTAAGGCAAGAAATAATAATAAATGGATAGAAAGTAGAATTTTTAAAGGACAGTTTTGTTTGAAATGGCATATATCTTATCCATCTTCAGAGCTAAAGTGCAACAGTTCTCATTCTATACTGATGCATTTAATTAGATCTGAAATGGTTCCTTTACCAGTGGCAAAAGTAAGGCTCTGATTTTCTGGAATCAGAACTGGGTTTGTTCCAATTGGCTGCTTCATTATAAAGCAGCCATCATTTCAGATCTGCCACAACCCTAGATAGCTGCAGAGGGCAGGCACTCCCCCTTCTGCAGCTGCCCACCTCTTCAGGGCCCACCCACAGCTGTAGGGGCATTCTTACTATTGGGGCAGGCCCTGACATATACAGGATTTTATATCATTTGATATAATAAATCCAAAGGGTGGCCCAACAAGGTATTTCAGGGTACTGAAAGGCAGCTTGAAATAATAAGATGGCCTACCACCCTGTTCTGGCTGGAAAAGGCTAGTTTTTACATGTATCGTTCCTTTCGATCTTTAGTGTCGGAAAATGCCTTGATATGCAAGCTTTTTTATGTTTTCAAACATATACCTACTCAGCTAGGATTTCCTTGGGATGGACTTTAAAGCTGATTTCTCTTTGTATTAATGAGTGATACTTTCATGTACTAAGCTGCACATTTACCTCGGCGTATAGTCAATTTAATGCTCTACTTTAACTATAAAATACTTAATGCCAATCTGAGTACAGCCATAATTTAAGAAAGTCCAATACAACAACAGGGTTCGGTGAATCATATAATAAAAACTTCAAAATAGAACTGCATAAGAGCATATATGACATAAACGTATAAGAATTAAAATGTTGGGAGTGTAATTTGTATATTTAACAAATCTTAAAAGCAAGCATTTTAGCTGATAGAAGAAAAACCATTCAATAGACTAATAAAATATAAATGAGTTGACTGACATGGAAGAAATTACCTTTTTCTGTCAAGTCCGCCGTAGATTGAAAGCTACTTGGCAACAAATCAACCTCAGGTCTAGAACATGGCAGGGGAGAGCTGACGTTAAGGCAAGCGCATACCTAGTAACCGGACGAGATGTAGGGGTAAGTGTCTTTTATTTTAGTCTAACAAGGCTAAAGGGGATGCTACATTGTAAGGCGGGAAGAATTAAGCGATTAAGACAAGCAAGTTTAGTCGACTTCCTCGATGGTAGGGCCATCGGCACCAGGACCAGGAGGAGTAGCACCTGGGAAACCACCAGGAGCGCCACCAGCACCGGGGAAACCGCCGGGGAAACCACCAGGAGCGCCTCCAGGGGCACCACCTGCGGCAGCGTAGATCTTGGACATGATGGGGTTAGCAATAGCCTCAAGCTCCTTCTGGCGCTCTTCATATTCTTCCTTGGAAGCTTCATGGGAGTTATCCAACCAAGAGGTAGCCTCATCGATGGCCTTTTCAAGCTTCTCCTTGTCGGCAGGCTCGAGTTTGGAAGCAACCTTCTCGTCTTGGATGGAGTTGCGCAGGTTGTAGGCGTAGGACTCAAGTCCATTTTTGGAGGAGATACGGGCAGCAGCAGCCTCATCCTCAGCCTTGTATTTATCAGCTTCGGCAACCATACGCTCAATATCCTCCTTTGACAGACGACCCTTGTCATTGGTGATGGTGATTTTGTTGGACTTGCCAGTGGAGTTATCCTTGGCGGAGACATTGAGAATACCGTTGGCATCGATATCGAAGGAAACTTCGATTTGAGGGACACCACGAGGAGCAGGGGGGATTCCTGACAGTTCGAATTTGCCCAGAAGGTTGTTATCCTTAGTGCGGGTACGCTCACCCTCGAAGACTTGGATCAGGACACCGGGCTGGTTGTCAGCGTAGGTGGAGAAAGTCTCGGACTTCTTGGTGGGGACAGTGGTGTTACGCTTAATCAGAGCAGTCATGACACCACCAGCTGTCTCGATACCGAGAGAGAGAGGGGCGACATCAAGAAGGAGGAGATCTTGGGTCTTTTCGGAGGTGTCGCCGGTAAGAATGGCAGCTTGAACAGCAGCACCGTAGGCAACAGCCTCATCGGGGTTAATGCTCTTGTTGGGCTCCTTGCCGTTGAAGAAGTCGGAAACAAGCTTCTGGACCTTGGGGATACGAGTAGAACCACCGACAAGGACGATCTCATCAACGCTTGATTTGTCGATCTTGGAATCGTGGAGAACCTTCTCGACGGGGTCAAGAGTGGAGCGGAAGAGATCCTGGCAGAGCTCCTCGAAACGAGCACGAGTCAGGGAGGTATAGAAATCAATACCCTCGAATAAAGAGTCGATTTCAAGAGTAGTCTGAGCAGCAGAGGAAAGAGTACGCTTAGCACGCTCGCAAGCAGTGCGGAGACGACGCATGGCACGGGCATTGCTGGCAATGTCTTTCTTGTTCTTGCGCTTGAACTCCTGCATAAAGTGGTTGACAAGACGGTTATCGAAATCTTCACCACCCAAGTGAGTATCACCAGCAGTGGCTTTGACTTCGAAGATACCGTCCTCGATGGTCAGGAGAGAAACATCGAAAGTACCACCGCCAAGATCGAAAATCAAAACGTTCTTCTCGCCCTCGGTCTTCTTGTCAAGACCGTAAGCAATAGCAGCAGCAGTGGGTTCGTTGATAATACGGAGGACATTGAGACCAGCAATGGCACCGGAGTCCTTGGTAGCCTGACGCTGGGAGTCGTTGAAGTAAGCAGGGACAGTGACAACGGCATCAGTAACAGTGGTTCCGAGGTAAGCCTCGGCAGTCTCCCTCATCTTGATAAGAACCATGGAGGAAATTTCTTCAGGGGTGAACTGCTTGGTCTCGCCTTTGTATTCGATCTGGATGATTGGCTTGGTGCCCTTGTCAATGACCTTGAAGGGCCAGTGCTTCATATCGGACTGAACCTCGGGCTCGTCAAAACGACGTCCAATAAGGCGCTTGGCGTCGAACACAGTATTGTGGGGGTTCATGGCAACCTGATTCTTGGCGGCATCACCAATAAGACGCTCAGTGTCTGTGAAGCCGACATAGGATGGGGTGGTGCGGTTACCCTGGTCGTTGGCAATAATTTCAACACGGTCGTTTTGCCATACTCCAACACAGGAGTAGGTGGTTCCTAAATCAATACCTACAGCACGTCCTTTCATTGTATAATTCTTACAAACTAATAAACGAAAAAAATACAAGCTTAAATTTTGCACGTCCTCCCCTAAATACCTCACCTATCCTTGAACCTACTTGCTTCTTTCAACAATATGTTTGATACTACTAGTGGCTTCCAGAACCTTCTGGCTAGCTCTACTACATTCACCATCAATCTTTCAACTTCGATTTCTCAGACCATGTTTAAATTATCCCGATATAGCCAATCATATCGATACCTGTACCCCGATTACAGTGCCCAAACCTTACCTCGTGCTTTCATTTGATTACAGGATCCTGCAGGGTTTCTAGCCAATAGCCGACTCGATTAAAACAAAGGCGGAAAATTTATTACATTAATAATGAAAAAATATTAAAAATAAATTTAAACAAGAACCATTGACCTTCCAACATACCAATAAGGATCTTAAAATAATTTGGATGAAAAAATGATTGGGTTTCTTATGAAGCTCGCTTACCCTTTTAAGCTGCTTGCCACTTTGAGGTCATCAATTTAATTCTTGGCTCAGATTAAAAATTAAAAATACACTCCTATATGGTAGCCTGGTTTATATTCAATAATTGAAATCTTTCAAGCAAGGTAGTGCTCAAGCACTGCTTTAATATTTCATTACAATGCAGATTTAGACTATAAAATTTGCTAGATCTCCACTCTTGCAACTCATCAGCACACTATCATAATTTCGCTTCCAGCATAAGACACTAAAGTGCTCATATTCGACCAATCAAAATCAACCATAAATACTTCTAAGAACAATCGTATCAAAGCCAACCCTTTAAAAAGGGTGTATGGACTCCAGCCAATCTTTACCATCCATACAATCTCGTACTGATTCAAGCCATCCAATTATCAATCCACTGTTTCTTGGTAAGAACCGTTTCCGAACCTTGTCAAACCAGCAAAGTATGGGGCCGTCCAGGATTAACCAAACCCGTTCCCATTCCGAACTTCATTTTTGAAATCCCATCTTTAACTTCTGCTAGCCCTGCTTTAGGTAATCAAGATCCTTTATCCATCCATCCATCTTTCCAAATCGGAGGGTTCTATAAAATCCAGTCCAATTATCGAGGAGGCACAACATTTTCCTTTAATCCTGAACATGACTTAGTATCACATGGCTGATCGAATTATGATGTCAGTATCTCATCAAACCTGGGTAAGATCCATCGCTTTAGAATAAAGTTATCCAAGTGATTTGAATCGCTTGGGGGGAGAACCGGTCAACCCGTTTAAAGGCAGGGGCCGGCCCTATGTCAACTCAAAGGGATGAAGACGTAAGGCTAAACACACCGCCCAAAACCCATCTCCAGCTTTGTAAGTCCATTGGCCACCTGGGTTGGTCTAGCTATTCAGATAAGCTAACTGGAGCTAAATATTTTCCCGTCCGAGGATATGAGCTTGAACTTTTAGGCTGGGGTTACTTAACATCTGAACAATTTTAAGAAATCTTATAATAAAATTTAATTTTTTAAACACCACTATTTGCATATGTAAAATTTGCATATCCAGAGAATCAATATAGAATAGAAATAGAAATGGGTGCTACCATTCAGCTTAGAAAAATAAGTGGGACATTTCTTAAAGACTCGGTATATGATTTTATAATCACTATCAAAATATAGGGCCAACCTGTGGCTTTAAATTAAGCCATCAAGCATCAATATTGGCTTGGTATTCCCAGAGATACATGCCAAGGTGAAGTAGAGCAAGAGCTCAACATAGCCAATCAAATGGGGAATATATATCCAAATAAGGATAACATTACCAATGAAGAGGAGATGGTGCTTATTTGTCAGGAATATTTCAGACAAAACCAACCAAAGAAACAATGTTTTGGTCATCATTGGGCCCAAAAGTCAAAATGAATGTTTGCAGCAGTTCACCCTGATTGGGAAAACTGCTGCAAAACAAAATCTGAAGAAAATAAAATTGTAATTCTTTGTGTTGGGATTTTGACCAAGCAATGATGCCAATTATGACAGAGCTCACAGATTAGGGTTTTCAATAACCAACCTCATAAATTGGCAGTATAAAAACCAATAATGCCAATTATGACAAAGCTTGCAGATATGAATTACAGCTGCAAAAAAAATAGATTGGTAGTATAAAACTTATGCATATTGTCACAGTAAGTTCACTCATGCCAGGAATTATCCACCCAAGTAGAAAGGCTTGAAAAGCCAGAAAACCTTTATCAAAATTGACCAAATTAACGGATTTAAATCAAACAGCCAATCAAAAATGGGTTACAGCTGCTTCAGTCTATCAGCTGAAACCAATTCCTCCTTGCAAATTGACATTGATAAATTGGCATAATTTGAGGGTCACCTGATACAAGCTTGCTAATCAGCATGGTTATCAGAAATTGGTCACACAAGGGTTCTTTGCAACCTGGGCCAGATACTTACTTGACAATGTGGAAGGAATAGGAGGCCAGGATCCAGGTGGTATTGTTTAGTCAATTTTTGATATATATTGAATGATTTTCACTGTTTTAACTCTAAGAGTTGAGTCCTCCTATCACAAGTGACAAACTCTTATTGACCATGCTTACTGGAAAGCCTCAACTACAGGATTTGAACCCTGACACCCAGCAGGCTGCCAGCCCGCAGGACCAGCTGCCCGGCCGCCTGCAGATTTTTGGGCTTGAACCAGAGCAGGATTTGACTTTGGGAAATCCTCTAAGGCTTGATAAGTCAAAATCACCCACATTGACGCTCCCCAAGTTGAAGGTTCCTGTTAACTCAACCAATCAGCAGGCCAGCCTAGCCATAGACCCCAAAATAACTTGGGCCACCACAGAAGGGGAAACAAAGAAACTTCATATAGAAAGCGGGCCGCCCAGAGATGACTAATCCCACGACCTAATAAAGAAACTCTAGTATTCTCAGTTCAAACCAGCCAATGAAATAACTCCCGCGATGGATGCCACTAAGGACAGGAATAACCTGGTAAATGATAACATCCAGGCCAAAGAAAGTTGTAAAAGTTTTCTCATGACAGATGGGCATACTTATACCCTGGACTGCCAGGAAGTTGCCCATTGCCATTCTTGCAATAAAGTGAAATAAACCTTTGGTTTAACCAGGTTATTCCATATTTGATATTAGTTCTATTTCATTTACAGTCCACCTCCTGCGGTTTGGCACCTCACATTCATCAACCCCAAGAAACCGCAGACCAGCCGCCCGGCTTTTATCGTCCACCAGGAGCTCCCTACAGCCCAGTATATTTCACTGAGTACCCCCCCCAACTGCGTATTTGGAGTTCACCCTAGAGGAAATCCTAATCTACAACCTGAGGCAAGAACTAGAGAAACTGAGACTGTTTACAAGGAAGGCCACAAAATCACTATACCTCCCCTGCTATTCTGCGACAAGTACAACTACCTGCCCGCATATTTGGTCCCAATGACTCCGCCTCTCACCCCACGGCCCGACCACCTGCAAGAATCTGTTGCTGCCAATGAATCCACTTCCACTCAGATATTTGAAATAATGTACATCACTATTACCGTCTTGATAGATTCTATGGTACCTGCCAGCAGACCTTGGGCTCTCCTGGGAAATTTTTTATCTTATATTGTAAAGTTGGCCCCAATCTTGTAGTGAGCCCTCCCTGCCGGGCCTGTGGCCGTCTGCCCGCAAGTTCCCAGGAGCCCCCCACAGGCTGGATCCCTGACACCTCCCAAAATTTTACTCAATAAAGATCATCTATCCCTTTTTCTAATTTACTTTTCAAAATGCATCCTGCGGTTGGGTCGTTACACTAAATTCTGTAAAATCTGATTCTCAACTGAATCATTTCTGGAAGATGGGGCCCTGCAGTTGGAACTTTGCCATCAGTGCCGTCCAATGTTCATTTCACGCCAGCCAATCTTGGAGCTCCCTCTCCCATTCTAGAAACTGAAAATTGTGTTGTCTCCCAATGTCCTGAATTTTATTCTGATACACTTTGATGCTTTCCCAGGAAATTTATCTTTAGCTACTTTGGTTAGGATTAATTGTTTTACTTAATCCTAGTATTATAATTGGAAACTTTACAAAAAGATATCTGAAGCCATGTTGGTGGTTATTCATTAACTCTATGTGGATTTGGGTGGTGATTCCCCATCACTTAGGAACGGCTTCATGCTATCCCGCAATTTCTGTCACACATATTAGATCAGCAGTAGTCTGCTGACCTGAACCATAAATCAGCCAATAGTAAACGCCGCCGCGGCGCTTAATAATGCATGATTTGCTGCCGCGCCACCTTGGAAAAAACAAGCACCACCTAGCAATTATATTGGGCACCAAAGCGCTGAACTACTCTACTGTTAAGCGCTGCCTAATAATTGAGTTAGGCGCCAAAGCGCTGCCGCGCTAACTGAAATAATTGCAGGTGCTGCTTCACTTTTACATTGAGCGCCGAGGTGCTGGGTTTGATTCCCCATAATCTTGAATTCCCATATTAATCACATTAATAAGCATTAAGCTTGGAGCATGCCAGGAAGGCAGGAAGTAATCCTGAAGTAACTAAATTATTCCATGCCAGCAAGGGTCACCTGTGCTGGGTGAAGATGAAGATATTCAATTGGTTGACATGCAATAAGCGCCAAACCTAGATTAATAATGACCCAAATAAGGGGTGTGTTAGAATGTCCTAGAAGACATTGCTAACAGCCCAAGGATTGACCTTGAAGAAGGTATAAGAAGATGACATAACTGTGCTGTTTTAGCAGTTACATTAAGAAAAAATATTTAGAACCTAGATAATAATCTTTATTGAGAGATAGTGATTATATAGCTATTGTGAATCATGAATATGAGGGACATGATGGTGTTAATCACACAGCTGGATGGTGAAAGGGGATGGCTTGATCCTGGTAATGAGTCAAGCGCCAAAACAAGGTATCCACCATAAGGGATCATATTTTGTTCATGTTGTTGGATTTAGAAATTCAAGTCAACTTCCTAGTTTGGCTTTGAGTGACTGGATAATTGGATTGCAGGTCACAAACCTGTGTACTTGGAACCTTGCTGGCAGGTTGAGCCTGCTGTTTTGACCCCCCCCACAACTGAAGGTCAACCTCCTCTGGGGGCAGGTGTGATGATCCACATGTGTGCTGTTTTGCAGGTGAGGGCTGATCTGGCTTCAAATAAAGACGGTATGCTGAAGAGTGACAATGTGTGGTTAGCTGGTGATGCTGTAAACTAGTAGGTAACATAGGGCTGCTAGGGGTAAGTAAGGTGAGCCTAGTAGGTAACATATGACTACTAGGGTAAGTGAGGTGAGCCTAGTAGGTAACATGGTCTACTAGGGTAAGTAAGGCCTGCCTGATAGGCAACATAGGACTACCAGGGGCAGATGTTGCCTTCATCCAGCAGAAGATATTGGCTGCTTTGGGGCTATAGTGCTTCACCCCGCAGGAAACTGTGGCTGCAAAAGGGTGAAGACTGAAATAGCAAGCAGGGAACTTTGTCTGTCTGGGGGGAGTAGATTTTGGACCCCTGGCGGGTAACACAGGCTGCCAGGGAGGGGAAGAGCTCTGAGGGCTTCACGTACCCTAATACACTTACAGGAGGTCTGTGAGCAAGCACCCTACCTAACAGACTGGTAGGGTGTCCTTGTTTATGCCCCTATGAGAGCTTTGGGGAAACCCAAGATGAGCATTGGAGGGTATAGATTTTCTCAGAGGTGTCACCAAGGCAGCTTGCTCAGGGAAGCAAGCTGAAGAACTTGGTGTGATCAGGCCTCTGGGAAGTAGAGCTGATTACTCTGCAACTGAAAGCCCAGACTTAATCACCTGGGTGAGTAAAGACAATACATAGACATTGATATATGGTTAAATGGCCTAAGTGGACTGCCACTTGCGAGGGCCCAGTTAAACACCAGTTCAATGTAGACTCATGCCTGGGTCTACAAGTTCTGGTAATGGGGGCTGAGATAAAGAACTGAGGTGGTTCACGGAATTAACAGAGAAAACTAGTAAGAGAGACTGTTTTGTCACAGTGAAGGCTAGTTGATGGACTGTTAATTTATATTGAATGGAATTAACCAATATGGTTCAGTGTGTAGAAGGAACAAAGAAGGTTCTTAGTGAGGATGTGTTAAGATACTGGTTGAGAATAAGTGTAAGGACAAGAAGATTATGATGCAGGACTAGCTGATCATAAAGTAGGATGGCCAAAGAACCAGAAGTTGATGCTGAAGAACTGAAGAGCTGAGAGGGTGAACTAGCTGGACTGGATGCAGAGGCTGGAAGAGCTGGTTTTAGTAACTTTTGAGAAGAAATTCAGATAGAAATAAACAGTTAAAGAATAATTAAATACTGCCTGATTATGATTAAAAAAGGATTAAAAATCATATAATAAAAAAGAAAGAGAAGGAAAAATAACATATAGTTTGTTAGAACTATATGTTATTTTAAAAAAGAAGGAGTGAGGAGGAAATAGGCCAGAAAGAAGCTGGAAGAAGAACAGAGAAACTGTAAGAGCAAAAAGCAAATTTTGTCAAGAACAACTAGGAAAAACAAAAGGACAAGCAGCAGGCAGGTTCAAAGTCGCAAAACATTGAGAGAAACACAGAGAAACACAGAGAAATGTTGAAAAATCAAAGGGTCAAAATTTGCCTAAGTAAAACACATGTGGAAGTGCTCAAGATTTGCCAGGGAAACATGACAGGAATTACGGCGAAACCGTTCAAAACACAGAGAAGTTGTTTACCCAGAGCAAGACAGCCTCAGGTTTGAACCAGGATCAAGGATGGGTCATCCGGGGAAACCTTTTTGGTGAAACCGTTGAATTGAGGCGTATGATTGGCTGCAAGCCAAAGTTTATTTGATCAGTGTTTTGAGGGCTTTAACTTAAGAGTTAAAGCCTAAAAAATGAGGAGCAGAAGCAGAAAATTCAGGGATTTCATTGGCTGAAGTAAGTTTAAAGGTTTAATATATTATAGGAGAAGGAAAACAGGATAGTTTAAGCTTTGAAGAACCAGTGTTCTAAGAGAGGTTTTTGTTCTGAAACAAGAGACTATAAAAGGGAGAGCTATCTGAGACTCTTCAGGGACTGGATCAAGTGGATTACAAAGGCCACAGAAGCTACAGAAGGAGCGAAAGACCAAGGATAGAAAGCCAGAGCTAGAACAGACTGCAGAAGCCTAAGATTGGAACACAGGAGTCCACAACCAAGGTGCAGGAGCCCAAGACCAAGTACAAGGAGTCCAAGAGATTGTAAAAGACTCCAAGTATTGGCACAACCCCTTTATTATCCCCTATCCCAAGGCTATATATCAAAATGTTTCTAAAGGGATCTTCCTTCTGACTGTGAATAAAGCGCCTATTACAACCCCTATCCAAATTTCCCGTGTAAAGAGAGAATATAAGTCCCATGAGTCACTTACCCCATATTTTCTATCCTAGCCCAGGGAATGAGGAGTCCTATTGCCTAGGATGCAGGAAGTTTGCCTCTAGTAAATCTGCCCAGGAGGAGTGGGAGAAGGTGACAAGGCATTTGGAAATGATGAATAGAGGAAGAGAGTTCATTGGGGGAGAGTTTGTGAGACTATTACAGGATTGGTATTGGCCTACAGAAGGGTTGGCGCCTGCTGAAGTGCAAGTGTACGGTGGAGACGCTTGCTTAGTGATTAGGAAGGTACTGGAGGAGTTTGCCCTTATGCAAGCCAAGTATAAGCTCCTCACCAATCATTCACCACTGTTGGGGAATGACAACTCCTCCAAGCCGGTCCCTGGCTATGGCCCAGGACACACTTTGGGGACTGGTGACCAGGAGCCCCACAGCAGGTCTTCAGAGAGGTTGTTGGGAGCCTGGGCTCCATATTGCACCAACTGTTGTTTGGTGGCGGGTAGGACGGTCTTGCATTGTCTTTGTCTTGCTTTTTAGGGTCTTAGGAAGTTGTAATGGAGCACTTTATCTTGCTTGCGCTTTCCAAGCCCTTGCACAAGGTAAGTCTTGTTTTTGGTTACCTTTAGGATGATTGCTGGCCCTACTTTTTCTGGCTGTAATTTACTCTTGTCAGTATTCATTACCCAGACTTTGTCACTGACCTCATGTCTGTCTTGGATGGGGACAAAGGTAATCTGTAGGCGTTTTCCTTCTCTTTCTAGTTGGTTGCTATTAGCCTGTATGACTTGAGGGTCTGAGCGGGGTGGAACTTCACTGGTAATTTCCAGTTTGGGTCCTGATAGTGCTTGGATAATATTGGGTTGTGTGCCATAAACTAGCTCAAAGGGGCTTTTTCCGGTGAATATGTTCACGTGGGTCTGGCATATGAGCAATGCAGTTGGTAGCTGCTTATACCAGTCCTCATGTCTCCCGGCAGTGAGCTTGGCCTGGGCCTGCACTTGTGACCAAAATTACAGGATAGTAAGAATCTGTCTCCAGATGGTGGGGAATTACCACCCAAATCTACATAGAGTTAATGATTAACCACCAACACAGCTTCAAATACTGTTTTATAAAACTTCCAAATAAGATACTAGGATTAAGTAAAATAATTAATCCTAACCAAAGTAGCCCAAGATAAATAGCCTGTGAAAGCATCAGAGTATCTTCAGAATAAAATTCAGGACATTGAGATGCAACACAATTTTCAGTTTCCAGAATGGGGGGAGCTCCAAGATTGGCAGTGTCAGGGATTCCTTCCCAGACTCCATTTATTTGATTGGTAAATTGGGAAATGAGACCAAGAGACAATCACACAACAACAATACTTTGGACACCAATTGGTTCCCTAACCCTGGTTGGAACAGGATTTGAACCCAGGACCCTAAGAATGAACCTAGCGTTAGTACAGAAGCAACCATTCCTTTTAATTTACCTATTTATAACAGCATAATTGATTCAACTTTTGCTTTCAAACTTCAATTTGTTTTTGAAAATGTTAATAGTATAAAGGACAACGCCACTTACCGCTTGCCTTCTGATTGGCTGCTCAAATCATGCCTGCCGCTCTGGGACCCGCTTTTCACTCATTTAGACCAAGCTCCGTACTGGAATATCATGGATAACCACTAGGAGCACCGCTTAATTGTTTCTAGCCTTTTGGTTTATCAGCATTGTCTTTCTTTATATAAGTGCCTTATATATTTCATTAAGTTCCAGAACCACTCAGACATGGTAAGATTACTAATTTCAACCATAAGTTCAGTGAAACAGCAATGTAAATCCCCTCTTATCACTTCACCCTCTTAAATGTTCTCAGCCATCTATTAGGGTATTTAAGAGTACCATATCTACTATTTCTACTTGTTCCAACAATAAAGACTTTATCCATTCTACATTTGCCACACCTACCTTCTGATCTCTTATTTTGAAGCCATGAAAGGAATTCTATTCCTGTTCTGGTTTCTAGCTGCCTTCTTTTCTGTGGGGTTATCCTTGGAGAACCCAACACCAACTATGCTCACCAAAAGGAATCTCTAGCCCATGGATGGTTTAAGTACCCCTCCAGCCACTGGGGATGCAAATTCCATTATGGTTGTTCTTTCACTCCTCCTCCTGCAGAACCTTCATTGGTTAGACCCTATGCCTCCTTCTATCTGTTAACATACATGGTGGGATATTATATGCTTGGTTGCTTCAGCTTTATGCTGGGAAGATTTGCCTACCTGGGTCACTTAGGTCATCTTACAATGATAACAGTACCCGTTGGTTCAGTAATAGCAGGGCTCAACTTAGGGACCTTGGCCCACCAAATAGGGAACTTGTTCCCTGTTAAGTGGGTCCCTGACAGGCAGGCATTGAATTAATATTTGGAGGAGGCAGCATCAAAGTACTAACAACAGGGCACCATCTTCCTGTAATAATACAGCTAAGGATTAAATTGTAGGGGATGTAGCGCAACAATCCAACTATAGGATGTATTTTCAAAATTAAATTAGACCAAGGGATATTTGATTTTTATTGAGTAAATTTTTGGGAGGACTCAACTCTTAGAGTTGAAACAGTGAAAATTATTTAATATATATCAAAAATCAACTAAGCAATACCACCTGGATCCTGGGCTCCTATTTCTTCCAAATTGTCAAGTGAGTATCTGGTCCAGGTTGCAAAGAAACCTTGAGTGACCAATTTTTGACAACCATGCTGATTAATAAGCTCATACCAAGTAACCCTTAAATTATATCAATTTATCAACGTCAATTTACAAGGGGAAATTGGTTTCAGCTGGCAGACTGGAGCAGCCGTAACCCATTTTCAATCAACCATTTAATTTAAATCTGTTAATTTGGTCAATTTTGTGAAGGGTTTGCTGGCTTTTTGAGCCTTTATACTTGGCCAGATTATTCCTGGCATGATAGAACCTACCGTTACAGCATTAGGCTGCCATTCAGCTGCTCCATGCGTCCATTGGCCTGAGGATGATAGGGTGTTGTTGCTGTGTGCTGGACCCCATTCTTGGTGAAGTACAGGTTGGTATTCTCAGAGGTCAGTTTCTTGCCTCTGTTAGTTATCAGGAGTTCTGGCTTTCCAAACTTACTGATGATTTCATTCCCTATGAATTACTGCACGTCATTGCCTGTGTGAGTTTTCACTACTTGCACCACTGGCCAGCAAGTGGCAAAGTTGATAGCAGTGATGATGTGTTTCTTTTTGTTGTGCTTCCCTGGCATGAGTCCCATAATGTCTAGGGCCCATACCTTGAAGGGTAGTTTTGAACAAATAGGCAATAAAGTCTTAGATGGGATGTTGCTTTTTGAAAATTTTTCACATACTTTGCATTGGTCTAGGACTTTCTGGACATTCCTGTATAGGGTTGGCCACCATGCTTTGTGTTTAAGGAATTTTTAGAGGCTGCAGATTTTGGTATGTCCTAGGTCTATGTGGTAATGTATGATGGTGTCCACTTGCTGATGTGTAGGGATGTAAGGGATGGTGTATCTGTCTGTTATTTTGCAATGTAAGGTCCTGTAAATGCCTGCAAATAGATGCTTGTTCTTGATGACTGTCTCTTTTGGAATGTCAGTGGTGCCAGGGGGAATCCCTTGCTTTTTTTTAGAGTACCAGGAGAGGCCAGTCTGGGTTGAGCCCATGCTTTCCCCTTGTGGCCCTAACATACAGGCACCAGAGTGCATCTGCCATGGTGAGTTCTGTACCAGGTTTGTACTGTATGATCATGTTGAATCTTTCTAGGAGTTCCATTCATTGTGCTTGTTGGCAGGAGAGGTTTGCCTGTGCTTTAAATATATGAGCAATTTGTGGTCAGTTAGGACTATAAATTCCTCCTAGCATTCAAAGTAACAACACAATTTGACCAAGCAGTGTATGATGGCCAACAATTCCTTGTCATGTATAGGGTATTGGCACTTACCGTAGTTAAGTTTATGTGATTCATAGGCTACAGGTAGGAAGTCATCATCACTTGTCTTGATTTGTAGTACTCCTCCAATGGATGTGTCAGAAGTGTTGGTTTCCATTTGATCTTCCCCATTGTGTTTGGGGTATTTTAGAATAGGTGCAGTTGTGAGCTTTCCCTTAAGACGTCTGAAACAAAGATTGCGTTGGGGGGGGTCCATACAAAATTTGATTTGGCGCCAGTTATGGCAGACAGAGGTGCAGTCAGGACGCCACAGTTGGGGATAAACCGTCACATGTAGGCAAACATTCCCAGGAATGTGCTGAGCTCTGAATTGTCTTTTGGAGGTGGTATTTTACAGATAGCTTGAATTTTCTGGTCATCAGGTTTAATGCCATCCTTTGAGACTATGTGTCCCAGGAAGGGCAGCTGTTTGCTGAATAATTGGCATTTTGAGGGCTTAGCTAGCAGTTTGTGTTGTGCCAGGATAGCAAAGACTGCTTCCAGGTCCTTGTGATGCTGTTCTACCAAAGGGCTGTAGACAATAATATTGTCCAGATATACTAGGGCATGATTGTCAATATGGGGAGCAAACACCTCACTCATGAAAGTCACAAAGGTGAAAGGTGCGTTTGTCATTTCAAAATTGAGTACCACACACTTGTACAGCCCGTACTTAGTGCAGAAGGCTGTTTTGGGTATATCTTCCTCCTTGATGCGGATTTGGTTATAGCCTGCGGTTAAGTCAATTTTAGAAAAACAGTGGCGCTGCCCAGGGCATTGAAGAGGTTGTCAATGAGTGGAAATGGGTAGCAATTCTTGATGGTAACTTCATTGAGGGCTCAGTAATCTGTGACCAATTGAAGGGTATCGGCTTTCTTTGCCACAAAGAATACAGCAGCGCCAAAGGGAGAATGTGAGGGGCGGATAAGTCCTTTCTCAAGTGCCTCCTTGAGGTAGGCACATAGGGTGTTGTCTTTCTTTGGGGTGAGACAGTAGATGGGTTGTGCTTTAGGTACTGCTCCTTTGATTTTGATGGAGTGTTGTCGTGTTCTGAGGCACGGCACAGACACACAACAGGGAATCCTAACCTTAGGATTGGATTTGTACTAAGTCTTGGTTAGATGACAGGGAAGGCTATGTGTTTGCCTTGTGTCCCTGGAAGAATAATCTCTACTAGTTGTGGCTAGAGAGAGGCGCGGAAGTACAGAAGACACAAAGATAAAAATGTGAATAGAACTTAGATTTTATTGGTGAATACAAAATGGAATATATAGTGGTTAGGAATACCACAAAACACTACCAGGACGGTAAGATCACTTGCCACCAGCATGAGTGGGGCAAGTGAGTTGCGCAGGATCAAGAAACCAAACAATTGTACTTCCTAATTCAGTCATCAACTCATTTTGAGAAGCGAAAGCAAAAGCGAGAGATTTGTCTTCAAAATAGCCCACCAAAGGCAAAATTGAAACATGGTGAATAGCAGTATTCACAACATTGACCTCCCCTAGATTGGCCTTAGGGGGGTGGTATTTACAAAGGAACTTTGCGTGCACTTGAGCAAAAGGATGGCCACTGGAGAGGAGCTTTACAGTGTATTTGTCCCCTTGTTTAAAGGTCACTTCTAAAGGGCTGATCCACAGAGAGTCCAACTTATGTGCACAACCATCTACTCTGTGTTGGTAGTAAAGTACATGGTCACCAACATCAAACTCAGGCAGGGGGGAGCGTCCAGCATTATTGGGAGAAAGCTCAAGCATCTTAGTCTTGTATGCAGAAGTGTAGGCAGTGGCCTGTATATCAATTATGCGGTTGACTAGATCCTTGATGTGGTTGTCAGGATTCATGGCCTTATCAGAGGTAAGAAGGGGGCCCCCAAGAGCAATGGGGTAGTAGCCTCTTGCCCATACAGCATAGCAAAAGTGGAGTATCCAGTGACACAATGTTTGCTAAGGCAGTACACAAAGAGAGCGGCAGGTAAGTATAGGTCCCAGTTGGCAGCATCAGAGTAGGTGAGCTTCCTCATGATAGAGACCAGTGTTGAATTTGCACGCTCAACTGCCCCATTGGTAGAAGGATTGTAGGGGGCAGAGAAAGACTGGTGTGATCCCAAAGCTTTGACAACAGAGTTTACCAGCTTGGCATTAAAGTTAGTCACATTATCTGAGAGCAATACTTGAGGAGAGCCATGGCAGTAAAAAACATCTTGTAACAGGAAGGCAGCAGTTGTCTTAGCCGTGATGTCCTTTGTAAGGTGATCCTCTACCCACTTGCTGAAGTGATCAACAGCAATCAGAATAAAGCAACACCCAGAAGGTGAGCGGGGGGAGAGGACCTACCGCGTCAATGCTGACAGTGTGAAAGGCATGTTGCGGGGGAACTATTTTGAACTTGTGGGCAGAAGCTTGAGGCCTCTAAGATGGAAGTTGTGGCAGCTAGCTATGACGTCTGGGATCAGCAGGCAAAGGTTCTCCAAGAAGTAATTCTTTTGAAGCCAGTCAAAGGTCTTGGCAATGCCTCCATGTCCAGTCTCTTTATGAGCTTGCGACACCAACAAGAGGCAAAGACTAGGTCGTATACAAGGCAGATACTGGTCTTGTACCTTCTTGAAGAGCTGATTGTTGCGTATGAGGGTATCTTCAGATAGCTTGGACAAGGCCAGTTGTACCTCTTCTGTCTCACTTTCCCAAGAAGAAGGGTACCCAATTAGTTTGTATAACCAATCAGCCTCTGCAGGATGTAAAGCAAGAATGGGCATTCTGGAGAGCCCATCAGCGTTCTGGTGTTGAATCCCAGGGCAATGGAGCACAGTGAAGTTGTATCCTTACAGACTTAGAGCCCATCTAGCTAGGCGCCCTTCAGGCTCCTTAAGCTGTTGTAACCACTTAAGCAAAGTGTGGTCAGTGACAACTTTGAAGTGGCTACCATATACATAGTGACAAAACTGCTTGACTGCATGCAACACGGCAAGACACTCCTTCTCTGTGACACTATAGTTCTTCTCATGTTTGTTTAGCACGCAGGAAGTGTAAGCCACAGGATAGTATACAACCTCATTGTCTAGTTGGGCCATAATAGCCCCAATAGCAAGATTGCTAGCGTCGGTGTATAGGATGAACTCCTTATCATAGTAAGGATACACTAGGATTGGCACCTCTTTGAGTTTTTGCTTAAGGGTCTCAAAGGCTTGCTGCTGACTGGCGGTCCATTCAAAAGGGACATTACATAACAGCTGGACTAGAGGTTCACTTGTATAAGCAAAGTCAGGGATAAACTGTCTATAGTAGCCCATCATCCCTAGAAAGACCTGTACCTCTTGCAGGTTAGTGGGCAGAAGCATTTTGTTGATGGCTTCAACCTTCTTAGTCATTGGGCAAATCCTGGTCTGGGCTACTTCATGGCCCAAGAACTCAAGACATTCTTTGAAGAAGGCACACTTGGCAGGTTTTAGCTTAAGGCCAGCTTCTTGAATCTTTATGAACACCTCTTTGAGATGAGCCAGGTGATTGGTGAAGGTAGCACTGAAAACCATTATATCATCCAAGTATACTAGGACGCACAACAACTTCAAGTCACAGAGGATGGAGTCCATGGCCCTTTTGAAGGTGGCCAGGGCGTTGCAGAGTCTCTGCGGCATGCAAGTAGGCTCAAAAAGTCCTTCAGAGGTAATGAGCGCGGCTTTTTGGTAATCCTCAGGCAATAGGTCAACTTGCCAGTATCCAGATGCCAGATCCATTGCGGAGAAAAACTTAGAGCCTCCAAGAAGTTGGAGAGCATCATCAATACACGGCAAGGGATACGAGTCCTTCTTGGTCAAAGAGTTCAATTGGCGGTAGTCCATCACAATACAATGATCCCCATCTTTCTTCTTTAAGATGAGCAGCGGGGATGCCCAAGGACTTTGGAAAGGTGACAGCAGACCAGCGTTCAACAGTTGTTTGAGCTCTTTAGATACCTGGGCGTCCTCTACACGGCTGCAGCAATATGGTTTAGCACGGAAGGGAGGAGTGTTGCCAGTGTCAATCTGATGAATAATACCTTTGGCTAACCCATAGTTGATACTGTCCTTTGCAAAGATATCGGAAAATCAGTCTAGCAAGTCTAGCACCTCTTTCTGTTGAACCGGGAACTGCTGTGGAAAGTCTTGCGCAGTGAACAAGGATAGGACTTGGGGGTCATCCTCAGGTAGGTTAAAATCTTGGAATGTGCCAAAGGGATGAAGAGATAGGACATCAGGAGCGCTCAACAACTTGCCATATCTGACAACCTGCCCCCTAGATACGGTCATGGGGAGAGCAGTCAGTTTGGCTACCAACAATTGAACAGGGTCCCTATGGGAGACATCTAGGATCCCAGGACAGAGATAAGGTTTGTTGCGTCCTAACAATGGGGGAGAGTACAACTCCAAGAAGGTCTGTTAAGGTAGTTTATATGATATCTGGGAGTCTAGGATGGCCTGGGAGCCAGGGGGGATGGTGACAGCAGACGTGGCTAGGAGAGAGATCCCTTCAGACGCAGGACAAGCCATGAGTGGACATTTCATGTTCAAGGAGTGGGTGCAATATTTGAGGTTGAGAACCCCAGTGGGATATTCCAAGGCACATGTCTTGAGCCGTTTCCCGGGAACTTTAACTGGCTCTTCAAAGATCAGAGGGACTTCATATCCCAGAATAGAGAGGTAACCATCTTTTAAGTTGATTATCCCATTATATTCCCTAAGGAACTGGGTGCCAACTAAGAGATTGTAACTCTTGTTTTCCAAGACAACTGCTGGCGCAGCTAGGAGAAGCTTGCCAAACCACATGGGTAGAGCGGAGTATGCCCCTATGGCGCGGGTCATAGACAGTCCAGCTGTGCCATACAAATGGTGATAATTAAGGTCAGGGGCAAGTTTTAGTTTCTTCACAAGCTTGGAGGAGACAATGTTGACTGGTAACCCAGTGTCTAGAACGGCCTTGATCTTCACTTTTTGAATGGATATCTCTAATTGAGTGGTAGTGCAACCAAAGGGTGGAAGGACAGCCAAGATATCCTGAGCCTTGGCTAATTCCTTATCCCACTTCTCAATAATGCATCTTAATCCTGGGAACTCCTTATAAACAGTCTGGAGAGGGAGCAAAACAGATACATTCTTGAAGACAGCGTCAGCAACCTTGGCAGCTTCTTCTGACAACTCCACTAGCACAGGAGGCCTCTTAGCCTGAATGAGGTAAGGGCAAGAGATAATTTCTTTGGCTTCAGGTAAAGGCTTAGCGGTAGTTGTAGTCTTTCCTGAGCGCAATTTATAGGGGACTGTAATGATTTCAGGAACAGCCAGAACAGAGTACACATATGCATTGGCATTGTCAGTATCAGAGTCATCCAGGTCAGAGTTGTCAGAGATATTGTGAAACAAGAGGAGGATAAGAGGAGCCTCATTATCAGCAGGCTTGGCGTCAGATATAGAGGGAGGGATTGAAAGAGACTTGGAAAAATTTTCAACCGAGATCATCTATGCCTCTAGGTTGACTGTTCTTTTCCCACCTGCTCTTTCAGATCAGCCTCTTCAACCTGTGGGTTGGTGCAGATTCGAGAATGATGACCTATATGACCACAGTTGTGGCAACCTTGGCGTTAAGGAGGATTTTGCAAGTTCATGGTAAGAATGCAAGGACCACAGAAAGATGAACCATAGTTAGAAGTAGCTTGACCTTCCCTAAAAACTTCTCCAGAATGGGTTAGGTGCATATCCTGCAACAGCGTCTTTATGCTCTTCATTGAGGAAAGCATAGCCTTATGGGCTTTGAAGTGAAGGCACAGAAGTTGGTTAACTTTGAGGGCTTGAGCGCAAGCCATTTAGGCTTCATGGGCTGTCAACTGTCTGCTTGTTATCAGTTGCTGTCCTTCCATGTAGAATCTGTCTGCAAACTCAGCTAGTGTCTCTTTAGGCTTGAAAGCAATATGCATAAAGGTGTCCTTCTTTACTTCCAGGCTAAGTTCACCACCAAACTTTTCAATCAGAAGCTGCTTCATATATTCCCACATCTCAATGGTGGGCAGCTCAAGCACCACTATCTCCTGGCAAGTCAGATGTAGACAGGTTAGAATATGTTCTTTCTTAACTTTGTCTGAAGCTTGTCTCATGGCAGTTTTGTAGATAGTTAGGAAAGCTGCAATGGTCGAGGTTTTGGGATTGAAGACTTGATTAAAGGTAGGCTTGAAGTGTGCTTCTGGATTTGGGCCATCATATTTGCTATTGAGTACGTTTATACGCAGGAAAACTCTGCCTTGGATTCAGAGGGGGCTGTCTAGCCCATAGCTGACAAACACTCTCTTCAAGGGTAGTCAGGGTCTCAACAGCGCAGGCACCTGTATTGATAGCTTGAGTGGGCTGTTGTGCAGTAGCATCTAAGCATTGACCTTGGGTGGTCACTATTGTGGAGAGCTCAGCCAGACAAGAAGTAAGGGATGGCCCCACTGAGAGGCAAGGTGTGAACCTATCATTCACAGAGTCAATCACATCATTCATCTCTTGTACGTCTCTATCCAGTTAGAATGGTCCTGCTTCAATTGATCCACCTTGTTAGCTAGGGCAATTAGTTCCCTAGTGCATTGGATTCAAGGAGCTCCTGGTAATCCAGGGCAGCAACCATCTTCATTGACAACCCCAACTGGACTAGCAACAGTTGTCATCATTTCACGTAGGGCGGCAAGTTCTTGCTGTAGCTCTGCAACTTGAGCAGTCAATTCAAGCACCTGTGGGTCAGGTTGAGGAGCCTCAGCAGGACGTCCTTGACTGCAAGTAGTTATACGTAGCTCTTGAATAGCGTCCCATATTATTTGCTCTCAATCTGCCAAATCATCAGAAGGGGGAGAGGGAAGAACATCTGGCTTGGGCGTAGCTAATTCATTCACTTGACTCTGGAGTTTGGCTATAGCAGCAGTGGTGGCAGCTTTTTCTTGATCAAACACCGCACTGAGTTCATTAAGGCCATTAGCAGCAAAGTCTGCTACCTGCTGTAGTTACTTGAATAAATATGTGCTGAATGCATTGAGCTGCTGCACGAGTTGTTTGAAGTCGGTGCAATAAGCATTTAAAGTGGAATCTACTTGAGTTTACCAGAGTGGTTCTAGCTGGTGAAACTTGTGTAGATGCTCTCTCACATATTTGGGGATAGACTGGCACATTTGTTCAATAGAATTAACCAAAAAGGTCTGGGAGGTAACAGAGTTACGCTGATTGTCAGATACCAAGGAAAACAGGGAATGAATCAACTGTTGATAAGCAGCAAACTGATCCCAGTGATGAGTAACCACTGCTTGTAGACACAAGATTTCTTGGACGTGGAGCCCCAAAACCATTTGATGGTGAGCCAAGGCAGGCTGCACAAAGGACAATAGTAAGTGCTCAGCAGAGCCAGCCACTGAGAGGAGATGCTGTGGAAATTGAGGAGCCACAATTAATTTGTAGTATTCAGCCCAACTGAACTGCAGCCGAAGGCAAGGGATGGCTCCTTCACAGGCTATCCCAAGGGCTACCAACACAACTTGTTCTAAGTCAGGGGTACCCATGGGGTAAGAAACTAGGCAGGGACCACTCCTGAGGTTCAGTACAGTAGGGATAATAGGCAGGCCAGCAATATCTTCCTCAATAGGAGGGCTAGTAATTTCAGGTGAAGTTGGCTCTTGTATAGGCAGAGGCAAAGGACCTGAAAATGTGGATGTGAAAGGGATAACCAAGGGGCTTATAGCCCCTGTAGTGAGCACCATTTATGTTGTGTTCTGAGGCATGGCACAGACACACAACAGGAAATCCTAACCTTAGGATTAGATTTTTACTAAGTCTTGGTTAGATGACAGGGAAGGCTATGTGTTTGCCTTGTGGCACTGGAAGAATAATCTCTACTAGTTGTGGCTAGAGAGAGGCGCAGAAGTACTGGACAACACAAAGACAAAAGTGTGAATAGAACTTAATTTTATTGATGAATTAGGAAAAGGAATATATAGTGGTTTTGGATACTACAAAACACTACCAGGAAGGTAGAATCACTTTCCACCAGCATGAGTGGGGCAAGTGAGTTGTGCAGGATCAAGAAACCAAAAAATTGTACTTCCTAATTCAGTCATCAACTCATTTCAAGAGGCAAAAGCAAAAGTAAGAGATTCCTCTTCAAAATGGCCCACCAAAGGCAAAATTGAAACATGGTGAATAGCGGTATTCACAACAAGTGTTGTATGTGCTTCTCAGGTGGTAGTCCTGGTAACGCCTCTTTGAAGATTTCAGGATGGCAGGCCATGATGTTACAATCCTGAGGGGTAGTGGTATCTTTGTGGTCCTTGAAGTTTTTGATCTTGTACTGGCAGGAGTCCTAATCAATTTCCTTGAGGTTTTTCTTTATGTACAGGGTCTCTGTAATGTGTACAAAGATGTGGTTGCATAGGAGGTGATCCACTGAGTCAGGGTAGAACTGGTGATTGATGCCTTCACATTTGATGGTCAGTACCAAGGTTTTCCAGTCTACGTGGGGGTTGTTCCTTTGCAACCAGTCTAGTCCCAGCACAATATAAAACTTGGGAAAATTGATGACATGACCTTGGATGGTAGAATGCAGGCTCTCTAGCATGATGGAGAAGGGTTCTGTGACGGTCCACATGTTTGGTGGTTTGCAGGTGGGGCTAATGTTGGCCAAGAAAAATTTTGGTTGTTTATTGCAGGTAGAGGCCTAGTAGGGAATGTTGGCTACTAGGTATGGTAAGGCCTAGCTAGTAGGTGTAAAGACTACTAGAGGCAGATGATGCCTCCACCCAGCAGAAGATATTGGCTGCTGTAGGCTATAGTTCTTCACCTAGCAGGGAACTGTGGCTGCAAAAGGGTGAATAATGAGATAACTAGCAGGGAACTTTATCTGTTTGAGGTGGAAAAGGTTTTGGACCCCTGACAGGTAACACAGGCTACCAGGGAGGGGAAGAGCTCTGAGGGCTCTACGTACCCTGATACGCTTACAGGAGGCCTGTGAGTAAGCATCTTACCTAACAGACTGGTAGGGTGTCCTAGTTTATGTCCCCATGGGAGCTTTGGGGGGGACCCAAAGTGAGCATTGGAGGGCATGGATTTGCTCAGAGGTGTCATCAAGGCAGTTTTCTTGGGAAAGCAACCTGCAGAACTTGGTGTGATCAGGCCTCTGGGAAGTAGAGCTGATTACTCTGCGACTGAAAGCCCAGAATTAATCACCTGGGTGAGTAAAGACAATGCATAGATATGAAATTGTAGCCTCTGCACCAGAATTTATTGTCATTTTTAATAAAGGTTATGAGATATTGATTCACCCAGTTATTGTGTATTTTATCTTAGTAATCTTCCAGTTCAACTCTAATTCCCCTGGCTCACCTGCCCCACTACCTGCAAGTTTTTGTCCTTCATGTGCCTCCTACAGCCCTGTTTACTTCACAGAATACCCATTGAAATCAAGATATCAGGGATACATCTCAAAGAACATACTAGTGAGTGACACCCAGGCCAGTACTAAAGAGTTGACCAGATATAATAGAAGGGGGTCTTGGTTTCTACTGAACCACAACTGTTTAAGAATAAATACAGTGTTCTCCCTGCCTACCAACTTGGCATGAAGCTGCCTTTCACCCCAAAAACAATGCCTGTGTCTGCCTCTGAGCTCCCCTAGGACAGCTCCAATAAGCTGTTTGGAATACTGTAAATTCAGAACCTGAACGTAAAAATGCGGGATTGTCAAATCCTTGGTCCAAATTTTGAATCACTTTTGCAGGCAACTCAGCTGAGTGAAAAATAAAATATTTAATAAAATCAAACATTTAATTTGACTTTTTTGATTTATTTAAATTGGCAAATTTCAAATCTCTTGAGCATATAACTCAACTAACAAAAGACAAAACCCAGAAAACAAATGTGGGATACATGAATCAGAAATACAGGATTCTAATGTACAATTTGAGATTTCCTGTATTTCAAACAAATCATAGACATCATGGAAAACTTAAAAAATCTGAAATTGTGGGATTTTCAAATCCAAGAACCAAGTTTCAAATCATAATTGAAAGGAATTTGAAATAAATATAATTTATGGGTGTCTCAAAAAGGATGCTAAAGGATCTAGAGTGGATTTGTGCTGATTCTTTTAGGAATCTTAGGAATTCTCAAAAATCACCCTATTCCAATTTAGGACGGCTAAAATTTAGATCATAATATTCCCAAAATTAACATATATAACAATAAAGTTGACTAAAATATACATTCCTCTTCTTGAGTTTAAAATTATAATAAAATTTATATTATGTCTTCTTTAAATAAAAACCAAGTTAATGAGCTGTTCCCTGGCCTTAACAAAATTATGCAGGGCTACACTGGGTCTCTTAATGGTGAAGCCTCTGTCTATGGCCACTCCCAACCCGCAGGCCCCTCTGCAAGCACTACCCAAGAGTGTGTTCTTTCTCCTGTGTCCTCAAGCATGGCCCTATTTGACCATCACACACAGACAGCTGCTAACCCAAATACCTTATCAGTAATGGCATCTGCAACCAGACATTTTAGCCATGGGGTCACCCAGAGAGCCCAGGACCCCAAAACAGCCAATCAGATGGCATTGAACAGTTCCCATGATGAACACATCCCTCCCCCAGCCAATCAGCCTGCAAAATGCAGAAGAAAACTAATCACTCTGGAGATTGTTCTTGAAATGGTTAAAAAGCAAGGGAAGCTTATGTCCCTTGGGGAAATTGCAGCCCCAATGGGGTTTGCAAAGTCTACTGTGGCTGCAACCCTGCAAGCCCACGCCAACTATGGCCCCCCTACCAAGAAGACCCCAACTGGCGCCCGTACTTTGACCAAAGGTGACACAGCCCATCCTCTTATGATGACCATTATGGAACATGACCTGTGGATGCCCCTGGTCCAGGTACGTCTCCAGTTGGGACTCCATAGCATCTTCACCAACAAAAGAACGGTGAATTTGTGGATGCACAGAGTTGTGGTTGCTGCTAGAATCTTGTCCAATCAAGTTCTCAGTGGCCCCATTTTGGTGGACACTGACCCCTACAATTCAACTATTATTAATTTTATCAAAGGAAGGGCAATGAGTGCATGTACTGACATAATCTTCCTATTATATGCTAAGATATCTGCAAGTATCCAAGACTTTGGAGAGAAGCGTATCCAGTCTGACATGTACAAGCGCAGCCCAATATTGTATCAGTTTGTGGGAGTTTTATTGGCAGTTTCCCCATTGGGCGTCAATTATTACTTGGCAATATTGAACACCACAGATGGGTATGCCTACCAGACAGAGCTCAAGGCCATGCTGGAGGAGTGGGCCACACAAAACACCGTGCACACAGTTATACTGAGTGCAGAGATGGAGCAGCAGGAATGGGCTACCCAAGAAATTAGGGCTGCGGGGCATACCTGCTGGTCCTACCCCATCAACTACGCCAACATGCATCTTGCAGATGTATGTCTCTACAATTTTGGTTCTGCCCTCAGGCGCTTAAAGCCTGCCACCTACAGCAAACTATGCACCCAAATTGATAAGGGGTATGAGCTTTTCTCTTCTGCGTCCGTCCAGGACTTATTTGATCTCATCATCTTCTATGCAAGTGATAGTGATAAGTCCAGAAAGGACCTCCTCCCCCACGCCAGTCCATCTGTTTTATCAAGCCAGTATATGTGACAGAAGAAGAATTTGATCAATTGAAGCAATCAGCTCTTGCTGCCCCTTCCCATTTAACAAACCCTGCCTCCCCAACCCCCCATCAAGCCACCTGCCTTCCAACCCTGACTCCCAAACCACCACCCATTCCCTCCCCACTATCTCTGATGCCGCCTCTTTCACAGGCGCAGATGAAGGCAATGTTCATTCTGCCCCTTCCCATCCTTTGATTAGTAAATAAATGGGTCATTATTTTAGGGATTAGGTCATTTTCTAATACACATGCTGCCCAAGTTGCAGCATAACACAGTTCAATTTTGAAAAAATCAAATTACAAATGTTTATATTTAAAACAGTAATAACTCAACAAAAAGTTAATATATTTTCACACTGTAAACTATTAAAATGAAGTTAAGAATCTTATCTTTCTATTGGTGTTAAAATATTAATATATATAATATTGAATATTAAAGCAAAAGCAATTTAAAAGAGCATATGTCAGATTTTATTATATTATTTTGATAATGAAATAAAATAGCTTGCTTAAAGCTTAAAAAAGTTAATTTTTTATTAATTATTATATGCCTTTTATTTAATTAAATTAAAGATAAGATTAAGAGCATCATTTACGCATTTTATTTTATCTAAAAAGCCTAATTATTTAGGATTTTATGGTAGTTTGAAGTTAGGACGTTAATTTATTTGCTGTTTAGATGAATTTTGAGGTTCAAGTGAACTACAAACCTCAAATTAAGCATTTTTTAAATACAATTCTTTAATATTTTATCATTTTAAAAGTATGCGGAACAGTTATAATTAAGTTAATACATTATTTTAATTGATTTGCATAGATTACAAAGAGGATATGATGTAATTTGATGCTCAGCTGATACACATATATCACTTGTGCATGAAAACTGGGGATTTCATTTATTCTAGAAATATAAATTCAAGTTGAAATTGTAAATAAAGCTGTCACATCATTTCTTTCAGAATGGTATCATAAGGCTTGGTATATAAGAGCTAAAGCACCACCTAAGGTTTACTTCAAACCATCTTCACAAAAAGATATAATTCCTGCAACCAGCACTCTTTTGCAAGGCATCTCTACAAAGCATCTCTTTATCAGCAATCACAAATCCATTATTATGGAATCTGTTAACTTTACTTCTGCCATGAAGCCATTTTCCTCACTGGGAGCATCAACAAAAAGAGAAAGAATTGCTATGCTAAAGAAAGCATTCCTCTTTGTTTCTGGAGGCAATCTTAATTCCTTCATCAATCACTTCCTCACTCAAACTGAGTTTGGAAAAACAGAGTTCATTCCTTTGATTCAAAATCAGAAACTAAATGGGATAATTGACAACTTAAAAGATCTTCTGAAATCTGCTCCTCAAAAGCATCTCCCAGCCTTGAGATCTCTGGTTACTTCCAGTTACTCTTTAAAAGAGCTTACTGATATGGGATTTAATATAACCAAAAGTGAGTTTGAATACTCAAGAAAAATAGATAAAAATAAAAATGTAAGCTTAAACAAAAAAGTCAAAAAGATAATAACTATTCATTAAAAAAAGAAATAATCAAAAAAATAATTAAAAAACTACGGGAAAATTTGTTTGAAACAAGCCAGTTTACAAAAAAAGCACCAAAAAAATTTATAAAGACATTGAAAAAGAAATGAATGAATATTCAACTGAAATAAAATATTCTCTATTAAAAACAAAAAAGAATTATATGAAAATATGAAAATAAAAAATGAAATTTCAATATCACTTTCAACTTATTATAAATTAATACCAAAAAATATAATAAAGAGTAAAAAACAAACTGACAAGTGTAATATTTGTAACTTAAAATCATCCTTAGAAAAAAGAAAAGAAGAATGTGAAAGTAAAAACTTATTATTGCCAGAATCTATAAACAGTGACTTAAAAGCTATTAATCAGCACCAAGACTTTTATGCCCATCAAAATAGGGAATATAAGAAAGATATCAATGAATTAGATAATGAATCATGTATTATAGTCATAGATTTTAAGGAGAATTTAAAAGTTGGTGGTGGTACAATTGAAACCAATAACTGTTTTTATTCTAAAAGACATATTTCTTTATTGGGGTTTGCATTGGTATTTAAAGAAAACAATAAAGTTAAATATGAATACCATTATTTTTATCTCAAATATTGTCTCATGATTCTTTGTTTTCAAGTGAATGTCTAATAAGTCTTCTTAAATCAGATAAGTTTAAAAAAATAAATAATATCAAAGTATGGACTGATAATGGAAACCATTTTAGATCCTATGAATTCTTATATTATCTATTTAAAGAGGCACCACAATACATTAAAGGGTCTATTAAATACAATAAATTTGTAGAATGTCATGGGAAAAATATTGTTGATGGTCATTTTGGTGTAATATCAAAAATATTAAAAGAGAAAGAAAATTAGCTTTATATTAAGAATATAAATGATATTAAAAATATTTTTGAGCAAGAAGAAAAAAGAAAAGAATTATATAAATCAGCGCTATCAGGCTCAAATATTTCTCAAAAGTCATTCTTTTATATTTATGAGAGAAAAGTTAGGCCTATAAGAAGAGAGCTTGAAGTTAAAAATCTGCACATTAATCTTTCATATTTGATGAAAGATGGGAAGTTGTATACTTCACCTTTAACATTTGAAATTTTCTCAGAATATTCTGAGATAACTTATCATTTGAAATCACGCAATGATACCAGAGAAACAAAAATATCAGAAGATGCTAGTGATGTATTGGGGCAAGTTCATGAAGTAGGGCAACTTACTAGAGGGTGTATTTTAAATAGAGTTATCAGTCTTTCAAAAACAACAACCTTTTTTGAAACAAACTAAGAATATTTATGATGAGCCAAAGATAGGGTAATAGCATTTATAGCTTTGGGGCTGCTATTACTCTCCCATGCAACTCATCATAAATATTTTTAGCTTGTAGTATGTAGTAGCACTTAAGATATTTCCAGCAATATTATAAGGTGCAATTTTCAATTCTAAAATTGATAAATTTTTTTTTAAAAATATCTAAGCCCAAGATCAACTAAAGATTTGACATTGATTGTATTTTAATCTTTCTGAATAATCTGAATATGAATAATGTAATTAAGTTATAAAATAATCCGCCCAGCGCTTAGGCATAACAAGATAAATAATGACCCAATTGGATACTAGTGCGTAAATATCAGAAAATGCACAATTGCCACAGCAAAGAAAATCAGCCAATTAATGACAATAAACAGTATTCTATTAACACATTACATTATTACCTTGCAAAATCCAACTAAAAAGTTTATAGAATTATTACCAATAGGTAAAATGCAGGCTGTAAAATGCACTATGTATCAATATTTGTACTAAGCGTTAATGGTTCTCTAATATAAACACAATCAATTTATTTTAAATTGTAATGAAAAGACCTAGTTTACAATGTATTTTTTTAAACAAAATGCATTAAGTTATGAACATAATATCAAAATGTCAAGAGTTGACATCTAATTGCAATATTCTAATCCAATATTTATGTTTATTGTCTTTAATTTATTAATGATGATGAAAAATATGTATGCATTGAAGATAGTACTATAAAAACCAGTTTTTGATGGAATTCAAAAAAATATCAACAATCTATAACTTGATCAACAAATTAGAAGCACACCTTCAAAAGATTGTTGAAATAGAAAGAAATATCAGGGAAATAGTGACAGGAAAGCTGGGTAACAAGGGCCAGCCACTAATCCAATCAAAAGAAGATGCTCTGGATAAATTGGGAAATATTATAGATGAAAAGAACAAAGAAGCATTACTTAATCTACAAGGGCCAATTTTATCAAGTCTGAAGTTCAACAACGCGGCCTAGAATTTGTGGGAGTTCTGGCAGGGGGCCAAAGAAAACAATAAGATCAAACTAATTGAAGGAACAGAAATTCAAAAGGAAATCAACACCAATGAAGAGGAAAACAATCAAATAGAAACAGATGAAAATGAAACACAATAAAGAAGAAGAAGCGCTTCAAGAAATACAGAAGCTTTATCAAATGAAAACCAAGAAGAAACACAAGTTGCAAGAAATATAAGAAAAATTAAGCCTAGAAAAATTAATGAAGAGCATCCAACATTCATGAAGTTTGCCAAAGTGGCGCCTGTGGCTGAGGGGGCCACAGGAGAAACAATTAGTAAGTCTTTTTATGTTTTACTTATATTTATTTTAGTCATCACCAGGAATGGGGATGAGGTCGCAGAAGTGGCGGCTTATACGCCAAGTTGGGTTTACGGGGGTTACCAGTCACTGGTGGCCCCTGTAAAACAAATAAATAAAAACCAAAAAAATAAAATAATTCAACAGAATATGAATAATTTTTTAATATTGAAGCTCAAGATAGGGAATATTCACCACCTGCAGGGTGCTTGCCATGGATAAGGGAAGCATATGAACTAGGATCAAATATCAAAATCAAAGAAATGAATGAAATTTGTGGGGATATCAAAATGAACTTCAATGAATACATATACAAAAGCATTCAACCATTCCCCTTCACAAACATCAACAAATATGAAAAGAATTTAATACAAACCAACTTTCAAATAGGAAATCAATATTTGAAATCTGCAATTTTCAATGAAGTTTTTAAGGCACTATCAAATAAAGTTGGGGATGCAGTCCTTGCAAAATTTTTTAAACCTTTATTAATATTGTTTGCCAAGGCCTGGGGGGCTGATTCAAGTTGGGCGCACCCCAGAACCCTCTTCAAGTTCAACCAAACATCCTATATCAATAGGTTAGTTCAAACATTCAAAAAATTATGCATGTTCTCAGAAAAGTATACCTTGCAAAGAATCCACGCCGCGGTATACCTGGGAATCCTCCTTCACCACATATTAAAAATCAACGTCAAAAAGTTGGAGGATGTACTTATTCAAATGGATATTTTCTGTGTAGCCCTCAACCACCAGAAGACACCACAGGGATACAGGACAGTCAAGCACGTCCTCTATGACTCATTTGCATTGGCAACACTATATGAGTACTATGTGCCCCCCAAAAAGCCTACTAGTTGATTTGCTCACCTGCCTGCCTTTTATCAAACAATCAGCAACCACCAGGGTACAGGGCGCCACCCATCTAGCAATCACATCCAGGGTTGTCCACCACATACAGAAGAGTACGTGGATCCAATTAGATGCATTAGCTGAAAATTTAATTTCAGGGTATAATTCCCCGGAATAATCACATTCCCCTTTGCAATTAGCATCCCCCAATAAATATTTTCCCCTTGCAAATTAATTTTTTTACTTTTTATATTTTAATACTAATTTTTTTAATATTGTAATATGTACTATTAAAATTTTATATAAAAATTTTAATATTACATATTTAAATATTAAAATGTTTTAGTATCTAAAAGTTAATATTAAAATTTTAATAATACATATTACAATATTATAAAACTTTTAATATCAAATATTTTGATATTGTTGTAAAATATGCAGCCTGGGTGCTGATTTATACAAATAGTTAGTCTACTACTTCTTTATCTTGATACTATACCTGTTGTGGTATAGTGACAGCCTGGGTAAGGACAGAAGAATATAAGAAGATAATAAGACAAAATTGGTATTTATTTAGATAGTATTGCACTTATATAGTGTGAAGTGGGGGAATTGCCACCAGAGGCAGGGAGGCACAGACAGAAGAACTTTCCAAATGGAGGAGAGTGGGTTGACACAGCTAAAAGTCTTGCCCAAGAGAACAACCGCTTTCTTGTGGCTTTCCTTAAGGAGGTAGATATAAATAACTTTGTTGTTCTATTTATAATCCTGGAAGTGAAGCCTGTGCCTTGTGCGTGTTCAAAAGGCAAATCAAACACCTGTTTTAGGGACGTTTTAAACGTCTTTATCACAAGTAGAATCAGGATGCAATAGTGTGACCGCGCAATTGTTCCATTGCTTAATCCATAGATGGACAACTTTTTGTCTAATCCATTCAGGATCTGCAACATTTCCCTCCACCGGATTAGACAACAGGTTTTAAAATGGCTGGTGTCTCAAGGTGACGGCTATGATAAACAGTCCCTCTAGAAAGTTCACAAGAAGAGTCTTGAAGAAGGTGCAAGTGGTTATTCCAAAGAGGCGCAAGCATACCAGGTCAGTGGAGGTGGTGAAGGCAGCAGGGAAGCAAGTAGTCCTGCATGATGTGGACGGCAGCTACCTGGACTTGGGGGTTCACTTAGATCAGCTACTGGTGCCTCAGCTGGCCTTAGGGGGGACAGACCCATTGTTTGCTGCGCTGTTCCTAGCTTTGAGTGAGCCCAGCAAGGTAATAGGAACTGGGTTGCAAAGGGGTAACAGTATCCATTGGCAGTTCTCCATACAGGCGGCAGAAGAATACTTGGAGGCTCAGCTGAAGGAATTCTAATTTGAGGGTCAAGGCCTTTCAGTCTTGCAACAGGGGACGGTATCCAACATAGTGAAGTCAGTCCTTTGCGCTTAGGCAAAACCTGGGGTTACTGACACTCAACCAGTCAGTTGGAAGCCTCTGACAACTTTGAGCAACGTCTTTGGCGAGCCTTCCAGGAAGTGTTGAAGTCATACACAGTGGAGGGGACTGCCCATCTGGTGCCAATGGTGATGGCTGGCAACCTTATTCTTTGAGGAACCAACCACTGTGATACCAAGCGGGAGGAGAACATGGGGGTCTTCCTTGAGTGGGCCTTATCCTTATTCTACGGGATGGGTGGTCAGGTCCCAGTAGAGTATGCCCTTTGCGAGAGTCTTCTGTGGGACTGTATCTTCTTGGGGGTCGCCTTTCCTGTGGACATTGGGGTCAATTGTGTGTCTCGCTTGGTGGGGGTTTGTTGCCCAGTCCTTGGTCATCAGCTTTGTGGATCTGTAGACAACCAGTTGTGTTTCTTGGCTGTCATTCAGGTGGTAGAACAGTTGGTGCAGTACTGGAAGAGTCTTGTCAGTCTCCAATAAACACCTTGTTCTTTTATTCTTATTCCTCATACTTTGGTGCAACACTATTGCAAACAGGACAACAACCCATGAAATTTTTAATTAGGCTTTTGTTTTTTTGGGTTGTTGTCCTCATTGGGGCTTACTCTTGGTCACTAGGAGCAGCACACATATACTGAGCGTGTACTCTAGTGATCATTGCCCAGAATGGGGCACCTTAAGGGTGTAGGAGTTGGGGCCAGTCTTCTGGATATCTTGAACTGGACCTTGTCAAAGGGAGACAAGTTTGGATTTGTGGCCGTACCCTCTATTGCTGAAGAAGTAGACTGAGTCTCCTACCAGGTAAGTGGGTAAGGCAGGGCATTTGGATGCAGCTTGTTCTAGGTCCTGTAACTTATGGTTTAAGTTTACAGTGTAGGCCTCTGATTGCAAGCAAATAAGGGTTTGAACCAGCTTGTTGAGGTACGCCTCTGGGGACACAGCCAGGCTGGGCTTTACCAAGGAATATAGTAAAGGGGAAGTCCTGGTTGCCAGCTGTAGAGCAGTTGGAAGGGCGGCTTGCCAGTGGCCTGATGGTACCCAATGTTGTATGCAAAGGTGGTTGCAGGCAGGAAGGTATCCCATTCAGTCTCATATTGGTGACTGAGCTTCCAGAGTATCTGGACCAGGATCCCATTAGTATGCTCTACCATGCCATTTTTCTGTGGGTGATAAGGAGTGGATAGTGTCCCACAGATTCTCATCAGCTGGTTGAGGCGGGGGATGATATAACTGATGAAGTTGGTACCATTGTCTGTCAGCAGAATCTAGGGGCAACCATTTTTGTATATGATATTCTCCAGGATAAACGTGGCTGTCATCAGTGCAGATTGGTTGGGAATTGCCTTGTCCTCTACCCATTTAGTCAGATGGTCAACTGTCACAATGATGAACTTGTTGCAACTGTTGGTAGCTGGCAGGGGGCCCACTACATCAATGGCTACAGTGTGGCAGGCAAACCCAGGGCGTACCAGTCTGTGTTGAAACTTGGCAACCTTAGGTCTCTCAATGTTGCAGTCATTACAGTTGGCTAGTGTATCTCCTACGTCAGTGTGCATTCCTTCCCAGAAGCAGTGATGCTGTAGTAGAGCTAACGTCTTCTGCATGCCACCATGGCCAGTAGTCTTGTGAGCAGCCACCACTGAGTCCATGTGTAGGGATGGGCGTATGTAGGGTAGCCAAGAGTCTCCACAAAGCTTCAGGAGTTGTCCCTTAGAGACCTTGGTATCCACAGCTAACTTCTTGAGAGCCCTCTGTATCTCTACTGGCTCCTCTCCCCACAAAGAAGGATCCTCTATAAGCTTGTCATAGAAAATGTCAGCCATGGGGGATACTAAGGCAACAGTGGGAAGGCAGGAGAGACAGTCAGAATTCTGGTGGGCTGCCCTGGCTCAATGAATAATCTTGTAGTCATAAACCTGAAGTTTAATGGCCCAACGCGCCAGCCGTCCTTCAGGGTCCTTGAGGGTCTTCAGCCATTGCAAGGAGGCATGGTCTGTTACAACCGTAAAATGTACCCAATGGAGGTAGACTCTGAACTGTTTGTAGGAGTATATCACAGCCAGACACTCTTGTTTGGTGACAGTGCAGTTCCTCTCATGAACATTAAGCGTACATGAGCAGTATCCAACAGGGTGTTCAAGCCCGTTGGAGTCCAGTTGAGAGAGAAAACCCCCAATTGCTGTCAAACTAGCATCTGTATGAACCACAAACAGCTTGACAAAGTCAGGGTAGGCCAGAACAGGGGATGAAATCAGTGTTCCTTTGAGAGCATTGAAGGCAGATTGGCACGCTGGGCTCCAGAAGAATTCTTTATCAGCTCAGAGAAGCTGAAAAAGGGGGTCACCCAAGGATGTAAAGTTGGGGATGAAGCGGCAGTAGTACCCAATCATCCCCAGGAAGACCTGCACGTCCCACATATTGGCTGGTATCTGCATTTGATCAATGGCTTCCACCTTCAGAGGTACAGGGCGGAGTCCATCTTGGCTAATGATGAACCCCAGGAACTCAAGGTGCTCCTTGAAGAAGTTGCACTTGCGTGGCTTGAGCTTGAGATTGGCTGCAAGTAACCTCTGGAAGACTTCCTCCAAGTGCCGTAGGTGATCATTAAAGGTTTGGGAGAATACAATAATGTCATCCAGGTAGACCAAGACACTGGTGAGTTTGAGGTCGCCCATCACTGCATCCATAGCCCGTTGAAAGGTAGCTGGGGCATTGGACAGACCTTGAGGCATCCTTGTGGGTTGAAATAGCCCTTGGTCAGTGATGATTGCATATTTTTCTTGATCAGCAGGGGGTAGGTCAATCTGCCAGTAACCACTGATAAGGTCCATGGCGCTGAAGAACTTAGCGCCACCCAGTTGGTCTAAGGTATTGTCAATACAAGGGAGGGGATATGAATCCTTCTTGGTAACAGCATTCAGTTGATGGTAGTCAATCACCACACGGTTGCTGCCATCCTTCTTTTTGACAATCAGGAGAGGGAAAGCCCAAGGGCTTTTACTGGGGACCAGTAGGCCAGATCCCAATAGCTTCTGAAGCTCTTTGTTAGCCACAGCATGATTAGCTTGACTGCGCCGTATAGGTCTGGAGTAGATAGGTGGACTGCCTTGGGTGTCAAAATGATGAGCAACATCTGCAGCCTTGACCAAGTCATAATCATCCTTGGAAAACACATCTTTATACTGGGAAAAGAGATCAATAGCTTGATCCTTCTGCTCTTCAGAGAGGCCAGATAGAGAGTCACAGCTTATGACCAATAGCACCAGTGGTTGCTCACAGAGTAGACCCAACTCAGAGAAGTCCATAAAGGGGGAAGTCTCTTGCAGGTTTTCATGCTCTTCCAGTTGTATATAAGCCAGAAGTTGGTGTTTGGAGACAACAATAGCTTCACAACTCATGTTGGCCAAGAGTATGAGTACCTCCTTCTCACTTGGCATGAGGATGCCTGGCGCAACCCATGGTTCTAGTCTGGAGGCATTAGGGATGCCAAAGATTTCTCCATGAGTGCCAGCTGGTAGAGCCAGCAAGAGGCCTGTACGTGGATCACCTGGGCGCCAGGTGGGATAGTCACATTAAAGGAGGTGTAGACTTGGATACCCTTAGCTTTCCCAATTGAGAGAGGTAGCACCTTGACCTTCTTACTACGCAGTATATAAGCAACTGGAAGCTCTCTGTCAGCGTACTCCAGATTGATGTTTTGCAGAGGCTGTAAGGGCAGGTCAGACAGGCAATCACCATTGTAGAACATGGGTATGAAATGGCCCAATATTCCAAATGTATGGTCTCCATAGTTAGTCACAGTGCCATACTGAACCATGAAACTAGTCCCAATAAGAATGTCATAGCTGTTGTTTTCCAGGACTATAGCAGGAGCAGTGACCATTAGCTTCCCAAAGCAAAGAGGGAGAGAAGAGTAGGCTCTTTTTGCTATAGTGGTCAGCGGCCCAGCAGTACCAAACTCTTCATGGTAGGCCAAGTCTGGTGCCAGCTTAAGCTTCTTAACCAGCCGAGAGGATATAATGTTTCCAGGGGCACCAGTATCCAGTATGGCCCAGACATGAGTCTTGTTCACTACCAGGTTAATATAGGTGCAATCCTGGCGGTCCTCCTTGATCTCCATAATCTTTGAGACCTGGTGTATGTCTAGTCCTTTGAACTTCTCCAGGAAGGTAGCCATGGTAGCTCCCACAGCTGGGCTTACTTCCTTGAGGGATTCTAGAGGTGCTGAGACGTTTACTGTGCGGGGCAGCTTGGCCAGTTGTTCAGCACTGTCCTTTCATGAGTGACTTCAATGCCTGGTTGAGCCAGTTGTTCAGCATAGGGTAGGGATACTGTTCTCTAAGCTATTTGGGGGATAATCACCTTGGGGAAAAGTATAGTCCAATAAGTTTGCGTGTTAACAGTGAGAACTCAATGGAGGAGGTCCTCTTGAACTCTGTCAGACTCCACATCCTCATATATTGGTTGGAAGTTGAAGTCAATCAGAGAGGGTTCATCCTTAGGATTGATCCCAGAGAATGGCAAGGCAGCAGGCCTCTGATCTGGTTTGTCAGGGGACAGTGGTATGGGGGGAGAGGAGGGTGTCAAAATTACAAAGGCAGCCAAGGATTTATCCTTGTCCTGGCTGCTTAGTAGTTTTTTGACTGGTCCTCATTGTCCTCCTCAGTGTCCTCCATGCCTACATGATGGATCTTTTGGCGTGGATTCCTACATTCCCCAGAGAAGTGGCCAGCCTTACCATATTTGAAGCAAGTACGGGGGCCATTGTTGACTGGAGCAGGTCCAACCTTGTCAGAAGGCTTGGGCATCTCAACAGCCATGCAGGGTCTATGCTCGGATTTCTGGCAAGGGCAGCCTTCAGTAAGGGGGACTTCAAACTCTTCCTTGTAGGTGCATAGGAGGTGGATCAGATCTGGTACAGTGCAAGCATTGTAAATGCCTGACTTAAGGGCCAGAGATAGTTCCCAGTTGACACGTACAGCATTAAGGAGTGCTGACTGCATATCAATAAACTGCACCACACTCATAGATGGCAGAGTTTGAGCTTCAAGGTAGAACCTAGAAGTGAAGTCTTCTAGGGTTTCCCCCACCTTTAACTTGGTGTCAGCAAAGTCCATCTTACAACCAAGGAGTGCTTCTTGGCTAACAAATTCTTCTGTCAAGGCTCTGGAGATTTTGGCAAAAGTCCAGTCATTCTCCGGGAGATGTGGCAAGATAATGGTTTGAGTCTCAGCATCCAGACAGTTGATGATTGTAGAGTCCCTCATGACATTGTCTGCACCATACATGGAGTTCTGGTACAGATGTAAGAACATGGCCACATTGCTCTTGCAGTCAAACTTGGGTAGATTGACGGACTTGAAGTTGTTGGAGCCATGTTGGAGGGGAGCAGGTGTGATCCTCACTGGAGAGCAGGTGAGACGGGAACGGCTGAGAGTGGAGGCAGCAAACCTAGCCTCAGAGGCGCGGCAACAATTTTCCTCTCACTGGGCTTTGTATTCACCTTATCTGTTTTGAGCAGCTCCAGAAGCTTCAGGGGCGGCCAGGATGTCATCCTCAGACTCCAGTACTGGCTCTAATACTTGTACAGCATTAGGAGCCAACCAAGTGTGGTCCTCATTGCTTTTGTAGCTATGATAGAACTCAGGACTAGAGGACCTCAGTGGACTGTGGTGACTCTTGGAGTTGATGGAAATAGCCTGTAAGTTGACGGCCAAAATCTTACTGTCCATCCTATCCAATTGGCTCTGGAAGGCGTCCAGGAGAAGTTGTTGCTTGTCCAGCTCATCTTGGTAGACCTTGTTCTCCTGACAGGTGGCATTCAATTCATCTTCCAGAGAGGTGATGCGCTTTTTATGGGCGGCAAGCTCATCTTGGAGCAAGGCTATTACTTCCTTGCCCTTCCTGGCTTGGGTCTGGCTGTTGGCTCTGTCATGCAATTGGCAAAGTTTGAGACTATCCTGAAGTTCTGACACAGTGTGGTAGCCATCAAATAGGAAGGCAAGATTGGCACTCTGTTGGACCAATTCCGTCTGCATCTTCTTGTAGTGATCAAAGAGCTCAAGGATGTCTTGACCAAGAAGGGCGCTGGAAGGGGAGTTGTTGATGGCGGCAGAAGTAGGGGTGAACAAGGGGATGGTGGAAAGGCGGCAGGCTAAGACTTCCACCTCATGAGTCAGGTTTTGAATCACGGGGCCAGTCTCCAGCACGTGGTTTGTAACTACACTAATCCAATTGGCGTCTACACCCTGATGGGTGAGGGTCTGTACCACATGCACTGGAACTAGCTTAGCTATTCCTGCTTCAATGGCATCAACCCAGTGGAGCATGATGTTCTGGGAGTTGGTGACTTTGACAAGATACTGATTGACAGTGGTGAAAGTATTGCCAAGCTCAGAGTACAGAACCTGGAGGAATGTCTGTTGGTTAGATACCAGTATTCCCTGGTCAAGCACTAGGCTTTGGATGCGGCCCAGGTGCATTTGGTTGTGGCATACTGCAGGATGGGAAAATTGGTGTAGGTAGTTCTTGATATGTTCAACAGTACAGAGGTCACGGCAGAGCTGGTCAGGGTTGAACTGGGAGAGATTCTGAAAGCAACCCAAGGCGTTTTCAGCAGAGGGATGCTGAATGGCCAGGTGTTCAGAGCAAGAACCATTGCCAGCAGCATCAGCATCCATGGCGTGTATGGCATTATGGATGGCGTCCTCAGAAGGTGAAGAGTTGGCGTTCATCTCCAAGGGGGCAGGGGCTTGTAGTAGCAGTGGTTGACCAAAAACAATAGCTTGGGGGCGTTGATGTTCTGGCATGAATTGGCTTAGGTTGAGCAGGCCATAGGGAGCGCCTGCTCTTTACTCAGCATGGGCATTAGCAGCAGTAAAGGCTGGTGCCTGGTGGTAAGGAAAAGCATTGGCAGGAGACTGGGCCAGAAGCATTCCTCCCTCCTCATTGAAAGGACCGCAGGGGTGGGGGCTGTTGGTATTGTAAGACATGAGCGCCAATGTTGTAAAATATGCAGCCTGGGTGCTGATTTCTACAAATAGTTAGTCTACTACTTCTTTATCTTGATACTATACCTGTTGTGGTATAGTGACAGCCTGGTTAAGGACAGAAAAATATAAGAAGATAATAAGACAAAACTGGTATTTATTTAGATAGTATCACACTTATATAGTGTAAGGCAGGGGAATTGTCACCAGAGGCAGGGAGGCACAGACAGAAGAACTTTCCAAATGGAGGAGAGTGGGTTGACACAGCTAAAAGTCTTGCACAAGAAAACAACCGCTTTCTTGGGGCTTTCCTTAAGGAGGTAGATATAAATAACTTCATTGTTCTATTTATAATCCCATAAGTGAAGCCCATGCCTGATGCCCATTCAAAAGGCAAATTGAACACCTATTTTAGGGACGTTTTAAACGTCTTTATCACTAGTAGAATCAGGATGCAATAGTGTGACCACGCAATTGTTCCATTGCTTAATCCATAGATGGACAACTTTTTGTCTAATCCATTCAGGATCTGCAACAGATATTGAATAAATCAAGATTTAATAAACTTGTTATATTTCAATTATTTAAACTTTAATATTTAACTTTTGAGATTTATAATTATAATTTTACTTTTAATTTTAAATTTTAGTTTGTAAATTGTAATATTAATATATCTAAATATATTACAAGACATTAGTTAATTTTGCAACCACATCAAATATTAAAAATAAGTTAAAAATATTTTTATTTATTAGCTTGTTGAGTATGGGTTTATTTATCACATAGATAAACATTGAGAATTGCATTTATCCGCATCATGCGGCCCGCTCCACTATTGTTATAATCAAATGATTGTTTAGAACTCAAATTGCCTTTCTCTTGTAATGTGATTTGGTAAACATATTTGATATACTTGACCTGCGTCCTAAGTACTAATTAGTAAGCAATACATGAAAATCATTGGTGGTTGTGTTGTATGGCTATAGTGGCACTGAAATAACAAGGATCAGATGATGACATGCAAGGTTCAATTTGTGGCTTAAAAAAGCCAAAGTACCATCAACAATTCACAATTATTTGAATAAACTAACTTATTTCTATCTTTTTTTTAATTTTATTCATTTGTTAGCGCAAAAGCCAATGATAATATTCAGTGCATTATAATAAAAATATTTGTCCTCATACCTAGTATAATTAATTTTACTTACCTTTTCTACGTATTCTTAAATGTCTATAATACATTCAAACGTCACATTATTATATATAAATAATAATTATTGAGTCCTAATAAAAACAAACCAAATAAAGTTAAAACTAAATAAAACCTGGAGCACCCATTTATCTGATTGGCTCAGAGGCCAGGGCTTTTGGGAGGAAGGATTCCGAGTGCTCATAGAAAGCCGCCACCACATTGGGTGACATTGCAAATTAGCTGATCTCAAGAATGTTGAAGAGATCCTTGGTGTCCTGAGGGAGGCCTTGTTTCACCTTATTCTTGATCCAACCGAACACCTCCTTGATTGGATTCAGAAATAGAAAAAAAGGCGGAAGGAAGAGGAGTCTCATTGGGCAGTCTGCAAGGCAGTGACTGGCAGAACAGCTGTTTTTGTTGATGGGGGGAATTTGGACACAACCAGATCCACTTTGTGGAGCCCAACATTATCAAGCACAACAACATTGGTTGTGCTGCTGTAATTTATCCAAAGGTACTCCTTGACAGCTCGGAGAAAATTGAGAAAGGTCCTGCTGTTATGGGGGCCTTTAATCATCAGATACTGGTCCAACCTGCAAGGACCAAGAAGGGCGACCATGGAATAGGTCTGGGAACAGACAGCTGCACAATGGGCTACACCGTCCTTGGACCCCTTCTCAACCCACCCATGCCTAGACCTGAGTGAGGAGGAAAACAACAATTTGTCAATATAGAAGAACTGGACATTCCTGGTCTCCTTTAGTGCCAGATATATCTTGGCATAAATGTGTCAATCCTTGATGGTTTTTTCACTGTTCCTATTATATGGCAAAACTCTCAGTACTTTCCAGGAGAAGCCCAAATCAACCATTGTTTTGTAGACAAGGGTTTTGGAAACAGAAAGCCCAAACTCCGTGGCAAGCATTGATTGGACAGCAAGTGTGTCCAGGTAGCAATCCTTGGCTACCCATTGCTTGATTGTGTCAATGTGAATAGGCTGAAGGAGTTTGGGCTGTCTTTTTGCCTTGGTGGATTTGGCAATTCTCCTGGTATTGCCATACTTGGTGTTAATGTTGGCAATGTATCTGGCTGTGACACCAAATTGGGATGCAATATCCCAAACCGCCATTCCCCCGTTCAAGCAGTTGAGGAGAGCTTTTCACTCACTATCTGAGAACCAACACTGGCCCTTGGCAGGTACCACGGCATCCTGGCTACCAGGCTCAACATAGGGGATGAGGACCTTTGTGTAGAATGTAGGATCACACTTGTTTGAGGTGGCGCTGTCAATGGTGGCATACACAATAGGCGCAGATGGTTCCTCAGTTGTGGCCAATGGCTGATAGGAGGTGTCAAAGATGCGGGGGCAGGAAGTAGCAACTCTTGGGTCAAGAGTGTGGGGCTGGGTGACAACTGGGTAAACAGTGGAGGTGTAAGTAACCTCAGTGTTCCTGGTGACACTGGTGTATGAGACTTTGGTAGCAGGCCTTGAAAGTGGCTTCTGCCTGGGATTCAAGCTGGTAGTTCTGGCTTGGGATGTGGGAGGTGGTTGGCTGGCGCTGACACCTTGGGAGGCTGTGTATTGGCATGACTCCCCTCAAGTTGGGTTCTGGGTCTGTTCTTGGACCCTCTGGGATGCCCTCTTGGATGGGCTGCCCCGCAGGCTGGTGCAGGAGCGGGTTGAGAATGCAATTGATGGTCCATAAAAATAAAATAAAAAATATATTTTAGATTAAATATGTATTTATTTGGATTTATTGGTTTAGTTGTGGGTAGTTGTTTTCTCTTGATTTAGCCTTGAATAGTAGCAGAGTTTCTATATCTGTGATTTGAAGTGTATAATATTGTATCCTTTCTAGTTTTGGATGATTTTAAAGTTTAATAACTTTTTTGTCTAAACATGGTTATTGAGATTGAATTTTTAGTTTGATTTTAGTTGTGGTGGAGCTTCTTTATTTGGGTTGGTGTTTCCTAGTGTGCTTAGTGTACATTAAATTTGGATTCCAGTTCCCGCAATTAATATCTGAGTTTACTAGTGGCATTCAAAAGTGATTTAAAATTTAGTTCATGGATTTGTAATCCCAAAATTCCAAAAAAACATAGTAAACTTAATGAAAATGGTTGATGGATTTGAACGCTTCAAATCTGATTCCAGTTAATTCATTTTGTCCATTGAAAATATGCAGTTCAACTTGAACTTTGCAAAGTGTCTATGAGTTCCTGAATTTTCAAATATTCAAATAAATACTCAAAAAAATCAATTTAGTTAAAAAAGGCCATCCTGAAAAAGTGATTCAAAATTTGGACCAAGGATTTGACAATACCGCATTTTTACGTTCAGGTTCTGAATTTACAGTAGTTTATATCACCCTTTCAGGTGTGATGGGCACTATAATCCCGGCTTCTGGACTGTGATCCTGAGTAGGGAATTTATGGTGTACCTCTTTAAGCTGACACCAATTTTCTAGTGGGCACTGCCTTCCTGGCCTGAAGCCTGTTCAATCCCAGAAAATGGTGGGCCGCCCACCCAGGGTTGATTTCCCTACATCAGGGCATTTGTCTCCACTTGTACCCAATTTCCCTTGCCACCATCCACATGAGATTGATGGTTAGATTCAAATCTACAACTGCTGCAAGCAGACAAGGCTTCAGAGCGGGGTTCCATGGGTGATGGGGCTTTGGCCTAGCCACACCTGGAAAAACTATGTCTGTGCCAGTTGCCCTGTAGCATGGTGAGTACCATACAGGCATCTTTTCAGTGTTGCTCTTTGCTGGGGCTGTAGATGATTGTGCCATCCAGGTAGACTGTGGCACTTTTCCTGGTATGTTCCTTGAGCACCTCATCCATAAATGTAGCAAAGGTACTGGGAGAACTGTACATGCCAAAGTTTTTTATTTGAGCTAGCTGGACAATTTTTTACACAGCCTAGCAAGAATTTTGGCCAGGGAATAAAAAGTTTTATGAGAAGGGGGAAGAAAATTACAAGAAACCCTGTACAACAGGAGAAATATTTGTTGGGGAGGAAATAGATATGATAAGATGGTTTAGGGGTGCAGGGGATGTGAGGAGGGTGGGGTTTTTCTCTGGTGAAATGATAGCCACATAAGTCTTAGTGTTCATCATTACTAGCCTTGGGATGATTTTCCATTACTTGGATATAGCCTTGCATCTTTTATTACTTGTGTTACCAAAAAAAGCCTGATATGCTATTCATGACATTTTCTGAAAAACTAAGTTTTGATGAATCACAGGCACTGAGGCCCTAGTGTCAAAGAAGTCAATTAATGACAAGTGTATGGTGCAGAGTGCTCATAGAAAAGAACAACATTGAAGGAGTCCAGAACCTTAGATGGAGAGCCATAGAGAAACCAGTCCACCTCTGTGTTGTAGACAGGGATGATACATTCTTGTGATAAATACAGTAGGAAACATGTGGCTTTTCATATTATTCTGCCACTGGGTCACAAGAGGAATCTGTGTTTTAGGGTGTTTGCTTCTTCACATATGGCACAGGTGGGGTTAATACAGTTATCTATTTTGGTGGTCCTATACAACCTGTGAAGGAACTTTCACATGTTGTTTCTCATATTCAGGTTTATTACATTGGTATAACAGGCCTTCCATTAGTGCTTTTCTGGGGGGTGCATCTCCAGAGTGGAAGAATTTCAAGGGCTTTGGGGGGCTTGTAAGAGGGAAAAGTCAGGGATTTTGGCCCTTGGACAAGCTAAAAGTCTCATAAAGCATGTATGCCATACTAGCCAGGCTTGTCATTTGTGCTGAGCCACTGATATGAAGGAACTGAAGCTCCAGTATTTCTTAAAGGTTTTAAGGAGTCTTTTTTAGAAGGGGCTCATGCCTTGGGGTCCCCTCTGTGAATATTCTCAACAGTCAGTTGTTAAGAGTGTGTGATTTTTGAGGGAAACTCAGGCCTAGTGCCTTAGCCTACTGTTTTCTGAGTGCACAGGTCTAGCAAGGAGCAGGCACATGTGCTGAAAGTATCATGGCCATGGTTTGTCCAAAAATCCTTGCTGCTGTCTTCTTTGCATCACATAAAACAATTTGATCTTTGGTATTTCTCCCTATCAGCTTTTCTGTTGGTATTTACTGGGTGCCAGGTCTTCAACGGGTGTGTTAGACAGTCCTTTTTAGGCCATGAAAGAACTGTTTTAATGATGAGAAGAAATTTACAACAAATCATACTTTGGAGTACTCCTAGGATATTCCCCTGTTGAACCCTACTTATTTGTATTACTAGGCCACATTGCCAATTAGACATTGTCTGTGACACAGACTTCAGTATCCCTGACTCTATCACTTGGGTTTAAAAGCTATCTATCTTGACTCACATGCCTAGGTGATGCACCAAGTCTTTGGCAGGCTTTATTGACATGGGTGGTCTAAACACTGGGTGGCTCATCACAATTACCTGTGGTTTAGCTGGATTGACTTTTTCTTGGGAGAGAGAAGAATAGGCTATTTGTGCTACTGGGAGTTTTTCTACATCTTTTTATGATGAAAGACTCACTACACAGTTTTCAGCAAAGCTGTGATGGTAAAGGGCCTTGTCTATATGTTCCCAGGCCTTGGAGACCTTTAAGCAGGTGCCTGATCCATGGGTCTATTGCCAAACTATAGAAAATGAAGATGAGTGGGTCACCTTGGTGCAGGACTTGTGATAGGTTCATCACACCTTTTTTTCTGTGGCCTGTTTCTGTTTTAATGAATAAATCTCTAAGCAGAGCTCTAATCTATGCACAGATGGTTTCCAGAAGTTTTTGGGCTTGTAGACATACATCTAGGTATGATCATGATACTCTGTTGTATGCTTTTTCATGGTCCAGGAAAATTGCAATGACCTTTTAAGTATTGTCTCTTAGGATGTTTTTCACTGTGTAGACGTTATTCACTATGCTTTTGCCAGGTGTGAAACAATGTTGGTTTTCATGGGTGGCTAAGGGGGTGATGCCTCTCAGTCTTGAAACTAGGATCTTGCTTAGCAACTTCTGGTCATTATTCAAAGATTTATGGGCTAACAGTTTTTGAGGTCCTCTCTGGGCCCCTTCTTATGAAGAAGGATGTCCAGTTCATTGTTGTCCCCTGGAATAGTCACTTTATTTGGAAGGTCTTGGTTGAAAACTTCCAGCAGAAGTTCCAATATTCTCTTAATTTTGGCTTTGTAAAATTTATAAGGCAAACTGTCTTGCCTCAGGGCCTTACATTTTAGAGCATACTTGATTGTATCATTGAGTTATTTCATTTTTAAGGGTCAGAGACTGCATCCATCTCTGTACAGCCCAAAACCACCTCAAATTATTTTTTCAGGGCCAATTTTTCTGGTTCAGACTCAGATTTGTAGAGCTTCTCATAAAAGGACTTGGCTTCTTCAAGGACTATATCTTTAGGGTCATGGTCGTTCTCTTATATTGCCACTTCCTTAAGCACCTTTTGTGCTTTCCTTGTCTTTTTACATTGACATAAAGGCCCTCAATGGCTTTTTGCCTTGTATAGTCAGAGTAGTTGCTGAATGTAGCTTAGCTAGATTGAATTTTTCATGCTCTATTTGTGCCAATTTTTACAGTCTGCTGTCCAGGCTGCCAGACAGACTGCATTATTTTTTAGGCTTTTTTCCCTCCAGATGGCAGATTTTGTTCATAGTCTGCTGCAAGTAGCTTTTTTGTGCACTCTAATTGTCAAGTATATACTTCTGGGAAGTATATAAAACAAAATAAAGGGGGAAATTAAGAAGAGAATAATACTTTATTTAATGTGAATGTTGGGGATTATATAGTATCATAGAAAACCATATGCTTTCCATGTACATCATAGTAGTTATGAGGCTTGTCCAGGTAATTTTCATTTAGGACTAAAAAAGTTTGATTGCTGTATAAGATGAGCAGCTGATAAGAGTGTCAACAACTTAATTATTAATTGGGGAATCACTCAGGGAGTTACTTCCCCAAGAGAAGTAAATGTAGATGTTGCAACATTGGCCCCTGGGATGTTGGAAGGTGGAGCCTTAGGAATTTTATTGAGAGTATTGGGAATTAAAGCCTGGTATTGATCCAGTTTTGCATTAGGAACAGGTAGCTGTGAATTACGTTAGGAAGTTCTTGCCTTTCATAGGCAGAGTCAATCATGATGCATATGTTTCAAGCCTGTGCAGGCACCAAATCCCTTTACAGGGTAGGTATTGTTGAGCTTAACTTTCACTACAACTACTGGTTCTATTAACACTGGTTTGAATTTACACAGGTTGTGGTTGATTACCCATATCTCATCTCCAACTTAGAATTGCTTTTCTTGATGTGATACTGACTCTCTCTACCCTTTCTTTATCCTTGGTTTCCTGATTTTTTCTGGAATGTTGTAATTCAGGGTCATTTTCACTTGGTACATTCTTAGTTAAAGGTAATTGTGGCCCTAATTTTGTACTGACAATGGCAAATTTATGTCCATAGACAAGTTTATGCAGGCTTTTTCCTGTATTATGGTTAACACAAGTTCAACATACCATTAATGCTGTTGGGAGCATATTAGCCCAGAGGCGTGGGTTGTTAGCAGATAGTTTATTGAGCAATTTTACAAGGGCATCATTTAATCTTTTCACTCTCTAATTGGCTTTTGGGTGATATGGACTGGCAAAAATGTATTTTATTCTATTTTCAGAAATGTAGGCATTTGTGTCTATGGCAGTGAGTTCCATTTCTCCATCTGTAATCAGGAGTTCAGGTTTTATAAACTTGGCTATTCTTTTTTTTGACAATGCTGCAACTCACCCAATTATAGTTAAGTTTTAGTTTGGGGAAGACAACAGTCTAAATATAAATGAAAATAATAGGAATAAGATGTTATTTATTGGGGGAACATTATAATTGATATACTATACTAGGAAGCCACAAGTCCACCAGGGGTGGAGCTATGAAAGATTATGAATAAAGTTTGGGTTAGGAATATATTAGGTAAGGGATCAGCACATCAAATTACCATAGCTCTTATCAAGGAGATATTGCCTGTAACCCAACATTCACCACATGATACTCTATTATGTTTGATGCATTATGAGGCACCTCGATGAGTGCCCCCTGTGTATTGTGAGATAAATTAGCAGGCAGGGAGGTAATATTGGTTGCAGCACTATAGAAAAGGCTAGTCAAGTGAGAGAGAAATCTTGGAACTAAATTTGTTTTCTCCTATTTTGATCACCAAAGGTTTTGTCATCTTGGCAGCCCAACCTGGCTTTTGTTGGCTAGTGTCACCCAGGCGGAAGGGCCTTCCTCCAATCATAATTTTTGTACCAGATCTCCATTGACAAAATTTTCCATGGCCCCAATGTCTAACAGGGCCTTCCTGGCCTGGGAGGACTGTTCAGATGACATTCTAATAGGTAACAAGGCATAATACCGGGGAGACTCTTTATTGGTAGAGCTAGAAAGAAGAGAGGTGGTGTCAGGATTCACTACTCACTGCTACTATGAAGATATTAGACATTTAACATATTTTAAGCTTTTTATCATTTATTGCCTCACAAGTATCCAGGGTCATGTTTGTAATTTTTATCAATTATGACATCTTTTTACTTTTTCTGCCTTAAACCTGGTATCCTAGTCCTAATTTTGAAAGTTAAAATTAAAGTTCAACGTTACCTTTTGTTTGCCTTTGGGGTTCAAACTATTGACCCTGCACTTAAAGATAAGTAATTAGTCTAAAAATAACATTTTTGTCTTTTCTTCATTACTGGATCTTGAATTAATTTTTTCCTTTGTTATTTCTGTTTTTGCCCTCAAATTACTTGTATCACCTTATGTACTTGCCTCTGTTGTCTTTCCTGTCACTCAGACTAACTGCTTTAATTTAGTCTTATTTTCTTCCCTTGCCACCCTATGATGGTTATCTTTTCAGATGATATTATCCATATGCTTATTTTCATCCAAATAAGGTTAACAACTCAAGCTAAATCTTTAACCCCAAGCAGATCACCTCAAATCTCATGCAATAATAAATGCCTTGAGTTTTTTAATCTCAACCCCAAGCTGAGATTTTTTACTTGAACCCCAAAAAGATACTTGTTAGGTTATGAGGCTTGTTTTACTTTGCTCTTGTTGAATTTAGATTAAACTTTCTTGTTATTTTGATACTATTTTGTACAATGATTTTCTTTGATTTCTTGTACCGTCATTTAAGCAATTTATATAATACTATAAATTCAGAACCTAAACGTAAAAATGCAGGATTGTCAAATCCTTGGTCTAAAAAATTGAATCACTTTTGCAGATTGGCCTTTTTTAAATAAATTTAATTTTTTTGTATTTTTATTTGAATTTTTAAAAATGCAGGAACTCATAGATACTTTGCAAAGTTCAAGTCAAACTGTTTATTTCCAATGTACAAAATGAATTAACTGGAATAAGATTTGAAGCGTTCAAATCCATCAACCATTTTCATTAAGTTTACTATGTTTTTTGGAATTGTGGGATTTTCAAATCCATGAACCAAATTTTAAATCACTTTTGAATGCTACTAGTAAACTCAAATAATAATTGTGGGAACTGGAATACAAATTTAATATACAGTAAGCACGCTAGGAAACACCAACCCAAATCAAGAAGCTCCACCATGACTAAAATCAAATGAAAAATTCAATCTCAATAACCATGTTTAGACATAAAAAGTGATTAAACTTTAAAATTATTTAAACCCAGAAAGTATACAACATTATACACTTCAAATCATGGATATAGAAATTCTGTTACTATTCAAGGCTAAATAAAGAGAAAATAACTACTCACAACTAAACCAAAAACCTAAATAAATACATATTTAATCTAAAATATATTTTTTATTTTATTTTTATGGACCAACAATCACATTCACAACCCGCTCCTGCACCAGCCTGCGGGCAGCCTGGCCATAATGGCGTCCCAGAGAGTCCAAGAACAGACCCAGAACACAAATTGAAGGGAGTAATGCCAACACACAGGCCTCCCAAGGCGTCAGCGCCAGTCAACCACATCCCAATCCAGATCACACATCCGGAATACCAGACAGAAGACGCTCTCAAGGCCTGCCACCAAAGTCTCCTATACCAGGGTCACTGGTAACAATGAGGTTACTTACACCTTCACTGTGTACCCAGTAGTCACCCAGCCCCGCACTCTGAATCCAAGAGTTGTCACTTCCTGCCCCCATGTTTTTGATACATCATATGAGCCATTGGCCACAACTGAGGAGCCATCTGCAACTGTGATGTATGCCACCATTGACAGCGCCACCTCAAACAAGTGTGATCCTACATTCTACACAAAGGTCCTCATCCCCTGTGTTGAGCCTGGTAGCCAGGATGCCGTGGTACCTGCCAAGGGCCAGCGTTGGTTGACAGATAGTGAACATGAAGCTCTCCTCAACTGCTTAAATGTGGGAATTACAGCTTGGGATATTGCGTCCCAATTTGGTGTCATAGCCAGATATATTGGCAACCTCAACACCAAATATGGCAACACCAGACAAATTGTCAAATCCACTAAGGCTAAGCAGCAGCTAAAACTCTTTCAACCTGTTCCTATCAATGCAATCAAGCAGTGGGTTACCAAGGATTGGCACCTGGACAAGCTTGCTGTCCAATCAATGTTGACCACAGATTTTGGGCTTTTGGTTTTAAAAACCCTCATCTAAAAAACCATGGTTGGGTTGGGATTTTCCTGGAAAGTACTGGGAGTTTTTCCATATAACAGGAGCAGCAACAAAACAATTGAGGATTGATGCATTTATGCCAAGACCTATGTGGCTCTTAAGAAGACCAGAAATGTCCAATTCTTTTATATTGACAAATTTTCATTTTCCTTTTCACTAAGGTCTAGGCATGGGGGGTCAAGAAGGGGTCCAAGGATAGTGTAGCACATTGTGCAGCTGTCTTTTCCCAGACCTATTCCATGGTGGTGAGATACACTATCTAGAAAGACGCCATCTAGAAAACGTCATATAGAAACTCTATGTCAAATTTCTGGCAGAACTGTGACAAATAACTTAAAAGTTAATAAAAGCCCAAAAAATTCAAAAACAGTTAGAAAAACATATGACTAAACTCAAAATAATCCAAATATTTTAAATCTTCAATAATAATGTGGGATTATCTAGTACTAAATTTAGTGTGCAAATCTCCAAAGTCAACACATCCCCAAACAGTGATATTTTCTTATTAAAATTTTAACCCTATATTAAACATAAATATAATAGAAATTAAGTAAAAATCAAATGTTTGAAAGTAAATTATTTAATGGAAGAGTAAATTGATTGGGCTTCAGTCCCAAAAGTCTTTGCAATGCCATTGAGATGGGTAAGGTAGCCTTCTCTGGTGTAATAGGTCAAAACCTACTTAGAAACACTTGCAAACTTGACCTGCTGATCTGCATGCTTGGATAAAAAAGCTTTGCTTTTGATGGCATGAGTGTTGCAGATCCTGAATGAATTAGACGTAAAGTTATCTACTTAGGGATTATGCAACAGAACATTTGCACTATTGCATCCTGATTCTACTAGTGATAAAGACGTTTAAAACGCCTCTAAAACGGGTGTTCAATTTGCCTTTTGAATGGGCATCAGGAACAGGCTTCACTTCTGGGATTATAAATAGAACAACAAAGTTATTTATATCTACCTCCTCAAGGAAAGCCGCATGGACGTGGTTGTTCTCTCACGCGGGACTTTTAGCTGTGCCAATTCACTCTCCTCTATTAAGGAAATCCTTCTGTCTGTGCTTGCTGCCTCTGGTGGCAATTCCCCCGCCTCACTCTATATAAGTGCACTACTATCTAAATAAACACCAGTTTTGTCTTATTATCTTCTTATATTCTTCTGTCCTTACCCAGGCTGTCACTATACCACAACAGGTATAGTATTAAGATAAATAAGTAGTAGACTAACTATTTGTAGAAATCAGCACCCAGGCTGCATATTTTACAACATTGGCGCTCATGGCTTCTTCAAACCACAGCTTCCTCTCTTCCTACCCCCGCTGCCTTGTTTTTGTGGAGGGAGAGATGTCCTTTCCTATACATGTGGCTCCTTCTTCCCAACCCACTCCAGGATCAACCTTCACTGCTTCTGGCTCTCTATCTGGTAGACTCCATGGCTCTTCCTATGGTCAACCAGGACTAAGCCAGTGGTTACCTAACTGCCAACAACTTTTGAAAATTGCCAGCTCTAAGTCAAGTATGATCTCCTGGATGAACTCCATTGAAAAATCCCTTACCTCCTTGATACCAATTCAGCCTGACCTCATGGCTGAAGCAACTGGCATGAACCGCATCTCCTGCTCCTTGGAGCCTGCCTTGGTGAAGGAAGTATGCTGTCAATATTCTCCTCCTTCTTCTTCTGGTTGTTCTCCTGATGGAATCTCCCTTAATTCTGGCATCCTCCAAACTGTTAGCTGCTCTGGCCTCTGCTCTGGCCCCCCAAACCTTGCTCAAAATATATCAGAAGCTGTTCACTCCCACTCTGGAATGGCTCTATGGATGAGCAAGATAGAACATGTACTTTCTTCCTTGGTACCCACCCAGATGAATCAGCATGTTGTCCTGGAGTTCTATGATCATCAACAGAAAACTCCTAAGCTGGAAGACATCCATAAAAGCTGCACTATGGGATTCTCTGCTCTTCAGGATACTATAAAGGCTCAAGAGAGACGGATGGGGTTTCTGGAAGAGGAATTAGTTCTGGCATTTTGGGAAAAAAGAGTGGCTAGATGAGTTGGATGCTCAATGTGCTCTCCTTGACTCCCTTCAGGACCAACTAAGCAAGCACCTTGAAGATGCTTCAGCAATTAGTACCCCTGATACTCTGATGGGATTGTATGGTAATGCTAAAGCTGATAGTTCCCCCTCTCAGAAGATTCTTACTACATTGCCCCTTCCTGACTCCCACAACTGTCACAGAAGCAATGAAGAGGATGTCTCCTTCATTGCACCTTCAGCAGGTACCCTGGAGTCTCCCTTGGAACCTGATAGCAATCCCTTCATCACTCCTGATGGTTCTGAAGCAACTAAACCTCAGGCTAGTCAGAGCAATGAAGAATTCACTGATGATTCTGGCATTGAGGAGTACAATGAGGATCACTCAAAAAACTACTAAGCAGCCAGGACAAGGAGAAATCCTTGGCTGCATTTGTGGTTTCACCTCCCTCCTCTCCCCCCATTTCTCTCCCCCCTGACAAGCCTTTGCCTGACCCTGGCACCTGTTGTTCCTTTACACCAGAGCCTTCTGATGCCCCTCCTCTGGTTGAATTTGCCTCTCAATCAGAAACGTTGGATTCTTGCACTGTGAGAATGCAAGATGATCTTGCCTACTGGGTCCCCACATCCAAGTTCTTCTTGGCCATGGACCTGATACCTGGCTACTGGCAGATTGATCTCCCTCCAGATGACCCAGAGAATTGTTCCATCCTTGCTAACCAAAGGCTGTTCCAACCTACTAGGATGTCTCAGGGTCTCTCTAATGCCCCAGCCACCTTCCAACAAGCTATGGATGCTGTGATGGGGAACCTCAAACCCTCATGTGTCCTGGTTTATCTGGATGACATTAACGTCTTCTCTTGCATCTATAATAAACACCTGGATCTCCTGGAAGCAGTGTTCAAACGTCTGTTGGCTGCTACACTTAAGCTGAATCCAAAGAAATGCAACTTCTTTAATGAGCGCTTGGAATTCCTTGGGTCATCATCAGTTGTGATGGCCCCTGTCCTGTAACTCTCAAGGTAGAGGCCATTAAGAAGATGCAGGTGACTGTAAGCAAGAGGGACATCTAGGTCTTACCGGGGTTGGCTGGCTATTATTGCCACTTTATCCCCAACCTTGCTTCCCTGGGAAGTACACTGTTCCAACTACTTCAAGCTGATGTGGGCTGCTTCTGGGGCCTGGCCTGCAAGACAGCAAGTGCTGCTCTCAAGGAAACACTGACTGCAGCTCCTGTACTGGCCTACCCTGACTTTTTCAAGCTGTTTGTGGTTCATACAGATGCTAGTCTGACTGCAATTGGGGGTGTTCTCTCCCAACTGGACTCCGATGGACTTGAACACCCTGTTGGATACTGTTTGCATACACTTAATGTTCACAAGAGGAACTACACTGTCACCAAACGAGAGCATCTGGCTGTGATATACTCCTACCAACAATTCAGAGTCTATATCCATGGGGTACATTTCACAGTTGTAACAGACCATGCCTCCTTGCAATAGGTGAAGACCCTCAAGGACCCTGAAGGACGTCTGGCGCGTTGGGCCATTAAACTTCAGGCTTATGATTACAAAATCATTCATTGAGCCAGAGCCGCCCACCAGAATGCTGACTATCTCTCCCACCTTCCCACTGTTGCCTTAGTATCCCCCATGGCTGACATTTTCTATGACAAGCTTATAGAGGATCCTTCTTTGTGGGAAGAGGAGCCAGTAGAGATACAGAGAGCTCTCAAGAAGCTAACTGTTGATACCAAGGCCTCTAAGGGACAACTCCTGAAGCTTTGTGGAGACTCTTGGCTACCCTATGTATGCCCATCCCTACACATGGACTCAGTGGTGGCTGCTCACAAGACTACTGGCCATGGTGGCATGCAGAAGACGTTAGCTCTACTACAGCAGCACTGCTTCTGGGAAGGAATGCACACTGACGTAGTAGATACGCTAGCCAACTGTCATGACTGCAACATTGAGAGACCTAAGGTTGTCAAGTTACAACACAGACTTGTACACCCTGGGTTTGCCTTCCACACTGTAGCCATTGATGTAGTGGGCCCCCTGCCAGCTACCAACAGTCATAACAAGTTCATCATTGTGGCTGTTGACCATCTGACTAAATGGGTAGAGGCCAAGGAAATTCCCAACCAATCTGCACTGGTGACAGCCACGTTCATCCTGGAGAATATCATATACAAAAATAGTTGCCCCTAGATTCTGCTGACAGACAATGGTACCAACTTCACCAGTTATATCATCCCCCGCCTCAACCAACTGATGGGAATTTGTGGGACACTATCCACTCCTTATCACCCACAGACAAATGGCATGGTAGAGTGCACTAATGGGAGCCTGGTCCAGATACTCCAGAAGCTCAGTCACCAACATGAGACTGAATGGGATAACTTCCTGCCTGCGGCCACCTTTGCATATAACATTGGGTACTATTGTGCCACTGGCAAGCAGCCCTTCCAACTGCTCTACAGCCAGCAACCAGGACTTCCCCCTTTACTATATTCCTTGGTAAAGCCCAGCCTGGCTGTGTCCCCAGAGGTGTACCTCAACAAGCTGGTTCAAACTCTTACTTGCTTGCAATCAGAGGCCTACACTGTAAACTTAAACCATAAGCTGCAGGACCTAGAACAAGCTACATCCAAATGCACCACCTTATCCACTTACCTGGTAGGAGACTTGGTCTACTTCTTCAGCAATAGAGGGTACAGCTGTGAATCCAAACTTGCCTTCCTTTGGCAAGGCCCAGTTCAAGTTATCCAGAAGACTGGCCCCAGCTCCTACACCCTTAAGAAGCCCCATTCTGGGCAATTGATCATTAGAGTACACGCTCAGTATATGCGTGCTGCTCCTGGTGACCAAAAGTAAGCCCCAATGAGGACAACAACCCAAAAAAACAAAATCCTAATTAAAAATTTCATGGGTTGTTGTCCTGTTTGCAATAGTTTTGCACCAAAGTATGAGGAATAAGAATAAAAGAGCAAGGTGTTTATTGGAGACTGACAAGACTCTTCCAGTACCGCACCAACTGTTCTACCACCTGAACAATAGCCAAGAAACACAACTGATTGCCTACAGATCCACAAAGCCGATGACCAAGGATTGGGCAACAAACCCCCACCAAGCAAGACACATGATTGACCCCAATGTCCACAGGAAAGGTGATCCCCAAGAAGATACAGTCTCACAGAAGACTCTCGCAAAGGGCATACTCTACTGGGACCTGACCACCCACCCCGTAGAATAAGGATAAGGCCCATTCAAGGAAGACCCCATGTTCTCCTCCCTCTTGGTATCACAGCAGTTGGTTCCTTAAAGAACAAGGTTACCAGCCATCACCATTGGTACCAGATGAGCAGTCCCCCCCACTGTATATGATTTCAACACTTCCTGGGTGGCTTGCCAAAGACGTTACTCAAAGTTGTCAGAGATTTTGCAACTGACTGGTTGAGCCTCAGTAACCCCAGGTGTTGCCCAAGCGCAAAGGACTGACCTCACTATCTTGGATACCGTCCCCTGTTGCAAGACTGAGAGCTCTTAACCCTCAAATTGGAATTCCTTCAGCTGAGCCTCCAAGTATTCTTCTGCCGCCTGCATGGAGGAACTGTCAATGGATACTATTACCCTTTTGCAACCCAGTTCCTGTCACCTCCCTGGGCTCACTCAAAGCTAGGAACAGCGCAGCAAACAATGAGTCTGTCCCCCCTAAGGCCAGCTGAGGCACCAGTAGCTGATCTAGGTGAACTCCCAAGTACAGATAGCTGCTGTCCACATCATGCAGGACTACTTGCTTCTCTGCTGCCTTCACCACCTCCACTGGCCTGGTATGCTTGCGCCTCTTTGGAATTACCACTTGCACCTTCTTCAAGACTCTTCTTGTGACTCTTCTAGATGGACTGTTCACCATAGCTGTCACCTTGAGACGCCAGCCATTTTTAAACCTGTTGTCTAATCCGGTGGAGGGAAATGTTGCAGATCCTGAATGGATTAGACGTAAATTTCACCACTAAGGAATTAAGCGATGGAACAATTGCGCTATTGCATCCTAATTCTACTAATGATAAAGACGTTTAAAATGCCTCTAAAACAGGTGTTTGATTTGCCTTTCAAATGGGCATCAGGCACAGGCTTCACTTCCAGGATTATAAATAGAACAACAGAGTTATTTATATCTACCTCCTCAAGGAAAGCCGCGTGGACGTGGTTGTTCTCTCACGCGGGACTTTTAGCTGTGCCAATCCACTCTCCTCCATTAAGGAATTCCTTCTGTCTGTGCTTGCTACCTCTGGTGGCAATTCCCCCGCCTCACTCTATATTAGTGCACTACTATCTAAATAAACACCAGGTTTGTCTTATTATCTTCTTATATTCTTCTGTCCTTACCCAGGCTGTCGCTATACCACAACAGGTATAGTATTAAGATAAAGAAGTAGTAGACTAACTATTTGTAGAAATCAGCACCCAGGCTGCATATTTTGCAAAAATGAGGGTAAAGCTGGTCCCCAAGGATATATCAAATTCTCAGCTTGTTGATAATCACAATGATTCTGGGCTTTTTTATCTTAACCAGGCAAGAAAATTGACTTATCAACCTTCAAGTGATGAGGTGGTCTTAGTTACACTGCCCTTAACCTGATTATTACAGTTATAGTTAATGGAGAAACTACCCTAGCATATATAAAATAATTAATGAAACATTTTAAATTTGAAACCCAAATATTACAGATACTTTTATGATAAGGAATAAAATCAGTATATCAAGAGTGGTTTTTAATTGTTGTGTTACAGGGATATAGTAATATTAAAGGTGAGTTAATTTGAATTCATATATTATACGCAATCATAAATTAAGATCATACTTTATTCCCAGTTAATAAGGAAAAGGCTTGGATTTATCACATAAAAGTATAATTTATTATTTGATTCCAGATGCTGTCTTTCTAGATGGCGTATTTTAGGGTATTTATTAAGTGTTTTTATATTCAAAAAATTCTTATTTGGATAAAACTCTTTTTATTTCAATTTGTGATAGCTTTTGTAAGGTCTTGCCCATAATGGTGCAAGGTTTAAACTAGAGCGTGTAAGGCATTAGGATTCAAATTTAAAAGATATAAAAATGTAGGAACTGTCTGTAAAATAATCTTACAGAACCCTGCTAAAAACCTATATTGGGTCACAAAAGGAGTAATTGAGTGTAAGAACCCTAAGCAAAGAAGATAAAATAAAGTGTTCAATAGTGAACAATTTTTAACTAAGGGAATGTCAATATTAGAATATTCTCCATCAGCAAATTGGTACATTAACTATTGAAAGATTCCTTAAGGGAAAATAATGGATAAAACAAGCCTAAGGCTTGTTGTTTTACAAGTTCCATTTGTTTTAAGGGAAAAAGATAAACTTTAATATGAATTTAATAAAAATGTATAAATTTCTAAAAATTAAGATCTCAAATTTTAAAATTAGATAAAGATTGAAGGGAAGAAATCACTTAGAATTTTGGCTTAAAGCCTACTCTTCAAAAGCTCTTTATTTATAGGCAAGCCTTTTTCTAGTTGAGAAATGATAGGAAAAGGAGGAAAAAGCCAAGGAAAGGAGAAATTGGAGAAATTTTGATCAAGAACCTAGAGGATAAAGAAGAAACCTGAAACCCAGTAAGACCCGCAGATCTGCACGTAAGCTGGGGAAGAGCGGCCAAGACGTAAGCGGGAGTTTGAAAGGTAAGATAAGTGAAAATATTCTAACTTTAAAGTAGAAAAATATAAAAAGGAATAGTGAAAGACAGAGCAAACAACAACAACAATGATTCAAACACAAATAGCAATAAAAACAAGGTAATAACCTTAAAAATACTTAAATATTAACTTTCAATTCAAAATTCCAAATATTAAAAATACTGAAAGATTAAATCAAACAAAAACATCAAATCTGATAAATTTTAAAGAGCCTGCCCTTTGGGGCAGGGCATGGCAGCTTTTTCTAGATGCTGTTTTTCTAGATGGCGTATTAGAAATCAATATGTAAAAAATAACTATTTAATAAAATTTTTAATTTTTTTATTTTGCCAATGTAAATCCTGACTCTATTGCAAACTTTTTTCTAGATGGTGTCTTTCTAGATGGTGTTTTCTAGATGTTGTATTGCACCTCCATGGTTGAGCTTCTTGGTCCCTGTGGGTTTGATCAATATCAGATGATCAAGGGTTCCCATAATAGCAGGTCATTCCTTGATTTTCTCCAAACTGTCAAGGAGTACCTTCTGATCAATTACCGGGGCACAACTAACATTGTTATGTTGTATAATGTTGGGCTCCACAAGGTGGATTTGGTTATATCAGAGTTCCCTCCAATTGATAAAAATAGCCATTTGGCCAGCCAGTGCCTGGCTGACTGCCCAATGAGACTCCTCTTCCTCCCCCCATATTCTCTACTCCTTAACCCAATCAAGGAGGTCTTTGGGTGGATCAAGAATAAGGTTAAAACAGGGCTTCCAAAGGATACCAAAGATCTCTTCAATATACTTGAGGTCAGTCAATTTGAGATGCCACCCAATGTGGTGGCAGCTTTTTACAAGCACTTAGAATCCTTCTTTACCAAAACCCTTGCCTCTGAGCCAATCAAATAAATGGTGCTCTTTTTTATTTGTTTTTATTTTGGTTCTTATAGTACTTGAATAATATTATTTATATATAATGAATTGATGTTGAATTTTATTATAGACATATAGGAATTTTTATAAAAAGATAAATAAAACTATTTATACTAGATATAGAGACACATATTTTTATTATAATGCACCAAATATTGTATTGACTGTAGAGCTAACAAATAAATAAGATAGAAATAGATTAATTTTGTTTAAATAATTGTGAACCCTTTTTAGTACCATTGACTTTTATTTTAAAAGCCACATATTTGACCTTGTGAGGCATCACCTGATCCTTATTATTTCAGTGCCATTACAGCCACACAACACAAAACCAATAATTTTCATGTATATCAAACTAATTAATATGTATGATGCGGGTTAAGCATATAAAATCTATTTATCAAATCATATTACAAGGGAAAAGTAATTCAAGTTCTAAGCAATCACTTGCTTAAAACATAAGTGGAGCGGGCAGCTCAATGCAGATAAATAGAGCTTGCATTGTTTAACTATGTAATATATGAACCCGTAATCAATGAGTAAGTAAATAAACAAATTTTAAATCATTTTTTGTTATTTCATGTGTTTGCTTACTATAACTACTGTATTATAATATATTTATATATATTACTATTAAAATTTTAATATTTTAGTTTAATATTTAAAATAAAAAATTAAAATTAAAATAAAAAAGATAAATTGCAAGGGAAGATGATTTATTGGGGGATGCAAATTGCAAAGGGGAATGTGATTATTCCAGGGAATTATACCCTGAAATTAAAATTTCTGCTAATGCGTCTAAATAGGATCACATACTCTTCTGTATGTGGTGGAAAACTCTGGATGCAATTGCTAGAGGGGTGGCGCTCAGCACCCTGGCAGTTAATGAACGCTTAATAAAAGGCAATCAGGTAAGCAAATTGATTAATAGGTTCTTTTTGGGAGGCACAGAATACCCAAAAATCAATGTCAGCGCAAAGGGGTTGTACATGACGTGCTTGACTGTCCTGTACCCCCGCAGTGTCTTATGTTGTTCTAGTGCTAATTGGCATATGTCTATTTGAATTGGTATGTTCCCCAACTTTTTAACATTTGTTTTTAATATGCAATGTAATAGAATTCCTAGGTATATTGTAACGTGAATCCTTTGAGAGGTATATTTTCTGAAAACATGCATAATTTTTTATATTTGAATTAATCTGTTGATGTAGGACATTTGGCTGAACTTGGAGATGGTTCTGGGGGACGCCTGGCTTGTATCTGCCCCCCATGCCTTGTCAAACAAAATTAATAAAGGCTTGAACTTATTCACAAGGACTGCATCCCTGACTTTATTTGATAATGCTTTGAACACTTTGTTGAAAATTTCAGTTTTAAGATATTCTGGTCCTATTTGAAAGTATGTTTTTATTAGATTTTTTTCATGTTCATTTATTATTGAAAAGAGAAATCTTTGAATACTTTCATAAATATATTCATCAAAATTCAACTTGATATTCCCTCAAATTTCATTCATCTCTTCAAAATTAATATTTGCTCCTATTTCATATGCTTCCCTAATCCACGGCAAGCACCCCACAGGTGGTAAATATTCCTTGTTTTTTGCTTCCCTATTCCCATATTGATTCATGTTCATTTGAATTATTTTATTTATTTCATTTTGATTTATTTGCTTTACAGGGGCTACCAATGATTGGTAACCCCCGTAAAACCAACTGGGCAAAAAGGCTGCCACTTCAGCGGCCTTGTCCCTATTCCTAGTTATAACTAAAGTAAATATAAGAAAAATATAAAAAACTTACTTATTTTTCCCCTGCGGCCTCCTCAGCCACTGGTGCCCTTTCAGCAAACTTCATGAGCATTGGCTGCTCTTCATTTGATTTCCTGGGTCTTATCTTCCTTATTTTCTGTGCTACTTGTTCTTCTTCTTGATTTTCATTTGATACATGTTCATTGTTTATTGTAGCTCTTTTGCTTCTTGATTGTGCTTTATTTTCATTTGTTTCCATTTGATCAGTTTCCTTTTCATTTGTGTTGATTTCCTTTGAAATTTCAGCTCCTTCAATCAGCTGGATTTTCTTATTGTTTTCTTTGGCCCCTTGCCAGAACTCCCACAAATTGTAGGCTGCATCATTGAACTTCAGACTTGATAGAATTGTTCCCTGTAGATTAAGTAATGCTTCTTTGTTCTTTTCATCTATAATATTTCCCAATTTATTCAGAGCATCTTATTTTGACTGGATTAGTAGCTGGCCTCTGTTGCCCAGCTTTCCTGTTACTAGTTCCCTGATATTTTTTTCTATTTCATCAACCTTTTGCAGATGTGCTTCTAATTCATTTATCAAGTTGTAGATATTTGACATGATGATGGTAATACATTAAAAACCTGTTTTTATAGTACTACCATCAACGCCTGAATATTTTCATTATCAATAATAAATTAATGACCACAGATGTATAAATTACATTAGAATATTGCAGGTATGTGTTAAATCCTGATATTTAGATATTATATGCATAACTCAAATCATTATATATAATAAAATTCATTGTAAATGAGGCCTTTTTCATTGTAATTTCTATAAACAGACTGTCTTTATATTAGGTAGCCATTAACACTTGGTATAAATATTGATACATAGTGCATTTTACAGCCTGCATATTTGCCTATTGATAACAATTCTGTAAACTTTTAAGTCAGATTTTGTGAGTAATAATAATATAATGGATCAATAAATTACTGTTTATACCATTAATTGGCTGATTTTCTTTGCTGTGGCAATTGTGCATTTTCAGATATTTATGCACTGGTGTCCAATTGGTTGGTTTAACATCCAATAGCACAGGCAATAGGAAACATGGTCACCACCCCAAGACCGGATGTGGTTGGGGTGGCAACTTGATTTCCTATTGCCTATGCAATTGGATGTAAAACCAACCAATTGGATACTAGTGTGTAAATATCAGAAAATTCACAATTGCCACAGCAAAGAAAATCAGCCAATTAATGGGAATAAACAGTAATTTAATAACACATTACATTATTATTACCTCGCAAAATCCAACTAAAAAGTTTACAGAATTGTTATCAATAGGCAAATATGCAGGCTGTAAAATGCACTATGTATCAATATTTATACTAAGTGTTAATGGCTACCTAATATAAACAAAGTCCATTTATAGAAATTACAATGAAAAAGGCCTCATTTACAATGAATTTTATTATACAGAATGTATTGAGTTATGTATATAATATCTAAATATCAGGATTTAACACATACCTGAAATATTCTAATGTAATTTATACATTTGTGAACCTTACTTTATTATTGATAATGAAAAATATTTATGCACTTAATTTTATATGTTACTGCATCATATGTATACCATTTTATTAATTATAGGGAATGTCGATAATGAAAAAAGAATATATTATTAATTATGAATTGGAAGAAATAATATCAACTTTAATAAGTTGTCATAAAGAAAAGTTTTATTTTACTCATCAAAGGACAAGAAGGGGAGGGAATGGGCAGAATGTATGTTGCCATCATCTGCACCTGTAAAAGGGACAGCATCAGAGGTAGTGGGGAGGGAATGGGTGGTGGTTTGGGAGTCAGGGTTGGAAGGAAGGTGGCTTGATCTTGGTGGGGGGTTGAGGAGGCAGAGTTTGTTGACTGGGAAGAGGCAGAAAGAGCTGATTGCTTCAATTGTTCAAATTATTCTTCCATCACATATGTGGGCTTGACAAAAAAATGTATGAGTGTGAGGGAAGGCAGGAGTCCTTTCTGGAATTATCACTATCACTTGCATAGAAGATGATGAGATCTGATAAGTCCTGGACAAATAAAGAAGGGAAAAGCTCATACTCCTTCTCAATTTGGGAGCACAGTTCATTGTAGGTGGCAGACTTTGAGCGCCTGAGAGCCAAACCAAAATTTTAAAGACATACATCTGCAAGATGCATGTCAGCGTGGTTGGTGGGATAGGACCAACAGGTATGCCCCACAGCCCTAGTTTCTTTGGCTGCCCATTCCTGCTGCTCCATCTCTGCACTCAGTACAACTGTGTGCACAGCTTGTTGGGTAGCCCACTCCTCCAGCATGTCCTTGAGCTCCATCTGGTAGGAACATTCATCTGTGGTGTTTGATATTGCCAAGTAATAATTGACACCCAATGGGGAATCTGTCAACAAAACCCTGACAAATCAATACAAAATTGGCCCACACTTGTAAACGTCAGATTGGATACACTTTTTTCCATAATCTTGGATACTTGCAGAAATCTTGGCATATGGCAAAAATATGACGTCATTGCGCGTCCTCATTACCCTTCCTTTAATAAAATTAATTATGGTTGAATTGTAGGGGTTGGTATCCACCAAACTGGGGCCAATGAGAACCTGATTGGACAAGATTCTAGCAGCAACCACAGCTTTATACATCCACAAATTGACTGTTCTTTTATTTGTAAAAATGCCATGGAGTCCCAGTTAGAGTTAAACCTGGACTAGGGGCATCCAAGGGTCACACTCATGATAGCCATAATGAGAGAGTGGGCTTTTTCAACTTCAGTTGAAGTACAGGCACCAGTTGGGGTCTTCTTGGGAGGGGGGCCACAATTGGCGTGGGCTTGCAGGGTTGCAGCCACAGTGGACTTTGCAAAACCCATCACAGCCGCAATTTCCCCAAGAGACATAAGCATCCCTCATTTATCAACCATTTTGAGTATAATCTCTGAGGTAATAGCTTTCTTCTGCGTTTTGAAGGATGATTGGTTGGAGGTGGAATGTGTCTGTCTTGAGAACCAGACAGTACCATCTGATTGGCTGTTTCTGTATTCTGAGTTCTCTGGGTGACCCCATGGCTCACTTGGCCAATTCTGGATGCTAGTGTTGATACACAATCTGGGTTAGCAGCTGCCTGTGTGTGATGGGCAAACAGGGCCATGCTTGAGGACACAGGAGAAGGAACACACTCCTGGGTAATGCTTGCAGAGGGGCCTGCAGGTTGGGAGTGACCATAGACAGAGGCTTCACTATTGGAAGACCCAACATAACCCTGCATAATTTTGTCAAAGCCAGGTAACAGCTTGTTTATTTGGTTATTATTAAAAGAAGGCATAATAAATTTTTATTAAAAATCAAACTCAAAAAGAGAAGTGTGCATTTTAGTCAATTTTATTGTTAAGTATGTTAAGTTGGTGAATATTATGATCTAAATTTTAGCTGTCCTAAAATGGAGTAGGGTGATTTTTGAGAATGCCTGTGCTTCCTAAAAGAATCAGCACAAATCCACTCTAGATCCTTTAACATCCTTTTTGAGACACCCATAAATTATATTTATTTCAAATTCCTCGCAATTATGATTTTAAATTTGGTTCTTGGATTTGACAATCCCATAATTTCATATTCATTAATTTTTACATGATGTCTATGATTTGTTTGACTTACAGGAAATACCAGATTGTACATTAGAATCCTGCATTTTTGATTCATGTATCCTGCATTTGTTTGCTGTGTTTTGTCTTTTGTTAGTTGAGTTATCTGCTCAAGTAATTCAAAATTTGTCAATTTAAATAAACCAAAAAAAGTCAAATTAAATGGTTGATTTTATTAAATATTTTAATTTTCACTCAGCTGAGTTGCCTGCAAAAGTGATTTGAAATTTGAAATTTGGACCAAGGATTTGGCAATCCCGCATTTTTACGTTTAGGTTCTGAATTTACAGTACCAAGGTGTATTAAGATGTATAATGAGAGGAATAAGAGCCTTTTCAACATACAGATAATGTAAAAAAACAAGCATCAAAACTCTATCATAAAGATTTTTCAACAAGTTCAATGTGAGTAGGAGGCAGTTTAGGAATTTTTGGCAATAATTCATGTGAAATTACAAAATAGTAGAAGGAGTAGCCACACAAAATGGAGAGGCTTGCTCATAGCCTAAGTCTGAAGGTTATTCTACTGATCATTTGAAAATATATAATTTTTATTGGAGATAGGATAAAGAGAACAAGAAGTTGTTGGAGCAATCTCTCAACATAGAGGGGAATTGTGACAGAAATTGACAGGTAATAAGAAGCTGTCTCCAAGTGGTGTGGAATCACCACCAAACTCCACATGGAGTTAATGATTAACCACCAATGCAGCTTCAGATACTGTTTTGTGAAATTTCCAAATGAGATACTAGGGTTAAGTAAAATAATTAACCCTAGCCAAAAGAGCCCAAGATAAATGGCCTGCGAGAGAATCAGAGTGTATTCAGCATAAAATTCAGGGCATTGAGATAGCACCAGAGTTTCAGTTTTGACGGTAGGAGGAACAACTCTGAGATTGGCAGGCATAGAATTAACATTGAGTGAAGGCAACAACAAAGTGCCAATGACAGGGCCCCATCTTCCCATAATAATCTGGCTAAGAATTAGATTGTGGGGAATGTAGCGCAATAGGCCAACTATAGGATGCATTTAAAATAAAAATTAGACCAAGGGATATTTGATTTTATTGAGTAAAATTTGGGAGGATTCAACTCTTAAGAGTTGAAACAGTGAGAATTATTCAATATATATCAAAATTTGACTAAGCAATACCACTTGGATCCTGGGCTCCTATTTCTTCCACATTTTCAAGTAAGTATCTGGTCCAGTTTTAAAAGAACCCTTTAGTGACCAACTTCTGATGACCATTCTGATAAATAAGATCATATTAGGTGACCCTCAAATCACGTCAATTTATCAACATCAGCTTACAGGGGAGAATCAGATTCAACTAGCAAACTGGAGCAGCCGCAACCAATTTTCAATCAACTGTTTGATTCAAGTCTGTTAAACTGGTCAATTATTTTAAAGGTTTTCTGGCTTTTTGAGCCTTCCTAATTGGCCAAATAATTCCCGGCATTATGGAATTTACTGTGACAGGAATTGCCTTTATACTAAGTTGGTAGCTGGGGGTGAATTTCTGCACTTACCACACTTTGGTGTGTTTTGAAAGGAAGTGTGAATGATAGCTTGAAGGCCTGCAGCAACCTGCAGCCTGCAAAAGTGATAACCAGGGCTTGCATAAATATCCAGGTACTTAATTCATTAATCTGGTCATGGCTCATGCTTGGCTTGGGAATGATCTGCACTGTGGAATCTGATTGGGAGTTATTGCTGCTTTATGTTGCAGGTGGTTCAATCCTGCAGAGATCATGACTTCTGATTGGTTGAAATGTATAATGGTATCAATTACACATTATTTTTGCTTTGGGATTAATTGATTTGCCAGTCTTTATTAAATCCTTATTGTTGTTGTCAATTCTGCATTTGAATTCAGTTAGACTCTTATCTGATTGGCCTGGATTATTTAAGATTTTAATTGTGTCAATGTTTCCATGTCTATTTTTTGTTGATTCACGATCATTTTGTGTCTTAATTTCTGGTGTTTTGTGTTCAATTCCAACCCTTGTTTTATTAACATTAAATTCTCAAATTTAATGCTGCAATCTGTGAAGGGAGAAACCATTGAACTTTATAATCTAATACTGAAACCCCCATTAATTGGGGGTAAGAAATGTAATTCCTTACACACTCAAATCACCTGAACCCTGACTAGCCCAACCTATACAGTAGTTTTAAAAGCTATGGCAACAAGCAAAAAAATTCAGATTTAAACGAAATAAACTCAGATTTAAACAAAATTAAACATAAAAAGATTATATTGATTTACAATAGATTTGGATTCATTTAAATTTCATTTAAATCTGAGTTCATTTTGTTTAAATCTGAATTGTTTTTGCTTGTTGCCATAGCTTTTAAAACTACTGTACACAATAAACTATAAGGTGAAGGGTAAATACTCTAAAGCTTAAAAATATACTAATAATACACTAATAATAAATGAGAAACACTTTCATGTATAAGATGAAACAGTTTAACACATTTTAAATAATAAAAATTTCAAAATCCCTCTGCACAAAGAGCTGACACTATTATAAGACACCAAAGGCTATTGTGCATGTCAAAGCTAATAACCCATATTTTATATTAAAAAATAGTCTGGTGGACCAAACTCAAATAAGATATCATAGATGTACTAAATAAGTGCACATCATATGAAAGGTACACTGGCATAATAGAACCAAAAGCTACAGCCAACCCAGCATCTGATACGGAACCATTAAAAGGTTGTGGCTTGAATGTAGTGGAATCTTTTCCAGAAGCCAAAGAAAAGCAATGATCCTTAATTGAAGCCATTGAAATTGCCACACTTTTGCCAGTCTCCTGGGCAACAAAAGACCACAAAGAAAAAATAATAAACCTCCTCACAAACAAAAAATGTCTCTGATCATGCCACATCAGACTATATTATCACTGATGGAGCCCACAAATTAGCAGGGAAGATATTAAACACCAGCTTAAATAACAAAGCAATAAAAACCTCACAATATCTCTGTATTATTCTTAGGCAAATGAAAGAGTAAAAAGTCTAAATGAAAGTCTCATATGTACTTCAGAAAAGATCATGAATGACAAAGACAAAGATATACAGTCACTTTAGATAAAACATGCACTACTAGTATCCAGAGTTAGGGTTGGCCAAGAAACTGGTTAATCATCTTTTGGAACTACCTATGAATATAAGCCAAAAGTAGTTACATACAATAAATAACCAAGTGATGATTTTCAAAAGGAAACAACCCACATAAGTGCAAAATCCTGCACCCAAGAATATCAGGCTTAAAGCCTGGTTGGTAGCAAGAAAAATAATGACTGAAAAATATTTCATCCTGGGAAAACCCCACTTGCCCCTGGAACCCCATAATAAATACTTGCTGGAAAATGCAATAAGCTATAATTAGTACACAGAGAACCAGAAACAGTTATCAAACGCTGCTCAGAGCACAACACATACCTTGTGAAATTCTGTAGTGCCAAAAAATTGTCATGAAGAAAATCAAAGAAAACTCTTCTACCTAAGCAAAGAAGACTATTTCAGCACCCTAGTACCCACTGTCAATCAACTACAGGACTATCAGGTATTTACCATCAAGACCAGACCTCTCCCTGATGTTCCTACCACAGCAGACTAACTCCTTAAGTGAGGACTTTGCTGAAAGAGTGAATTTCAAACCTCTAACCAATCTATTTTTGGTGAACCTTATCCTCTTTTTTTCTGGTATGATAGTTCAGTCACATGACAATTAGCCACACCTAGGGTTGCAGCAGACTAACCCTGGACAAAACCAGATTTTGCCTGACATCCCAAAAAGTACAGATTTTATATATTTAAAAATATTTGAAACCCACATTTTTGAAATCATGGGAAAATACAGTTTTTGTCTGGGGGTGATCCACCACAACCCTAGCCACATCTCCTCTAATCCATACTTGATCCTTCAACCTTAGCAGGATCAAGTCATGATACCTTGAGCTTAAAAAGCCAAACCTATATATAAACATATTCTTCTTGCTTTCCCTTCATAGGTTGCCTCGCTGCCAGTATTATTTAGAAAGATTTTAAAATACCATTCTAGCATTTTGAAATTCAAACCTAATGATTTTTGAGACCTCTGAATTTTTGTAGCAGGAACTTTAAGGATTGGCTCCAGGTGCCTTTTTAAACTACACTTTGTAATGCCTTTTTAAAGGTCTATTGTTGAATTCTGAAAAATTCCAGGATTCTTATTTGGCCCAGGTCTTACATGCATGATCAGATCTAGTAGAGCTAGGGCTGTAGCGGATTAAAAACGTGATGATTAAAGCAAATGCCGTAATCATCGTATTCAAGCCATCTGTTATCCGCTTTTTGGATTCCCTGATGTCAGGGAAATCCGATTTAAAAAAACGGTTGCAGATGGCTTTCTTTTTTCCAGAAAAGCTATTATATATATATTTTAAGAAAATTTTATTTTTGACTGGAGATTGAATTATGAGCTCAAATATTTTATTTTTTAAATTTGAAAGCAAAAATTAATATATTTTTATTTAAAAGCAATCTGGAAAAAATCATCCTCCTGTGATGTATACAGCTACAATTCCAGAAAAATTGTAGCCAATACGATTTTCCAGAATCGTTTCCGGATCTTAAACGGTTGGCTGCTTTTTTATAAAGCAGCCACCATTTAAGATCCGCCGCAGCCCTAAGTGGAGCTCCCAAAAAGATCCTTGATAAAATGGTACTTCAGCTTTCATTTTAAGAGAATACACTTTAAATACTCTACCTTTTTTCATAAAATTATAAACAGTATATTTTAATTATGAACCATTCTCAATTCAACCCAGAAGCATCAAACCAACAAGGTGTAGATCCAAGGGCAAGAAAAACCCCTCAACTTTCTCAAACTCAAGTTGGGAATCCAAAACCTTTAAATTTTGAAGGGAAGATCCAGCACATTCGCGAAGCCCTTTCTTATTTTTCACCAGATCTGGTAAATAAAAGGTATATCTTATATGTTCTCCAGCTGATTATATTTAGTTCAGAAGAGTTGTTTTCTTTTCTTACTGATGAAAAAGAATTCACTGAACTTTTTAATAGCCTACCTGAAATTATTAATCAGAACGTTACTTTAAAAGACTTCCAAACAGGAAACGAGGAGCTTGCCCGTAAGTTTTCCTCTTCGTTTTCAAATCCAAGACAAACACTCATTCTCTCTTAGTTGACAATCTTAGCTTTAAAGAACAGCTTGAAAAATCTCAAGGTGGAAATAGAGGAAAAAGTCAAAGAGATTAAGGATCTGGAGTTTTCCTTTCAGAGTCTTAAAGAAAAATGAATCTCGCAACTTCGAGGTATTTTTATTCTTTATTTAAAACTAATCGCCTTTTCATCGAAAAGAAATTTCATCCAAAGACAATTTTATACCGCCTAAGAGAAGAGCAAACCATAATTGATAGTGAGTCTTGTGAGCTCACTGCGCAATTTTTAAGAAAGGATCTCTCCATAGAGGAGTACATAAAAAAATATCGGGATAGTCGTACTCGGTTTCACCAGTATGAACTTCGAATTGGGAGTGTTGAGAAGCGAGCGCTTCCTGTCCTTGACTCTGTTGGTACTTCTATCAAATTCTTTGGCAATTGAGTTGTTTCTGTATTTTTAAACCTGATTGATAGCCCTTTAATATCCCAAAGTACATCATTACCTTTTCTTCCCCTTCAAAATACGTTTCAAATGTAAGATTACATCGCTAAAGAGACCAACCGCGGGAGAAAGCACATTCATAGTAGCCTACTTTTTGGTTTGTATGCTAAGCCCAACCCTTCAAAGTGTAATTGGACTCTACATACTAATATGGGCTCTATTAACCACTAACTTACATTTTTAATCGTGGAAGTTACTAATTTGAAAATACATAAATTTAAATTCTATGCAATCATCATTTTGACTTTCAGATAAGATGACAAGTTGAACTTTATAAAAGGATGGTCTCAAGAGCACAAAAAACTCTGTTTTTTATTCGAGGGCAGCAAAGATTTAGCAAGCATGTACTTCATTCCTGATATACACCTTGGCAATCGCCTCACAAGCCTGTCCCCACTTTGGTTTGGCATTTAAAAAGCCAAGGTCGACAGACTATAGAGAAGTGATCCTCGGTAAACTAGGCCATGTTTATTTTTCTGAAGACATGTGAAGTGAGGAACATATTAAAGTAAAAACAATTTCTTTTACTAACCCAGCTATTACTTTCCAACTCAACCAGTACACCCTAAGGTAAGTTGGCGCCCAGTTTTAAAATCGATGTAACTTAAATCACTTGTTTGTACCAGGGGGTGAACAATAATAGTTTGTCTTTCTTGATTTCTATTTTAAGAATGATACCCTCTGGCTTTCATAGTAATAGAGCTATGCTGATTGGTTACAATTAGATTTTAGCATAATATAAGACTTGTGCTAGATTGCGTTAAAATTTACTGGAATCATTAGCCTAGTTGGACCAGAATGAGCTTGCATGAAACCCATATCAAAGTCAAACTAGTCTGATATTCCAAGACCAACCCTGATTGTGCTATACATGATTAGTATAGGATTGTAGATATATTGATGAAAAAGCATCCTTTTGAGAAAGAAGCAAAAAGATAGGAGAGAAGAGAATTTTTTATTGGGGTAATAGATTTGATTTTTAAACTAAAACTAGTGTACACTGATACAGCAAGGTATCAGAGACAAGATTGAGTGGAGGATGTTGGTTGATTGGCTGCCATCCTGTCTCTGATTATAATCCAACAGGAAAAAATATGAAGCACAAAAAATAGTTTTTTGGTATTTTGAATCTGCCTCTTTGATGCACCCCCTTTTGAGATAAGTGAAGGGAAATAGATCTATTGTATAGAAGTTTTGTTTTTTACTGTGGCAGCCAGATAACTTCAAAGTCATCTGGTATTATGGTGCTGAAGTGTTTCTCTTTGCTATAACCAAGGTAGGACCAGTATTGTTTCTTGGTAATAATCTTCTTGGTACCCTAAAACTCCATTAGGTATGTGCTGTGTTCTTGACAATATCTAATCATCCTTCTTAGCTCTATGTGTATCAAGTTTAGCTCCTTATAGAGTCAACAAGCACTTAGGCTAATGTACCAATAGGAAGTAGTTCTTTATAAAAGGTACTTTCTGTTGTACAAGTCTTTATGTGGTGGCTATTTTTGCCTTAGAGCAATGCTCTTGGGTATGATGTTTTGTGATTTGGAGGATTTTCCTGTGAAATCTGAATGTGTAGTTGGTTGTTGAAGCTGACTTCATATCTTTTGCATCTGTATTTAAGCTCAAATGATGAGTAGCCCATCTCTTGTTTTTCTTACCCAGAAATGTTTAGGACATGCTTTATGGTTGGTGGCTATTTTTATTTATTTTATCATCCATGATCTATTTCAGAGTTATTATACTGCTGTTGGCTTGGGAGAGATAATATATCAAGTTTTTGTTGTTTTTAGCTAATAGGTTATCATTCATCATTTTAGTCTTCCAACTTGTGGGCATCATCTAATAGTTATTCAAATGTAATGCATTCTGAAACAATGGCTTTGCTGATAAAGCAGTTTATTGCTTCATAAAAAAGTCTTCACTTGCTCAACAAAATAGCTGCTGGTTGTTAAAGCTCATACATACAATTAGCAAGGCATTGATTTGTTTTAACCTCTGTAAAAGTCCTTACTTTATCAGCTTCCGTATTTTGAGAGGCTCAGAATCTGGTGCAAGATCGCTAATTGTTCTGGAGCTAGTGCACTAGTATTTTTCAATACTGTGAAGTTTTTGAGGGCATTCCAATATGCTGTTTATGGTTAGGTCACCAGGCTATTTTTAAGTGAGGTAGCAGTTATTAGCCTTGATAAGTCTCAGTAGTTTGCATTGTCTTAGGATATATTCAGCCTATGAGCAGGTGAAAGATGTAATTCTTTGTCTGTTGTGGCATTGTAACAGTTTGATAGATTTTCAGCTGTAAAGATAAACTGAATCAACCTAGCCTAGATCAAAATAAATAAATCTAGGATAAAATTGCTATAATTTGGTTTTCAGATTGCTTTGACCATTCTGCATACAGCAGTTTTCAAAACTATGTCACTAAGCAAAAAAACGCATCTGTAAGCAAAAACAACTGAGGATTAAATGTAATTAACTCAGATGAAAATGAAATAAAAGTGAACTAAAATCTGTTGTTAATCTTTATAAATTAATTGGGTTTGATTTCTTTTTGCATCTGTATTAATTTTGTTTAAATCTTAGCTGTTTTCACTTAATTCTCAGTTTTTTCTGCTTAGTGCCATAGCTTTGAAAACTTCTGTACAATTAACTGGTGAATTGCTTATTATAAATAAATTTCAACTAGTTGCATACAAAATGAAATCAGGCACTCAAGTCAAATAAGATAGACTGATGATATTCTGTGATGTTAAGTTGTTCAACTATTATACTGTACAATTTAAACTGAGATGATTGTATAAGAACAGAATTAGGTCAGCCTTCAAATGTAATTACAAAGAATGATCACACATAAATTAGATCTATCCACACCCAAAAGTAGAAAATAAAAACTGCAAAATTCATTTAAGGAAACCTAGTTAGTAAATTACGCCATCTTACCAATTATTGTGTGCTGTATTTGAATAAGATAGTTTGAATATTGTTTAAATTTTGACTATTAAGGACAATATATTAATGGTGATTAATTTATAAAAGTTAGGTGATCTTGTTACTTTTACTTAAAAACAGTTGTTGCAAGGGGCAGTGTTTTCAAAATTAATTGAAGAGTAATATGCTGAAAGGATAAGAGTCCTTTAACAACACCACAAGATAATCATAGAGCAAATATACTTACAACTCTTAAGTATTTATAATAAAGCCAATGTGCCATATAAATGCTCAGGATCAACAGGGGTATTCTCTATGTAAATATCACAAAGTGGCCAGCACAATCTGGGCTTCACTTCTGACCCTTTCACATGGTACAGTAGTTTTAAAAGCTATGATGACAAGTAAAAATACTTAAAATTTAAACAAAATAAATCAGATGTAAACAAAATTAAAAAAACAAATTTATATTAATTTACAATATATTTATTTATTTTTAATCTCATTTACATTTGATTTATTTTGTTTAAATCCAAAGTATTTTTGCTTGTGGCCATAGCTTTTAAACCTATTGTAACAGTTAAACAGGTACACAAGTTGAAAAGTAAGTCAAGCATAATCAGCAACCAATAGCTAACCATCTTTAGTTGTAGCCAATAAGCATGTGGCTTTAATTGTCTCAAAGCAAAAATATCAAGGTAAGACATGCCATCCCAAAAACACCATCTCAATTCACGCCATCTCAATTTTTTTTTGAGATACTGTAAATTTAGAACCAAAAAGTAAAAATACGGGATTGCCAAATTCTTTTGTATGAACTCACCAACTTAATGGAGTAATTTACATCCCAGAGCAACTTAATTTTTTTATATAAAATGATGAAAAATATTCCAATAAGTTGGTGAGTTTACGCAAAAGAATTTGACAATCCCGCATTTTTACCTTTATGTTCTGAATTTACAGTAGTATTTTTTGTGTTATAGATATTGGATTGCTAAAAATAAAATAAATAATAAAATAGTTGAGATTCACTTATATTTTTATATTATTGCATCTAAAAAATGCACCATCTTGATTTCACCATTTTGAGTCAATTTGATCAAATCTTATTCCGCTAACTTTATTTACATATGAAATCCCTTAGTGCAGGGCATGTTTACACCATCTCAAATTTACACCATCTCAATTTACACCATTTATCATGTAATAAAATAAGCTTATATCAGCATTAAATCAAAGCCTTTTGTATAGTACCAGAAGATGTTCCTATAGTATTAATCCAAAAAACTTATAATAGAAACAACCTAAAACAATGCCACCAAGGTAGTCTTACTATTGATTATCATTGCTGTTTAAAAAAACACTTTTGCTATATGTATTTTAAAGCTTTTCTATATAATGATAAACTGAAGGGGTTCTTCAAAACAAGATATTTATTAGTATGTTTAATATGTACAGTGTTAGTTACATCATTTTGATTTACATTTCAAATTCCACTGTGTTACATATCACCCAATTGATTTGATGCTCACAGTTAATAGGAGAAAATAAGGGGAATTTCAGGAAGCCAGGCATAAGTGGAGGCATTAGGTGACTCTGGACAGGGTACTGCTGGGCCAGTGGGTAATGCCCACCATAGGATGAGTGCTAACTTGATAATATAGGATACAGATTGCCCAAGCAAAGACCAGGGCCCAGAGTTGGGCACCATAGTGTCTACCATTTCCGGCAAAGTAATATAAAGTAATCCAAACAGTTGGGTGGACATGGTCTTGGCAGCAGTGGGGGGATCCATTGGGCGGTCAGGTTGCGGGGTTAAGGGCAGAGTCATGGGGACAAAGTATGCAGGCAGATAATTGTATTTGTCTTTTAACAATAAGGACAGCACCTTGTACCACTTTTCTTTACATCCTATATATTTGGTCTCTCTAGTCCTTGCCAAGGGATCAGCAATGAGTATGTTCTTCAAGTTGAACTTGGAGTATGTAGGGTTTGACGGGTATTCAGTGAAATGCACAGGTCCAAAGGGGGCTCCAGGGGGACAGTATAGTGCCAGAGATGGGTCAGCAGGTTGGTCTCTTGGGGAGGCGGTTGCCTGATTGTTTACTTGGCTGGAGTTGAGATTAAAGATCACTAAGACTAGATAAGGTAGGATTTGCTCAGACCAAAGGTTCATAAAACTTTATTGTTGAAAATGATGATGAGGTCATCCTCATACTGCCAGGGTTCTTATACCTGGTGGTTTTGCTTCTTTGGTTTTTGTGGGCTTCAGGCCTGTGGGAAATTCACTGGCAGGGCATGAATCTTGGCTTAAAGTCTTAAGGGCGGTGGATCCAGGTTGTGCCTGCTCTGGTGAACAGAAGTGGTAATGCTTTGTTCCACTGCTACTGTTTACCACATCACCTGAGCAGTCCAATTGTATTATCCATTCTGGATAGAAGACTGGCAGCCCTGTGGTGGTCATTGGCAGAGTTAGCAGTAGGTTTTGTTTTAACCTCCTTTAGGCAAGCTACAACCTCTTCATAGGGATGGATCTTTGGTGGTATGAGGTTGGCAGCAATCTGGTGACCGTTTGGGGAATTGTCCTCAGAAGACTGGCAGGTCTCAGAGTAACTTGTCAACTTGGGTTTGCAACTCAGTGAGTTGGTGGGTTCTTTTCAGGATTGACAATTCTTCCTCCCTAGAAACCTGGGCCCAGGAGCAGGGATCAAACCCCAAACCTGGATTCCTTTGGGCCGCCGGGCCTGTGAACCGCAGGACCGCCCGCCCGCGTTTTTCTGGGATTGAGCCCCCACAAGCTGATACCGAGCTTATTGACCCATGCGGTAAAAAGATACAAACCAAAGAAATCATTGCACCAAATGGAGGATTAATCACCGCGCCTAATGGAGGTACTAATCTGGCAACTATTAGCTTCATGAACTTGAAGTCTATGGCAGTAACCAATCAAGAGCAAACCCAGGAAAGAGGCATGGGCCTGCGGCCCAGTCCCATGACCTTGACACCAAAGCAAGACAATCAAGCAGCCAAATTGAAATTCTTGACCAATGGAAGAACTCCCGGGCCGGGTGCCATTTTACCGCCTTTGGACCCAAGCACCCAGTCCCCCTGGCCCTGGCCTTCCCAATGCCTTGATGGACCCCCCATGGAAAATGTTAAGTTTAGAGGGGGTACTATATAGACCCAAGGACCCCGCGCTCCAAACTTATTGCCATTTTTGAATAAAGGTTATGTTAATTTAGCTCATACAGCTATTGCCTTATTTTGTATTTGCTGTCTACCAATTCAGTTCAAGATCTCCTAGCCCCCCTGCCTGCTGTTTTCTGTCCTCCTGGTGTACCCTTTGGACCCGTCCATTTTACTGACTACCCTCTGAAGTCTGAATACAAGGTATACACCCTGGAAAAGATACTTGAACTCAATCCCCTGGCCCACATACAATCCACTATTAGATACAAATGACAAGGCCCATGGATATTTTCAACACCCAAGTTGTTCAGAGGAAAATTCAGTTATCTCCCTGCTTACAACCTGTCCATAGAGCTGCCTGTGACACCAAAACCCATGCCTGTTTCCGCACCCAACCTCCCAACCAACCATACTGGCAAGCTGTTTGGGATTGTGTACATCACCCTCACAGGGGTGATTGACACTATAATCCTGGCTGCCAGCCCATGGTCTTGGGTGGGGAAGTCTGCCTCATACCTTTTAAAGTTAGCTCCTCTCTTGTGGTGGGCATTGCCCACAAAAAACCCAGCCGGAGTTACCCCTGAAAATGACAGGCTGGCCGCCCAAGACTGGATCACTGACAGTTCTCGTCCATCCTGGGTGACTCTATTAGCCTTTAGAGGGTCAGGGTTTGATTCTGGGGTTTCCAATGTTGATATTAAACTTCCAGTACCAACACTTGATAGGCTGGCAGGGTCTTGTTCCTCCTGGTTGGGGCAAGGCATCTCTGGCTGCCAGGGTTTGACCCAACTGGCAGTTGGGCGGGCTCCTGTCTACTCTGGTCAACATAAGGCTTTTCCTGAGGCCTAGGGTTCAATTCCTGGGTTTTCAATACAAGTATTGAAATGTCATTCATGACAGGAAATCACATATGATACAACAATACTCTATATCACTTCCTCAATTTTGATTCTTAGTTTAACTTTTAAAGATATAGTTCTATGAAAAATATGACTTAAGTAAAAAATGCTAGAAAATAAATAAAGTTTTCATATATACATTTTTGATATTGTCTAAAGAGCTGGGTAATTTTTAAACACAGTTATATAAGCTAATTTTTAAGATAATCTTGGTTTGGTCTTTAACCTGGTTGTGGTAGCTGCACTGTGAATTTCTTATTTTAAAAAGAAAAATATGTAAAATCCTTATGTTTTTGAGCTAAAGCATCTCAATTACAACATCTCAAATACAGTAGTTTTTAAAGCTATGGCAACAACTAAAAATACCTCAGATTTAAACAAAATGATTTCAGATTTAAGCAAATTCCAACTATCAGCTTAAAATATACACTCTGTTAACAGGGATTTTTGGTGTCAATGGACAAAATGGTTCAACACAGAAACAAATTGCTCACACGCCAAGCAAGACTATTCAAAATACTATCTGAAATACATTGATTCACAAAAAAAGGCTGTGAGTTAAATTTTTGGTGTACATTGTTTACTATGTGAATTGGTGACAAAATACACCCAAGCAAAGTGAGTCAAATCTAAAACCAAAACACAATAGCAACTCAATATGTAAACAAAATCACTCAAATGTTGTGTACAATGGATTGTAGTCAAGAATGATACCAAGTTATCTAAAATAAGGCACACAATCTGAGACATAAATTTTAAAAATATTGTGTTGAGTGCTTAATTTGGCGTAAAATCTGAGAAAAAGGGTGTAAATTATTTTTGGTATTCTAAAATTGGTGTTGTTAACCAAAAACAATGAATTATGAAATAAAATTCTATAATTAGGATATTGGGTGGGAAAAAATATTAATTAAATATCCATATTTAGATAAACGCAAAAATTAAAATTAGGAGTAACTTCATTGAAATTTATTTAGTATTTTGTTAAATTCTCAAAATGGAAGGAACACAACAACAGAGTAACAATGGACCTGTTGTGTGCTGCGGTCACAGTTGCCCCTGCAGGTCAAAGAACAGAGTTAGTGCAACTCAAGTGCCTACTCAGAAAGGAGATAAGAGAGAAGAGTTCAATAGTGACACTGCACTGACACAGCCAGTTCAAGAAGCACAAGCTGCTAGGGTGTGGAGCATCAACCCTTGGGTCCCCAAGCTGACCCAGAAGCCCACCAAGGTTACCACCACAAAAACAGTCAGGAACAAAGAGATCAAATTTACCTCCTATGTGCTTGACACTAGCTACAAGCCATATGTTAGTGACGCAACCAGGAAGAGGACAAGGAGCCTGAGTTTTATAGAACCACAGAGGGACAGTTGGTGTTAAAGAAGGTTGTGGCCTTCTATACCAAGGTGGCTATGCCTTGCAAGCCAGTCTCCAATCAGGATCTAGATAAATCAACTCCTGCAAAGCCTGTCCAGAAGTACATCCCTGATATCAAACACATCATCCTGCTCAAGCTTATGTGTGAATCTGATGACTACAAGGCAGCCGCAGCTCTTGTTGGGGTGGATCTCAAGTATGCCTCCAAGACATTCAACACCTTCATCAAGACTGGCTGAGTCCTTGCTGCAGAGAAATCCTTGTGTGTTTTCACTATGCTCACCAAGGAGCACAAATAGCCAATCTTCCAGTGGATAACCCAAGATTGCCATCTTAAACTGGCAAATATACAGGCCATGGTCAAATCTACTTTTGGGGTTGAGGCCTCAATTTCCTTTTATTATAATTTAGTAAAGGGTCTGCGGTTTTTGTGAAAAAAACTCAGGGTATCTCCATCTAACCAAAACAGCCCTTCCAATATTGAGACTCAGAAAAATACACTGAGGTGTACACTGCACTCAAAAACAAAGGGACAGTAAAATTCTTTTACATTGACAAACCAAAATTTGCCTCATCTATGCACAATTTCTATGGCTATATCCCCAGAGGCTCCAATGACAGGGTAGCTCAGTGTGATGATGTCTGAACCACAGCCTATTCAATGGTGGCTCTTCTTGGTCCAAAGGGGATTGAGATGTACCAAATAATCTTGGGATCCCATAACAGTAGAAACTTATTGTTGTTCCTCCTATTGGTATAGGAGCACCTGAGGTGCACAATCCTGGGCTTAAATAATGTAATTGTGCTGGATAATTTTTGTCTCCATAAGGGAGCAGATATTCTTGGGTAATTTCCAACAATTAGCACCAGCATTGTAGTTGGTCCCCAACAATTAATCACGTCAAATCTGCGCCTCCTATTCCTTCCTGCCTATTCCCCATTACTAAATCCCATTGAGGAGGTCTTTGGGCGGCTCAAGAAAGTTGTCAAGCAAGGAACCCCAACTGAGACTGATGACCTTTCCTGATTTTCTGCAGGCTGGGATCCACACCCTTCCATCCAAGACTGTGGCCAAATTCTATGGCCACACTGATTTGTTCATCCCCCCGTGCCTTTTCAACAGCCAATCATATAAAGGCTTAGTGTGCCCAACTTTTTTATATTATATAATTTACTATTTAAAATTGATTAATTATCATATTATATTTAGAAGCTTCCAAGCCAGCAATCACATAGAACAGCACCCCTGACACAGATGCTTAATTTGGTATTGTAAATTAATTATATATATTATATTATATTATATTATAAGATGGCTATTTTGAATATGTAATATCACAATATGATAATTAAACAGAAATCTCACTTTTGTTGAATAACTATGAAAAGTAAATCAAAAAAATTAAATTTAAAGCTCTCAAGGTATTTGTGATTTTTATTAATAGATTTTAATATACATGTATAAAGACCTCCTATAAGATTTTTTCTACATAATAGTTCACTAAAATAAAAGTTATCTAAAAATTAATTATAATAAGATAATCTAAAATGTAAATAAATTTATTGAAATAGAGAATATATCAGGAGCACCTGTAATGGGTTCTTTGTTATGTACCTACCTGGCAATGGAAGTGGCACAAAACCTCCACTGCCACACCGTAGACGGTGGATACACCCTGATTGAAGTATTCTCAGCAACTTGTAAAAGGTATTAGGGTCAGGTGGAAGTTCAGGAGCAGCTTTTCTGGTGGGGCTGCAAACCCGTAAATACAAGCCAGGACCAGGGTGTCCTGGATCACATGGTCAACTGAGTTGTAACCTGGGGGGACCTTCTTCCTGTCCAGGGAGAACCAGGCCTTGTCAATCCCAAGAAGGACCCCGTCTAGGTCCTCCACATTAGTGCTCATCCTGAAGTAAAACAGGAACCCCAGGTAAACCACCAGATGAAGCCTTTGTTCAGCAAAGGTTTCAGTGAACTTGCATAGCTTAGTGTATAATGTACTTATTTTCTTCTTATGCTTGGTCTTGGAAAATGTAAGCTCCATCTCCAGAGGGAGCCCCATATTGTTGGCACTCCAGGTCAGCCTGAAGTCTGCCAGGAGGATTTTTGTCTTATTTGCAGCTGTTGTGTCTTCAACAACCAATTTTGTCACCACACACCCAAAGTTTTCCAGAAGTTAGGAGAGCGTGTGCTCCACCGGGAAGCAGAATCAAGCAGCCACATGGGCTTGGCCCATCTCCGGTACGTTCTTGAATGGGAGTGTCTACAGGACATACCAAACAAGCTCAGTGGAGTTTACACAGTAAAATTCACTGAGGAATACCTGGTCCAGGCGGACCAGTTGGGCATCCTTGTAGGCAGTAACTGTCCACTCAGATGCCCTCTTGCCGTGTGTCAGCACAGCCAATGCCTCCCTGGACATTGGGAAGGTACTGTGAATCCTATCATTGAGTCTCCGCAAAACAGGGGGGATAGTTCCAGCTGCTTGCTCATGTGGCTGGCAAAGTTGTTATTGAAAGTGGCTGCAACTTAGGGGACCAGGACCTGGCATAGTTTGTGTAATACCCAGACATTGTAGGCACTAATTGAAGAAGGTATGACAGAATGTTGGAGAATTGGAAACCAGTTAAGGTGGTGACAATCAGATAGATGGTCATCAACCACCAGAAGACTTTGGCATTGATGTTGTATCTCCCAAAGCTCCCCGCAAAGTAGGTCAACACTTAATACATGGAGTTATACACCACAATGGACAAGGTGGAGTGTGGAGATACCAAGGGGGTCAGGAACCAGTGTGGGAATAGTTGAGCTGTCCATGATCATAATAAAGTCATGAACTAGCCCTTATGGTGAAGATCCAAAGAATTCTGGTCCCTGTTGATATCCTCCAATCCCAAGGCAAGCTGTGAGCACATCTGTGAAGATGAGGTGATTCATCTTCCTTGGATTGGAGGTGATTGGTTGGGGTAAACTAATTAAATTTGACTTAAAGGTGTTTAAGTAGGATTAGCTTTATTGAGGGTATTAGACTCAATAATAGCACAAGCTATTACTGAGGGGGATCCTTTATTTATAGTACTTTTTTGCTGTGTAAAGTTTTGCAAATGTGAGTGGAAAGCATGAGATGGGGAATCCCAGAAGCTTGGAAGCTAGAAATGGCAGTTGTTTTTTGGGAAGAAGGCCAAACTCTTGTTCTTTTGTTGTCTGTTGTGGGTTTGGCCATTCTTGACTGGAACCAATGATTTTTCCTGGCCATGGGGTCATGTGGTGGTGGCAATCCTTGAGGTCTCCCTGATCTATTTTTATCTTGGGAAATATGATTTGGTTGGAGTTTGGACTCAACCTTGTGGCCTGGGCCTCAGAAAACCATTGGCCCTTGGTAGAATTGTGGGTCACATGCAGAACTTGAATTTGGCTTACTTCTGTTGGGCAAGAACAGTTTTTTGAATATTAATCCTTAATTTTTCCTTCTTCTGAAGGGCAGGAATAGTTTTTAGAATCTGAATCCTTAATTTGCCCTTCTTCTGAAGGGCAGGAATTGTCCAGTAATCCTTCTGCAACCAGGGACTTTTCTGATTGGCTGCAATTTATGGGGTTTTCTGATTAGCTGTGGAGTGGGGCCTGGGACCCAGGTGGATGGCTGGCAGCCAGATGGGACCTGGGGGGCAAGCAGGTGCCTGGCTGGTGGGTGGGTGGCTGGCAGGAGGCCTGCTAGCAGCTGGCTGGGTGCTGGTGGGAGGTGCTGGCTGGCGCCTGCTTGGATGATAAATTGTTCCAGCGTTGTCCAAGTTCTGTTTTATTTTTTTAATTTTATTTTTCCCAACTAAAGGGGGAAAATCCTGATTATATTGTGCATTTTTGGCAGAAAATCCCTCTATTTTCCCCCTATGTTGCGCTTCAGTGACAATCTGGTTTATGTCAGGAATATTCCTGATAGTTTGTCATCTATTTTTATAAAAAACAAGCAAGTATTTTCAAATTTTTATTGATTTTTTATAAGGTTACCATCTTCTGTGATTTTCTTGCCCGCAGCCTCTGCCTGTTTAGCCATTCTTGGTGCAAGCAGCTGGGCGGGCAATTTGATATCCTCTGTTCTTGCTTCATTAGTAGGTTTGAGGTGGGCATACATTTCAGAGTTGTCAACCCAGACAGACGGCATGGAAAGGGCATAGGACTTGAATTGTAAGCCCTCCACAACAGTCTTCTGGACATTTAAAAGGCACTCAATTGTTGTTTTGGGGGTGTCTGGCATCTTGTCCATCAAGGCCTTTTTGGACACCTTGTCTATTTTGTCCCCTTCAAGGACGGCAGAATTCACTCTGGCTTTGACCTTGCGATCAATCTCTTTGATCTCTGCAATTGCAGAGTCAAGGTCTTTGAGTAGTTTTTTGAGTTCTCTCATATGATTTTTTTTACTAACTGTTACACTTTTTATTGCTTTTAACCCAATAAACTCTGTGTTATTTTGATAATATTGCCTCTTTGTTTATCCCTGTTTGTTTTCCCATTTACTACAATATCCCATCTTTTTACCCATTGTTTATATGTTTTATGCTTATCTCAATATGTGTTGTTTGCTTTGTGTTGGCATTGTTTCCTTAATTGCCATATTATTTTTAGCATTTAAACACAGCCCCTTGTGAAAATATTAACAACAATTTAGTGATCAGCTAAATTTGAATTAGAAAATTACAGGTTAATTGTGTTTAGATAAAGTTGCTGCTGATCCAAATTTGAAACCTTAATGATAAACTTTAAGCCAATCATGAGCCAAGTGATAAAGTGATTGTTGTGACAAAAGGGTCATTCAATAATTCTTTGATGTATGTGCGCTAATTAATCTAATTGGCTGATTGTTTTGCCATTGCCGCTGTGGCAAGTTATTGGTAGAATAGTGCCCAATCAGCTACTGGGTTAGCACTAGTCTACCAACAACTCACCATAGCAGCAATGGCGTACAATGGCAAAACATCCAGCCAATCATATTAATTAGCACACATGCATCAAAGAATTATTGAATGACCCTTTATGTCACAACAATCACTTTATCACTTGGCTCCTGATTGGCTTAAAGTTTATCATTAAGGTTTTGAATTTGGATCAGCAACAACTTTATCTAAACACAATAAACTTATAATTTTCTAATTCAAATTTAGCTGATCACTAAATTGTTGTTAATATTTTCACAAGGGGCTATGTTTAAATGCTAAAAATAATATGGCAATTAAGGAAACAATGCCAACACAAAGCAAACAACACATATTGAGATAAGCATAAAACATATACACAATGAATTAAAAGATGGAATACTGTAGTAAATGAGAAAACAAACAAGGGTAAATAAAAGAGGCAATAGTATCAGAATAACACACTGTTTATTGGGAATAAGCTATAAAAACAAATGTGAAGGTTAGTAAAAAATCATATGAGAGAATTGGAGAAGCTTTTAAAGGATCTTGACTTGGCAATAGCTGAGATTAAGGAAATTGACTGCAAGGTCAAAGCAAAAGTCAATTATGCCATACTTGAAGGGAACAAAATTGACAAGATATCCATCAAGGCCTTGATGGACAAGATGCCAGACACCCCCAAAAAAATTGAGTGTCTTTTTAACATTCAAAAAACTGTGGTCAAGGGCCTCCAGTTTAAGTCATTTGCTCTCTCCAAGCCATCCATCTGGGTCAATGACCCTGAGATGTACGCACACCTTAAACCCCCAAAGTGCACTAGAGCGGAGGATACAGAATTGCCTGCCCAACTGCTTGTACCAAGAATGGCCAAGCCTGCCAAAGCTGCTGGCAAAGAGGAAACAGAAGAAGATAATATTAAAAAATTAACATAATTATTTAAACTCTTACCCTTTTTTAGAAAATATTAACAGAGAAATACACCAGGTTCTGGTCCCCTTTGTCCCAGCCATTTATTATTGCAACTATGCCAATCATGTGACCAAACAGCTGTTTCTGTTGCCCCCTGTTTTGCGCAAGCTTGAGGACAGAAATAACTGTTCCTTCCTGATGCCTAGGGAGCTGTACGCCGTGCTGACGCACGGCAAGGGGGAATCTGAGTGGGTAGTTACTGCCTAAAAGAATGCCCAATTCATCTGCCTTGACTCAGTGGCCCTCGGTGAATTTTACTATGTAAACTCTATTGAGCTTGTTTGGGACGTCCTGAAGACACTCCCATTAAAGAACATACCAGAGATGGGCTGGTCACATGTGGCTATTTGCTTCTTCTTTCTGGTGGAGCACACTATATCTTACCTTCTGGAGAACTTTTGGCATGTGGTAGGTAAATTGGCTGTTACCAACGCAACAGCCATAAAGAAGATCAAAATCCTCCTGGTGGACTTTGGGATGGCCTGGAGTGCCAATGAGATGGAGCTTTCTCTGGCCATGGAGCTTACCTTTGCAAAGGCAAAGCACAAGAAGAAGATTAGTGCTATGTTCAATAAACTCTGTGATTTTACAGAAGCCTTCCTGGGCAAAAACTTCATCTCATGGTTTAACTGGGGCTCCTCTTTTACTTTGGGATGGGCGCTAACGTTGAGGACCTGAATGGGGTCCTTCTTGGGATTGACAAGGCCAAGCTCTCCCTGGATGAAAAGAAGGTCCCTCCAGGCTACAACTTGGTTGACCATGTGATTTAGGACACCCTGGTCCTGGCTGTTATATATATGGATTTGCAGCCCTTCCTGAAAAGCTGCTCCTGAACTCCCACCTGACTACCCTTCCTTTTACTAGCAGGTAAAAATATTTTAACATCAGATTATCCACCGTACATAGGGTGTGTGACTGTACAACAGTCACTGTTGAGTATTTATCCAAATAAATACTCTGTGATATAAATATGTTCTATTTTTGTTGTTTATTTCATGTAGATAGGTTTGACTGGAATTCTTCAGATAAAGATTCCTGGAAACTGAGTATCTATATTTAATAAAAGAATATAATATGGATTGTTAGTTAGGACGTACTAACTGGCAAAGTTGAGGCAAGATTGCCCAAATCAATCTTGGGGACTAGGTGTCTTACAAATGTTTTAATTAACTCTGAAGGTTAATTAATGTACCCACAGATGTGATTAATAAGGATTTAATCATTGGGCCAAAATGCACTTGACTATGTCAAGTGAAGACTAGGTGTTGTTAAACCAAGTTGATTAATCACATAGGTTAATCAGTTTAATTGACAGGGTGTCAATTAACCTGCAAAAACTGAATACATGCAAATGTGCATGGGTATTCAGGTTTGATAAACTTATTCCCAGTTTTAACATTGATAGCTGAGTTTTGGGATGTGAATATTCCACAGGGGTTTAGTGCTGGGAGCTGAGGAAGATCCATGCCAAAGTGATACATTGAGATGAATGGGGTCAAGTGACTCCTTCTCATTGTAGGTTAATTCTCATAGGTTGAGAGATGCAGGGATCTTTTGGGTAAAGATCTGGGTTTGGTTGACATGAATGTCATAGACCATGTGACATGAATCAAAGGTTGATTCAGGAACCAGAGGGGGTTTCAGCAAAATACAACCTGAATGGTATATAAGCAAAAACAGCTAAATTTTAATAAAGATATATTGTTGATTTTGATGCTTTCCATCAATTACTTTTCAATTATCATGTTTTCTTTTTTATATTTGAAAGAGCAAAATTTGGAGTACTTTGTGTGAAAACGGCAGCTTCTAGGAAGGATGATCCTACAAGTTCTCTTGAGGAATATTAGGAAAGTCAGGAGGTAACAAAGACTGTACCCCAGGAGTCTTTGGTGGAAGTGGAAGCCACACCAAAAAATTATATTCCAAAGACTTTGCCAAAGAAGGAAACCCCGCTCAAGGAACTTGAATCTATGTGTGGGATTTGTGGAGCCTGTTAGTAGGATTCAAATTTTTTTACAACATGTGAAAGTCAAGGCAAACTGTGAGATTGAGGCCCTAAGAGTAAGAGAGAAATTTTTTTTTCAAGATAATGGCTAGATGGCAGGATGACAACAAAGTGCTGTCCCATAAAATTGCCTCCCTGGAGGCAAATCTAATTGAAGCTTTTTAACAGGAAGGTTCCAGCAATAAGAGTCAGCAAGGGCAGGATAATGGTAAGTTGGACTGGTTGGACCTGGATCCTTCACAGTGTGGCAGTGAAGGGTGCATGCTACCTCCATTTCTGGGTGGGTAAATACCGCAGAACCCATTGTTGTTGCATATAATAAAATCTCTTTTCATCAAATATAATTCTACATTTTTAATTTTTTACTTTTTATAATAATTAATTTTTTATCTCCTTTTTTAGCAAACAAATTTTACAAAAAAATCCTAGAGAAGTTCTTTATACATGTATATTAAAATCTATTAATAAATTTCACACTTAACTTGAGTGCTTTCATTTTTTAGCTTTCTTTTTATATTTATTTGACAGAAGTGACTTTTCTGTTTAATTATCATATTGTGATATTACCTAATTGAAATAGCCATAACAGAATATAACAGATATAATTAATTTACAATATAAAAATTAAATCTCTGTGTCAATGGTGCTACTGTATGAGATTGCGGGCTTGGAGTCATCTAAATATAATATATACATATTTGAAAAATAATTAAAGAATATAAAAAATATTCAGAATAGACACACCATTTAGTTGATAGGCTCCTTGGCTAGACACACCGGGATGAAAGAAGCAGTGTGGCCATTAAACTTGACCACAGTCTCTGCTGGAAGAGTGTGGATCCTGGCCTTCAGCAAATCAAAGAGGTCTTTGGTCCCAGTTGACATACCCTGCTTGAAAACTTGCTTGAGCCACCCAAAGGCCTCCTCAATAGGGGTTAGGAATGGGGAATAGGCAGGGAGGAATAGGGGGTGCAGATTTGACATGATTAATTGTTGGGACCAACTACAATGCTGGTGCCAATTGTTGGAACTTACCCAAGAATATCTGCCACCTTATGGAGACCAACATTATCCAGCACAATTACATTATTTAATCCCAGGATTGTGCGCCTCAGGTGCTCCTGGACCAATCAGAGGAATGGTAAGAAGATCCTACTTTTATGGGATCCCAAGATCATTTGGTACATCTCAATCCCTTTTGGACCAAGAAGAGCCACCATTGAATAGGCTGTGGTGCAGATAGCAGCACACTGAGCTACCCCGTCATTGGAGCCTCTGGGGACATAGCCATAGGCATTGTGCATAGATGAGGCAAATTTTGGTTTGTCAATGTAATATAATTTTACCGTCCCTTTGGCTTTGAGGGCAGTGTACACCTCAGCGTATTTTTCTGGGTCTCAATATTGGAAGGGCTGTTTTGGTTAGATGGAGATACCCTGATTTTTTTCACAAAAACTGCAGATTTTTTACTAAATGATAGTAAAAGGAAATGGAAGCATTGACCCCAAAAGTGGACTTGACCATTGACTGTATGTTTTCTAGTTGAAAATGACAGTCTTGGTTAATCCACTGGTGTATTTCCCATTTGTGCTCCTTATTGAACATGGTTGATACATACAAGGATTCCTCTGTGGCAAGAAATGGGCCAGTATTGATGAATTTATTGAATACTTTACTGGAATATTTGGGATCCACCCCAACAAGGGCTGTAGCCGGCTTGTAGCTCCCAGATTCCCACATAAGCCTGAGAAGGATGATGCACTTGATGCCAGGAATGAGATTCCTGGCAGCCTTGATGGGTTTGGTTAAACTGGGATCCTGCTCAGGGACTGGCACACAAGGCATAGGCACCTTGATATAGAAGGCCACAACTTTCTTTAACACCAACTTCCCCTCCATGGTTCTATAAAACTCAGGCTTGTCATTGTCTTTCTTGTTGCCATCACCAATGTAGGGCTCATATGAGGGGCAAACACAGGCTTAACCTTCTCCATCATGTCTGACAGGATCAACTCCTGGCGATAGACAGGGTCAAACACAAGCAAAGTAAGTTCTACCTCTTTGTTGTTAACTTTCTTGGTAGTTGTAACCTTAGTGGATTTTGGGTTAGCTTGGCAACCCTAGGTTAAATGGTCTTCACCCTTGCATATTGTGCTCCTTGAACTGGTTGTGTCCGTGAAACCTCACTATTGAACTCTCCTCTTCCATCTCCTTCCTGAGTAGGCACTTGCATTGAACTGACTCAATTTTTAACCTGCAGCTGTCATGGCCATAGTTTTCCCAGGTGTGGCTTGGCCAAAGCCCCACCCCCTTGTGGTAACTTTAGATTTAAATCTAACAATCAATTGCAAGTGGGTGGTGGCACGGGAAATTGGGTCCAAGTGGGGTGTAGATGCCCCACACCCAATGTATCCCACTTTGACCTGCTGGTCAAAAAATCCTGACCTCAAAAGAGGCCAGGTAACAGCTTACAGAACCACAATCAGTGGTATCTGTAAGCTGTCTAAATATTACATTCAAGGAAGCCACCTCATCAAGATGTACCCAAAGGCCTTAAGTAACTATTGTCCCCATCAAACTACCTTAGTAGTTTGATATTTTATCCTCAATAAATATCTTGCCTCAATGATTCACTTATTTTAATATTTACCAATTAGATCTGTAATAACCAGATTTCTAGATTCTGCCTTCTCACCTCAGCAATTTCCTGGAATTCTTCCTCCTCCTGACAAAATGATTCCTGAATCCCAAAAAACTTAATGTGAACCTATCTATGCTGCTGATTCCATGACTCTGAGTCAAATTAAGGTCTTCTTGTTGTATCTGTGCATAATCTTCAGCTTCACCTTTCTTTATTCACTCTTCAAGGGTGACCATTTCTAAGTAAACACACACTGTCTCATCCTCATTGGTAATGTCATCATAATTTGGTTGTACATCCCCATTTGATCAATTATGACAAGCTCTCACTCTACTTCACCCTGACAGCAGGGCAACCACAACTGTGTTGCACAACAGGAGCATTGTTACTCTGTTGTTGTGTTTGATATATTTCAAAATTTAATAAAATACTAAATAAAACTTAATTAAGCTGCACACTGGTTTTCAATTTTTGCTTTTTATCTGAATACAGATATTTAATTAGAGTTTTCCCCACCCAATATCCTGATTATAGATTTGTTGTAACTGTGCTGTTTTAGCAGAGTTACAAGGGGAAAATATTTAGAAGCTAGATAATAATCTTTATTGGGAGATAGTGATTATATAGTTCATGCAAATCAATGGATAACAGGAACATGATTGGTGATCACACAGTTGGATGGAAGAAGGGGGTGGCTTGATCCTGATAATGAGTCAAGCGCCAAAACAAGGTATCCACCGTAAAGGATCATCATCTGTCCATGTTGTTGGATTTGGTAATTTGAGTTGACTTCCTAGTCTGGATTTGAGTGACCAAATAGTTGGATTGCAGGTCACAAACCCGCTTGGTTGGAACCTTGCTGGTGGGTTGAGCCTGCAGTTTTGACACCCCCCCCCGACTGAAGGTTGGCCTCCTCTGGGGGCAGGTGGTCAGGGAGGTTGTCAGGAGCCCAGGCGCCGTATTGAACTAGTTGTTGTTCTGTAACTGGTAGGGCGGTTTCTCGTTGTTTCTGTCTTGCTTTGCAGGGTCCTAGGCAATCATGATATAGGGTTTTGTCTTGTTTACGTTTGCTAAGCCCTTGCACGAGGTAAGTGCTATTGTTGTTTACCTTTAGAATGATTGCTGGCCCCACTTTTTCAGGTTGTAACTTGCTCTTATCAACATTCATGACCCATACTTTGTCCCCAACTTCATGTCTATTGCAGATGGGGACAAATGTCTTTTGCAGACGTTCATTCTCTTTGGCTTTTTGCTCGTGATTAGCCTCCATTTCTTGAGGGTCTGAGTGAGGGGGGACTTCACTTAGAATTTCCAGTTTGGGTCCTGTCAATGCTTGAATGATATTTGGCTGTGTGCTGTATATCAGTTTAAACGGGCTTTTTCCGGTGGATCTGTTCACTTGGGTTTGACACACAAGTAATGTAGTCTGTAGCTGCTTATACCAGTCTTCAGGTCTCCCAGCGGTGAGTTTGGCTAAGGCTTGCACGAGGCTACCATTAAGCCGCTCTACTTGTCCATTGGTCTGTGGGTGATATGGTGTTGTTACAGTGTGTTTGGCCCCATTCTTGGTGAGGTATACCTTGGTGTTTTCAGAGGTTAACTCTTTGCCTCCATTGGTTATCAGGAGTTCTGGCTTTCCAAACTTGCTGATTATTTCTTTGCCAATAAATTATTGAACGTCATTGCCAGTGTGTGCCTTTACTGCTTAGGCTACTGGCCATCTTGTCGCAAAGTCAATGGCAGTGATGATGTATTTCTTTTCATTGTGTTTCCCTGGCATGGGGCCAACAATGTCAAGAGCCTATACTTTAAAAGGTAGTTGTGTGCGGATGGTAAGTACTGACTTTGGCGGGGTTTTGCTTTTGGAAAACTTTTTGCACACCTTACATTAGTCTAGGACTTCCTGGACATTGCAGTATAAGGTTGGCCACCAGGCTTTATGTTTTAGGAACTCATATAGGTTTCTGCTCTTGGTATGTCCAAGGTCTCTATGATAGTGTAGGACAGTGTTGACTCACTGATGTGTGGGGATGTAGGGAATGATTGTGCCGTCAATCATCTTTGTGTGAAGAGTCCCATATACGTCAGCAAAGAGATGCTCATTCTTGATGACTGTTTCTTTGGTTATTTTAGTAGTGCCAGGGGGAACCCTTTGTCTTTTGTTTGTAATACCAGGAGAGGCCAGTCTGGGTCAAGCCCATTCTCTCCTCTTGAAGCAAGGACATATAGACAGGACAGGGCGTCTACCATGGTGAGCTCAGCCCCAGGCTTGTACTGGATGAGCATGTTAAATCTCTCCAATAATTCCATCCAGTGGGCTTGGCGGCGAGATAGATTTGCTTGGGTTTTGAAGTATATGAGTGACTTGTGGTCAGTCAATGCTATGAACTCTTCCTGCTGTTCTAAATAGCAATGTCATTTGACAGATAGTGTACAATGGCCAACAGTTCCTTGTTGTGGATAGGGTATCAACACTTGCCATCTGTCAATTTTTGTGATTCATAAGCTATGGGCAGGAAGTCACTATCATTATTTTTGATTTGTAATACTCCCCCAATGGATGCATCTGAGGCGTCAGTTTCCATTTGGTATTCCCCGTCACGTTTGGGGTACTGTGGTATAAGTGATGTTGTGAGTTTCACTTTGAGATGTCTAAAGCAAAAGTCTTGTTGGGGGTCCATACAAACTTGGATTTGGCGCCAGTTATGGCAGACAGGGGTGCAGCCAGGATGTCGCAGTCAGGTATAAAACAGCGTACATAGACCACCATCCCCAAGAAGGTGCGGAGTTCCAACTTGTCTTTGGGTGGTGGCATTTTGCAGATGGCCTGTATCTTCTGACTGTTGGGCTTAATGCCGTCTTTTGAGACTATGTGTCCTAGAAAAGGCAGTTGCTTGCGGAAGAACTGGCATTTGGAGGGTTTGGTTAACAGCTTGTGTTGTGCCAGGGTAGCAAAGACTACCTCCAGGTCTTTGTGGTGCTTCTCTACCAAGGGGCTATAGACAATAATGTTGTCCAGATAGACTAAGGTGTGCTTGCCTATGTGAGGGGCAAACACCTCGTTCATGAAAGTCACAAAGGTTGATGGGGCATTTTTCATACCAAAGTTGAGCACTACACACTTGTATGAGCTGTACTTGGTGCAAAAAGCTGTTTTGGGGATATCTTCCTCTTTGATACAAATCTGATTGTAGCCTGCAGTTAGGTCAATCTTGGAGAAGACTGTGGCACCACCCAGAGAATTAAAGAGGTTGTCAATGAGAAGAAGTGAGTAAAAATTATTGATGGTAACTTCATTTAGGGCTCAATGATCTGTGACTAGGAGCAGGGTGCCATCCTTCTTGACCACAAAGAATATGGCGGCCCCAAAGGGGGATTGTGAGGGACGGATAAGTCCTTTCTCTAAGGCCTTTTTGAGATAGGCACATAGGGTGTTGTCTTTGTTTGGGGTCAGGCAATAGATGGGCTGCACCTTGGGTACAGCTCCCTTGAGCTGGATGGAGTGTTAGATATGCTTTTCTGGAGGCAACACAGGTAAAGCCTCCTTGAAGATTTCTGGGTGGCGGCCTACAATTCCGCAATCCTGAGGCGTGGAGGTATACTGGTGTTCTTTGAAGTGTATGATCTCATACTGGCAGGAGTCCCAGTCAATTGCCTTCAGGTTTTCCTTTTTGTCCAGGGTCTCGGTGATGCTCACAAAGGTGTGGTTGTGTAGGAGTTGGTCCACTGAGTCAGGGTAGATCTGGTGGTTGACGCCTTCACGTTTGATGGTCAATAATGAGGTTGCCCAGTCTACGTGAGGGTTGTTATTTCACAATCAGTCCAAACCCAGTACAATGTCAAACTTTGGAAAGTCAATGACAGGGCCTTGGATGGTAGAGTGCAGGTTCTCTAGCGCAATAGAAAAAGAGGCAGCCTTCTGTGACACAGCAATGTAGTGTTTGTCAGCTAAAACCATGTTTTTAATCCACAAAGGATTAGTGGTTAGCTTGAGCCTGTCTACAAAGTTGCTTTTCACAATTTCTTGATCTGCGCCTGGGTCTAAAAATGCTGAGCCTGTGTAACTGCAAAAGCGGAAAGGGTAAGACATCAGTTTATTGGGGTGTCTGGCAATGGTGTAAAGCACCAGGTCCTCTGAGGGCACTTGGATTATTAGACACTGGTCCACATCCTCAGGTTGGTATTCATCATTGGGCAAGTCAGGAGTTGTGTAGGAAGAGCTTGGCTTGCTCAATGCCCTCCCTGGGCTTTTCCCTTGTATTGGTTGCCTTGTGTGGCAGTAATACAGAAATGGGTACGGTTTGACTGGCCAATGTTCCCGTTTCCATGTCCATTTGAACCTGCAGTTTTACTTTTTGTGCTACTTCTGTTGTTCCCAGGGGGTGGTCAATTTGAACGCCTGGCTGAGTGAGAGTCTTTGGGTCTCTTCTTGTTTTCCGGTTTGCGCCTTTCTGGAGAGCGTTGAACGTTTGTTCTGCTTTCTCTGCTTTGCAAAACAGACTCTGTAGATTGGTCACTTGAGCCAGGTTCATGTGTCTCATTGCATGCGACTTGAGTGAGCTGTAGTACAGGAGGTGTGTGATTGGGGTGTCAAAGGCCATGTCAGAGGGTGCGCGTAGCCAGAGTTCCTTGTAGGCACAAGTGAGTTCCTTCACGGTGCCTGTCTGAGTTAGGTTCTTTACTTGGAGTATGATCATGAGTGCAGTGTCCTTAAGCACAAATCTTGCCAAGAAGTCTTGTTTAAAGGTATCCCACTCCTTTTTGGTGTGTTCTTCATGCCACTTGTTGCACCAGGTGCCAGTGTCATGAGTCAGTCAGACAAAGATCTCTGTAATCCAAAATTGCTGTGGGCATTTCATTTGGGCCAGTTTGCTTTGGGCAGATTGGATCCATGCAGCGGCGTTGTTGTTGTTGGCCCTGGCAAAGGATTCCAGGGCAGCGCTTTGAAGTCTTTGGGCTACGTAGGCTGGCATGGTATTTTCATCAGTTGCACAAGGCATAGAAGAGAGAGCCTGGAAGAACCCTTGTGCTGACAGGGCATTGAACACAGGGAGTGGTATCACCATTTTCTGGTAGAGGACAAACCCATCAGGTATCTTGGCACCAGGTGTGTATGGTGTCCAGTCTGCTGGGAGGCCAGACATGATTCTATCAAGGATTTGTTGGCCACGGCAAGTACAGGCAACAGACGGAATTTTACAAGATAAGGTAGGATGGAGAACCTACCTGTGCTACCAATGTTGTAACTGTGCTGTTTTAGCAGAGTTACAAGGGGAAATATTTAGAAACTAGATAATATTCTTTATTATGAGGTAGTGATTATATAGTTAATGTGAGTCATGGATAACAGGAACATGATTGTGTAGATCACATGGTGAGATAGTGAAGGGGGTGGCTTGATCCTGGTAATGAGTTGAGTGCCAAAACAAGGTATCCACTGTAAGGGATCATCATTTGTTCATGTTGTTGGATTTGGAAATTTGAGTTGACTTCCTAGTCTGGCTCTGAGTGACTAGATACTCAGATTGCAGGTCACAAACCCGCTTACTTGGAACCTTGCTGGCAGGTTGAGCCTGCTGTTTTGACACTGCACATGACCAACCCCTAGGTTTGATCCAACTAAATCCCCACCACAGAAAAAGCCATATAAGTCCAAAGTATTATCTAAAAAATATACTTCTCTTCTTCTTAATTTCATATTCAAAGCTTCCCCAAAAGGCGCTCTTTATCACTGAAATAATTTCCACACATTTTCCCAGACTTTAGGCCAATTTTAAGCACCCAACACAATATATTTAAAATTTGTATTTTAGATTGTGTGCCTTATTTTAGATACCTTAGTATCATTCTTGGTTACAATCTATTGCACACAACAATTAAGTGGTTTTTTACATGTTGAGTTGCTATTGTGGTTTGTTTTTGGTTTGAGTTTAGACTTGCTACACGTGAGTATATTTGTAACCGGTTTATCTAGTAAGCATATTTGCATCAAAGGTCAACTCAAACCATTCTGTTTGTGAATCCATTAATTTTGATGTTTACTTTGAATAGGGTTTTTGGCGTGCGGGCCCTTTGTTGCTGCGCTGACCCATTTCACCCACTAAGGCCAGAAATCCTGGTTAATAGAGTATATATTTCACACTGATAGTTGGAATTTTTTTAAGTCTGAAATCATTTTGTTTAAATCTGAAGTACTTTTGGTTGCTGCCATAGCTTTTAAAACTACTGTAATGAAATAGGATTATACATTAAAATTTACTGCTATACAATTTATTTTTCCTTGTTGTGATGACGGTTCATTTGTTGTTGATTATGTGCTTGTATTTGATTTGATGGGTTCAACTCCAGGTGCCACAGCAACAGGAAACCAAGTTGCCTCTCTGATCACAGATAGTCTTGCAAAGGCAACTTGATTTTTGATGCTGAGGCAACCAAAGGTGAAATGAGCCAATAAAATGTAAGCACATGGGTAACACCAGATGAGCAATCACAACAACAAGGAAAAAGAAAATGGATACCAGTAAATTTTAAAATATAATTCTATATTGTTATTAGCAGTTTCTAAAAATAGGCTATAATTCAACATCCTAAATTGCAATAGATAAGCATATGTTGTTAAACAGCATACCCTTAGTTAAATTATAATACAAAAGTAAAAAGACAGTTTGAATTGAGGGCATAAAATAATTAAAAAGTCCAATTTCATAAGATTACTACCAATAACACAATTTTCTAATAAACTTACAGCCCAATAAGAGAAGGTTATTCCCAGTCCACTTTATTTTTAAGTATATCTAATCTGGTGAGACTTAAGCCTCCAAGCTTTAGCCGGCATAGGATTGAATTAGATGATTGCTCAAGAAAGCCAATGGTTTGTAAAAGAATTGGTGTGTTCACAATAGATCCTTTGACATCCTGTTTGAGAGGCCCAGCAGTTAAATTTGTTTCAAGTCCACATCAATCATGTTTGAAAGTTGGCTCTTGGATTTGACAATCCTGCACCTCCATATTTTGTTTATTTCAATTTGTCTATGCTTGTTAGGCTTACAGAAAATACCAGATCATACATCAGACAAATGCGGGATAAATGGATCTGAAATGTGGGATTCTGATGTGTTTTGTCTTAAGCTAGTCAGATCATCTGCAGTGGGAATATGAAACTTGCAAACTTTAATAAATCTGAAATGTCAAATTAAATGATTGATCTTATTAAATGTTTTGGTTTTCACTTAGCTGAGTTGCTTGCAAATGCAATTCAAAATTTGGAACTGGGATTTGATAATCCCACATTTCTGCCATTAGGTTATGAATTTACAGTATCATGTAACATAGTCAAGCCACCTGGGGGTGCCCGAGTTAGTTGAGGCACTCCAACTCGGCCCAGGGGTCCCATATTCCTGGGGCTTTTGCTTGCCCTGCCTCTGTATTTTTTTATTGTTGGACCTTACCCATAGTTGAATTTCCAGCATGGACCCGCCAGACAATCCAATAAATGATGTGCCAGCATCCTCCTATCCCCAATTCCCTAAGGTTATGGTCCTTTATACCGCCGCTCTTAAAGAGCTCTAATAAAGTTATATTTAAAAAAGTAACATAGCCAAGCCACAAATTTTATCAACAGAGGGGATAGCTCATCTCAGGGATACTTTGTTGGTCAAGCTATAGACATCAAAGGAGCATCAGCAATGGTACAATATTGAGTTAATGGAGTGCTCTATAAATTGGATTCCAGCGTTGGTTTCTTTAAAGAATTTGGCATTTTCTGTTACTCAAGGAGAAAAGGCCATATCCACATATCGTAACTTTATAAAAGGTATCTACCCTTTCAGTTCAAGTTGGACTTTGGTGTTTTATCAAGGTATGCTGTATATTGGCATCGATGGAACAGATTGTACCTTATGGGTTCAATCAAAGCTGAGCTAGCTGGGGATTTGGTAGAGTATAAGCATATTTTCAATCAGAGCTTTGATGAACTTGAAACAAATATGGACTGGTTTGGGAAAATCAAGAAAATATATGTTTAGATAAATCCAGTCATTTGTATTAAGCTTTTTGAGCAGAAAGCTAAAGCGTGCTGAATGGCATGGATCATTGAAGCTGCAACGAGATGTTTATTTAGCGTTGAATAAATATGATGGATTAAAAACACTACGCTGCTGTTACCTGCTGGGGCTTTGTTAAAGGGCGAGGAATAAATATATGTAGGGACCAAAGGTCTTGGTCCAAGTAAGCCATCAGTTTACTTTGTGCTGTAAACGATAGCCTTGTGGTTGCAACTGTAGAGTCAACATGAGGGATATGTGGGATGGGAGGATTAGGGGATGCTTCGTTTTCAACGAGAACGTAGTCTTCACTATCTGCAATTTGGAAGTCTGGTTCAGAAGTCTTAACGAAACCTGTCCATTCAGGATTAGAGCCGCTTGCATCTTCCAAGTATAAAAGGTTTACAGTCTTGGACAAAAGAAGAGTCTCATAGAGAACCTCGGCTTGATGTGATTCAGTGAGCAAAACAAACTCGGTTTCGTCATCTGCTCTATGGATTAGACCAAGCCAAGGCCAGCTGCCGCCACTAGCGTACATGCTTATCCTAGCAAGCTCGTCCATGATATGAGATGAGAACTCATCTATGCTATGGAGAGTATAAAAGCATAGAACAGTGGGTATATCGTTTAAAGACAAATGAAACATGTGACCTGCAAGGGGATACGGCACATGTACTTCACATGAAGTGTACACAGCTTGAACTAGTGCTACAGGGACTGGCGTGTTGCTAAGGGGAAGCGATTCAGCAAGGATGCTGCTGCTGGTGATCCTAATGACTTGGGTAGAGTCATGGGTGGAGATTAAGATGGGCGGAATTGGATACATAACAAACTAACCTGCACTTAACTCTTTATATTCTATCTGTTCTTAGTATGTCGTGAGATGACATCATGTTTTCTCCTATTGGCCACAAATGCACGCTTTAAACAGCAGCTGAAACTCAGCAACAGAACGCCTTATAATTGGTTCATCAGACACTTACTCTACCACGAAGCGCCTGGCAATGATCTAAGCTTGGTTTATTAGTTTGGTGTTCGGCAACAAAGATAAAATCTAAATCAAATGGATCCATTCGATCGACTAAGGCTTCTGGGTGCAGCTGTACCTATAAATCTGAACCATTCTGGCTTAAAACCGACCAACCCCAATGATGCCGGGATCGCATGAACTGGTTGGTTTGGGTTCCTGTTTGGACTTTATAAAAGGATGCTATTGGCTGAGATTCACACTGGTGTGATCCGAATCCAAACCATGCGACCACAGTTCTCACCCATCAATCTGAAGCTCAGATTCCTGTTTATCATCACCTTGATTCAAATGTTGGAAATTGGGTTCGAATCACCTACTGTGAAGTTCAGTGAAAGTCAGGTGTCCTAACTGGTGAAAATGCCTTGACGAATTTACCATAGCCATTAGAATTTCTTGCAATCGGCTTAATCAAGTTGTTTGATTTTCTAACTACTCCAATATAGGTTGGAAAATCCCTAAATTGCTTCATTCCTACTGCAATTTATTTATCACCTAATTGATCTTACTTGTGATCAAGAAAAATTGAATTTTATCATTTAAATATATGTTTAAACATCTTTTTTTAAAATAGAACTTTATTAGAGCTCTTTAAGAGCGGTGGTATAAAGGACTGTGGTCAAAGGGAATTGGGGATAATGGGGTCATATTAATGCTGTCACATCATTTGTTGGATTGTCTATCTGGTCCATGCTGGAAATCCAACTACAGGGAAGGTCCAACAAATCACCATTACAAAAAACCCAGAGGTAGGGCAAGAGAAAGAACAGGATTTGAACCTGGGACTTCAGGGCCGAGATGAGTTTTTTTAAAATAGAACTTTTATTAAAGCTCTGAAGAGCGGCGGTATAAAGGACTGTGGCCTTAGGGAATTTGGGGGTATGAGATTCAATTTAATGTTGTCGCGTCACTTATAGATTGTCCGGCCGGTCCATGCTGGAAATCCAACTACAGGTAGGGTCCGATAAGTCACCATTACATCACACTGGGGGCAAATTTAATATTTCAGTCATTAAGAATTGTTTGGCCGGTCCTTGCTGGAAAATCCAACTATGGGTAGGTTCCTTAGATAACTAAAATATAGAGGCAGGGAGGGCGAAATCTACAGGATTCAAACCTGGGACCTCTGGGGCCAAGTTGAGTGTCTCAACCAACTTGGGCACCCTTTTCTAATTAAAAATAACTTTATTCAAAGTTTGGAACAACAGTAGAAAAGAACCACGGCTCAAAGGAATGGGGGATAAGAGGGTCAATTTAATGTTGTCACGTCACTTATTGGATTGTTTGGCCGATCTCGGTTGGAAATCCAACTACGGGTAGGGTCCAATGAATTATCATTACATCATACTGGGGGGGGTAAATTTAATATTCTTAGCTATAATTGGCTGTGACTATCCTGGTCCATGCTGGAAAATTCCACAATGCGGGTAAGGTCCAAATATAACAAAATATAGAGGCAGGACAAGCGAGAGCAACATGATTTGAACCTGGGACCTCTGGGGCTGAGTTGAACCAACTCAGGCACTCAGGGCCATATGTTTAAACATATGTTGCTCTTAAACAATGGTTGTAAAGCTGTTGGAGTTTATCTCTGTGCTCATAACTATGACTCTAGTTGTATTAGTTGATGCTGATGCTGACAAAACCCTATCTTTTCTCAACTGGATGTCACTTAAGCAAGTAAGGTAGGTAGTAAATAAAATAAGCATTTATTTAAAAATTCTCTGATCTGTTGGCTTGCAAGAAATCTGAAAATGATTGTCATGAATGGGCACATTCAAACAACTTTGATTTTGCCTGTGCCTGGTTCAAACATAAATGGGACACTATTCCTTTCCCCCCTTTTCAGATTTGGTATTAACTTAAAAGTGACATCCCCACTTTCCCATCTCGTCAGTAGCCTAAGAAATCTTTGCCCCACCTATCCTAATGTTTAATGATCTTTCTGTCTACCTAATATTTTGCGGTTGCATGAAAAATGATAGATTCTATTAAAATTTCTTAATAAAAGTAAAGTCCTACTCACTATTTTCCCTGTATTTTTCCATACTTTGGTGCACCCTTCCTAGATACACCAGAGAAAAATTTCATACTCTACATTCCCAATGCCTTGAATTAAACCCATTATTCCTCCCCAAAGGCTAACATCCAGCTTAGTTCAAACCCAATCCTACAGTTAAGATATCCCTAGTATATCCTTTATCCAAGCCTAAAAAAGCACACAGAAAAATAACTCTTACTCCAGAGGCTTCAAGCCCTGTAGTCACTTATTTAAAAACAAGATTCACTGGCCCTTTACCCCCTCCACATTACAAAGCCTCCTTGCCTGAAGTAACCAGTCCCTTTATCAAATAATACACCTATAACCTGTCCCAGTAAATTCCATAATGCCGAGAATTATTTGGCCAAGTAGGAAGGCTCAAAAAGCCAGAAAACCTTTAAAAAATCTGACCAATTTAACAGACTTTAATCAAACAGTTGATTGAAAATGGGTTACAGCCCCTCCAGTTTGCCAGTTGAATCCAAAGTCCCCTTGTAAGCTGATGTTGATAAATTGACGTAATTTGAGGGTCACCCAATATGATCTTATTTATCAGCATGGTCATCAGAAGTTGGTCACTCAAGGGTTCTTTGCAAACTGGACCAGGTACTCACTTGACAATATGGAAGGAATAGGATCCAAGTGGTATTGCTTAGTCAAATTTTGATATATATTGAATAAGTTCCACTGTTTCAACTCTTAAGAGTTGAGTCCTCCTAAAATTTACTCAATAAAATCAAATATCCCTTGGTCTAACTTTTATTTCAAATGCATCCTGTGGTTGGCCTGCTGCGCTACATTCCCTACAACCTGATTATTAGCCAGATTATTACGGGAAGATGAGGCCCTGCCATTGGCACTTTGTTGTTACCTCCACCCAATGTTAATCCAATGCCTGCCAATCTCAGAGTTGTTCCTCCTACATTCAAAAATGAAACTCTGGTTCTATCTCAATGTCCTGAATTTTATGCCAAAGACACTCTGATTCTCTTGCAGGCCATTTATCTTGGGCTCTTTTGGTTAGGGTTAATAATTTTGCTTAACCCTAGTATATCAGTTGGAAATTTCACAAAACAGTATCTGAAGCTGCGTTGGTGGGTAATCATAAACTCCATGTGGATTTGGGTGGTGATTCCCCACCCCTTGGAGACATATTCTTACTATCCGGCAATTTCTGTCACATAACCTGCCTATTACCCCCACAATTATCAACTTAGCAAGTATCCCTCATCCTGTTGCCTATCTTATAGGCTCTGTGATGATCCTCATTTTGATCTATTTTCAAGGTGTGGGCTGGTATTGGCCAAGTAGAGAATGGCTTTCTGAGAGAGGTAAAAGTTTGTGGGTTTTTTGTTTATCCAGCTGAAGTGGCTGGGGTTTTTCTCAACCAAGGTGTTTGGTTTTTGATTTTGCTGTGGGGAGTTAGTAAGGTGGTCCCCTGTTAGCGCTTAGGAAGGATATAGAAGTTGTGTACCCTGGGATGGATGTGCTGAGGTACCAAAGAAATCCCAATACCAACTGGGGTAATGGTACAGCTGGGTAATTTTACCTAGGATGAGGTAAAGTGCCTCTTTTTATGACTTTAGGGTAGCTTTAAGGAGATCTTACTGCTACTGAGAAAGCATATATATCCCTAGAATCATCCTTAGGGTACTATCCAGAGAAACAGCTGCAGAAATTAACAACTTAGGGGGTTCTGGGAAGTGAAGTTGACTAATTTGCGCCTGAAAGCTCAAGCTAATCACTTGGGTGATTAAAAACAGTTGTAATACAGGAGAAATTCTTGCTTATATTGACCTAAAGTGCAAGTCACTGATTGGGGTCAATTATAGATTGATTCACTTGTAGAGACTTATTGCCTGAGTCTGAGGTGTTTACTGATGGAGAGCAATTTTTAATCACAATATCCATGCTATTTTGATTTTGCCTTTAGCAGAGCCATATCCTGTGTGATAAATCCTTTAATTCCCATTTGAAACTTGAAATGGGTCTCAACCCAAACCAGGTCAAGGCCTCATTTACCTTCCGTCTGATGGCATGAGTGATCCTTGATCCACCTATGAGAGTGGCCATATATCTACCTGCCCTTCTACTGTTTTGTAGTAAAAATTTGCCATATAAGAATCAATTAGATTCATCCAATAGAAATGAGCTCTGTTTGCATTTTCTCTTTGTGATTTTTATTGTACTTTGGCGCCATCTCCTGAGTTACATTTAGAGAAGATTTCTGACCATTATTGTTCCCAGGGGCCTTAATTAGGAACCCAATCCTACTGTTAGGATTTTCTGTTGCGTCTCTTGGCCCCGACCAAGAAAACATCAACATACAAAGGGAAGCCATGATGAAAGATATCTGCAAGAGCTTGATAAGTTGTGTGATATTGATGCAAGATGCTATGCTACGGGAAGGGTTTTGGAACGTTTGGGGGGAATGTTGGAGAAGGGGCTCCAAAACTTCTCCAAATTGATTTGCTGATGTAGTGGAAGATGGGATGCTTTTCACTGGTTTTGTTGCACTAGAAAAATATAGGAGGAATTTTAAGCAGATTGCAGGTAAGATGTTTCCCAAATAGGTCCCTATGGTAGATGAAGGTATTTTGCTATGTGAGCAGGATACAAAGCCGTTTTTGTGGGACATTTTCCTTGGATTTTACTATGAGAGTAAAGATCTGGGCAAACATTGAAGATGATAAATATAACCAGTTTAAATTCAATCTAATATTTAAATTAGTTGATGTGGAACACAGGGAAGATGGTGTTATAACAGGGATCTGATTAACACTTTGAGTGGTTTAAGCAGTGCTAACTGATTTCCTATTTAGATCACAGTGGGCCTCTATAAATAGTCTAGTCTTGCAATCTGCAATCATTGGTTAAGTTGAGGGAATGTTTAATGATGAATTTGATTATTTAGAAGCAAAAGCTTAAAGTATAAGCAAGAAAACAGTGAATCAATACTTTAAGCTTTTGAGAAAGCAAGTGTGTAAGCTTATTTTATTATAGAAAAAAATGAGTGCCAATAGTTTAATCTTTTGAAGAGAGCCATTATGAAGGATTAATGTTTGGAAAAAGGATCATAAGTAGGAGGCTGGATGGAAAGTTGAAGGAGTCTTTTGGAAATCTTTTGGTTGCAAGCGGGATGGTTGTTGAGTGGTTGATCTGGATCTTGATGATTACATTTCTGGCTAGTTTGGAGTAACTAGAGGTCTTCTAAAGTGTTAAGAAGTTCTTTCTGAAGGAGTATCTGGTCAAAATGACTCCAAAACGGTGGCAAATCAGAAGCTTTCAAAAAGGACCTTCCTTCTGTTAATAAAGACTATCCTGACCCCTATTATCTCTTTTTGTGACAGAGAAATTACCTAGTGATAATGATTTTAGAGCTAGTCAAAATGATCATAAGAGCAGAACTTTAGTCTATTCACTAATAGAAAACTCCTGGTTGAAGAATGAGTAAAGTGGTAAAAATAACCTTGAGATCCAGGATATTGTTGTACTAAGATTATCACAAAAACTGATCCCCAGATGATGGAGCTGCTTTAGTGGCCCATTCATTGCTGTGAACCACATTTTACTCTAGTTATCAATTGGGCAACCTCCAGATTTAACTCATCCAGCATGGGACATCCTCCATGTTGACAATCCTCAAAAATTTTCTCTTATGTTTAACATTAAAGAATTTTTTCTGGATTGAATAATTGACACTGATAATAAAAGCAATGTTTGATTTTTATTTTGAGCTTTTAATTGAAATTATAAAAGATAAAGCAAAAACAATTTCCAAAATTGTTAACATGGAGGATGTTCCATGCTGTATGAGTTAATTCTGGAGGTTGCCATCAATTGCTAGTGATAATTAGGGGGCATGTTGAGTCTCTTTTGTAGTTTTAAGATATTTTTTTATCTTTCCATAGAACAAGTATCCTTGAGGATGTTGCCCCAACCCAGATGGTCCCTGGCTTTAACCCAAGACACATCTTTGTGACCTCCTAGAAGAAGGAGCACCACAGGACCTACTGTATCTATACTTAAAATATGAAAGGTGTGCTATGAAGAAATTATTTTAAACTCATGGGAGGAAGCACAAGGTTGATGTATCTTACAGTCATGACAACTAGCTATAACATATGGAATTAACAAGCAGAGGTTTTCCCAATAATATTGTTTATAAGGCAGTAGTTGATCTTGTTACTCCTTCATGCCCTGTTTCACAAAGAGCCTGAAGGATAAGAGATAATTGTAGGCTGGTGAAGACATAAGAAAGGTACTGTTGTTGCACCTTCTTGAACAATTTTTGATCACATATGAGGGTATCTTGAGATAAATTTCCTAGATCAAAGTGAGTATCTTCAGTTTTGGCCTCTCACGCTGAGGGGTGGCCAATAAGCTAATATATTTTGGTCAGCTTCAGCAGGATGGAGGGCCAGGATAGGCATTTGAGAGATTCCATCAGTGTTTTAATGCTGTATGCCAGGGCAGTATAGCACAGTAAAATCATAGCCTTGTAAATGGGGATTCCATTTAGCCAGTTGTCCATCTGGTTCTTTCAATTGCTATAACCATTTTAGAGAGTCATGATCAGTGACAACTTTGAAATGTGTGCCATAGACATAGTGATAAAACTTCTTAACAGCGTGAAGCACAGCTAGAAATTCCTTTTCAGTCACACTATAGTTCTTCTCATGCTTTTTGAGAGCTCTAGAAGTGTAGGCTGCTGGGTGCTCTACACTTATCATCAAGTTGTGCCAGGAGATCTGTGGGTTTGCTGTTCACCAGTTCACATTATGTGTCCTGGGTCATAGCCAGGGACTGGATGGAAGGGGTTGCCATCCTCTAGTAGGGGAAAATGTATTTCTCAGAAATAAGTTGGGGGTTGAAATGGACTTTTATTTGCTTCAGAAGGAAGATCCCCTTAGAAACCTTCTGGTATATATCCCGGGAGTCTAGGAAACAATTGATATATGCCAATACTTGGAGTCCTCCAACAATATCTTGGAATCCTTGTACTTTTTCTTGGGATCCTGCTCTTTATCCTAGGCTCCAGCATCTTTATCTTGATTCTCTGCACTTTTATCTTGGTCTCCAACACTTTTTAGTCTTAGTGGCCTTGGTGTTCCACTTGATCCAATCTATTACAGTCTAGATCAGTTTCAACCAGTCCTTAGTGGTCTTGGTAATCCACTCTGTCACATCCCAGCAAAGCCCTAGACTGAACCCACTTTTATAGCTCCTTATTTCAGTCCCTGTTTCTTCTCAGATCTCTGTTTTTCTAGGCTTAAACTATCCAGCTTCTTCTGCTCTATAATATTAAACCTTTTCACTTAATTCAGCCAATTAAAAAATAGATTTTCCAGGTTCACTTTCTCATTTTTTAGGCTTAAACTCTTCAGTTAAAGCCCTTAAAACCTTGATCAAACAAGCTTTGAGCTGCAGCCAATCAAACAGCTGGATTGAGGTGTTTTGTCAAAAAGTTTGCCCAAATGACTCACTCTTGACCCTGGTTCAAACACGGCATTGTCTCTCCCCGGGTAAACACTTGCTCTGCATTTCAAACAGGTTTGCCATGATTCCCGTCAGGTTTCTCTATCCAAACATGGGAGCTTCAAACTATGTGTTACTTGGGGGATTTTTGAGCCCTAATTTCTTCAAGATTTTCTAATTTTCTCTGCGTTTTTTTACACTTCAGCCATTCAAAACTGTCTGTTGCTTGCTTCTTGCTTCTCTTAATCATTTTGGCAAAACTCCAGCCTTTGCCTTTATAGTTTTTCTGTCCTTTTTCTGGGGCAACAGCTCCCATTTCAATACTAAAAATGCCAACAGTGGCCATGTTGACACTTTTAATGTTGACACTATAGTAAAGTGACAACCCGGGTTTACTAAATGTCGTTTCCTGGATGTTGACACTTTTTTAATTAACAAAACACTTTACCCTGAACATTTTTAATATAAAAAATTATTTTAAAATAAATTATACTAAAAGACCCCAGAGAGTTCAAAACTGCAATAAAAAATACCATAAGTAATAAGAATAAGGAGATATAAGCAAATATTTTTTAGTTTACTATGTAAATTACACTCTTTATTATAAAATTATTTTTATTCCCATAAAAATTAAAATTACAACGCCCCAAAAATAAAGATATTTAATATATAATAATAACTACAAAATATAACAAAAATATAATCTAAATTTATTATACTTTATATAAGCATAACTGAAAATATCTCATAGATTAAAGATAAATTAACAAAATATAATATATTTCTTACAAAAACACATTGAAACTGTATCTTAAACTTACTATTTATACTTAAAAAGATTAGTACTATCCAAAAAAATTAAGAAATTAAAAAGTTTAAAAGTAAAAAATATATAGGCAAAGCAAAGCAAAGTTTATTTGGCTAATTAAAGCCACCAGCAAGAGCAGTGGCAATATCTTCAAGGTATTTCTTAATCTCTGCCACCTTAAACTTTTTATTGACCACCTTCTGAACGTCCTCCTGGTAGTCTTGCTCCTTGGACTTTTGCTTCTTGGGGGCCACCTGGTTGTCCAGGTTGCGGAACTTGGAGACAGTCCAGGCCTGCTCCTCCTGTAGCTTAGAGAAGAATTTGTTGTACTTGGGGTTGGTCCCAAACTTCACCTTCAGGTGCTTATGCCAAACCTCAAGGCTAGAGGTGGTCTTCATCTCCCCCTTGAGGCAGGCGCCTTGACAGTTCCAAGGGGCAGTGGCCCCGCTCTTACCTCTCTGGGCAGTCACCTTCTTGCCCACCCATTGGCGCTCAAAGTAATCCAGGTAGCCTTTGAAGATGGTGGAGTGCTTCTTGATATAAGCGTCCTCCAGGAGGGCCTCAAAGCCAAGCCCAGTATGCTCTGGGCGCACAAAAGCCAAGGCAGCAAACTGAGTCAGGGCAAAGCAGCACTTCCCCTTACCATCATTAAGATACTTCTCAAAAAGGTCCTTCTCACTCTTGAGATTCTTAACAAGGGCCTGCCTAAAATGGAAGAAGCAGCCCTGGACTTCTCCATCAAAGGTGGCCTGGAAGGCTCTGAACTGAGCCTGCTCAAAGTCCATTATGATAATCTTTGGCCCAAGTGAGCACGCATGAGCTAGCTGCTCAGCGGCTATGGTTGTCTCATCCTTCTCAGCAGAGGAGGTATTTGCCCTTGTGGCGTGAGTGGGAGGGGGGAGCTGGTTGGTGGGAAGGGAGCTCAAAGCATCCTGGACAATCTTGAAGGCTCTGGCATAGACTTCAGTCTTGGCACCAGGAAGGAGAAATAATACAAGGGGGATGACCTGGTCATTAAACTGCCCATGCAGGACCCAAAACTGCTTGAAGAGAGAGGGGCAAGTAGCAAATGTGCCATCACACAGCCAGGTGGTAGCAGTGTTCAGCTGCTCCAGGTTTTGGGTTGTGGCATAGGCTACAACCCTATCCTCAACTTCCTGCCAATTGTCATGGAGTAGGAACATCTTACCATCCTCTGTCTTCTTGAGGGCATCTGTGAGGATAAGGTCCTTGATACTGGTGGCACTCTTGGCCAGGGGATTGGAGGCTTGACACTTATCACTCACAAACTTGACCAACTGATTGTGGGTTGGCACCCTCTTGAGGTTGGTAGGGGACAGGTACTTGCAAGCAAGCACAGCCAGCTGGGTAGCAGAAAGGTCTTTGGAGGTGGGCATCACCTGCACCAGATACCACTCAAGAAGCCGGGCTATGGTGGTGTTGGGCATGATGCAGGTATGCTTGCCCTTGATGGTTTGGACCAGGTCCCAGCGCTCAGTGTTGAGCTGCACTGGGCAGGAGCGGTCCTTGTAGGTGTAATGCCGGCTCTTGAAGCCCCGGTTGGCATTGTTGCAGCTGAAGATATACCCATTGGCCACCATGGCTGGCCCACCTTTTACACTCATGATTGGGAAGTATTTGGGCAAGGAAGAGGGAACCTTGAATTTTCTGTCAACGTTGCAGCTGTTATGGGCCAACAGAGGGTCCCAAGGGCCAGCAGGAGCATGGCGGAAGCCAGGAAAGTAATTTGGGTGGGGCTTTGAATCATCCCCAGATGAGCTTGAAGGGGGGGAGTTTGGCGGGGGTGGGGAAGCAGAAGGGGGCTTATTGTGGTGCTCCTCATGTGCAGGAGACTTATCTTTGGGAGGGGTATTTTTGCCTTGCCGCTTCTTCTTGGTTGGCTCCTTGTCAGAAGCCAAGTTGTAGAAACTGTGCTCTGTAAGAGAGCCATCAGTTTCCTCCCCCCAGTGGAGTGAGCAGGGCTCTTTTCAGGAGAGGGCTCAGGGGAGGGCTTTGGTGAGGGCTTTGAGGATGATTTGGGGGATGGTTTGGGGGTGGCCTTCTTTTATGAGACAGGCTTCTTCTTGGTAGATTTGGTTGGCTTAGAGGGACACTTGGTTCTTTCGGGCTGTTTGGAAGTGTTCTTGTCCTAAAATAATAAGTAAAATGGTTTAAAATAAAATAATGTATGTAAAAAACAAACAAAACAACTTAAAAAGCATACTATATAAAAAGTAAATCTTAGATGGCTTTCCTTGGCATTTAAAAGTTAAAAAATACTTGTATAGTTTTTATTTTATTAAAGTTATAAATAACAAGTTAAAAGTTAAGAGATTTATATGAAAGTATTTTATTTAGATATAAATTTTATTTTAAAAATTAAAAAAATGAAAGAAAAAAGTCAAAAATACAACATATCAAAAAATGAGAAGTTTTTATTATGTAAAACATAAAGTTTTATATGTGAGAACTGAAAAGTGTCGACATTATGAGTGACAATTAGTAAAAAAAGCTGAATTCTCACTGTTGATTACAAAAATTGTAGACATTATTTTTGACAACATTGTCACTGTTGACATTTTTTTGAAAATTTACTATGTTTTTTCATAGTACGCTTAATTAAATTTAAGCGGGCTAGCAAATATTAACTGTTTTCTGTGTGTTTTTGTTCACATATAAAAATTAAAAAAAATATTAAAATAAGTAAAAAAAAGTATCAAGGTTCTTTATTTCTTTATTAAAAATTATATTTTGGGGGTGGTAATATGATATTTTACCATTGCACTTATATGAAGTTGTTAAGAATTTGTATTCAAGTATTGAAAAGAGTAAAGTGTTGACAACGTCACCTACAACATTCTTTATATGAGGTGGCATATTAATCTAGGCTTAATTGTGCCACTCTAATTTGCTTAACTCCACCCCAAGGGATGATCACGAGCAAGTAAACGGCATTTACAAGCGTTGACATTATTTTTAATTTATAAACTCTATAGTAACTTACATAGTAACTCACGCTTAAATTATTGGATCACTGTTAGCCACCAATCCACTTAATATATTAAAGCCGTAATAAGTGCCACAGATATATTTATAACATGAACCTTTCAACAATCAAATGTATGTGCACTGTCTTTTTCAATATAATAATTCAATAAAAAATATTTTTAAATGCACACTTATTTTTTTTACTGTAGATATTTCAGTTTTGTTATTAAAAATAAGTTATTCTTAAAAAGTGTCAACATTGACACTTTTACGTCGTGAAAACAAATAAAAAATAAACTAATTTTTATTAGTAGAAGTAAAGGAAAAATTTGGTTAAATTGACTTTTTTATTAAGCTTAATATTAAATTGTGTTGAGATGGCCACAATTTTGTCATGTTTTCTGGGTTTGCACCCCTGAATGCTTTAAAAAAAAGAATTAAGCTAGCACAACTAGCAAAAAACATAGGAGATTTAGAGCTTTGAGTTGACAGTGGCCATGTCAACAAAGTGTCAACATGGCCACTGTTGACATGGGCGTTGTTGCTGTTTCTGGCCTCTTTGGCGCCTTCTTACTCAATAATTCCTTATAAATTCACAGTGTATTTTCTGTAAATTATTTCCTGCTTTCTTCTTATTTGTTATGATATTAATCTTAATTTTTTCATCATATCTTTGAAAGATTATTTAATTGTTTTATCTGCTTCTTTCATAATATTCATCTTATTTATAACAGTCCAAGTCCATCATTCCTGCTTCTTCATCCACCTCTTCTAGTCCTTTTCAGCCAACTTTCAGTCCTCATCCACTCCTGCTCCATGATCTTCCTGTCCTTCAGCTAGTCCACACTATGAACCACCTAGGTTCCATCTGCACTATAAACCACCTCAGTTCCATTTTCAGTCCCTGTTATCAACACCTCAGACTCAAGAAACAAGTCTACAAGAATACTGGTGTTTGACTGGGCCCCTTCAAGTGACCTCCACTTGGGCCATTCAACCACAGACAATCCTCATGTCTGTGAAGTTGTCTTTACTCACTCAGGTGGTTAAGTCTGAGCTTTCAGTCACAAAGTAACCAACTTTACTTCCCAGAGACCTGATCATCATCAAGTTCTGCAGCTGCTTCCCTAAGCAGCTACCTTTACAACGCTTCTGAGCATATCCATGCCTCTATGGTGGCTTCAGGACCTCCTCAAAGCCTCCAGAAAAACAGACATGGACACCCTACCAGTCTGTTAGTTAAGGTTCTTACTCACAGACCTCCTGTAAGTGCACAAGGAATTAAGGAGCAACCTCAGCTCCTTCCTTTCCTAACAGTCCTTTGTTACCTGCTAGGTTACTTCACCTGTTCTCCCTAGCAGCCAATGTTACCTGCTAAGTATAAGAGTCATCCCTTCCTAGTAGTCATTTGTTATCTACTGGGTGGAGACCTTATCCTCCCCTAGTAGCCAATGTTACCTAGTAGGTTCAGACACCTAACCAGCGCCCTAGCAGCCAATGTTACCTTCTAGGCTGGTTCATTATCTTCCTCTAGTAGTCCTTTGTTACCTACTAGGCAGGCCTTACCCTCCCTAGTAGCCAATGTTACCTAGTAGGTTCAGACCTCTCAACCAGCACCCTAGCAGCTGATGTTACCTGCTAGGCTGCTCCATTCCCACCCCTAGTAGCCAATGTTACCTAATGGGTGGAGACACCTAACCAGCACCCTAGAAGCCAATGTTACCTGCTAGGCTGGTTCATTCTCTTCCTCTAGTAGCCCATGTTACCTACTAAGCCTCTATCTATCAAAAGCCACTAGCCTTCCTCTTGGCCAACATTAGCCTTGCCCCCAAAACTGCCCAACATACAGACTTTCACAATATCCCATACACCAAGGTTGCTAGCATCAGTGTAGAATATGAACTCTTTGTTGTAATCAGGATATACAAGGATGAGTGCTCCTTCAACTTTTGCTCGAGTGTTTCAAATGCTTGTTGTTGGCTGGTTTTCCACCTGAAGGGGATATTTTGTAGTAGCTAGATCAGGGGTTCACTGATATCTATAAATTCAGGGATGAATTTTATGTAGTAGCTCATCATGCCTAAGAAGACTTGAACTTCCCTCAAGGTGGTGAGAGGAAGCATTTTTCAATTGCTTTAATTTTTTTAGTCATGGAAAGTATCACAGTCTGAGTTACTTCATGATATAAAACTGTAGTCGTTCTTTAAATAAGGAGCAATTGTATGGTTTCAGATTAATCTCAGCCTCCCTGATTTTGATGAAAACCCCTTTAAAATGAACAAGGTGATCAGTGAACATGGCACTAAACACAGTGATGTTGTCAATATAAACCAGCACACATGAACACTTCAGATACTGCAAAATGGAGTAAATAGCCCTTTAAAAGTATCAGGGGTGTTGCAGAGTCCTTGGGACATGCAAATAGGCTCAAAAAGCTTTCATAAGTGATCATTGCAGCCTTTTGTATATCCTCATATGAAAGATTGACTTGCCAATAATCAGATGCTAGACCCATGGACAAGAAGAACTTAGAGCCTCCAAGGCAACATAGAGCATTGTCTATGCACGGCAAGGGGTATGAATCCTTTTTAGTCAAGAAATTCAGTTAATGGTAATCCATTAATATGTGGTGGCCTCCATTCTTCTTTTTTAGGATAAGTAAGGTAGAGGCCCAAGGGCTTTGAGAAGTTGAAAGTAGACTAACATCCAGCAAATGTTTGAGTTCTTTGGACACCTGCACATCCTCCACACAACTGTGGTAATAAGGTTTAGCACAAAAGGGGGGAGCATCACCAGTATCAATCTGGTGAATGAAACCCTTAGAAAGGCCATAATCAGTACTGTTCTTGACAAAGATGTCAGAAAACTGGCTGAGCAGATTGATAACATCTTTCTGTTGCTCAGGAGACAACCTAAAAAAATTCTCAGCACTGAACAAGTACAGCACTTGAGGTTCTCCCTCTGGTAAGTTGAAATCACAGAAGATGCCAAAATGGTATAACAAGAGGACGTCAGGCACATTTAAAAGTCAGCCATAGTCAACCACATGACCTCTAGAGACACAGATAGCCACTGGCGTTAGGCTGGCTATAAGCAGCTGCAAAATGTCCTTATGCAAAGAGTCTAGGATTCCTGAGTATAGATAAGATTTATTGTGTCTCAAGGAGGAAGAGGAATGTGGTTCTAGAAAGATACACGCAGGTGTTGCAACTGAACCAATGAGGATTCAGTATTTGAATTGAGGAAGATAACAGTCTAATAGAAAGGACAGGATTAATAAGAACAAGGTGCTGTTTATTATAGAATACTGTGACTAATATACTATATAGGGAAAGCCATTGTGCCACAAGGGGGTGGCATAATGGCATGTTCCATGTAAGGATTGGAGCCAAGAAATAACTTGTGCGGGATCAGCAGGTCAAATTGATAGCGCTCCTAACTAGTAGAAAGTGCCCACAGTTTGACATTGCCATCAGATTAATTCATGTTGTTAGACACGTCATGGGAAAGCTCATCAAGCAACCCCTGTGTATGGTGAGATACATTGGCAGGTGAGTCTGGGAACTTGGTTGCAACACAGGAAATTCATAGGAGATCTGGGGATCAATTATGACTTGATCCAGAAGGGATTGTCAATGCTGAGGTAACCAAGATAGAAAATCCTTTGAATGCAGGGCATTTTGAAGGGGTTATTTCATATTGGAGGATGAGTGCAGTATTTTAACCTGAAGATTTCAGTAGGAAATTATAGGACACACATTTTGAGGTTTTTATCAGGCATCTTGACGGATTCCTCAAAGATAAGAGGGACTTCATACCCAAGGATAGAAAGGTAACCATCATTTAGATTAATAACCCCATTGCACTCTTGGAGTAACTGAGTGTGACAGAAATTGCAGAATAGTAAGAAGCTGTCTCCAAGTGGTGGGGAATTACCACCCAAATCCATACAGAGTTAATGATTAACCACCAACGTAGCTTCAAATACCATTTTTTAAAATTTCCAAATGAGATACTAGGAATAAGTAAAATAATTAATCCTAACCAAATTAGCCCAAGATAAATAGCCTGTGAAAGCATCATAGAATCTTCAGAATAAAATTCAGGACATTAAGATGCAACACAATTTTAATTTTCAAATACAGGAGGGACCACTCCCAGATTGGCAGGCATTGAATTAACATTAGGGGGTACTAACAACAAAGTTCCAAATGCAGGGCCCCATCTTCCAGTAATATCTGGCTTAGAATTAAATTGTAGGGAATGTAGCGCAACAATCCAACTACAGGATGCATTTTAAAAAGTAAATTAGATCAAGGGATATTTGATTTTTATTGAGTAAATTTTGGGAGGACTCAACTCTTAGAGTTGAAACAGTGAAAATTATTCAATATATACCAAAATTGACTAAGCAATACCACCTGGATCCTGGGCTCCTATTCCTTCTACATTGTCAAGTGAGTATCTGATCCAGGTTGCAAAGAACCCTTAGGTGACCAATTTCTGACAACCATGCTGATTAACAAGCTCATATCAAGTGACCCTCAAATTATGTCAATTTATCAATGTCAACTTGTAAGGAGGAATCAGTTTCAGCTGGCAGAATAGAGCAGTTGTAACCCATTTTCGATTGACTTTTTGATTTAAATCTGTTTATTTGGTCAATTTTGTTAAAGGTTTTCTGGCTTTTTGAGCCTTTCTACTTGGCCGGATAATTCCTGGCATGATGGAACCTACTGTGACATTACCCTCTGCTTTAGCCCTGGGCACAATACCACCATCCAGGAGATGGGATAAAGAGAAATTCTTGTGGGTAGGCAGGAGTTTCATTACAGCTAAGGTAAGCTCAGGGTGGCCAATAGCAGTGGGATTGTGCTCGTAGAACTCTTGAATCAGGACTGGGGAATTGGAACAATCATAGATGGGAACCCATGAGTTTTTATAATCAGGATAACCCTTCCATGACACCAAATATTCCAAACAGCGTCAATTTTTATGGGAAGACAGAATACAATTTAGCTCATTACCAGGTTCTCCTTCCACAAGAATGGGTTGGGAAGAAGAAGTCTCTGTACCCTTAAAGGGAGTAAGAAAGCTTTCATGGAAGGTGTGGAAAATCTTAAAAGCCAGGGTTAAATCTAATTTTTATGCAGAGGGACCAATTTGACATTCAACTTTGAAGGTACCCACTTGCTTAGGGCCTAATTTGCGGCAAGGAACCTTCAGTTTTATATTGCAGGCATCTACCACAACCAGATCACCTGGCCGGTAAGTTGGACCTTCCTGGTGCTTGCAATCTGTGTATTCCTTGTAAGTTGTCACAGCGGCAGCAATAGTAACCTGAAGCTCCTGATGAACCTGCTTCAATGCAGCGTCTTGATCAGTTGCAGCCTCTGCATTGCTAAGCAAACAAGGACCCATGTTGGATGAGGGATTGCAACCTACATTGGCATAGAATGGTTAAACTTGAGTTGATGTGTGTGGGGCATTATTATATGTGAACTCTGCCAAGGGTAGGTTAGCACACCAGTTGTATTGTCACGCATTAGTGTAGCAGCGCAGTTAGACCTCCAAACTTTGGTTTACCCTCTCTGTTTTTCTATCAGATTGGGGATGAAAAGCTGTGAAACAACACAATTTGATACCAAGAATATCAGTAAAAGCTTCCCAGAACTGGGAAATAAATTGGGGCCTGCAGTCACTCACAATCTCCATCAGGATGCCATGCAAGAATAAGATTCTACTCACAAACATCAAGATTTTTCCACTGAAGTAATTGTGGTTGAGCAGGGAGAAAAGTGTGTATTTTTGTGAAGCAATCAATCATCACCATGATTGCATTAAACCTGTTGGAATTCAGAAGTTCTCCAATAAAGTCTACCAACATTAACATCCATGGTCCAATAGCTGGCTGCAGTGAAATCAACAAACCAGCTGTCTTTTTCCTGCTTGCCTTGGACCAAACACATACCAGACAGTATCAAACGTAAGCTGCCACCTGCACTGTCAAACCTTTCCAAGAAAACTGTTGGTGAATTAACTCCACCGTTTTGTTCTTCCCTGGATGGCCTGCCGTGGGCAGGTGTCAAAACAGCAGGCTTGACCCGCCAGCAAGGTTCCAACCAAGCGCTTTTTGCGGCCCACAATCCAATTAAACGGCCACTTGAAGCCAGACTAGGAAGTCAACTTGAATTACCAAATCCAACAACATGAACAAATGATGATTCCTTATGGTGGATACCTTGTTTTGGCGCTTGACTCATTACCAGGATCAAGTCACCCCCTTCACCATTCAACCTTATGATCAACACAATCATGTTCCTGTTATCCTTGATTCACAATAACTATATAATCACTATCTCTCAATAAAGCTAATTATCTAGTTTCCAAATATTTTCCCCCTTGTAACTCTGCTAAAACAGCACAGTTATGACATTGGTAGCACAGGTGGGTTCTCTATCCTACCTCATCTTGTGAAATTCTGCCTGTTGCCTGTACTTTCCGCGGCCAACAAATCCTTGACAGAATCATGTATGGCCTTCTGCTGGACTGGACCCCGTACACCCCTGGTACCAAGATACCTGATGGTTTTGTCCTGTACCAGAACACAGTGATTCCACTACCTTACTTCAACATCATGTCTGCACAAGGGTTCTTCCAGGCATCCTCCGCCATTCTGCAACCAACCAACAAAAACACCATGCCCACCTACGTAGCCCAAATACTATGAAGCGCTGCCTTGGAACCTTTTTCCAGGGCCAACAACAACAACACTGTCACATGGATCCAGTCTGCCCAAAGAAAGCTGGCCCAGATGGATGCCCACAGCAATTTTGGATTACAGAAATCTTCATACAACTGACCCACAACGCTGGCACCTGGTGCAACAAGTGGCACAAAGAACACACTGAAAAGAACTGGGATACCTTCAAACAAGACTTCTTGGCAAGGTTTGTGCTTAAGGACACGGCACTCATGATCATACGCCAAGTAAAAAACCTAACCCAGACAGGCACTGTGAAGGAACTCACCTGTGCCTGCAAGGAACTCTGACTATGCACACCCTCTAACATGGCCTTTGACACCCCAGTCACACACCTCCTGTAATACAACGCACTCAAGTTGCATGCAATGAGACACATGAACCTGGACCAGGTGACTAACCTGCAAAGCCTGTACTGTGAAGCGTAAAAAGAGGAACAGACATCCAACGCCCTCCATAAGGCATAAACTGGAAAGAGAGAGTGCCCCAAATATTCTCACCCCAGCTGGGTGTTCCAACAGAACACCCCCTGGGAACAACAACAGCAGTGCAAACCACAAACCTGCAGGTTCAAATGGACACAGAAACAGGAACAACAGCCAATCAAACCAAACACATTTTTGTGTCACTGCCATGCAAGGCAACCCAGATGAGGGAAAAGCCTGGAGAGAGCACTAAGAAAGCCAAGCTTTCCCCACACAACTCCTGACTTGCCCAACAATGAATAATAACCTAAGGACGTGGACCAGTGCCCAATGATCCAGGTGCCCTCAGAGGACCCAGTACTGTACACCATTCCAAGACATTCCAATAAATTAATGACCTATCCTTTCCGCTTTTGCAGTTACACAGGCTCAGCACTCTTGGACTCAGGCGCAGACCAGACCTTAGTCAACAGTAGCTTTGTGGATAAGTTCAAGCTGGCCACTAATCCTTTGCAGATTAAAAATGTGGTCCTGGCTGATGAACACCACATCACTGTGACAAGGGAAACTGCCCCCTTCTCTGTCATGCTTGAGAATCTACACTCCACCATCCAAGGTCCTGTAATTGACTTTCCAAAGTTTGACATTGTACTGGAGTTGGATTGGTTACAAAAAAACAATCCTCATATATACTGGGCAACCTCAGTGTTGACCATCAAGTGTGAAGGTGTCAACCACCTGATCTACCCTGACCCAGTGGATCAACTCCTACGCAACCATGTCTTTGTACCCATCACAGAGACCCTGGATAAAAATGAAAACCTGAAGGCAATTGACTGGGACTCCTGACAGTACAAGATCATACACTTCAAGGACCACCAGGATATCTTCACACCTCAGGATTGCAAGATTGTGCCCGTCATCCAGAAATCTTCAAGGAAGCTTTACCTGGGTTGCCCTCAGAGAAACACATTCAACACTCCATCCAGCTCAAAGAAGATGTACCCAAAGCACGTCCTATTTACAGGATGACCCCCAAATGAAGACAACACCCTACGCGCCTACCTCAAAGAGGCCTTAAAGAAAGGACTTATCCATCTCTCACAATTCCCCTTTGGGGCCACTATATTCTTTGTGATCAAGAAAGAAAGCACCCTGCACCTAGTCACAGATTATTGAGCCCTAAATGAAGTTACCATCAAGAATTGTTACCCACTACTGCTCATTAACAACCTCTTCAATTCCCTGGGCGGCGCCACAGTCTTCTCCAAGATTGACCTAACTGTAGGCTATAATCAGATCTGTATCAAAGAGGAAAATATCCCCAAAACAGCCTTCTGCACTAAATACAGCTCATACAAGTGTGTGATGCTCAACTTTGGCATGACAAACGCCCCCTCCACCTTTGCGACCTTCATGAACAAGGTGTTTGCCCCACACATAGGCAAGTATGCCTTAGTCTACCTAGACAACATTATTGTCTATAGCCCTTTGGGTTAACAGCACCACAAAGACCTAGAGGCAGTCTTTGCTACCCTAGCACAACACAAACTGCTGGTCAAGCCCTCCAAGTGCCAGTTCTTCTGCAAGCAATTGCCTTTCCTGAGACACATAGTCTCAAAAGACGGCATCAAACCCAACAGTCAAAAGATACAGGCCATCTGCAAGATGCTGCCACCCAAGGATAAGTTGGAACTCTGCACCTTCTTAGGGATGGTGGCCTATGTAAGCCGCTTCATACCTGACTGTGGCATTTTGACTGCCCCCTTATCCGCCATAACAGGCGCCAAATTCAATTTTGTGTGGACCCCCCAATGTGACCTCTGTTTTAGACGCCTCAAGGAGAAGCTCACAACAGCTCCTATCCCGCAATACCCCAAATGTGACAGGGAATACCAAATGGAAACTGACGTCTCAGACACATCCATTGGGGGAGTACTACAAATCAAAAATAATGATGATGATTCCCTGCCTGTAGCTTATGAATCCCAAAAGTTGAAAGATGGCAAGTGTCAATACCCTATTCACAAAAAGGAACTGTTGGCCATTGTACACTGCCTAGTCAAATGGCATTGCTATTTAGAACAGCAGTAAGAGTACACAGCATTGACTGACCACAAGTCACTCATATACTTCAAACCCTAAGAAAATCTATCTCACCGCAAAGCCCTCTGGATGGAGCTCTTGGTGAGATTCAATATGCACATACAGTACAAGCCTGGTCCAGAAATTGCCATGGTGACGCCCTCTTGCGCCTGTATGTCTGTGCCACTAGAGGGGAAAATGGGCTCAACCCAGACTGGCCTCTCCTGGTACTAAAAACAAAATATGAGGGTTTTCCTCCTGGTACAATTGACATAAAAAAAGAAACAGTCATCAAAAACAAACACCAATTTTCTGACGTGTACAGGACCTTTCATAGGAAAATGTCCAACGGGTTCACCATCCCTTATATCCCCACACACCAGTGAGTGGACACCATCTTAAATTATCACAGAGACTTAGGACACACCAAGAGCTGCAACTTATACAAATTCCTTAAACACAAGGCCTGGTGGCCAACCCTGTATCATGACGTCCAGGAAGTCCTAGACCAATGTGAAGTATGCAAGAAATCTGCTAAGAGCAAAACCCCTCCAAAATCAGTACCACCCATCTGCACACAACTACCCTTCAAGGTGTGGGCCCTCGACGTTGTTGGCCTCATTCCAGGGAAACACAACAATAAGAAATACATCATCACTGTCATAGACTTTGCTACAAGATGGCCAGTAGCCCAAGCAGTAAAGGCGTACACTGGCAATGACGTACAACAATTCATAGGAAGAGAAATAATCAGCAAGTTTGTAAAGTCAGAACTCCTGATAACTGATCAAGGGGAAGAATTGACCTCCAAAAACACCAATTTATATCTCGCCAAAACGGGGTCAAACATACTGTAATAACACCATACCACCTACAGGCTAATGGATGGGTAGAGAGGCTTAATGACAGCCTTGTGCAAGCCTTAGCCAAACTCACCGCCAGGAGACCTGAAGACTGGTATAAGCAGCTATTGACTACACTACTTTTGTGCTGAACCCAAGTGAACAAATCCACCGGAAAAACCCCCTTTGAGTTGGTATACAGCACATAGCCAAATATCATTCAAGCATTGACAGGACCCAAACTGGAAATCTCAAGTAAAGTCCTCCCTTGTTCAGATCCTCAAGTTATAGAGGCCAACAGTGAGCAAACAGAAAGGGAAAATGAATGTCTGCAAAAAACCCTTGTCCCCATCAAAGATTGACATGAAGTTGGGGACAAAGTTTGGGTTATGAACGTTGATAAAAGAAAACTACAACCCAAGAAAGTAGGCCCAGTGATCATTCTAAAGGTAAACAAAAATAACACTTACCTTGTACAAGGACTTGGGAAGCGCAAACAAGACAAGATCATACACCATGATTGCCTGAGACCCTGAAAAGCAATACAAAAACAACGCAAAACCGCCCTGCCTGCCACAGAACAACAGCTAGTCCAGTATGGCATCCGGGCTCCTGAAAACTTCACCAACAACCTACCCTCAGGGGAGGCCAACCTTCAGTTGGGGGGTGTTGAAACAGCAGGCTTGACCCTCCAGCAAGGTTCCAATCAAGTGGGTTCATGAACTACAATCCAATTACCCGGCCACTTGAAGCCAGAATAGGAAGTCAACTCAAATTACAAAATCCAACAACATGAACAAATGATGATCCCTTATGGTAGATGTCTTGTTTTGGCACTTGACTCATTACCAGGATTAAGCCACCCCCTTCACCATCCGACTGTGTGATCAACACAATCATGTTCCTGTTATCCTTGATTCACAATGACTATATAATCACTATCTCTCAATAAAGCTTATTATCCAGCTTCTAAATATTTTTCCCCTTGTAACTCTGCTAAAACAGCACAGTTATGACACAGGTGTGATGGGCTTCCATGATTTTATCCCAAATAGTTCCCTCTGAGACCCACAAGCAACCTTGATGATATAGAAATTGCCCTATCTTGTGATAACCCTGCAGCTGGCCAACCAGATGTGCAAATGCTAGTTCCAGTAACCTATCATAACCTTTGGAAAGAGGCTGCAAAAGCTTGACTTTGTAATATAGGTCTAAGTCTGCGCCCTTGATCAAGGACATGGTAGCAAGCGTAGCCAGAGGAGGTAGTACAAAAGGAACCATAGCCTAGTCTGAAATTATTGTATGCGTGTTAAACTCAACGTCCATACCAGCATCTGGGAGATGAGAAGGATTTCTATTCAACTCATCTGCCAGTTGATTATCAGATCCTTTAATGAACTTGTAGCAGAACTTGTATCTTGTCAAGTCACCATGCCATCTGGATTGGCAATCTGACAAAGCCCTGGGTTGTCAATAATACAGAAGAGCTTTGTGGTTGGTTTTACTACAAAAGGATGACGTGCTGACATGAGATGATGATGCCAATGCCTTAACAATACCACAAATACCAATAGTTTTCTTTTTGTAAATCATGTAATTTCATTCCTAAGCCTCCATCTTCCGGGAGAAATACCCTACAGGTCTCTCAATCCCATTGCCAGTGATCTGTAATAACACACTGGCCACAGCATATTTTGAAGCATCTGTGGAAACCACAAAAGGCAGCTCAGGATCCACATGTCTCAACACTGGGGAGGACAACAAAAGAGCCTTAACTGCTGCAAACACATCTGCGCACTCACGCTTAGACTAGATTTGTCTTCCCACTAGCTGAATATTAAGGGGCAGCCACTTCAGGCAAGTGAGGGGTGAATTTCTTCAAGAACGTACATGTGATGGTCCACATGTTTGGTGGTTTTCAGGCAGGGCTTATGTTAGCCAAGTGGAAGTTTAATGACTTTTGTTGAAGAAGTAGCTGTAGGACTGGTATGAGCTGTTGGAGACTGAAATGAGCTGGCCAAAGAAGCAGAAGATGATGGTGAAAGACTGGTGAAGGACTGGTGGTCCGGAGAAATGAGCCAAGATTTTGCCAAATTTATTTACCGAGGTGATAAAATGTGTAATGTTTTGCCTTGGTTTAGTAGTAAACTCAAGAAGTAATGTGTATAGAAGTGTGGGTAAGATATTTATTTATTAAGTTCCTAGGATAGATGAAGGTATGTTGCTATGAGAGCTGGATACAAAGTTGTTTTGGTGGGACGTTTTCCTTAGATTTTACAATATTTGTAAATATATGGGGAAAACGTTGAAGAGATTCAAAAAGAACAATTCAAATAGTATTCTACTATTTAAATTGGTTCAGGTTGAATGCAGGGAAGACTGGTGCTGGAATAATGGACCAGTTAACGCTTTGGTGCACAAAGAGTTGTCAATTTGAGCAGTTTGAGCGGTGAAAATGTTTTCTTAGTTGGATCCCAGTGGAACTTCATAAAAAGTCTATTTTTGCGCTCTGCATTCATTGGTTGATTTATGGCATGTTTCCTGATGAATATGGTTGGTTGGAAGCCAAAAGCTTAAAGTATAAGCAAGGAAATAGTGAATTAATACTTTAAGCTTTTGAGAAAGTAAGTATGTAAGCTTAAGTTATCATAAGAAAAAGTGAGAAACAATGGTTTAAGCTTTTGAGAAAAAAGCCATTTTGAAGGCAGAACCGTTGGGAAAAGGACACTATAAAAAGGTAGCTAGCTGGAAAGTTACAGGGTCTTTTCTTAGTCTTTCTGGGTCTTTGACAGAGTCTTTCCCAGGCCTTTTGAGTTTCTGCTGAGAGGTTTTTTGGAAGCCTTTTGATCACCAGCAGGAGCTTTTCTGGACTGATACAAGTGGAATACCAAGGTCACCAAAGATATACAGAGAGCTGAAGCCCAAGATAAAGGAGCTAGAGCTTGAGATAAGGAGCTGGCCCCTAAGCGTGGCGCAGGAGTCCAAGTTTAAGGAGCAGAAGTCCAAGACTAAGGTGCAGGAGTCCAAGATATTGTTGGAGGACTCTAAGTATTGGCAAATCCATATTGTTTCCTTGACCCCCCAGGCTATATACCAGAAGGCTTCTAAGGGGATCTTCCTTCTGAGAGTAAATAAAAGCCCATTTTGAACCCTATACATATTTCTGAGATACATTTCCCTTACTAGAGAATGACAATCCCTTCCAGCCAGTCCCTGGCTATGACCCAGGACACACTTTGTGAACTGGTGGACAGGAACCCCACAGTACAGGCACCCAAAAAACTAAAAAGTTGAGATACTGTCACAGGCGTAGCATACTATCAAACCGCTGCTTTGTTGTCAGGGGCAATGGTGTGGCCATCCTCAAAGATAATATTACCCACAAAAGTAATCTTACGTTTAAAGAATTCACACTTACTCCTTTTAATGATCAAGTTGGCCTGAAGAATGCGCTCTACAACTTCTGACAAGTGGGCCTTATGAAATTCTTCATCTGGAGAGAACACCAAGATATTGTCCACATACACAATGGCACATACACCTAGGAGATCCCCCAAGACTGAATCAATTAACTGCTGAAAGCAATCTGGGGCATTCTTCAATCCAAAAAGAATTACACAGAACTAGAAGATCCCCTTCTTGATTCTGAATGCTATTAACCATTACATTCCTTCTGTGATTCTGATTTGATTGAAGGCATTCAACAGATCAAGTTTTGAGAATACCTTTGCCTTCTCAACGCACCAAGAAATCTGAGATTTGAGAGGTAAGGGATAGGGATCAGGAATTGTGATGTTATTCAAATTTCTGTAGTCAACACAAGGACAAAGAGACCCATCATACTTTTGAACAGACAACAATGGGGAGCAGATCAGCAAAGCCTTCTTGAAAATGTATCCCTTTGCCAACATGTCACAAGTCCACTCCTCTAAACATGTGTCTTCCTTCTTGTTTAAAGGGTAAATAGAAGACACAATACAAATCAGATCAACAGTAACTTTAAAGGCAAAGTAAACTGAGTGTGCTTGGGAAGAACCTCACCCCTACTAGCGTCAAACACCGCAGATCAGGGCTTCAGGCATGCTGGTAAATCTGAACTTGCAGGGACGGGAACAGGAACCAATTGAATGGTCTGAAAAGACTTCTCTAATTCAGACATACCTAACAATGGAACACAGATGGATATGCCCAAAGAGTGTTCCACTTGCAGCTCATTTTCATTCAGTAGGGTTGATACATTATGGTCTTGCCACCAGCCACCCCCAAAATAATAAGATACATAAGGGTAAAGCAAATGGAGAACCTTGCAGTAAAAGACTGACCTGCAACTACAAATGTCACTGGCTTCTTAAGCTGGAAAGAGGGAAACGTTTGACAGTTTCCACCCCTAACAAGCATTCCCAGTTGATACTTGAGTTGCAGCAAGTCCACAGTCTCAACACTCATAAAGTTCTTGAAGCACCTGTATCCAATAGAATGGCCGGCTGATAGATAGGTTGACCCTTATCAATGCTACCATAGAACAAGAAGTAACCAGAAGTAGATTTATTCACAGCAAATGTTGCAATCTCAGTAGGATCTTGCTTCTCTTTGGTGGTACTTACAGCAGCTAAGGAGGCAGGGTGCTCCTGAAAATATTGCTCAATCATTTGTTGGAAATCAGCAGGAAGGACAGGATGATCACAATCAATTGGAACAAGGGGCAACTCTTTGGATTCAACTGCCAAAGCTTTTGGAGGCACAACATGCTGAAGCATAACCAATGAACTCTCAGGGGTGTACACTACTGGCGCTTCATTCACCTTGACAGGTTTGTTCAAAATTGCCAATTTCAACAGAGAAGAACCACAGGGAGACCAATCCTGACTCTGGCTAGAGGACGCCACTGTGGAACAAGTCCCAGAAAACCAGGAGCGCGCAGCAGGTTTGGCTTCAACTTCCATCAAACCTTGTTTGGAAACCAACAGATTTGAGACCAGAGAAAGAATTTGGTTTACTAGGACCTCAGTTGTGGTTAATGGGGAATATCAAACTGCCAGATCCTGGGCAGTCTGGTCAACTGCTAACCACAATGCTGAGAGTTTATTCACCTCAGGAACATCAATTGTACGGCAGTGGGCAAGAAACTGAGGAAGTAATATTAAAAGCGGAGTAGTACCCTGTTGGAAGGCGTAAAAATTATGATATACTTTAAGCTCCTCAATAGATACACACAATTTTTTCAACAAAGGGTACAGAGATGCAATTTCAGTTAAAACACGTGAATTGTGCTCCACCACAGACAACAACCATTCACAAGCATCCTCAGAAACCTTTGTCATCACATAGTAAACTTGGGATTTGTGACTAAGGCTTAACCGTAATAGAATGATAAAGCTGACAAAACTTCATGCTAAATTTCGTTAGTGGGGGAGCAGGAAAATGATCTGGACGCCAAAATGACATGGCGTGGCGGAAATAGGAAACAGAAGATCCAGTCTCAACAACTGCAACCAGAGATGGAAACCACAGATTAAAAAAAAGCCCAAACTGAAAACTCAGAAAAGAACTGGTATTAATAAATATGGTAAATGCAGATATCTAAACAGAGCAGGAAAAAGAAACACAAATTCATGACAAACTGCTTCCAAAAACTCAGACATAGAAGAGTTGAGTAATGTGACAGAAATTGCAGGATAGTAAGAAGCTGTCTCCAAGTGGTGGGGAATTAACACCCAAATCCACATAGAGTTAATGATTAATCACCAACGCAGTTTCAAATATTGTTTTGTAAAATTTCCAAATGAGATACTAGTATTAAGTAAAATAATTAATCCTAAACAAAGTAACCCAAGATAAATAGCCTGTGAAAGCATCAGAGAATCTTCAGAATAAAATTCAGGACATTGAGATGTAACAAAATTTCATTTTCAAAGACAGGAGGGACCACTCCCAGATTAGCAGGCATTGAATTAACATTGGGAGGTGCTGATAACAAAGTTCCAACTGCAGGGCCCTAACTTCTAGTAATGATCTGGCTTAGAATTAGATTGTAGGGAATGTAGCGCAACAATCCAACTACAGGATGCATTTTCAAAAGTAAATTAGACCAAGGAATATTTGATTTTTATTGAGTAAATTTTTGGGAGGACTCAACTCTTAGAGTGGAAACAGTGAAAATTATTCAATATATACCAAAATTGACTAAGCAATACCACCTGGTTCCTGGGCTCCTATTCCTTCTAAATTGTCAAGTGAGTATCTGGTCCAGGTTGCAAAGAACCCTTGGGTGACCAATTTCTGATGACCATGCTGATTAATAAGCTCATATTGAGTGGCCCTCAAATTACCTTGATTTATTAACGTCAACTTGCAAGGAGGAATTGGTTTCAGCTGGCAGACTGGAGCAGCTGTAACCCATTTTCAATTGATCATTTGATTTAAATCCGTTAATTTGGTCAATTTTTTAAAAGGGTTTATGGCTTTTTGAGCCTTTCTACTTGGCCAGATAATTCCCAGCATGATGGAACCTACCAAGACACTGAGGACCAATCAGTAATTCATAACTCTCATTTTCCAAGACTAAACCAGGGGCAGTGAGGAGCAGTTTAACAAAGCGCATATGGATGGCCAAGTAAGCGTCAAAGGTTTGAGTCATAGACAGGCCAGCTGTACCTTAAGACTGATGATAGTTGAGGTACAGAGCTATTTTGAGTTTCTTTACTAACTTAGAGGACAAAACATTGACAGGGGATCCTGTGTCAAGGACAGCTTTGATATTAACATTCTGGATGGATATTTCTATCCAATTAGTAGTACATCCAAAAGGGGGAAGGACCGCCATGTAATCTTGCCCCTCAGTTGATTCCTTGTCCTATTTTTCAGTACCCATTTAAGACTAGGGAACTCCTTATAAACATTTTGGATAGAAATCAATATGGAGACATCCCAAAAGATGGCGTCAACCACCCCAGCGGCTTCTTCAGAGGTTTCTACCAAGACAGGGGACCTTTTGGCTTGTGTGAGGTAGGGCCTTGATACAATTTTATTGACTTCATCAAAAGGCTTAGTATTGTTGATAGTCTTCCAAGAACATAGTTTATAAGGGACATGAGTGGCTATGGGTGAGTCTATAAAAGAGTATCCATAGGAATTAGGATCTTCAGTGTTGGATTCATCCATATCAGATTCATCAGAAATTTCATGAAAAAGAAGAAGGATTGGAGGGGCTTGAGAATTGTATGTATCATCAATAGAGATGGAAGGAGGTGAAGGGGATGACTGCAAAGAGTTTTCAACTAGGAGCACTATGTCTCTATGTTGACATCTCTTTCCCTGCATGGTCTCTGGGATCAGCTCCTTCAACACAGAGATTGGTACAGACACAGGAATGATGGCCTAACTTACCACAGTTTTGGCAATCCTGTTGCTTAGGCTGGTTCTGCGCATCTGTAGCTAAGATCTGAGGAGTGCAGGAATTTGTGTCAGAAACAGCAGCTAAAATTTCATGGACCGCAGAGCCCAAGGGATGAGATGCATACCTTGAAGAAGAGGCTTGATGTTCTTCATAGACTTGAGAATTGCCTTATGGGCCTTGAAGTGAAGACACTGAAGCCTGTTGACTTTTAGATCTTGGGCGCAAGTAGTATAGGCTTTGTGAGCAGTCAACTGTTTGCTTGTTATTAACTGTTGATCTTCAAAATAGAGCCTATTGGCAAACTCAGCCAATGTGGCAAAAATTGCCAGATAGTAAGAAGATGTCTCCAAGTGGTGGGGAATCACCACCCAAATCCACATGGAGTTAATGATTAACCACCAATGCAGCTTCAAATACTGTTTTGTGAAATTTCTGAATGAGATACTAGGGTTAAGTAAAATGATTGACCCTAACCAAAAGAGCCCAAGATAAATGGCCTGCAAGAGAATCAGAGTGTCTTCAGAATAAAATTCAGGACATTGAGATAGAACCAGAGTTTCATTTTTGAATGTAGGAGGAACAGCTCTGAGATTGGCAGGCATTGGATTAACATTGGATGGAGGCAACAAAAAAGTGCCAATGGCAGGGATCCATCTTCCTGTAATAATCTGGCTAAGAATTAGATTGTAGGGAATGTAGCGCAGCAGGCCAACTACAGGATACATTTGAAATAAAAGTTATACCAAGGGATATTTGATTTTATTGAGTAAAATGTTGAGAGGACTCATCTCTTAAGAGTTAAAACAGTGAGATATATTAAATATATATCAAAATTTGACTAAGCAATGCCGCCTGGATCCTCGGCTAATATTCCTTCCACATTGTCAAGTGAGTATCTGGCCCAGTTTGCAAAAACCCTTGAATGACCAACTTCTGATGGCCATGCTGATAAATAAGCTCATATCTGGTGACCCTTAAATTACGTCAATTTATCAACGTCAACTTACAGGGGGGATTGGATTCAACTGGCAAACTGGAGCAGCCCTAACCTATTTTCAATCAACTGTTTGATTCAAATCTGTAAATTGGGCAATTTGTTAAAGGGTTTCTGGCTTTTTGAGCCTTCCTAATTGGCCAAATAATCCCCGGCATTATGGAATTTATGTGACAGCCAGAGTCTCTTTAGGTTTGGATGGAATGTGCATAAACCCATCCTTTTTCACTTATAAACCAAGGTCTCCCCCAAGCTCTTCAATCAGCAGCTGCTTCATTTCTTCCCAGGTAGTGATGAAAGGGAGCCTTGGTACTACCACTTCTTGGCAGGTAGGGTGGAGGCAGGTCATGATATGTTGCTTTTTGATTTCATCTGAAGCCCTAAACATAGCAGTCTTGTATATGGTAAGGAAGGAAGCAATGGTGGAAGTCTTTGGTCATGCACTTTTTTAAACATAAGTTCAAATTAAGACTCAGGAGTAGGGCCACCATTGTTGCTATTAACCATGACTCAGGAGTAGGACCACCATTGTTGCTATCAACCATATTGGTAAAGGGAGAAGGATAAGCCTCTGATCTGGAGGGAGTTTTGATCCCACATCTGGATTGAGCTTTCTTCTAAGGTGGCCAAAGCGGTACAATTTCTATTCCATGTATAAATTAAGGCAATAGTTTGATCTTCAGTGGTGTCTAGACAGTCCCCTGGTTGGCTTATACTATCAAAAGCTCTGCCTGGAAAGGGGTCAGAGCCAGTCTTGGGAAAAGTGGGGCACAACCCATCCCTTAACTGGATTAATTAACTTGTGTATCTTTTGAAGGCCCTTATCTAACCCATTATTATCCTTATTAAACATATCCACAATGTTATTGTTGTAACTGTGCTGTTTTAGCAGAGTTACAAGGGGAAAAATATTTAGAAACTAGATAATATTCTTTATTGAGAGATAATGATTATATAGTTAGTGTGAGTCATGGATAACAGAAACATGATAGTATTGATCACACAGTGGGATGGTGAAGGGGGTGGCTTGATCCTGGTAATGAGTCAAGTGCCAAAACAAGGTATCAACTGTAAGGATGATCATTTGTTCATGTTGTTGGATTTGTTAATTCAAGTTGACTTCTTAGTCTGACTTCAAGTGACTGGATAATCAGGTTGCAGGTCACAAACCCACTTACTCAAAACCTTGTTGGCGGGTTGAGCCTGCTGTTTCAACACTATCTAGGGCTATCAAATCACTAACCAATGAATACAAGGTTGGCCAGATAATCCAGGGCAGCAACTGCTGTCTTCAGTTTTCCTGGTCAGATGGACTCAGAAATGGTTGCCAGTAACTCTGTGGTCTCCTTTGGGAGAGCAGCTACCTGAGTTATAAGAACAGTCACTTGAGGATCAGGTTAAGGCATGACTTCTGGAGGAGCCTGACTCCACATAGCGGTACACAATTCATGGATAGGGTCCCACAGCTACTGCCCTTGTCTCACTAGGTCTTCAGAAGGGCATACTTCCCCAGATAGGGTTCTTAGATTGTCCAGGAAGGTCAGCAATCCTTGGACAGTGGTGATTGCAGTAGCCTTTTCTTGAACCAATCCATCTGGCATGCCCTGCATACCTTTTGCAGCAATGCTGGCTGTATGCTGCAATTGCTCAGCAGCATGGACACAGAACGCATTGGGCTGTTCAACTAACCGTTCAAAGTCAGTCCAGCAGTGTTGAGAGCAGAGCCTTCCAGGGTTGGCATAGCTGGTGGAAATCCCAGAGACTTAAAAGTCATCCTCAGGACAGAATAATGTACATGTTCAACAGACTTGGCCAGTCCTGCCTGCAAGGTAATTAATCTATCTGGTTGATGGATGCTAGGGAGAACCAAGAGTATACCTGCTGTTGGTAGGAGGAGAACATCTCCCAAATGTTTGCAGACAGCAGCACAAAGGGAGGAGATCACGTGGACGTGGAGCCCCAGTACTGTCTGATGATGGACCAAGGCGGATTGGATAAAGGATGATATTAAGCAGGTAGCAGAGTCAGCTGCTGGAAGGAGTTGATGAAGAATAAAAGGTGTAGCTATCATCTTATAATACTCAGTAGGATTGACCTGGACTTGTAGTTTAGGGACAGCTCCCTTGCGGGCCAGCCCAAGGGCCACTGAAGTGATTTGATCCAAATCAGGGGTACCCAAAGGGTAAGCAAAGAGATGGGGCCATTAGCCAAGTTAAAACAGTAGGAGTGATAGGTGGGTCAGCTATGTCTTTTTCCATTGGAGGGCTGGAAACTTCAGGAAAAATGGGTCCTTAATTAGCATAGATGAGAGACCAGAGAAGATAGTTTCAAAGGGGGTGACCAAGGGGCTTAAATCCCCTGTAGCAAGCACCATTCTTGTTGTATTCTTGGGTATGGCCAAGGGACACAACAGGAAACCCTAACAGTAGGATCAGGCTTGTACTAAGCCAGAGGTTAGTCTTCAGGGATGAATACAGGATTTACCTTAAGGCCATGAGAGATCTGGATTTAAAATATAACCCTCTAGCTGCAGCTAGGGAGGGTAGCCAAATTAAAGTGAACCACCCAAAGAAAGATTTGAGTATAGCTTGGATTTCATTTAAGGATTTTGATGGGGCTTGTGATACTTTGTGTAGCCCTGACGTTATATAGGAAGAGGGATAAAGTGCCACCAGCATGCACAGGCATATTATAGCAGCCCAAGGCCAGATGTGAAACAGGTGCAAATCCTTTTAAGCAGATACTGCAATTTTGGGAGGCAAGGGGAAATTTGAGAGTCTTTGGTCCACTTTCACACTCTAGTCCCATCATAGGCAGAGTTAAACTAACATGGATGCAGGAATCTACACCCCAGACTTGTTAAACTTGGTATTCTAATGGAAGGTATCTGGATTTACAGGGCATCTTTAACCTGGAAGATCTCTTAGAGGATTCAAGGGAGTTGAAATCAGGACAGATTGTCAAATTTTGGGAGGGCCATGATAAGTTTTGGCGGAGGTTAAGGGTTCATCAGAAGCATGCAGTTAGTTTCTCTGGCATATAGATTGATATATGGGGAACTGTAGCTTCCTGTTGGTATGAATAATTATGCTCTTGTGGTGCAGGCCACCTTGCCGGAAATTGTGTCATTATCGCTATTTCAATATGGCCTTCAAATAGTGATAAATGCAAAGATTTGGTTGGTTCTGCTTTTGAATTTGGAAATTCCTTGCCTTCTGTAAATAGGTCTGTTCCAATGTCCACCCATTCTGGATTACCATACCAGCCCTCAACTGATCCTGGTATGACTTCACCCCAACATGATCCCCTCTGCCACTCTGTCTACCTAATGAGTGATCATTGACCCTTGTATACTATTTAAGTAGAATCATTTCTCCTAACAAAAGACAAGTTTATTCACATTTGTGTTGGCTTTAATATTCTTCAAGCTTTTTCCTTTTCTTTTTGCCAAAAGGAAGTCCACATCTTGTATTCCAGGAAATTAAGGTACATGCCCTTAATTTTGCCTTGAAGGCTAACCCAAGGCTAGCTTTGAACCTCAAATCTTTTTTAATAAAGATTTCCTGCCGTGTCCTTCTGGATGTTGTCTCAGGAGCCAAACACAACACACCTGCTTAGAATTTTGGATCTGGAACCACCCACCATATCTGGGATACTTCCCCACTGGGATAAAATAAAGGGCTGCTGCTCAAATTGGGAAATTATGCAGAAATGAGTGCCCATTAGGAAGACAAAATGATAAATGATGGGTGATTTATTGCCAGGGGAAAGGCTGGCAATTTATGACCCATTGGAAAGTGTTCCGGCCCTTCTTAATTTTTAAACCTGCCTCTAAACTCAGCCATGCTCTAGACTCTGGTCTAGCCTTTCTACCCCCTATTCCTTAAATAATAACCCTTCTCTACCATCCCACTCCATCATCCAATTATCCTGCATTGTTGTTCTTACCCCATCAATCTGGGTGAAATTCTGCTGCATATTCTCATGTGTGTTCTTTATGTCAGAAAAACTCCAGCTGGGCCTGGTCCAGGCCTGGTCAATCAACATGGCTCACCCTTCCCCCTCCACTGGCTGACTATATAGATCCCTAGCTACCTTTAATAAAGATATTTAATAACATAATACCTGGATTATAAATCACATAGTACTTGCAGAGCTGGGAAGAGAGTTATGTTGAGTAAGTGGATGTACGTCTGGATGTGTTATCTCAATTGCTGCTTTGCCTTGCCGCCCCTTGCTGTAGAGCCCCTGGTCACCACAACTTTTGTACACATTGTGTGTTGTTGGGTCAGTAAGGGCAAGCTTTATAAGTAAAGCGGTTTAGTTATGGCCTGATCTTTGTTTTTATTGGGATTGGCCTTTTGCTGATATTGAAGAGTTTTCTGATGCAGCCCTGGTAGCTCTTAGCAAAAACCTTCACCAGGCCACTGGTGGTAGGGGAGCTGATCTGTTCAAAAATGTTTGGATCTTGTATAGATTTAATGCATGTTGTTCTCTTAAGAAGAGTCTAGGTAGCATACCAATCTCTGGGGAGTGAAGTGGTTGGAACGCACCATGAACTGTATTGGGGTTGCTTGTTAGGAGGGGATCCTTAGGTTCCCTTGATTTATGGTAGTTGAATTCTTCAATAGGGCAAGAGAAATGGTTTAGACTGGTGTAGCGTGCAGGGATGGCGCTTGGTATTTATATTTTCTCCTGCCAATAAATATTACACGGGTATGGGGTTTGTTGTTCTGTGTATATAACTATACAACCGGTTCTGTAAATATATTCTGGGGTTTATAATAAATAAAAATGGGTAATTTTAGTATTTTGATAGGCTATTGATATATAAAGTGAGATCTTTTAGCTTAGATGGCACAGCAGTTAGTTCAAGTAGAAATGTATTATTGGGATATATTCTTTGGGAGGCAAGGTAATGAGGGGAACCTGTATTGGTTCTTAGAATTATACATGCCTAGGGGGTTGGAATTGATATTCGGGAAAATGATTTCCTGAGAGGGGTAATCAAATATGTCTCAACAGTTGGATTGCTTTAATTTTTGTGTCAAGATTACAAGGCCTGGCTTGGGGGTGACTCTGACTTTAGCTTTGGTGTATTTAAATTGATTAAATGGACTTTGGGGGATCCAACACCTTTTCAGATGGCCAATTCTACAGTTTTGACAATGGTACTAGCAATAAAGCTGGCAATGTAATGATAAACTATTATATTCTCTATTTTAAATTACTCATATTTGTTCTATAAGCAATAAGCCTATATTTGAAGTCGGTAGTTTTCACAGCTGTAAGGATAAATAAAATCAACTGCGCTCAAAGAGACATACAATTTAATAGATTTATTTTTGAATGACAATATACTTGGATCCACTTCTATTTGTTTATCTTACATATGTGAAAGCTACCTAATTAAAATCCAGCTTGTGACTTGATGGGTGAGTTGTTCACAGCTGCTGGGTGTGAATGATGATTTAAAATGAAACATAAATTGTTAAATAAACATGCTAATGTATAAACTTCTCCACCATTTTATTATTTAAAAGCCATCTGAGTAGAGGATGTAGGGGTTACCACTTGCACATTTCTGCCATCTTTTTAAACACGAGATCCGGGTGGAACACAAGCTGGTTGGATACCACTGGGATCAGATGAGGCTCTGCCTTGAAGCGTGAGTAGATAACCTTGTTGCAATGTGAGCACAGTCGCGCCATGTCCAGCGGGACATTGACTGCTTCGGTAGTAGCCAGTGCGGCAGCGGCGTCGGTGAAATGGGCCAGACAGTAGACCTTGTGCTCGTTATCCCTCTTGCAAACGACTTCTGTAGCGGTGAAGTCTGCCCACACGTTGTAAACCAAGTAGCGGTTCTTGTAGATCGGGGCGGCCTCCGTCGGCTTGACAATGTTGCACTGCTTCTTGACATAAAACGATGCCTTCACGATGTTCTCTAGACACTTTTCGGAGCATACCTCGTTCAGCGTAGCATTGTACAGCGACGTCGTTCCGCTAAAGCACGAGTTGATCCCGGGGGCCTTGCCTTCGACATTCTGGGCCATCTCACTTGGTGCGCAATGGATTTGTTCTATACCGGCATATAGCTCGTCAACAAACTTGGCCAATGTTTTCCCCAGTCCAGCAACTACAAGCAGCCCTTGGAACTTCATTTACTGTGTTTAGATACCCTTTCTTATCTTATATAGCTCCCCCATTGAACCAGCTTCCTCACTCGTGTCATGCCCCATAATCGACCTCCATGACAATCCTAGTTTGGATGCCTATTTTCATAAAAGCACCCAATCCTTTGCTATTTCCTTCCTCTACACGCAAATATGACGTTATCTAAAACCCTCGCTGGCGATTAGTCTATTTCACCCCCTGCCACTTGATATAAATCTTAAATCAAATCCTCCACAGCCAGATTTTCTAGAAAGCACTAAATCTATTCAAAAAACCGCATTTTATTTTAAGGCATAAAAGGGCTAGGGATCATACCACTGTCTCTTACGTCCATACTGTTTCAACATGAACATCTCAACCAGTCACCCATTTGGTGCCACATCGATACTCTGCTCACGGATGCACTTGAAAGGATTGCCCAGTTAGAAATAAATCTGTTCCTGAAACGAGAATCAATACATTAACAAGTTACAACCACTTATAATCTCCCAGCTCGCCTTATATTGCTACAGCATCATGATCCTATTAACACATGTCGGAGCGTCACTTTTGCCGCTCTCAAGCACCTTGATGCAGTTGGCAACCAGACCAAGTTTCCCAGATGCTTTAAAGAGTGAATGGCTTTACTGCTATTGTCTGTTCTAATAAACGTAATTCGAGCTTGACACGCTAAAGGCATTCGAACATATCATTGGTCCTGATGCGATAAACTAGCCATTTCGAAACCAGGGATTGAGCTTTGTTTCTCTATGATCACTACCTCCCTCTGAGAGCATTGGTTCATAAACGTACGCAGGACCACACAGCATCGGGACAGCTATGATATCCAGTACTATTAAGCCTGAAAAGTTTCAACTTTTTACCAAGAAAAATTCAACCATGGGATTAACAGTAGTGCTGCCTCAAAATCTATTCCTACTCTTTACTTCATGGGAAATAACTCTTCCATGAATTTATTGTTTTAAATTACTTAAATTCTAACTTGCTGATTTGTTTTAATTTATTTTTGTATAAATATGTGAAATGGTTGGAAATATATCATTGGTTAATTTTTTGGTAAATATGATTATCTTAGTTTCGGGGACTTCTTATTGCTGGATGCTAAATTAGGGAAGGGCGCCAAAATGATTACAATGCAAATTGTGGCCAGTCTACGCCTGCTACAATGTTTGCATGGCTTTGAAAGTTGGACAAAGCCCATTTTGGAACCTTCAAGTCACAACACAATTTATAAAGATCTGTTCTGTAACTTTAAGGGCAGAATACAATTGGAACTAACATATTTTGTGGCCTGCTCCTAAAGTCACATCGCAGTCAGCATGAGTTGAGGTGCAGCCAATCATAAGTTAGTTAGCTACCCATTTTAGCTGTTATATTATAATTTAAGCCTTTTATTTAGATAAATAAGTTTAAATAAAATAACCTCAAATTCTAAACTATCATTGGGGGATTTCCAGATAAAGCTTTTAATGAATTACAGGCCAAATGTAAAGTTCAAACCCCAATACTGCTCCAACTTTACATCCCGTGCTTTGCACAAACTGGAACCACCCAGCTTTAATCTTTAAATACACCCTTACATTCACGCTTTTGATCTAAACAGCAGAGTGGGGTAAATATTGCGATCTGCTCCAAAATTCGCAACACAGATCCATAAGTAATGTCTTGTGGCCTGATCCAAAATATCCTTAAAATGGGGTTGCAACTAAACAGGTGCCATTAATTCCCACCCCTACCAGGGGCTAGAATATGTAAGCTTGCTTTACAACCTGCTGAGATGAATAAATTGGTTCAGTCACATAACAAATCTCAACTGGAACCAGTTGAAGGTCAATTTACTTAATGGAAGCTCCATTTATTTAGGTCCATATTACAAAAATAGTTCATCACCCAACAAAATCAAAATCACATACTAAATCCCAAAAACAAGACAGCAAACTGAAGTAGCCCATATTCAAAACAAACACAAATCAGCCACATTAAAAAGCAATCTGCATCAACTATGATAATGAGCATGCAATGAAAATGATACAAACAGAGACCACATGAGGTTCAGTCACAAAAGTGATGAGCTCAAACACAAAACAGCTCATTTTTTTAAAAAATATTTATTATTTTTGGGACTCAAAATAGAAATATGCTCTTCCAAGAGTGAATCCACCAAAATCTATTCAGGAAACTGTGGCATTATTTTCTTATACATGCTTCTAAATACCAGCATTTAAGTCTGAGAAAACGTCTCAAATAGGACCACACACTTAAATAAAAATAATACTCTGGAAGCACTTTGCTTTTCTGTTTTTAATAGAATTCTTATTGGTTCTTGTTTAAAGTGAGGTTTACAAGTAAAGACAGCTTTGATATTGTCAAGGAGCAGTACCAGGAGCAACTTCAAGCTCAGGTTACTGAGCAAGAAAGCACAACTGGTATGGCCCCATGTACACTCAGCTCAACTTGAGTTGCAAGGAGGGTGGGTTGGATGTTCACCAGGCCCAACACTGGGCACATTTCCCAACAGCCCATATGTTGACCCCTGATAGCCAGCCCAACTTGAGCCTGTACCACACATGGAAGACTAGGAGACTGTAGTCCCCTCCAACCCAATCCAACCATTGCTTGTCAGTTTGGACCAATCAAATCAAGCCCTTCCTAATCCAGGTACCAGCATGAAATGTGTGCTCTCAAGCAACAGCTTCCAACCAAGGGAACTGTTGAGGAGATATTCAGCCTCAACCAAAGCGGCATGGACTTTGCAGAAGCTGCCCCTTGCCAAAAACTCACCCGGGCGGTGGTCAGACAGGGATTCCAGGCCCCCGTGAAGAGAGGCAGCCAGATTCTTAGCTCAGAGATGCCTACCCCATCATACTCAACCTTCTGCAACATGACCCCTACCTCCAAATTGCTTAGGTCCCTTGCCTACTTGGGCTCCACAGCAAGTTTTTTGCCTGCCGCGCTGCACATCTCGGGATGCATGGGCTTGCTGTCTGTTCTGGTTCTGATCAGTCAGCCAGGGATGTGTTGGATGATGGCTCTGATTTTCCACACAGTCCAATGATTGGTGCTGCAATCCCCTGCTGCCTGCCAAGTGTTTTGGACAAAGTGATTTTTATATCCTATTATAAATTGTCATCATGTGTTCAAGGTTATGGGACTGTGGGGGAAAAGGACACTGCCAGCAGTAAAAAGAAGCAGGGCACTGTCATAGTGCATTCATGGCAGCTTCCCTAAAAAGGGACAGTGATTTACTGAACCTTGTCCAGCTGCACCAATGGGTAAGTTTGGGGAATATTTCTTTTGCATCTGCTGGATATCTGGAGCTTGGCCAATTCCAAATGCTGTGTGTTCCTGACCACCAGATGGAATGGGTTGAGGAGGCAGTTGAGAAGATTTGCGCTGGTAGACACAAATGTCAATATTCCCTGCCGGCCACACCATGTACACTTAGGAGATGTGCTGTTCTACAAAATTGCAGGCAATATCTGAGAGTGCAACTCTAAGACACTCAACCATGCCCTTCTTGCTGACCACAACCACACTGGGCTTTTCCCCCATCAGAAGGTTGCTGACATGTTCACTGGTCTGGCCCTGGGCACCTATAGCAGTAGCCAATCATCTCTTGATCTACAGCCTCCCCCTTGTGATCCCTGAGTGTGAGTATGATGTCATGTATCATCAATTTCTCCAAGCTGGTCAAGGCAATCACGCACCACTAGTATCTTTCACTTCCCCAGCCCACAGATAACCCTCCTGGCCCTCTGAAATCCAAACTTCCCCGCACCAAGCCAGTACTGCCCCGCCACCCAGCCTGCCAACTAGTTTGCCCCCTCCACTTCCATATTTTGCCAAATAAGCTGTGCTTCCCCAAACATTTTTATATAATCATACAGTATAAACTGCTTTAGTTTTTAGATTTTTAAATCTGATAGTGTATGGGTTACATTTAGCTATTACAATGGCAGATTTTGATGATGCAACAGATTTAATCCAGCTGATTTGATATCTATGCTGATTATAGATTCAATCTTTATGCATGCTGCAATCAAGTGGACTTAAGAAAGTACAAAGGACCCGCCAATCAGAACAGCCGCTGTGATGGGATTGACTCCCTGGTAGTCAACTGCCAGGCATGTAAATTGGTTAGTGTGTTTCCTTAAAAGATCTAAGCTAACTTTTGCTAGGGATTCTGGGGTGCAACCCCTGAACCCCAGACTAAAAACACCCCATCATCTCCGTTTGTAGCTCTGTTGATTCAAATACCAGTTTAAGCGGTAACTTGTATGCAAATCTACTAATAAGAATTAATCCCACTAGTGATTGACTGGCTGAAGGTAAAAGTGGCCAAGTTGATCCCTTTTAAGCCAAAGGCTAATTTTATTAATAAAAACGCGTCTGGGCTTATATGATTTTTATTATTTACTATGATATATTTGTTATTAGTATCCACAGCTGTAAAGTAGGCTCCCAAGCATCACTATACTGGATTTAGTGGTGTATACATCAACCAACTACCCTCTTGGTTTAAACTATGTCTATTCTGTATTGCTAGATTAATTTATGCCACATAAATTAAGCCTAATCTATTAATAGATTTTACATGTAATTTATAGAAAACAGAAATTTGACTCCCCCTGCTTGACACTATCCACTTGTTGCATATGCAGTTTGGCATTTAGCAAATCAAAGGCTCATATTTAAGCTTAAATTAATAAGTGTTACACTATAGGTGCTGGTTGACACCCACCAAATTGACACCTTATCAGGGGGACCAGTACAGCAAGCTTCTTAACTTTCAACACTCACTATGGCAAATAAAACACCCCTAGCCTCTCCCAGCATAATGGCAGCTCCAATAAACACATTTATGTGCTTTTGATTTCTTTAGCTCAAGCTTTATTTTTTAAAAGAGGTTGAGAATTTTAAAACTGCCTGGCTTTTTGCCTAACTTTTAAACCCATTGTTGATTTAAGAAAAGTTTATGTGTAAATCAAATTGTGGTTTTAATCTTTTTGGTCAAAACTGAGAGAATCAAAAGTGAGAACTTAGCCTTTATTCTACTTTAAATTGAGGATTTGGGTTTCTTGAGCTGGTCAAAAGTGCCAAATTTGACACTTTAATGCTTTTTGGGTGGCTAGCCCCTAATAAAAAGTTCCACATAAGTCATTTTTTCTTGCTAATATGTTTTATTAACCCCTAACACTTCTAATTTGTTGTTATGCTTTATTTTTTACTTTCAACTATCCTTTACCTCAGATTTATCCCTAAGATGCTACGCTGAATCTAAAATCTTTGAGGCCCCACCAAATAAAGTCTATTTTCTATGCTATCAACCTTTATATCTGTACTTGTTGCTTCTAATTTGATTCTATTTTATTTGTATTTTTCTTTTCCTGTTGGTAAACTTTATATGCATACTTCTTACTTATATTTTGCTTTGCTTTACCATGCTCTTTATATCTACACTGCTATTTTTATTTAAAAACCAACCTTTAGTTTTGCAAGATCAAACCATCCAATCAGGAAGACCAAGTTCTCTGCCTCAACTGGTGCCAGGTTCAATTCACTGCCCCCAAGGCTAAACTCCCCCATCCCTATTGTGATGGTCCACATGTAAATAGTTTTACAGGCGAGGATTGATTTGGCTTCAAAGAAGAACGCCATACTGGAGATTGACAATGTGTTGTTGGTTTGTTGCAGGTAGAGTCCTAGTAGGGAATGATGGCTACTGTCGTGAATACCGCTATTCACCATGTATCAATTTTGCCTTTGGTGAGCCATTTCAAAGAAAAATCTCTTGCTTTTGCTTTTGCCTCTCAAAATGAGTTGATGACTGAATCAGGAAATACAATTGTTCAGTTTCTTGATACTGCACATCTCACTTGCTCCACTCATGCTTGTGGCAAGTGATCCTATAGTCCTGGTAGTGTTTTTTTGTACAACAACCACTATATATTTGTTTTCCTAATTCACCAATAAAATTAAGTTCTATTCACATTTTGGTCTTTGTGTCTTCCGTACTTCCGCGCCTCTCTCTAGCCACAACTAGTAGAGATTATTCATCCAGGTCCGCAAGGTAAACACATAGCCTTCCCTGTCATCTAACCAAGACTTAGTACAAATCCAATCCTAAGGTTAGGATTCTTTGTTGTGTGTCTGTGCTGCGCCTCAGAACATGACAAAAATGGTGCTCACTACAGGGGCTGTAAGCCCCTTGGTTATCTTTTTGCATCCACGTTTTTCAGGTCCTTTGCCTCTGCCTATACAAGAGCTGGCTTCACCTGAAATTACTAGCCCTCCTATTGAGGAAGATATTGCCAACCCACCTATTAACCCCACTATACTGAACCTTGGTAATGGTCCCTGCTTAGTTGCTTACCCCATAGGTACCCCTGACTTAGAACAAGTCATGGCAGTAGCCCTTGGGATAGCCCGTGAAGGAGCCATCCCTTGCCTTCAGCTGCAGTAGAGTTGGGCTGAATACTACAAATTAATTGTGGCTCCTCAATTTCCACAGCATCTCCTCTCAGTGGCTGGCTCTGCTGAGCACTTACTATTGTCCTTTGTGCAGCCTGCCTTGGCCCACCATCAAATGGTGTTAGGGCTCCAAGTCCAAGAAATCTTGTCTCTACAAGCAGTGGTTACTCATCACTGGGATCAGTTTGCTGCCTATCAACAGTGGATCCATTTCCTGTTTTCCTTGGTATCTGACAATCAGCGCAACTCTGTTACTTCCCAGACCCGTTTGGTTAATTCTATCAAAAAAATGTGCCAGTCCATCCCTGAATACATGAGAGAGCGTCTACACAAGTTTCACCAGCTAGAACAACCCTGGTAAACTCAAGTAGATTCCACCTTAAACACTTATCTCACCAACTTTGAACAACTTGTGCAACAGCTCAGTGCATTCAGCACATATTCATTCAAGCAACTACAGCAGGTAGCGGACTTTGCTTCTATTGGCCTTAATGAACTCAGTGCGGCATTTGATCAAGAGAGAGCTGCCACCGCTGCTGCTATAGCCAAACTCCAGAGTCAAGTGAATGAATTAGCTACACCCAAGCCAGATGTTCCGCCCTCTCCCCCTTCTGATGCCTTGGCAGATTGAGAGCAGAGAATATGGGACACTATTTGAGAGCTACATACAACTACTTGCAGTCAAGGACGCCCTGCTGAGGCCCCTCAACCTGACCCCCAGGTACTTGAGTTGACTGTTCAAGTTGCAGAGCTACAGCAAGAACTTGCTGCCCTACGTAAAATGATGGCAACTGCTGCTAGTCCAGTTGGGGTTGTTGACAAAGATGGTTGCTGCCCTGGCTTACCAGGAGCCCCTTGAATCCAATGTGCTAGGGAACTAAAGCCCTAGCTAACAAGGTGGATCAATTGAAGCGGGACCATACTAAACTGGATAGAGATGTACAAGAGATGAATGACTTGATCAACTCTGTGAATGATAGGTTTGCCCCTTGCCTCTCAGTGGGGCCATCCCTTACTTCTTGACTGGCTGAGCTCTCCACAATAGTGACCACCCAAGGTCAACGCTTAGATGCTACTGCACAACAGACCAATCAAGCTGTCAATACGGGTGCCCGCACTGTTGAGACCATGACTACCCTTGAAGAGAGTGTTTCTCAGCTATGGGCTAGACAGCCCCCCTCTGAATCCAAGGCAGAGTTTTCCCTGCGTATAAACGTACTCAATAGCAACAATGGTGGTCCAACTCCCAAAGCACACTTCAAGCCTACTTTTAAGCAAGTCTTTGACCCCAGAACCTTGACCATTGCAGCTTTCCTAACTATCTACAAAACTGCCATGAGACAAGCATCAGACAAAGTTAAGAAAGAACATATTCTGACCTGTTTACATCCAACTTTCCAGGAGGCAGTGGTGCCTGAACTACCCACCATTGAGACGTGGGAAGATATGAAGCAGCTTCTGATTGAAAAGTTCAGTGGTGACCTTATCCTGGAAGTAAAAAAGGACGCTTTTTTGCATATTGATTTCAAGCCTAAAGAGACACTAGCTGAGTTTGCAGACAGATTTTACATGAAAGGACAGCAACTGATTACAAGTAGACAATTGACAGCCCATGAAGGTTACATGGCTTGCGCTCAAGCTCTCAAGGTTAACCAGCTTCTTTGCCTTCACTTTAAAGCCCATAAAGCTATGCTTTCCTCCATGAAGAGCATAAAGACGCTGATGCAGGACATGCACCTTACCCATTATGGAGCAGTTGTTAGGGAAGTTTGAGCTACTTCTAACTCTGGTTTACCTTCCTGTGGTCCTTGCATTCTTACCATGAACTTGCAAAATCCTCCTTGGCGCCAGGATTGCCACAACTGTGGTCAGATAGGTCACCATTCTTGAGTCTGCACTAACCCACGGGTTGAAGGAGCTGATCCAAACGAGCAGGCAGGAAAAGAGCAGTCAACCTAGAGGCATATATGCTCTTGGTTGACAATTCTTCCCAGTCTCTTTCAACCCCTCCCTCTATATCTGACTCCAAGCCTGCTGATAATGAGGCTCCTCTTATTCTCCTCTTATTCCACAATATCTCCGATGACTCTGACCTGGATGACTCTGATACTGACAACACTGACACATATGGGTACTCTGTCCTGGCTGTTCCTGAAACCATTACAGTCCCCTATAAGTTGTGATCAGGAAAGACTACAACTACTGCTAAGCCTTTTCCTGAAGCCAAAGAAGTTGTCTCTTGTCCTTACCTCACTCAGGCTAAGAGGTCCCCTGTGCTAGTGGAGTTGTCAGAAGAAGCTGCCAAGGTTGCTGACACTGTCTTCAAGAATATATCTGTTTTGCTCCCTCTCCAAACTGTTTATAAGGAGTTCCCAGGATTAAGATGCATGATTGAGAAGTGGGATAAGGAATTAGCAGGGGCTCAAGATATCTTGGCTCTCCTTCCACCCTTTGGTTGCACTACCACTTGAGTAGAGATATCCATTCAAAAAGTGAAGATCAAGGCCGTTTTAGACACTGGCTTGCCAGTCAAAATTTTCTCCTCCAAGCTTTTTAAGAAACTCAAACTTGCCCCTGACCTTAATTATCACCAGTTGTATAGCACTGCTGGACTGTCTATGACCTGCGCCATAGGGGTGTACTCCGCTCTACCCATGCAGTTTGACAAGCTTCTCCTAGCTGCGCCAGCAGTTATATTGGAAAATAAGAGTTACAATCTCTTAGTTGGCACTAAGTTCCTTTGGGAATATAATGGGATAATCAACTTAAAAGATGGTTATCTCTCTATTCTGGGATAAGAAGTCCCTCTGATCTTTGAAGAGCTGGTTAAAGTTCCCGGGAAACGTCTCAAGACATGTGCCTTGGAATATCCCACTGGGGTTTTTAACCTCAAATATCACACCCACTCTTCAAACATGAAATGTTCACCCATGGCTTTTCCTGCGTCTTAAGGGATCCCTCTCCTATCCACATCTTCTGTCACCATTCCCCCTGGCTCCCAGGCCATCCTAGACTCCCAGATATCATATTAACTACCTGACCAAATCTTCTTGGAGTTGTACTCTCCCCCCTTGTTAGGGCGCAACAAACCTTATCTCTGTCCTGGAATTATAGATGTCTCCCATAAGGACCACGTTCAATTGTTGGTAGCCAACCTGACTAAACTCCCCATGACTGTGTCTATGGGGCAGGTTGTCAGATATTGTAAGTTGTTGAGCGCTCCTGATGTCCTGTCTCTTCATCCCTTTGGCACGTTCCAAGATTTTAACCTACCTGAGGATGAACCCTAAGTCCTATCCTTGTTCACTGTGCAAGGCTTTCAACAGCTATCCCCAGTTTGACAGAAAGAGGTGCTAGACTTGCTAGACCAATTTTCTGACATCTTTGCAAAGGACAGTACCAACTATGGGTTAGCCAAAGGCGTTATCCATCAGATTGACACTGACGACGCTTCTCCCTTCTGTGCTAAACCATATTTTTGCAGCCGTGTAGAGGACGCCCAGGTATCTAAAGAGCTCAAACAACTGTTAGATGCTGGGCTGCTAGAACCTTCCCAAAGTCCTTGGGCATCCCTGCTGCTCATCTTAAATAAGAAAGATGGGGATCATTGTATTGTGATGGACTATTGCCAATTGAAATCTCTGACCAAGAAGGACTTGTATCCCTTGCTGCGTATTGATGCTGCTCTCCGACGTCTTGGAGATTCTAAGTTTTTCTCTGCAATGGATCTGGCATCTGGGTACTGGCAAGTTGACCTATTGCTCAAGGATTGCCAAAAAGCTGCGCTCATTACATCTGCAGGTCTTTTTGAGCCTACCACATGCCACAGGGACTCTGTAACGCCCTGGCCACCTTCCAAAGGGCCATGGACTCCATCCTCTGTGACTTGAAGTTGTCATGCGTTCTAGTATACTTGGATGATATAAAGATTTTCAGTGCTACCTTCATCAACCACCTGGCTCATCTCAAAGAGGTGTTCCTAAAGATTTGGGAGGCTGGCCTTAAACTTAAACCTTCCAAGTGCGCCTTCTTCAAAGAGCGTCTTGAATTCTTGGGCCATGAAGTAACCCAGGCAGGGATTTGCCCAATGACTAAGAAGGTTAGGGCCATTGGCAAAATGCTTCCGCCCACCAACCTGCAAGAGGTGAAAGTCTTCCTAGGGATGATGGGCTACTACAGACAGTTTATCCCTAAATTTGCCAATGCTAGTGAACCTCTAGTCCAACTGTTATGTAATGTTCCTTTTGAATGGACCACCAGTCAACAGCAAGCCTTTGAGACCCTTAAGCAGAAATTCAAAGAGGTGCCAATCCTAGTGTATCCTGACTATGATAAGGAGTTCATTCTATACACTGATGCTAGCAATCCTGCTATTGGAGCTATTCTGGCCCAACTATACAACAAGGGTGTAGACCATCCTGTGGCTTACACTTTCTGTGTGCTAAACAAACATGAGAAGAGTTATAGTGTCACAGAGAAGGAGTGTCTTGCCGTGTTGCATGGAGTCAAGCAGTTCCGCCACTACGTGTATAGCACCCATTTCACAGTTGTCACTGACCACACTTTGCTTAAATGGTTACAACAACTTAAGGAGCCAGAAGGGCGCTTAGCTAGATGGTCCCTATGTCTGCAAGGTTACGGCTTCACTGTGCTCCATTGCCCTGGGATTCAACATCAGAACGCTGATGGGCTATCCAGAATGCCTATTCTTGCTTTACATCCTGCAGAGACTGACTGCTTGTACAAACTAATTAGATACCCCTCTTCTTGGGAAAGTGAGACAGAAGAGGTCCAACTGGCTTTTTCCAAGCTATCCAAAGATACCCTCATACGCAACAATCAACTCTTCAAAAAGGTACAAGATTATTATCTGCCCTATGTACAACCCAATCTTTGCCTCTTGTTGGTGTTGCAAGCTCATAAAGAGACTGGGCATGGAGGCATTGCTAAGACTTTTGACTGGCTTCAGAAGAATTACTTCTGGGAAAACCTTTGCCTGCTAATCCCAGACGTCATAGCTAGTTGCCACAACTGCCAACTGCAGAGACCTTGAGCTGCTGCCCACAAATTCAAATTATTTCCACCTCAACATGCTTTTCATACTGTCAGCATTGATGCGGTAGGTCCTCTCCCCTGTTCACGTTCTGGGTGTTGCTTTATCCTGATTGCTGTTGATCACTTCAGTAAGTGGGTAGAGGCTCATCCTACAAAAGACATCATAGCTAAGACAACTGCTGCCTTCCTGTTACAAGATTTTTTCTACCACCATGGCTGTCCTCAAGTGTTGCTCTCAGATAATGGGACCAACTTTAATGCCAAGCTGGTAGCCTCTGTTGTCAAAGCTTTGGGGTCCCACCAGTCTTTCTCTGCCCCTACAACCCTTCTACCAATGGGCCGTCAAGCGTGCAAATTCAACACTAGTCTCCATCATGAGAAAGCTCACCTACTCTGACCATGCTAATTGGGACCTATACTTACCTGCTGCTCTCTTTGTGTATTGCCTTAGCAAGCATTGTGTCACTGGGTACTCCCCCTTTGCTATGCTGTATGGGCAAGAGGCTAAACCCCACGCTCTTGGCCCCCCTGCTTTCCTCTGATAAGGCCATAAATCCTGACAACCACATCAAGGATCTAGTCAACTGCATCATTGATATACAGGCCACTGCCTACACTTCTGCATACAAGACTAAGATGCTTTAGCTTTCTCCCAATAATGCTGGATGCTCCTCCTTGCCTGAATTTGAGTTGGCAACCATGTTCTTTACTACCAACATAGAGTAGGTGGGCGCGCGCATAAGCTGGACACACTTTGGATTGGCCCTCTGGAAGTGACCTTCAGACAAGGGTCCAAATACACTGTGAAGCTCCTCTCTATTGGTTGTCTTTTTGCTTGAGTGCATGCCAAGTTCCTCCGCAAGTACTACCCCCTAAGGCCAATCTAGGGGAGGGCAATGTCATGAATACCGCTATTCACCATGTATCAATTTTGCCTTTGGTGGGCTATTTCAAAGATAAATCTCTTGCTTTCACTTTTGCCTCTCAAAATGAGTTGATGACTGAATCAGGAAATGCAATTGTTCAGTTTCTTGATCCTGCGCATCTCACTTGTCCCACTCATGCTTGTGGCAAGTGATCCTACTGTCCTGGTAGTGTTTTGTGGTATTCCTAACGACTATATATTCCATTTCATATTAACCAAAAAAATTAAGTTCTATTCACATTTTTGTCTTTGTGTCTTCAGTACTTCTGCACCTTTCTCTAGCCACAACTAGTAGAGATTAATCTTCCAGGGCCGCAAGGTAAACACATAGCCTTCCCTGTCATCTAACCAAGACTTAGTACAAATCCAATCCTAAGGTTAGGATTTCCCATTGTGTGTCTGTGCTGCGCCTCATAACACGACAGCTACTAGGGACAGTAAGGCCTAGCTAGTACAGTAGTTTTAAAAGCTATGGCAACAACCAAAAATACCTCAGATTTAAACAAAACAATTTCAGATTTAAACAAAATCCAAGTTGCGCAAGATTCAGGATTCAATTAATTTATAAAATTTCAGTTAATAAAATAGACTATCAAATAAATAAAAAATTTCACTAGCCCATTATACAAAATTATATCAGACATCAAGTGGTGTAGTTCAAACCACAAACAAAATGAACTGATGCAACAAGTGAAATGGATGGATGCTGTTCCAGAGTATATTATAATCCAATCAGGATTCATATGAGGCACTGACAGAAGAGCTAAAGTGAAAAAAACTTGAGCAATCTAGAAGTGAGATTACACAAGCACAAAACAAAATAAACTCACACAAGATGTGTAGTATGAGCAGCCTAAAATAGAAAAACAACAGTTTAACAGCCAATCAACAGCTATTCAATTTAGAAACAAAGGCATTTTATCCATTTTCATGGCTCCAGATTTGTATGAAAGGGTTTTGAGAACCTTCCAAATATGGACTTGAGATTACAATAAGAATAAACCATTAATTTTTAAAATTTCCACTTTTAGTGATTTTATCCTAGGTTTTTTACAATGGTTTTTAACAGCAACATCAACAACAACAAAAGCAGCCAGGCCAGCAGCAGCCAGACCAGCTTCAATGGAGGCAAGGCTTAGAATGTGGAGGCATCTGTTTACACCCAAGCCTTTAGGCGGGTAACGAGGAAGCCAACCTATGCTTGACCCCTGACTCATATGGATTTGACTTGTTCAGTAGTCACTTAGTGTCTGACTCTGCCCCTGCTCCCGTACCCACCCCTGCACAAGCTGCCCACCAACCAACCAATCAGGATGGAAACCTTGATTTGGAACAACTTCCTGCCACCAGCCAACCTTCCCCCCTACAGCCAATCAGGCTTCAGCTCCCCCGGCCCAGCGCCCCAAGCAACAAATCATCACCGCCCAAATTCTTTAGGAAATTGTGGCACTCAATCTACAGGGTCTGTCCTGGGAACAGATTGTCGCCCAGTTGCAATTTACCTGAGCTACTGTCATGCGGGAATTCAACAACCTGATGAACAGGGGGAATCTGATTGATACGGCTAAGAAGACCAAGAAGGCTCCCAAGTCACAAATATCTGAGGCATACCCAATCATGCTTGAACTCTTCCAGCAGGATCCCAAGCTTCCCTTGACCCAGGTCTGGAAGCAGCTTGCGTACCATAACATATGGGTCTCCAAGTGCATGATGCAGCTCTGGATTTATGGGAAGGTGGCTTTCATATGGGTTCTTACCAATTTTGCTGGCAATCAATGGGATGGCGCTGAGGATTTCCCATATGACACTGCCATCAAATCAACCTTGGTCCAATGCCTGACTAGTCTAACTGATGATGTCATGTTCATCTCCTATTACAAGCTATCAATAGCTTTTGATGATTTTGGTAAGCAAGGAAAAGCTGCTGCCAAGAATAGAAGGAAGAAGGTCAAGAAGGGGACGTTCATTGGCGCATTTCTGGCTGTTTCAGCCAAGGGTTTTGTCTACTATTGGACAAACCCAGATTTCATCAATGGCTACTCATACAGCCACATCCTCAGTGAATTACTTGACTCCTGGGATGGCTCAAATTCCAAGTACCGGATTTTCTTGAGCCATCAGATGGAGGGTAGCTCCACCGCCCTTGAGACCATCCAGGGACGCGGGCACCAGGCCTCAGTCTACCCTGCCAGCCATGCAGACGTCCATCTGGCTGATATTGTCTTCTTCGGCATTGAAGATACACTACAGAGCGCCGCCCTCAGGCTTTTAATAACCTCTATCTTGGGGTCCTTGACCACAATTTTCTCTTTGGCTGCCAGATGGTGGCTGACTTGTTTGCGCAAATGGTTTTCCATGTGAACATGGGCAATCAATCACATAAGGAATAGCGCCTTCCATCTCAGGCCACTGCCACTTACCATCTCATCCAGCCAATGACCAATGAGGAATACCAACAACAGTATATGGCAGCCATCACACAAAATCCTCCTGCCTCCACCCCCGCCACCAACACCCCTAACCCGCAAGCCCAACCCACCCAATCCCAGACCCCCCAGGCCAGCACTGCCTCTACGTCTTCCTTCCTGCGTTATTTTGCCTCCTAGGCATCACTCTCCTCCGCCCCAATAAACCCCTGTTGCAAAACATTTTCTATTTATATTATCTTTTTTTTGAATTTTAATTGTTCATGTTCTCTTTGTTTATAGTTGGTTTTATTCTTTATGCTCAGCTTATTTCTATTAAATCATATATTTACTATGTTGTGTATCTAGATCCAGAACACGGTTATTTTTAGCACTTAAACACACCCCTTGCAAAAATATTAACAATGATTTGGTGATCAGCTAAATTTGAATTAGAAAATTATAGTGTTAACTGTTTTTAGATAAAGTTGTTACTGATCTGAATTCAAAACTTTAATGATAAACTTTAAGCCAATCAGGAGCTGAGTGATAAAGTGATTGTTGTGACATAAAGGGTCATTCAATAATTCTTTGATGCATGTGCACTAATTAATATGATTGGCTGGATGTTTTGCCATTGTACGCCATTGCTGCTGTGGCAAGTTGTTGATGGACTAGTGCCCAATCAGCTGCTGGGTTAGCACTAGTCCACCAACAACTTGCCACAGCGGCAATGGCGTACAATGGCAAAACATCCAGCCAATCATATTAATTAGTGCACATGCATCAAAGAATTATTGAATGACCCTTTATGTCACAACAATCACTTTATCACTCAGCTCCTGATTGGCTTAAAGTTTATCATTAAGGTTTTTAATTTGTATCAGTAACAACTTTATCTAAAAACAGTTAACACTATAATTTTCTAATTCAAATTTAGCTGATCACCAAATAGCTGCTAATATTTTTACAAGGGGCTATGTCAAGCGCCAAAAATAATATGGTAATCAAAGGAACAATGCCAACACAAAGCAAATGACATGTATCAAGATGAGTGTAAAACATATACAAAATGGGTAAAAAGATGGGGTAATGTAGTAGATGGGAAAACAAAAAGGAATAAACAAAGAGACAACAGTATCAAAATAATACAGAATTTATTGGGGCAAACGCTATAAAAACATATGGAAAGGTTAGTAAAAAATCAATGAGAGAATTGGAGAAGCTTCTGAAAGATCTTGGCTTAGCAATTGCCAAAATAAAGGACATTGACCACAAGGTCAAAGCCAAAGTGAAGTCTGCTGTCCTCACTGGGGACAAAATTGACAAGATGTCTGCAAAGGCACTAATGTCAAAAATGCCAGACACCCCAGAGAAGACAATCAAGCGCTTACTTAAAATTCAAAAAACTGTGGTTGGAGGGCCTCCAGTTCAAGGCATATAATCTTTCCGCGCTGTCTGTCTGGGCTGATGACCCGGAGATGTATGAACATCTCAAACCCACCAAGCGTGCCAGGGCAGAGGATACCAAATTGCCTGTGCAATTGATTGCGCCAATAATGGCCAAGCCAGTGGAGGCTGCGGGCAAGGAAGAAACACAAGAAGGTAGCCTAAAAAACAAAATTAATAAATTTTCAAAAAACTTACCTTTTTTCTTAGAAAATGTAGACGGCAAACTCTGCCAAGTCCTGGTCCCCTTTGTCCTGGCCACCTTTTATGCAAATTATGACACTCATGTGGCAAAGAAATTGTATCTGTCCTCCCCTGTCATGCAGGAGCTGGAGGACCGTATCCACAGGCCCTTTCTGATGTTGCAGGAGGCGTTGGGAGAACTTATGTAAGCCAAGGGGGCATCCAAGTGGGCAGTTACTGCCTATAAGGATGCCCAACTGTTCCGCCTGGACACGGTTAACCTCAGTGGAGTTTACTGTGTAAACTCCATTGAGCTTGTTTGGGACGTCCTGGCAATGCTCCCATTCAAGAATGTACCGGAGATAGGCCAGGCTCATGCGGCTTATTGCTTCTGCTTCCCAGTGGAATCCACCATATCTTACCTGTTGGAGAACTTTGGGCGTGTGGTGGGCTTATTGGCTGTTGCAGACGCAACAGCTGTAAAGAAGACCAAGATCCTCCTGGCAGACTTTTGGTTGGCCTGGAGTGCCAACAAGACGGGGCTCCCTGCACCCATGGAGCTGACCTTTGCAAAGACCAGGCACAACAAGAAGATAAGCGCAGTCTATAATAAACTGTGTGAGTTCACAGAAGCCTTTGCAGGGCAAAGGCTTCATCTGGTTATTTACCTGGGGCTTATATTCTACTTTGGAATGGGTGTGTCTGTAGAGGACCTGGACAGGGTCCTTCTGGGAATCAACAAGGCCCAGCTTGCACTTGACAGGAAGAAGTTTCCCCCTGGATACAACTTGGTTGATCATGTGATCCAGGATGCCCTGGTCCTGGCTGGGATATACAGGTTTATAGCCCTGCCTGAAAAGCTGCTGCTTCACTCCCACCTGACCCTACGCCTTTCACAAGCAGGAGAGAGTATTTCAATAAGGGTATATCCACCTTTTCACGGTGTGGCAGTGGAGGTTGTGCGCCACCTCCATTGCAGGGTGGGTACATACCAAAGAACCCACTACAGGCGCACACAATAAAAATATGATTCCCATAAATTTTATTACAATTTATAGTATTCTAATATAATAAATTTTTACAATTTTTACTTCAGCAAACCAGTTTTGCAAAATATATTGCAGAAACAGGTTTCATAAAAGCATAAAATTATATGTTAATAAAATAAATTCTAACTTGTACATCTTACGTTTAATTTTTTTAAACTATTTTTATATTTATTTGACCAAAGTGATTTAAATATTTTTGCGTAATTCAGTATTTAGCGTTTGGGATTACCTCAGATGGAATAATAAAATAATATATAATAAAATAAATAAATAAATTATATCTATTGATGGATCTTCTGAATGTGATTGTGGGTGTGGAAACATCTAAATATAAAATGATAATTAATAAATCTTGAATAGTACATAAGAGAATATAAAAAAATTTGGACACGCTAAGCCTTTAATTGATAGGCTGTTTGGCTAGGCATGCAGGGATGAACAATCAGTGTGGCCATAGAATTTGGCCACAGTCTCAGCTGGGAGGGTGTGGATCCCAGCCTGCAGCAAATTAAACAGGTCCTTGGTCCCAGTTGGGGTTCCTTGCTTGACAACTTGCTTGAGCCACCCAAAGACTTCCTCAATGGGATTTAGGAAGGGCAAATAGGCTGGGAGGAAGAGAAGGCGTAAATTTGCCATAGCCAATTGCTGGGGGCCCACTGCAATGCTTGTGTCAATCATTGGAAATTCCTCAAGAATGTCAGCCACCTTGTGGAGACCAACATTGTCCAACACAATCACATTAGTGAAGCCCAGGCTTGTGCACCTCAGGTGCTCCTGGACCAATTAGAGGAATGACAAGAAGGTACGGCTGTTGTGAGAACCCAATATCATTTGATAAAGCTCAACCCCCTTTGGACCAAGGAGAGCCACCATTGAGTAGGCTGTGGCGCAGACTGCAGCACGCCAAGCCACCCCGTCATTGGAGCCTTTTGGGACATAGTCATACTCATTGCGCATTGACAAGGCAAATGCTGATTTGTCAATATAGTAAAATTTGACTGTCCCCTTGGCTTTGAGGGCAGTGTACGCCTCTGTGTAGTTTTTCTGGACATCAATATTAGCTAGGCTGTGTCTGTTGTAGGGGGATACCCTGAGCTTTTTCCAGGAAAAGCGCATCTTCTTCAGCAGATGATAGTAAAAAGAAATGGAAGCCTCAACCCCAAAAGTGGACTTGACCATTGCCTGTATGTTTTCCAGTTCAAGATGGCAGTCCCGGGTGATCCACTGGCAGATTGCCTATTTGTGCTCTTTGGTGAGCATGGTGGAAACACACAAGGATTTCTCCGCGGCAAGGACACAACCAGTATTGATGAATTTTTGGAAGGTCTTGCTGGTGTACTTGGGATCCACCCCAACAAGGGCTGCGGCTGCCTTGTAATCACCCAATTCCTGCATTAGCTTAAGCAGGATGATGCTTTTGATGTTGGGGATGCACTTCTGAGTGGGCTTTTTAGCGGTGGGGATTGACTCGTTGGCATTGGGCACAACACAGGGCATAGGTACCTTGATATAGAAGGCTGCAACCTTTTTTAACACCAGCTGTCCCTCATTGGTTTGATAGAACTTGGGCACCTTGTCATCCTCCTGATTGCCATCACTGACGTAGGGCTTATAGCTAGTATTAAGTACAGGCTTCACTTTCTCTAGCATGGCTGACAGAACCGACTCTTGCCAGTACACAACGTCAAACACATACAAAGTAAGTTCTACCTCCTTGTTTCTAACTTTCTTTTAGTGGTGACCTTGGTGGGCTTCCAGGTCAGCTTTGGGACCTGAGGGTTTATGCTCTGCACCCTAGCAGCTTGTGCTTCTTGAACCAGCTGTGTCAGTGCAGCGTCACTATGAAACTCTCCTCTCCCGACTCCTCCTTGAGTGGGCACTTAGGTTGCACTAACTCTATTCTTTGACCTGCGGGGGCAACTGCAACACAGCGCACAACAGGTGTATTGGTACTCTGGTATTGTGTTCCTTCCATTTTAAAATTTAATAAAATATTAAATGAATTTCAATTAAGTTTTTTCCCTAATTTTAATTTTTGCTTTTATCTGAATATGGATATTTAATTAGAGTTTTTCCCACCCAATACCCCAATTATAGATTTTTTTATTTCTTAATTAGTTGTTTTTGGTTTTACCACACCCATTTTAGAATACCCAAAATAATTTCCACCCATTTTCTTAGATTTTACTGCCAAATTCAAACACCCAACACAATATTTTTAAAATTTATGTTTCAGATCTTGTGTCTTATTTTAGATACCTTGGTATCATTCATGATTACAATCCATTGCACACATTGCAAGAGTGATTTTGTTTACACAGTGAGTTTTTATTGTGTTTTGTTTTTGGTTTGCGTTTTGACACACCTTGCTTGGGTGTATTTTGTCACCAATTCACATAGTAAACATATGTACACCAAAAGTCAACTCACACCATTTTGTTTGTGAATCAATGTATTTTGGATTTTATTTTGAATAGTTTTGCTTTGTTTGTGAGCCTTTTGTTGCTGTGTTGACTCATTTTGCCCATTAACGCCAATAAACCCTGTTAATAGAGTGCATATTTTAACCTGAGAGATGCATTTTGTTTAAATCTGTGGTATTCTTAGTTGTTGCCATAGCTTTAAAACTACTGTAGGTGTAAATACTACTAGAGGCAGATGTTGTTCCACCCAGCAGAAGATATTGGCTGCTGTGGGCTAGAGGGCTTCACCCAGAAGGGAACTGTGGCTGCTTGGGGTGAAGAATGAGATAGCTCAGCAGGGAACTTTAGCTGCTTGGGGTGGGGAGTGATCCAGCCTGATGGGTAGCTGTTGCTGCTCAGGCTGGAGGATGTTTAGACCATGGCAGGTAACACGGGCTGTCAGGGTAGAGGAGTGTGCTAGTAGGGTAGGCCACTGGGCTACCAGGGCTGTAATTTTTGGACCCCTGGCAGGTAGTGCAGGTTGCAAAGGAGGGGAGGAGCTCTGAGGGCTCTACATACCCTGATTTGCTTACAGGAGGTCTGTGAGCAAGCATCCTGCCTAACAGACTGGTAGGGTGTCCTTGCCTATGTCCCTATGGGAGATTTGAGGAGAACCCAGAGTGAGCATTGGAGGGCATGAATTTGCTCAGAGGTGTCACCAAGGCGGTTGCTCAGGGAAGCAGATGCAGAACTTGGTGTGATCAGGTCTCTGGGAAGTAAAGCTGATTACTTTAGGACTGAAAGCCCAGACTTAATCACCTGGGTGAGTAAAAACAACAGCATAGACTTTGATGATCTATGGTTGGATGGCCTAAGTGGATTGCCACTTGCAAGGGCCCAGTCAAACACCAGTTAATTGTAAACTCATGCCTGGGTCTACAGATTCTGGTAACAGGGACTGAGATAAAAAACCAAGGTGGTTTATAGTTTGGGATCAACAGAGAAGACTAGTAAGAAGGATTGTATGATCACAGTGAAGACTAGTTGAGGGACTGTTGGTTCATGTTGAATTTTGGAACCAAAAAAGTTCATTGTGCGGGTGGAACCAAGGTGGTTCCTAGTGAGGACAAGCTGAAGGACTGAAAGATCATGATGCAGGAGTAGCTGATCATGGTGGAGAAGTAGCTGCTTGGAAACTGGAATGAGCTGTTTGTGGACTAAGATGGACTGTTTGCTGGTTAAGCTGAAGAGCTGAGAGATGTGGTTAAAGAACTGACAGAAGGACCAAAAGATTATAGTGCAGGACTAGCTATGGAGCTAGAAGATGACTTGGAAGGACTGGCCATACTGGAAATAAAAGCTGATAGGCTGATTCTGGTGTCTTAGGAGAGGAAATATTAATATAAGAAGCAGTTAAATAAGGATTTCAAACTGCCAAAGGTATGATAAAAGAATTAAATATCATATATAGAAAAGAAAAAATTATTTACTAATTTAAAATGTAGATTTATTAAGTTTGAATTGATTAGAAAGAAGCCAGAAAGAGGCCAGAAACAAGACGGAGAAACTGTAAAGGCAAATAAGCAAATTTTGCTGAGAACAACTAGGGGAGGAAAAAAGGAAAGTAACAGGTAATTTTGAAGACACAAAAGATTGAAGAAAATGCGGGGAAATACAGAGAAATGTTGAAGAATTGAGGGTTCAAAAATCCCTTATGTAAAACATAGGCAAAAGCGCTTGAGATTTGCCGGAGAAATGTGATGGGAATCATAGCAAAACTGTTCAGAACACAGAGCAGTTGTTTACCCAGAGCAAGACAGCTTTGGGTTCAAACTATAGTCAAGAGCAAGTCATTTGGGTAAAATGTTTGGCAAAAAAGTTGAATCAAGGCGTTTGATTGGCTGCAAGTCAGAGTCTATTTAATCAGTGTTTTGAGGGCTTTAACTTAATAATTAAAGCCTAAAAATGAGGAGTAGAAGCAGAAAATTCAGGGCTTTCATTGGCTGAAGTAAGTTTTTAGGTTTAATATATTGTAGAGAGAGAAAAACTGGACAGTTTAAGCTTCTGAAGACAAGAGTTCTGAGAAGGAATTTGGACTTGGAAAAGGAGCTATAAAAGGGGGAGCTATCTGAAACTCTTCAGGGACTGAATCAAGTGGATTACAAAGGCCACAGAGACTACAGAAAGAGCTGGAGCCCAATATAAATGAGCAGGAGCCCAAGTTTAAGGAGCTGGGGTCTGAGATAAGGAGCCAGATCCTGAGCACAACACAGGAGTCCAAGTTTAAGGGGCAGGAGCCTGAGACCAAAGCGCAGGAGCCCAAGTCAAAGGTGCAGGAGTCCAAGACCAAGTACAAGGAGTCCAAGATATTATTGGAGGAATCCAAGTATTGGCAAGCCTATATTGCTTCACTGACCTCCTGAGCCATATAACAGAAGGTTTCTAAGGGGATCTTCCTTCTGAGATGGATAAAAGCCCATTTTGACCCCTATATATATTTCTGAGATACATTTTCCTTTACTAGAGAATGAAAATCCCTTCCAGCTGGTCCCTGGCTACAACCCAGGACACACTTTGGGGGCTGGTGGACAGGAACCCCACACCTATCCTCCCCTCCACACTCTTCATCCCCCATCACTTCTCACCTAATAAAAGTGATGATGATCTTACTGATCATTCTTATTACCAGTCCAAGGCTGCCTCAGAGCCCACCAAAAAATGCCATGCTAAGAAGTGAAAGGCTGCAAAGGAGCATACCTCTTCTTATGATAAGAATCAGGAGGCCTCCAAAAAGGCCTTAAGGAACCTCTTCCCTTTCCCTGATGTCTCCCCTCTTACTTCTTCTGATTATCAGGAGGAGCTGGAGAACTACTCCAAGAAGTTTAAAGCCACTGGCCACGTGGCTTGGGATCCACTGGCCATCCACAACATCTTTAATGTGGATGGAGAGCTTAAAGTCCCCAAGCACTTCTCCTATTATTTCCCCATCATGTCTGTGATGAGTTTCCCTGGTTATGTGGCTGATATTTACATGTTCATTTCTAACAATCAGACATTCATAACCAAAATAAAGTACTTTGTCTGTGAGGACAAGTCTTGTGGTGCCTACCTTAACACTTAAGGCTAGAAAATATCACAGTTGAGAATGGGAGCACTTATGTGAGCCTCCAAATCATCTTATCATTAGAAGGCTAAAAAGGTATCTAATATAGATGATCCCCATGTCCTCACACCTCTGTGCCTTGGATCTGGCCATTAAGGCCCTCAAGCACCTTAAGCGCAACACTCTAAAGCTGGTTCTCACCCAGGAGTAGCTTGTCAAGTTTATAAGTGACAAGTGCATCACTGAAAATCCTCTCCCCCCAAGGCTTCTGACACTCTCTCTGAGCTTACGCTCAAAAATGAGCTCAAGCAGCTCCAAAATGAGAGTGCTTCTTCCTGTACAACAATGGGCCAGATGCTAAAGATGGTATCATCTGCTACTCAACTTTCAGAGCCTGATATTGTTAAAAATGGTATCAACTTGGGTATTTAATGAATATTTGCCACCTGCCCCAAGATGTTTATCAGCTCTGGATGGTTCATGCCCATATTGACATCCAGGTGATTCCTGTTACCGAAATCACTGGATAATATGAAGCCGCTTCTAAATAATGGGGAATTACCACCCAAATCCACATAGAATTAATTATTAACCACCAACGCGGCTTCAGATATTTTTTTGTGAAATTTTCAATTGTAACTCCAGGATTAAGTAGAACCAGTAGTCCTAACCAGAGTAAACCAAGATAAATGACCTGGGAAAGCATCAATGCATCTTCAGCGTAGAATTCTGGGCATTGGGAAGGGACACAATATTCAGTTTCAAGAATAGGGCGAGGAGCTAAAAAATTAGCTGGCATGAAATTGACATTTGGCGGCGCCAACAACAAAGTTCCAGATGCTGGTCCCCATCTTCCTGAAATGATTTGGTTCAGAATCAGATTGTACAGGATATACTGCAACAACCCAATCACGGGATGTATTTTTAAAATTTAAAATTAGAACTTGGGATAATTGATTTTTATTGAGTAAATTTAGGAGGACTCAACTCTTAGAGTTGAAACAGGGAAAACTATTCAATATATATCAGAAAAATTGACTAAGCAATACCACCTGAGTCTTGACCTCCTATTCCTTCCACATTGTCAAGTAAGTATCTGGTCCAGGTTGCAAAGAACCCTTGTGTGACTAGTTTCTGACAACCATACCAATTAACAAGCTCATATCGGGTGACCCTCATATTACGTCAATTTATCAACGTCAGTTTGAAAGGGGGAGCTGGTTTCAGCTGGCAGACTGGAGCAGTTGTGACCCATTTTTGATCAACTGTTTGGTTTAAATCCGTTAACTTGGTCAATTTTGATACAGGTTTCCCGGTCTTCCGAGCCTTCTTACTTGGACAGACAATACCCGGCATTATGGAACCTACCATGACAATTCCACTCTCATTCTTCCTTCTTCAAAAGGACACCAAGGCCATCTATACCCATGTCCTTTCTATCCTCTGCCAAGAACTTTCCCTCCTTCCTCTCACCAACAACACCCAGAAGTCCCACACTGTCAGAAATTGTGACATTAATGCTATTTTGATATGGCCTTTGAATAATGATATGTACAAATATTTAGCCAGTTTTGCTTTTGACTTTGGATATTCCTTTCCTTCCTTAAATGGATTGACACCAATGTCCACCCATTCTGGATTTCTATACCAGCCTGCAACTGATCCTGGTATGATTTCAACCCAACATGACCCCATCTGCCACCCTGTCTACCTAATAAGTGATCATTGACCCTTATCTACTATTTAAGTAGAATCAATTCTCCTAATGAAGAAAGGTTTATCCAAATTTGCGTTGGCTTTAGTATTCTTCAAACTTTTTCCTTTCCTTTTTGCCAAAAGGAATTCACAATCTTGTATTCCAGGAAAGTAAGGTATGTGCCCTTAATTTTGCCCTGAAGGCTAACCCAAGGCCAGCTTCAAACCTCAAATCTTTTGTTATAAGGATTCCCTGTTGTGTTCTCCTGGATGTTGTCCCCAGGAGCCAAACACAACAAAATGGTGCTCACTACAGGGGCTGTAAGCCCCTTAGTTACTCTGTTCCCTGCACCTTCTCTGGTCCTTCTCCCTTTTTTTCTGAAGTACCTGAACAACCAAAAGTCTCTAGTCCTCCGCTCAAGGAGGATATCACCCATTCCCCCTCTACTCTAATGGTAATGGTGTTGTCTCCTGGGCCTGTGTGGGGCCCCCTTTCAGCTTTCTATCTCAATTATGAACAAGCTTGCAACACTGTGCGCTCCCTCCTTCACACAGGCACTGTGGCAATGCATACCATTCCTTGCCTTTGCCCTGGATATGACTCTGAAGATCTGTATTCCTTCCTACTGGACTTTGGTCTCCCCCTGCTTTAATGGAGTCCATGGAAACTATTGGTGTGCTGGTCAACTAATTTATCCAACCTGCTTTAGCTCACCACCAGTTGGTGTTAGGATCACAGAACCAACTCCTGACTGCTGTGGCCACTTTTGTCTCCAATAACCATGCTCAGAACATGGCTTATCAGGAGTGGACTCATAGCCTCTTTGCCTGTATTTCCAATAACCAACAAGACTCATTGGCCTCATATAAATACTTATCCTTGTCCTTGAACTTACTTTGCTCCTTTTTCCCTGGGTACATTAGAGATTGAGTATTCAAACTAGACAACCATCAAGCTACGTGGCAAGGACAGATCAAATTGACTCTCTTGAAATATTGAAAAGATTTTGAGACCTTGGTTAACAAGCTCAACTAATTCTTGGAACATGAAAATTCTCAACTTTAGTTGTTTGGAGCCCATGTTGATAATTGGGGCCAACATCTGCATCAATAGTACAGTTTGGACAAGGCCGCGCTAGGCAATACTCTGTGTTGGGTTCAAAGCTATGTTGATGATAGAGTAGCCTCAATTGAAGTGACTCCCCCTGGTCCTTCTGTTGAGATCCTATCTTCCTTTGAGGCAAAGGTATGAGAAGCCATATCTGAACTTAAAGCCACTACGCAACGCCAAGCCTCTGTTCCAAATCCTCCACCAGTAGAACCTATGCCTGACCCTTGTATCTCTTAATTGACAGACCAAGTAGCTACTTTGCAAGGTGAGATCAAGTATTTGCATCAACTCCTTTCCAACCCTGATGATTTGTCCTCTGAATCTGATGGTGAAGGAGAGGCAGAGGTCACTGATGCCCCTGTCCATACTGACCATGGATGTTGCCCTGGTTTGGAAGGTCAACCCCCGGTCAACTGTGCCCTTGCTTTGGATCATTTGGCAGCAGTGACAAATGATGTTGCAGATAGGCAGGATGCTCTGGAATGTGAGGTGCAGAACCTTAATTGCTTAATAGAAACAATGAATTAGCAGATTACCCCTTTGATAGCCCAGGTTACCTCCTTAGCCACTTATGTCAATGGGATTGTGGGCACCTTGGCAGTACACCAGATACAGATTAATGAATTTGGAACTGTTGCCATACTACCAGGGATATCAGTGGGAAAAAATCTCTACACTAGACACTTTTGAGGAGAGCCTTTGACTTCTCTGTGCTAGACAACCAGCTGCAGAATCTGAGTTTGAAGGAAATCCCCACATTAATGTTCTCAACCAGGGTGACAACAGCCAATCCACCTTGTTGTCCATTGACCCCAATTATAAGCCCTCATTCAAACAAATATTTACCCTAAAATATTTACCATTGCTACCTTTCTGACAATCTACAAAACTTCAATGTGTAGGGCTACTGACAAGCTTAAGAAGGAGCATATCCTTACCTGTCTGCATTCTACTTGCCAAGAAATTGTGGTCCCCAAATTTCCATCCATTGTTACTTGGGAGGATATGAAACACCTACTTATTGAGGAATTTGGAGGAGATCTCAGCTTGGAGATCAAGAAAGATGTGTTTATGCACATTGCCTTTAAACCCAAAGAAGCTCTGGCTGAGTTTTCTTACCGCTTCTATATTGAAGGGCAACAGCTAATTGCCAGGTGTCATTTAACTCCCCAAGAAGCATACAAGGCATGCTCTAATGTGTTGAAGATAAACCAGCTCCTATGCCTACACTTTAAGGCACACAAAGCTTCTCTTACTTCCATGAATAGTATTAAGACCCTCCTGCAAGACATGCATTTGACCCATGGAGGTACTGTGGTTTGCAAGAATAAAGCTAGTAATGCTGGAACTACCTCTTGTACCCCGTGTATCATGACTCTTGGTTCAATTGAGCAGCCTTAGAGACAAGGATGTCATAACTGTGATCAAATAGGGCACCACTTGCGTACCTACACCAACATAAGGGTAGAGGTTCGCAACCCAAAGGAACAGGCGGGAAAAGATAGGTCAGCTTAGAGGTGGAGACACTCTCTGCTGACCAATCTCCCCTGTCTCCTCCTGATCCTCCCTCCAATGAGGAATCTCCCCCTTTTTCTGGCCCAACTATCCTTCACCTGTTCCACAATCTTTCTAGCAATTTTGAGCCTGAAGATTCCAACTGCAATGAATCAGATAGTTATGGCTACTCTGTGTTGGCAGTTTCATAAACTGTGTCAGTCCCCTAAAACCTTTTCTCAGGAAGAACCACAACTACAACTTGCTCATCTTTGAATGAAGCCAAGGACATGGTGGCTTGCCCTTACCTAGCCCAGGCTCATTGACCTCCTGTCCTGGTAGACTTTTTGGAAGAAGATGCAGAGCTAGCAGAAGCCCTCTTCCAGAACATGACCGTTTGCCTCCCTTTAAAAACTTTGTATAAGGAAATTCCTGCCTTACAATGCATGTTAGCCAAATAGGATAAAGAGTTAGAAGCTTCTCAGGACTTTCTGGCTGTCTTAATCCCCTTTTGGAAAGATACTACCTCTGTGGAAGAGTTGATTCAGAAGGTTAAGATCAAGGCAATTCTGGACACAGGTTCCCCAGTCAACGTGGTATCATCCAAGCTAATGAAGAAGCTTAAGCTGGCCCCTGACCTCAACTACACTCAATCATATGGTACTGCTGGAATGGCTCAAACTTGAGCCATTAGTGCCTACTCTGCCCTGCCCATGAGGTTTAGAAAGTTTCTCATTGCTTCCCCTGCTGTCATCCTAGAGAAGAAAAGCTATGATCTCCTAGTTGGTACGCATTTCCTATGGGAATATAATGGAACTGTAAAGCTTTGAAATGGATACCTATTGCTCTTAGGATAAAAGGTCCCTTTAATTTTTGAAGAACCTCCACGTCTCCTGGGCAAACGCCTAAAGACTTGTGTGCTCAAGTATCTCACAGGTATCTTTTTGCTCAAGTACAGAACTCATTCCTCCAACGTGTGTCCCCTCCCTCTTTCCTGTCCTGCAGAGGAAGATGTGCCTCTCCTTGCCCCTGCAGCTATCATCATATCTCCAGGCTCCCAAGTGATTATAGCTCTCAGATCTTGTACAAGCTACCTGAAAAGTCTTTTCTGGAGCTATACTCTCCTGAATCTCTAAGCTGCAAGGAGCCTTGGTTATGCCCGGGGATCTTGTATCAAACTCATAAGGAACCTGTACAGTTATTTCTGGATAACCTGACTGCTTTGCCTATGCATGTATCTCAGGGCTAAGTTGTAGGGCATGATTGCATATTAGGAGCCAAACAGGTGGTGTTCCTCTACCCTTTTGGAACCTTCAGCAACTTTAATCTACCTGAGGAAAACCCTCAGGTTCTCACCTTGTTCACCACTGCTGATTTCCCCCAACTGTCACCCATCCAAAAAAAGATTTACTAGAACTGCAAGACTAGTTTAAGGATATCTTTGCCTCTGGACCCACCAACTATGGTCTAGCAAAGGGGGTTATCCACCAGATAGATACAGGTGATGCCCTGCCATTTTGTGTCAAACTTTACCGCCACAGCAGGGTAGAAGATGCCCAGGTTTCCAAGGAACTTAGACAATTACTGGATGATAGGCTCTTGGCTCCCTCTCAGAGCCCTTGGGCCTCCCCCTTATTAATCCTAAAGAAGAAGGATTGAGGCCATCATATTGTGATGGATTATTGCCGCCTAAACTCTCTTACAAAAAAGAATTCATGCCCTTTGTCCAGGATTGATGATGCCCTTAGACAATTGAGAGGCTTGGAATTCTTCTCCACTATGGATTTAGCATCAGGATACTGGCAAGTTGGCTTGTCTTCAGAAGACTTAGAAAAGGCTGTGCTTATCACCTCAGAAGGTCTCTACAAACCCACTCAAATGCCTCAAGGACTCTGTAATGCCCTGGCTATATTCCAAAAAGCCATGGACTCAATTCTATAAGATCTGAAGCTCTCCTGTGTCCTTGTATATCTCAATGATATCACTGTGTTCAGCTCCACCTTTACTAACCATTTGGATCACCTCAAGGCTGTCTTTAACAAGATTTGAGAAGCAGGTCTAAAGCTTAAACCCTCCAAGTGTTCCTTCTTTAAAAGGTGACTCAAATTCTTAGGCCATGAGGTCACCCAAACTGAGGTACACCCCATGAATAATAAGGTGGAAGCCATTGACAAGATGCTGCCCCCCACAAATCTACACAAGGTACAAGTATTTCTTGGCATGATGGGATACTATTAACAATTCATCCCTAACTTTGCTGAACTGAGTGAAACCCTTGTCCAACTCTTCTGCAATGTACCCTTCAAAGGGACTGACAGTCAGCAGCAATCATTTGAGGCGCTGAATGCCAATCTCAAAGAGGCTCCCACCCTAGTCTACCCTGATTATTATAAGGAGTTTATCTTATACATCAATGCCAGTGGAGTAGCTGTGGGTGCCATCTTAGTACAGCTTGACAACAAAGGCATAGATTGACCTGTGGCCTATTCTTCACAAGTCCTCAAAAATCATGAGAAGAACTATAGTGTCACCAAAAAGGAATATCTGGCAGTTTTACATGCAGTGAAACAGTTCCAGTACTACATTTACGGGACTCACTTTACTGTAATCACCAACCACTCATCCCTTAAATGGCTACAACAGCTAAAAGAGCCTGAAGGTCAATTGGCATGCTGATCCCTGTGCTTGCAAGAGTATGATTTAACTGTGGTATACTGTCCTGGTGCACAACATAAGAACACTGATGCATTGTCTAGAATGCCTATACTAGCCATCCATCCTGCAGACGCCAATTGATCATAAAAGTTAATAGGATACCCTGACTCTTGGACCACTGAACCAGAAGAAATCCAACTGGCTCTACAGGCCTTATCAAAGGATACTGTGATTTGGGATAGGCAACTCTTCAAGAAGGTCAACAACACCTATCTTCCCTATGTTTGCCCTAGTATGAGAATAGCCATTATCCTCCAAGCCCACATTGATACTGGTCATGGGGGTATAGCAAAAACTCATGACTGGTTGTGTAAGAACTTCTATTGGGAAAACATGCGCCTCTTAACCCCTGAAGTCCTTGCATCCTGTCATTCTTGTCAGCTACAACAACCCTGACCATCCCAACATCAGTTCAAGCTCATCCCTCCTAAGCATGCCTTCCACACTGTGATTATTGATGCTGTTGAGCCTCTCCCTTGTTCTAGGTCTGGATTTCAGTTGATCTTGGTAGCTGTAGACCATTTTAGAAAATGTGTTGAAGCCAGAGCTACAAAAGATATAACTGCCAAGACTACTGCAAATTTCTTGTTGCAAGATATCTTCTATTGACACGGGTGCCCTCAAATATTGTTGTCTGATAATGGCACCAACTCCAATGCTCACCTCATCAGGTCTATTGTAGAAGCTATGGTCACTCACCAATCCTTCTCTGCACTGTAAAATCTGTCTACCAATGGGACTGTTGAACAAGAAAATTCCTCCCTTGTGTCCAATATGAGGAAACTTGCCCTCTCTGATGCCGCCAATTGGGATATGTTCCTCCCTGTATAATACCCAGTTAAAGTAGGTACCACCTGCAGGATGTAGGGCAGCAGGTTGGTGAACGGAACCCAGTCAAGGCAGTAGCAATAGGATACACAGTCATTAGCCAGTAGAAAACCTTTGCATGTACATTGTATCTCCCAAAGCTCCTGGCAAAGTAGGTTAAGATGTAGTACATGGACGTGTACATTGCAATAGAGAGTGTAGAATGTGGAGACACCAGGGGAGGCCAGGGTCCAGTCTGAGATGAGTTCAGTCAACCAGGGTTGTAGTGGGGATCATGACCTAGTCCATCAGGGGAGGGCCCAAAGAACTCTGAACCTTGTTGGTAGCCTCCAATCCCAAGGCAAGCTGTGAGCACAGCTGTGAAGATGAGGTGGTTCATCTTCCTTGGATTGGAGGGTTGGCAGGGGCTGATTGATAGTTTAACTTTTAGTTTTAAGTTGAATTTCACTTTATTGAGGGTATTAATCTCAATAATATCACAAGCTATTACTTAGAGGAGATCCTTTATTTATAGTGTTCCCCCCACTTGCAAAATTTTGTAAGTGGGAGTAAAAGCAAGGGACTGGGGACCCCAGAAGTTTGGCCAAGGGAATTGGGAATTGGTGTTTGAAGGGATGGCCAAACCCTTGTTCCTGGGCAATCTGCTGGGGCTTTAGACAATTCTGCTTAGAGCCAATGATTTCCTCTGGGCATGTGGTCAGGTGGTGGTTACAACTCTTGGGACTTCCCAAATCTATTTTTGGGTTGGGGAGTCCAGTTTGGCTGGGGTCTAGGCTTAGGTAAGTGCTGTGGTTCTCCAAATTTCATTGGTTGGGGGTCACATTATTTTTAACCTTTGAAACCAGATTTGCCCTTTCTTCTGAAGGTCAGAATTGGGATTGGTTCTTGAATTTTGAATTTCTCCTTCTTCCTCAGGGCAGGAATTAATCCAATATTTTCCCTTTTCATCAGGTACCTTTCTGATTGGTTGTCAGGCATAGTGGCTCCTGATTGGCTGGGGAATGAGGCCTGGGGCCTGGTTAGGTGATTGGTTGTTGGCTGGGACCCGGGGAGCAAGCAGGTGGCCTAGAAGCTGGCGTTGGGCCCGCTGGGGACAGGGTGGGCAAGCAGGTGGCCGGCAGGGGCCGGGTTGGCAACTGGGAGGCAGGCAGGGAGCAGGTGGGCGGGTAGGAGGTTGGCAGTGGGTCCACAGGCAGCGGGCTGGGTGCACAGGTGGCAGGTGGGAGGCTGGCAGGCAGCTGGGCAAGCAAGTGGTTGGCCAGGCCCTGGATGGCAGGTGGGGGGCTGGCAGTGGGCCCACAGGTGCCAGCCTGGGCAAGCAGGTGGCTGGGGGGGGCTTGTGTGTGGCTGGCTGGGCCATGGGGGCTTGGTGGGCAAGCGGGGGGTCAGCAGAGGGCTTTCTGGCAGCTGGCTGGGTACAGGGTGACTGGCAGAGGGTGCTGGCAGGTAGGGCGGGCGTCTGCGCGGTGGCAACAGGCGCCTGCCTGGATGATAAATTATTCCAGTTTTTACAAAAATCTGTTTTTCCCAATAATTGATTTTTCTTTTCTCCTGATAATGGGGGAAATTCTTTATCAAATTTTACCCCCTTACTTGGACATTACATTATTAGTTTCCAGAATTTCTCTTCAGTTATAATCTGGTTTATGTCAGGAATATTCCTGACACCCTGCTGCTCTCTTTGCTTATTGGCTCAGTAGACACCAAGTGACTAGCCAATCTCTCTTTGCCATGCTGTATGGGAGTGAAGCCACAACTCCTTCAATCTTAGGACCCCCTTTGATTGAAGTTGATGTGTCAGACAATCCTGAAGCTCATGTCAAAGACTTGACTAATTGTATCATTGACATTCAGGCAACTGCATATTCAACTGACTATAAGGTCAAGGTTTTAGAGCTCTCACCTTTTAATGCTTCTAGAGCCCCCCTCCTTGAGTACCAAGTAGGCAACCTAGTTCTTTACTACCAGAATTTTACAGGTGGTAGAGCTCATAAGCTTGATTCCCTCTGGGTTTGGCCCTGTGAGGTCACCTTTAAAAAGGGTGTTGAGTATACTGTGAAGCTGCTATCATCTGGTTGTCATTTTTTCTGAGTTCACTCCAAGTTCCTCCGCAAATATCAACTCCCTGTGTTCAATCTTGAGGGGTGAGATGTCAGAAATTGCGCCATTAATGCTATTTTGATATGGCCTTCAAATAGTGATATATGCAAAGATCTGGTTGATTTTGCTTTTGACTTTGGATATTTCTTGCCTTCCATAAATGGGTTGGTACCAATGTCCACCCATTCCGGATTTCCATACCAGCCTGCAACTGATCCTGGTATGATTTCAACCTAACATGACCCCCTCTGCCACTCTGTCTACCTAATGAGTGATCATTAACCCTTGTCTACTATTTAAGTAGAGCCAATTCTCATAATAAAGACAAGTTTATCCACATTTGTGTTAGCTTTATTATTCTTCAAAAATTTTCTTTTCCTTTTTGCCAAAATAAATTTCTCATCTTTTATTCTAGAAAATTAAGGTATGCACCCTTAATTTTACCCTGAAGGCTAACCCAAGGCTAGCTTTAAACCTCAAATATTTTGTTATAAAGATTTTCTCCTGTGTCCTCTTGGATGTTGTCCCCAGGAGCTGAATACAACACACACACATCAACCCTATTGATGTTGACAAGGATCAGGCTACCCTGGAAGCAGAGGAAAAAGTAAGGTTTTGCTCTCTTGGCCCACAGGTATGCATTATGGACTTTGAGCCTGCTCAGTTCAATGCATATGAGCAGCTGTTTGACAGGGAAGTGCAGGGGTGCCACTTCCATTACTGTCAATCAGTTACTTTCAATTTGCAGGCCCATGTGAGCTTAGTAGGTTGAGCCATAGGGATACCTAGGACACCTGCAAATTTATGTTGGCACAATTTAATGCCTTGACTCTTTTAAAGCCAGAGCATACTGTGCAGGGGTTTGAGGTTCTCTTCAAGGATCTTTAAATAGTCAAGCACACAGTGTTTAGGCCTTTCCTGGAGTACTTTGAGCCCCAGTGATAGGTAAGTGCATCACTTATAAGCAAGACAAGACCAGAGAAAAAGCCCCCTGGAACGTGTACTGGACCATCATTGACGGGGAGCTTAATATACCTTTGGCACTTGAGGCATATCACAAATACCTCAAGGCCAACTTTAGGCTCCACCCAAAATTCAACAAGTTATTTTCCCTTCTTCAGCACAAGCAGGAGAAGATAATATCCAAGATGTGTGACTTGGCCAACTGCCTCTCCCACCAAGTCAACCTTCTTCATCAAGGCCATCCAGAATGCAGCCAAGCACAAGTATAAGACCTCTGAAATCAAGCAACATCTTGAGCTCATTGAAACTGCCCTCCTGAAAGGGGCCACAATGAAGAAGGACAAAAATGGAGAGTAAAATTACTTCTTTTTCTTCTATATTTTTTACTTTTCAGTTTTAATTTTTAGTTTTTTTGTTCATTTTAAATATTATAACTTTTTTTAGGTACAACAGGTAAGTTTCAGGTGAATAATTGTAGTTGAAAGTGAATTAAATGTTGTAATTTATGCTGATTTAAAGTAAAACATAAAATATTTTCAGTTGTTCTTATATAAAGTAAAGAAAAAAGTTATAAGCTTCTTTATATTTTTTATATGTATGATATTTTATCTCTTTTTTGTATCATTAGAAATTATATCTTATAAAAATATTTTTATAGTAAAAAGTGTTTTTTACATACTGTAAATTCAGAACCTGAACGTAAAAATGTAGGATTGTCAAATCCTTGGTCCAAATTTTGAATCACTTTTGAGGGATGGCCTTTTTTAATTAAATTGATTTTTTATATTTTTATTTGAATTTTTAAAAATGTGGGAACTCATAGACACTATGCAAAGTTCAAGTTGGACTGCATATTTCCAATGGACAAAATGAATTAACTGGAATCATATTTGAAGTGTTCAAATCCATCAACCATTTTCATTAAGTTTACTATGTTTTTTGAAATTGCGGGATTGCCAAATCCAAGAAACAAATTTCAAATCACTTTTGAATGGCACTAGTAAACTCAGATATTAATTGCAGGAACTGGAATCCAAATTTAATGTACAGTAAGAACACTAGGAAACACCAACCCAAATCAAGAAGCTCCACCACAACTAAAATCAAATGAAAAATTCAATCTCAACAACCATGGTTAGACATAAAAAGTGATTAAACCTTAAAATCATCCAAACCTGGAAAGTATACAATATTTTACACTTAAAATCACAAATATAGAAACTCTGCTATTATTCAAGGCTAAATTGAGAGAAAACAACTACTCACAACTAAACCAATAAATCTAAATAAATATATATTTAATTTAAAATATATTTATTTTATTTTATTTTATTTTTATGAACAGACAGTCACATTCCCAACCTGCTCCTGCACCAGCCTGCGGGGCAGCCTGTCCACAAGGGCGTCCCAGAGGGTCCAAAAACAGACCCAAAACACAAATTGAAGGGAGTCATGCCAATACACAGGCCTCCCAAGGCGTCATCACCAGTCAACCACCTCCCGCGCCCCAAGCTGGAGTAAAAAGCCTCAATCCAAGACAGAAGCTGCACTCAAGGCCTGCAGCCAAAGTCTCATATACAAAGGTCATTGGGAACACTGAGGTTACTTACACCTCCACCGTATACCCAGTTGTCACCTGGCCCCGCACTCTTGATCCAAGAGTTGCTACTTCCTGCCTCTGTGTCTTTGATACCTCCTATGAGCCATTGGACACCACCAAAGAGCCATCTGCGCCTGTATTGTATGCCATCATTGATGGTGCCAGTGCAACCAAGTGTGATCCCACCTTCTACACAAAGGTCCTCATCCCCTGTGTTGAGCCTGCCAGCCAGGATGCCGCAGTACCTGTCAAGGGCTGGCATCAGTTGACAGATAGTGAGTGTGAAGCTCTCCTCAACTGCTTGAACGGGGGAATGGAAGTTTGGGATATTGCGTCCTGATTTGGGGTCACAGCCAGATACATTGCCAACATCAACACCAAGTATGGCAACACTGGGTGAATTGCAAAATCTGTCAAGGCTAAGCAGCAGCCCAAACTCCTTCAGCCTGTTCATATTGATGCAATCAAGCAGTGGGTTACCAAGGATTGCCACCTGGACTCACTTGCTGACCAATCAATGCTTGCCACAGAGTCCAGGCTTTCTGTCTTCAAAACCCTTGTATACAAAGCAATGATCAAATTGGGCTTCTCTTGGAAGGTCCTCAGAGTTTCTCTGTACAATAGAAACAGCAAGAAAACAATTGAAGAGCAATACATTTATGCCAAGACTTATCTGGCCCTTAAGGAGACTGGCAATGTATAGTTCTTCTACATCAAAAAATTGTCATTTTCCTCCTCACTCAGGTCTAGGTATGAGTGGGTCAAGAAGGGGTCCAAGTACAGCATAGCCCATTGTGCAGCTGTCTGTTCCCAGACCTATTCAATGGTTGTGCTTCTTGGTCCTTGCAGGTTTGACCAATACCAAATGATCAAGGGTTCCCACAATAGCGGGACTTTACTCAATTTTCTCCAAGCCGTCAAGGAGTACCATTGGATTAATTACTGGGGCACAACCAACATTGTTGTGTTGGATAATGTTGGGCTCCACAAAGTGGATCTGGTTGTGTCTGAGTTCCCACCCATCAATAAAAATAGCCATTTGGCCAGCCACTGCCTGACTGACTGTCCAATGAGACTCCTCTTCCTCCCCCTATATTCTTCATTTCTTAATCCAATTGAGGAGGTCTTTGGGTGGATCAAAAATAAGGTGAAGAAAGGCCCCCCCAGGACACCAAGGATCTCTTCAACATTCTTGAGATCAGCCAATTTGCAATGCCACCTGATGTGGTGGCAGCTTTTTACAAGCACTCAGAATCCTTCCTCACCAAATTCCTTGTCTCTGAGCCAATCAGATAAATGGGTGCTTTAGATATTAATTGATTTTAGTTTTATTTATTTTGTTTTTATTTGGACTCAAAAATTATTATTTATATATAATTATGTGACGTTTGATTGTACTATAGACATATAAGAATTAGTAAAAATATAATTAAAATTAATTATTCTAGATATAGAGTTATGTATTTTTTATTATAATCCACCAAATAGTGTATTGACTGTAGAGTTAACAAATAAATTGATTTATAAAGATAGAAATAGAATAATTTTATTTAAACCATTGTGAATCCTTGTTGGTACTTTAGCTTTTTTTAAGCCACAAATTGGACCTCACAAGTCATCATCTGATCCTTAATATTTCAGTGCCACTATAGCCATACGACACAAAAACCAATGTTTTTCATGTATGTCTTACTAATTAGTACTTATGATGCAGGTCAAGCATATTGAATATATTTATCAAATTTTATTATGAGGGAAAGAAGCTGAGTTCTAAAAAATCACTTGTTTAGAACATAAGTGGAGCAGGCCGTCTGTTGTGGATAAAATCAGTTCCTGATGTTTAACTATTTAATAAAGGAACCTGTACTTGACAAGCCAGAAAATAAAAACATTTTTAATTCTTTTTTGTTATTTGATGTGTTTGCAACTATAACTAAAGTCTTATAATATATTTAGATACATTACTATTATAATTGAACTATTAAATTTTAAATATTAAAAAATCATTATTAAAATTTAAATATTAAAATATCATTATTAATATTAAAATTTAAATATTTAATTTTAAATATTAAAGAATTAATAATCAAATTTAAATATTAAAATATCATTATTAATATTAAAATTTAAATATTTAATTTTAAATATTAAAGAATTAATAATCAAATTTAAGTATTACAATTTAAATATTAAAATTAAGATTTTAAAATATTAAATATTAAGTTTTAATATTTAAATTGTAATATTTAAATTTTAATATTAAATTGTCAATATTTAAATTTAGATATGTAAAAAAATAAAAAAGTTAATTTGCAAGGGAATAAAATTTATTAGGGATATGCAACTTGCAAATGGAATATGATTATTCCGGGGAATTATACCCCAAAATCAAATTTTTGGCTAAAGCGTCTAACTGGATCCACACACTCTTCTGTATGTGGTGAACAACCCTGGATGCAATTGCTAGAGGGGTGGCACCCTGCACCCTGGTGGTTGCCAAACGCTTGATAAAAGGGAGGCAGCTGAGCAAATCAATTAGTGGATTCTTTTCAGGAGGCATGTAGTACCTATACAACAATGCCATTACAAAGGAGCCATACAGGACATGCTCAACTGTCTTATACCCTGCAGTGTCTTTTGGCGTTCTAGCGCTAATTGGCATATATTGATTTGTATAGATACATCTTCTGACTTTTTGACGTTTGTTTTTAATATGCAGTGCAACAGTATTCCTAGGTATACTGCAACGTGAATTCTTTGCAAGGTATATTTTTGGAGAACATGCACAATTTTTTGAAGACTTGAACTAATCTATTAATATAGGACGTTTGATTGAATTTGAAGAGGGTTCTGGGGGAGCCCAACTTGTATCTTCCCCCCATGCCTCCACAAACAAAATAAATAAAGGCTTAAAATTATTCACAAGGACTGCATCCCCAACTTTATTTGATAATGCTTTGAATAATTCATTAAAAATTTCAGGTTTTAGATATCCATTTCCTATTTGAAAGTTGGTTTTTATAAAGTTTTTTCATATTAATTGATGTTTGAAAATGGGAGTTGTTGAATGCTTTCATAGATATATTCATCAAAGTTTAATTTTATATCCCCGCAAATTTCATTCATCTCTTTGAAGTTGATGTTTGCTCCTATTTTGTATACTTCTCTAATCCACTACAAGCAACCCAAAGGTGGTAAATATTCCTTAGCTCTAGCTTTGATATTTGAAAAATTATTCATATTCATTTGAATTATTTTATTTATTTGTTTTTTATTTATTTATTTGTTTTACAGGGGCTACCAGTGACTGGTAACCCCCATAGAACCAACTTGGTGTAAAAGCTGCCACCTCTGCAACCTTGTCCCCATCCCTAGTTATAACTAAAGTAAATATAAGTAAAACATAAAAGAGACTTACTAATTGTTTCCCCTGTGGCCCCCTCAGCCACAGGTGCTCCTTCAGCAAACTTCATGAGCATTGGCTGCTCTTCATTTATTTTTCTAGGTTTTATTTTTCTTATCTTTCTTGCAACTTGTGCTTCCTCTTGATTTTCATTTGATGAATTTTCAGTATTTATTTAAGTGCTCCTTGTCAGGAATATTCCTGGCATAAATCAAATTCTCACTGAAGGACAATGTTGGAAATTAATAGAAATTTTGTTGGTTCCAGAGTCCAAATTTGATGAGGACTTTCCCCCTTTAATTGGGGGAAATAAAAATCAGGAGGAAAAATCAGAGCCTAATATCCTCTGGAATAATTTATCATCCAGGCAGGCGCCCGCCGCAACCGCCAGCACCCTCTGCCAGCCTCCCAGCGCCCAGCCAGCGGGCCTCCTGCCAATCCCCAGCTCACCTGCTTGCCCCCCAGGTCCCAGTTGGCTGCCAGCCACCCACCTGGGATCCAGGTCCCATCCCACAGCCAACCAGAAGTCCCCATAAGGTTCAACTAATCAGAAAAGTCCCTGGTTACAGGAAACAATTCCAGAATAATTCCTGCCCTTCAGAAGAAGGGCAAATCCATGAATCAGAGGAAAACTTTTATTCCTGCCATTCAAAAGAAGGAGGAATTCAAGTTTCAAACTCTAAAACCTATTCTGGTCTAACAGAAGAAAGTCCAAATCAAGTTTTAATGTAAGCAATAAATCCTCCCATGACCAATGGGTTGCTGCTTCCCAGGTCACAAGGTTGAGTCTAGGCTCCAACCAAATCATGTGCCCCAAGACAGAAATAGATTCTAAGGGTACCTTGAGTTTTTCTCACCACATGACCTCTTGCCCACAAGAACCCATTGGCCTCAGTCAAGAAATTCCAAATCAACAACAGATTGTACAAGAACAAGTGTTTGACCTTATCCTCAAGAACCAATTCCAAGTCTCACCTTCCAAACTTTTGGGAACCCAATCCCCTGTTTTCACTCCCACTTGCAAAACTTTGCACAGTGGGGGATACTATAAATAAAGGATTCCTCCTCAGTGGTAGCTTGTGCTATTATTGAGTTTAATACCCTCAATAAAGCTAAATTTTACTCAAAACTTAAGTCAACTTTAAACTAGTTAGTCCCTGCCAACTCCCTCCAATCCAAGGAAGATGAACCATCTCATCTTCACAGCTGTGCTTACAGCTTGCCTTGGAATTGCAGGCTATCAACAAGGACCAGAGTTCTTTGGCACCTCACCAGAAGGGCTAGGTCATGATCCTCACTATGACTCTGGATAACTCAGCTCCTCCTACTCTGGTTTCTGGCCTCCCCTGGTATCCCCACATTCCACGCTGTCCATTGTGGTGTACACCTCCATGTACTATGTGTTAACGTACTTTGCTGGGAGCTTTGGAGGATACAACCTCCATGCTAAGGCCTTCCATTGGTTGATGACTATCTATACAAACATCACCACCCTGACTGGCTTCCAATTTGCCAACCTCCTGCCATACCTGCTTCAAGTAGTACCTACTGTAACTGGGTATTACATCCTGCTTCTTGCTTGTTTTTGGTTTCTTCTATTTCCATTTGGTTGGTTTCCCCTTCATTTGTGTTGATTTCCTTTGAAATTTCATTTCTTTTAATTAGTTTGATTGTTTGAGTATTCTTTCTATTGGTTTTTGCAAATTCCCACAGGTTGTAACTTTAACTTTTGAAATCTAACCGCTTGATTATTTCCTTGTGTTCTTTGTTGACCATTGTTCCCAGGCTATTTTTTGCAGTTTTTTTTGCTGGACCAAGGCCCTTCCCTCATTTCCCAGTTGATTTACCACAATTTCCCTTATGTTATGTTCAAGCTTGACCACCTTTTGGAGAGCTGACTCTAATTTGTTGATTAGGCTGTAGATATTTGACATTTTGTTTGAATTACATCAAAAAACTGGTTTTTATAGTACTATCCTCAACACATGAATATTTTTCATCATTATTAATAAATTAAAGAGTATAAATGTAAAGTTATATTAGTATATTGCAATTAGACGTTAACTCTTGATATTTAGACATTGTGTACATAACCCAATGCATTTTGTTTAAAAAATTCACTGTAAACTAGGCCTTTTTCATTGTAATTTATTGAAATGGACTGTGTTTATATTAGAGAGCCATTAATGCTTAGTACAAATATTGATACATAGTGCATTTTACAGCCTGTATATTTACCCATTGGTAATAATTCTGTAAACTTTTCAGTCAGATTTTGCAAGATAATAATAATGTTATGTGTTAACAAATTACTGTTTAACCATTAATTGGCTGACTCTCTTTGCTGTGGCAATTGTTCATTTTCTGATATTTACGCACTAGTATCTAATTGATTGGTATCACATCCAATAGCACAGGCAATAGGAAACATGGTTGCCACCCCAAGACCAGATGTGTTTGGGGTAGCAATCATGTTTCCTATTGCCTGTGCTATTGGATGTGATACCAACCAATTGGATACTAGTGCGTAAATATCAGAAAATGAACAATTGCCACAGCAAAGAAAGTCAGCCAATTAATGGTTAAACAGTAATTTATTAACACATAACATTATATTACCTCACAAAATCTGACTAAAAAGTTTGCAGAATTATTACCAATAGGCAAATATACAGGCTGTAAAATTCACTATGTATCAATATTTGTACTAAGCATTAATGGCTCTCTAATATAAACACAGTCCATTTCAATAAATTACAATGAAAAAGTCCTAGTTTACAGTAAAATTTATTATAAAAAATGCATTGAGTTATGCACACAATGTCTAAATATCAAGAGTTGAAGTCTAATTGCAATATACTAATATAACTTTACATTTATGGTCTTTAAGTTATTAATAATGATGAAAAATATTCATGCAAATAATTATATGTCACTGTATTATATGTATACCATTTTATTAATTATATGGAATGACAATGTTATAAAAAATATATTATTGATTATGAATTGGAAGAAATAATATCAACTTTAATAATTTGTCACAAATAAAAGATTTATTTTTACTCATCAAAGGACAAGAAGGGGAGAGACTGGGCAGAATGTATGTTGCCATCATCTGCGCCTATGAAAGGGACAGCATCAGAGGTAGTGGGGAGGGAATAGGTGGTGATTTGGGAGTCAGGGTTGTAAGGCAGGTGGCTTGATCTTGATGGGGTATTTTGGAGGCAGGTTTTATTGACTGGGAAGAGACAGAAAGAGCTGATTGCTTCAATTGCTCAAATTCTTCTTCTGTCACGTATACGGGCTTGACAAAATGGATGGATTGGTGTGGGGGGAGGCAGGAGTCCTTTCTGGACTTATCACTATCACTTGCATAGAAAATGACAAGATCTGATAAGTCCTGGACAAACACAGAAGAGGAAAGCTCACAACCCTTATCAATTTGGGAGCACAGTTTGTTGTAGGTGGCAGGCTTAAAGAGCCTGAGTGCAGAACCAAAATTAAAGAGACATACATCTGCAAGATGCATGTCAGCGTGGTTGGTGGGGTAGGACCAACAGGTATGACCTGCAGCCACAATTTCCTTGGATGCACACTTGCGCTGCTCCATCTCTGCACTCAGTACAACTGTGTACACTTTTTGCTGTGGCCCACCCCTCTAGCATGGCCTTGAGCTCCGTCTGGTAGGCATACCCATCTGCGGTGTTTGATATTTCTGAGTAATAACTGGCGCCCAATGGGGAAACTGCCAATAAAACACTGACAAAAAAATACAAAATTTGGCTGCGCTTATAGAAGTCAAATTGGATACGCTTTTCTCTAAAGTCTTGGATACAGTAGCTTTAAAAGCTATGGCGACAACCAAAAATACTTCAGATTTAAATGAAATGATTTCAGATTTGAACAAAATCCAAGTTGCGCAAGATTCAGGATTCAAATAATTTAAATATTTTTGGTTAATAGATGAACTGTCAAACAAAAAACAAAATTTCACTAGCTCATTATACAAAATTATATCAAACATCAAGCAGTGTAGTTCAAACTACAAATGAAATGAACTGACGCAACAAGTGAGATGAATGGATGCTATTCTGAAGTATATTATAATCCAATCAGGATTCATATGAGGCACCAACAGAAGGACTAAAATGAAACAAAATTTGAGCAATCTAGAAGCAAGATTCCACAAGCATAAAATAAAATGAACTCACACAAGATGTGTAGTATGAGCAGCCTAAAAGAGAAGCATAACAATTTAACAGCCAATTAATAGCTATCCAATTTAGGAACAGAGGCATTTTATTCATTTTCATGGCTCTAGATTTGTATGAAAGGGTTTTGAGAACCTTCTAAATATGGACTTGAGATTACAATAAGAATAAACCATTAATTTTTAAAATTTCTACTTTTAGTGATTTTATCCTAGGTTTTTTACAATGGTTTTCAACAGCAACATCAACAACAACAAAAGCAGCCAAGCCAGCAGCAGCCAAGCCAGCTTCAATGAAGGCAAGGCTCAGAACGTGGAGGCACCTGTTTACACCCAAGCCTTTGAGGCAGATAACAAGGAAGCTGACCTGTACCTGACCACCGACCCCTGTGGCTTTGACTTGTTCAGTAGTCACATAGTGTCTAGCTCTTCCCCTGCTCCCGTACCCACCCCTGCACAAGCTGCCCACCAACCAACCAATCAGGATGGAAACCTTGATTTGGAACAACTTCCTGTCACCAGCCAACCTGCTCCCCTATAGCCAATCAGGCTTCAGCTCCCCTGGCCCAGCGCCCCAAGTAACAAATCATCACTGCCCAAATTCTTCAGGAAATTGTGGCACTGAATCTACAGGGTCTGTCCTGGGAACAGATTGCTGCCCAGTTGCAATTTACCCAATCTACTGGCATGCAGGAATTCAACAACCTGATGAACAAGGGGAATCTGATTGGGATGGCCAAGAAGCCCAAGAAGGCCCCTAAGTCCCAAATCAATGAGGCATACCCAATAATGCTTGACCTCCTCCAGTGGGATCCCAAGCTTCCCTTGACCCAGGTCCAGAAGCAACTTGCGCACCATGGCATTTGGGTGTCTGAGCGCATGGTGCAGCTCTGGATGTATGGGAAGGTGGCTTCAATATGGGTTCTTACCAATTTTGCTGGCAACCAATGGGATGGTGCTGAGGATTCCCCATATAATCTAGACATCAAATCAACCCTGGTCCAATGCTTGACTAGTCTGTCAGATGATGTCATGTTTGTCTTGTATTATAAGCTACCAACAGCTTTCAACAATTTTGGTGAGCAAGGAAAAGCCACTGCCAAGAATAGAAGGAAGAAGATCAAGAAGGGGATGTTTATTGGTGCATTTCTGGCTGTTTCAGCCAAGGGTTTTGTCTACTATTGGACAAACCCAGATTTCATCAATGGCTACTTGTACAGCCACATCCTTGGTGGATTACTCAACTCCTGGGATGGCTCAAATTTGAAGCATCAGGTTTTCTTGAGCCACCAGATGGAGGATAGCTCCACCACCCTTGAGGCCATCCAGGAACGCAGACACCAGGCCTCAGTGTACCCAGCTGGCCACGCTTGACATCCATCTGGCTGATGTCATGTTCTTCAACATTGGATCCACACTACAGGAGCGCCGCCCTCAGGCTTTCAACAACCTCTATCTTGGGGTCCTTGACCACAATTTTCTCTTTGGCCGCCAAATGGTGGCTGACTTGTTTGCCCAAATTGTCTTCCATGTGAACATGGGCAACCAATCACAGAAGGACAAGCGCCTACCACCTTGTGCCACTGCCACCTACCAGCCCATCCAGCCAATGACAGACAAGGAATACCAACAACAGTATATGGTGGCCATCACACGCAATCCTCCTACCCCTACCCCCGCCATCACCACCCCACCTTCCAGCCCCACCCACCCAATCCCAAACCCCCCAGGCCAGCACTTCCTCAATGTCTTCCTTCTTGCGCTATTCTGCCTACTAGGCATCACTCTTCTCCACCCCATTAAACCCCCTGTTGCCAAACATTTTATTTTTATATTATCTTTATTTTGAATTTCAATTGTTCATGTTCTCTTTGTTTATAGTTGGTTTTATTCTTTATGTTCAGCTTATTTCTATAAAATCGTATATTTACTATGCCATGTATCTATATCCAGAACACAGTTATTTTTAGTACCCAGACACAGCCCCTTGTGGAAATTTTAACAACAATTTGGTGATCAACTAAATTTAAATTAGAAAATTATGTGTTAACTGCTTTTAGATAAAGTTGTTACTGATTCAAATTCAAAACCTTAATGATAAGCTTTAAGCCAATCAGGAGCCAAGTGCTAAAGTGATTGTTATGACATAAAGGGACATTCAATAATTCTTTGGTGTATTTGCAATAATTAATATGATTGGCTGGATGTTTTGCCATTGTATTGCTGTGGCAGTTTGTTGATGGATTAGTGCTAACCCAGCAGCTGATTGGGCACTAGTCCATCAACAACTTGCCACAGCGGCAATGGCATACAATGGCAAAACATCCAGCCAATCATATTAATTATTGCAAATACACCAAAGAATTATTGAATGTCCCTTTATGTCATAACAATCACTTTATCACTTGGCTCCTGATTGGCTTAAAGTTTATCATTAAGATTTTGAATTCAGATCAGTAACAACTTTATCTAAAAACAGTTAACACATAATTTTCTAATTCAAATTTAGCTGATCACCAAATTGTTGTTAATATTTTCACAAGGGGCTGTGCAAAGCGCCAAAAATAATATGGTAATCAAGGAATCAATGCCAACACAAAGCAAACAACACATATTGAGATGAGCGTAAAACATATACAAAATGGGTAAAAAGATGGGATAATGTAGTAAATGGGAAAACAAAAAGGAATAAACAAAAAGGCAAAAGTATCAAAATAATACAGAAATTATTGGGGCAAAAGCTATAAAAACATATGAAAAGGTTAGTAAAAAATCAATGAGAGAATTGGAGAAGCTTTTGAAGGATCTTGACTTGGCAATTGCCAAAATCAAAGACATTGACCGCAAGCAAGGCAAAGTCAAGGCTGCTGTCCTTACAGGGGACAAAATAGACAAGGTGTCCACAAAGGCCCTAATGACCAAAATACCAGACACCCCTGAGAAGACCATCGAGTGCCTTCTCAACATCCAGAAGACGGTGGTTGAGGGCCTCCAATTTAAGGCATACAATCTTTCTGTGCCATCTGTCTGGGTTGACAACCCAGAGATGTATGAACATCTCAAACCTGCCAAGCGTGCCAGAACAGAGGATAAAGAATTGTCCGCACAACTGCTTGCGCCAAGAATGGCCAAGCCTGCTGAAGCTGCCGGCAAGGAGGAAACCCACAAAGGTAATCTAAAAAAATAAAATTAATAAAAACTTTGAAATACTTACCTTTTTTTAGAGAACATTGATGGTGAACTCCGCCAAGCCCTGGTCCCCTTTGTTCCTTCCACATTCTACGCAAACTACACCAATCATGTGGCAAGGCAGCTGTTTCTGTCACCCCCTGTCTTGCAGGAGCTTGAAGACAGGGTCCACGGGTCCTTTCCAATGTTGCAGGAGGCATTGGCTGGGCTGACGCATGGCAAGGGGGCATCCAAGTGGGCAGTTACTGCCTACAAGGATGCCCAACTGGTCCGCCTGGACCCGGTATCCCTCAGTGGAGTTTACTACAGTAAACTCCATTGAGCTTGTTTGGGACGTCCTGGCGACACTCCCATTCAAGAATGTACCAGAGATGGGCCAGGCCCATGCGGCTGCTTGCTTCTGCTACCCCTTGGAGCACACAATTTCTTACCTGCTGGACAACTTTTGGCGCGCGGTGGGAAAATTGGCTGTTGCAGACGCAACAGCCGTCAAGAAGACAAAAATCCTCCTTGCCAACTTTGGGTTGGCCTGGAGTGCCAACAAGACAGGGGTCCCTGCAGCCATGGAGCTGACCTTTGCAAAGACCAAGCATGATAAGAAGATCAGTGTGGTTTTCAATAAATTATGTGAGTTTATGGAAGCCTTTGCTGGGCAAAGGCTTCATCTGGTGGTTTACCTTGGGTATCTCTTCTACTCTGGAATGGGCGCCAGCGTGGAGGATCTTGACAGGGTTCTTCTAGGAATTGACAAGGCCAGGCTCTCCCTGGACGGGAAGAAGGTCCCCTCCTGGGTATGACTTGGTGGATCACGTCATCCAGGACACCCTGGTCCTGGCTGGTATCTACGGGTTTGCAGCCCTGCCAGAGAAGCTGCTCCTCCATTTGCACCTGACCCTACTCCCTTTTACTAGTTACTGTGAATATTTTAATAAGGGTGTATCTACTGTCCACAGTGTGGCGGTGGAGGTTGTGTGGCACCTCCATCTGTGGGGTGGGTACATACAGAAGAACTCACTACAGGCGCTCTTAATAAATTCTCTCTTCCAAATAATTACATTGCAATTTATATTATTTTTATTATAATAAAATTTTCTAATTCTTATTTTAGCAAACAAGATTTGCAGAATATATCCCAGAGAAGGTCTTAATAAAAGCATAATAATATATTTCAATAAAATCTACTTCTGATTTGTACACTTTACATTTAACTTTTTTTGATTATTATATTTATTTGCCAAAAGTGATATTAATGGGTTTGCGTAATCCAGTATCAAGCGTTTGGGATACCCTTAGATGACACAATAAAAAATGATTATTAAATAAATAAATTACTAACCTTCATTGATTGTCCTGCTGAATGTGATTGCAGGCTTGGAAACATCTAAATATAAAATGATAATTAATAAATCTTGAATAGTAAATTAGAGAATATAAAAAAATTGGACACACTAAGCCTTTAATTGATTGGCTGTTTGGCTAGGCACGCGGGGATGAACAAATCAGTGTGGCCATAGAATTTGGCCACTGTCTCAGCTGGAAGGGTGTGGATCCTGGCCTGCAGCAAATTAAAGAGGTCCTTGGTCCCAGTTGGGGTTCCTTGCTTGACAACTCACTTGAGCCACCCAAAGACTTCCTTGATGGGATTTAGGAAGGGCAAATAAGCAGGGAGGAAGAGAAGGCGCAAATTTGCTGTGGCCAATTGCTGGGGGCCCACTGCGCTGTTGGTGTCAATCATTGGGAATTCCTCTAGAATGTCAGCCACTTTGTGGAGACCAACATTGTCCAACACAATGACGTTGGTGAAGCCCGGGCTTGTGCGCCTCAGGTGCTCCTGGACCAATTGGAGAAATGATAAAAAGGTACAGCTGTTGTGGAAGCCCAGTATCATTTGGTATAGCTCAACCCCCTTTGGACTGAGGAGAGCCACCATCGAATAGGCTGTGGCGCGGACTGCAGCATGCCAAGCCATCCCGTCATTTGAGCCTTTGGGGACATAGCCATATGCATTGTGCATAGACAAGGCAAATGCTGATTTGTCAATATAGTTAAATTTGACTGTCCCCTTGGCTTTGAGGGCAGTGTACGCCTCTGCGTAGTTTTTCCAGGTCTGCAATGTTGGTTGGGCTATTCCAATTGTACAGAGATACCCTAAGCTTTTTCCAGGAAAAGTGCATCTTCTTCAGCAGATGATAGTAAAAGGAAATGGAAGCCTCAACCCCAAAAGTGGACTTGACCATTGCCTGTATATTTGCCAGTTCAAGATGGCAGTCCTGGGTGATCCACTGGCGGATTGCCCATTTGTGCTCCTTGGTGAGCATGGTGGAAACGTGCATGGACTTCTCCGTGGCAAGGACTTGATCCATGTTAATGAACTTGTTGAAGGTCTTGGAGGCGTACTTGGGATCCACTCCAACAAGGGCCGCAGCTGCCTTGTAATTGCCTAATTCACACATTAGCTTAAGCAGGATGATGTGTTTAATATCAGGGATGCGCTTCTGGACAGGCTTTTTAGCGGTGGGGATTGACTTGTTGGCATTGGGCACAACACAGGGCATGAGCACCTTGGTGTAAAACGCAGCAACTTTCTTCAACACTAACTGCCCCTCATCAGTTCTGAAGAACTCAGGCTCCTTGTCCTCTTCCTGATTGCCATCACTGACGTAGGGCTTGTAGCTAGTATCAAGTACAGGCTTCACCTTCTCCAGCATGGCTGAAGGGACCAACTCTTGCCGGTACACAACGTCAAACACATACAAAGTAAGTTCTACCTCCTTGTTTCTAACTTTCTTTGTAGTGGTGACCTTGGTGGGCTTCTGGGTCAGCTTTGGGACCCAAGGGTTGATGCTCTGCACCCTAGCAGCTTGTGCTCCTTGAACTGGCTGTGTCAGTGCAGCGTCACTATGGAACTCTCCTCTCCCGTCTCCTTCTTGAGTAGGCACTTGGGTTGCACTAACTCTATTCTTTGACCCGCAGGGACAACTGCAACTGCGGCGCACAACAGGTGTATTGGTACTCTGGTGTTGTGTTCCTTCCATTTCAAAATTTAATAAAATATTAAATAAATTTCAATTAAGTTACTCCCTAATTTTAATTTTTGCTTTTATCTGAATATGGATATTTAATTAGAGTTTTTCCACCCCATATCCCAATTATAGATTTTTTATTTCTTAATTAGTTGTTTCTGGTTTACAACGCCCATTTTAGAATACCTGAAATAATTTCCACCCATTTTCCCAGATTTTACTGCCAAATTAAGCACCCAACACAATATTTTTAAAATTTATGTCTCAGATTATGTGTCTTATTTTAAATACCTTGGTATCATTCATGATTACAATCCATTGTACACACTGAGTGAGTGATTTTGTTTACATAGTGAGTTGCTATTGTGTTTTGTTTGTGGATTGAGTTTTGACTCACCTTTCTTGGGTGTATTTTGTCACCAATTCACATAGTAAACATATGTACACCAAAAGTCAACTCACACCATTTTTTTGTGAATCAATGTATTTCAGATTGTATTTTGAATGGTTTTGCTTTGCCTGTGAGCCCTTTGTTGCTGTGTTGACTCATTTTTCCCATTAATGCCAATAAACCCTGTAAACAGAGTGTATATTTTAGCCTGAGAGTTGGATTTTGTTCAAATCTGAAATCATCTCTGTTTAAATCTGAAGGATTTTTGGTTGTCACCATAGCTTTTAAAACTACCGTACTTGCTGAAATCTTGGCATATGACAGGAAGATTGCATAATTATAGGCCCTCATCATCCTCCCTTTAATAAAATTGATGATGGTTGAATTGTATGGGTTGGTATCCACCAAACTGGGGCCACCAAGAACCTGATTGGATAGTATTCTAGCAGCAATCACAACTCTGTGCATCCATAAATTCACTGTTCTCTTATTGGTGAATATGTTGTGGAGTCCCAGCAGGAGAAGTACCTGAACCAGGGGCATCCACAGGTCACATTCCATAATGGCTATCATAAGGGGATGGGCTGTGTCATCTTTGGTCAAAGTACGGGCACCAGTTGGGGTCTTCTTGGTAGGGTGCTACAATTGGTGTGGGCTTGCAGGGTTGCAGCCACAGTGGACTTTGAAAAACCCATTTTGGCTGCAATTTCCCCAAGGGACATAAGCATCCCTTGCTTTTTAACCATTTCAATAACAATCTCTGGAGTGATTAATTTTCTTCTGTATCTTGTAGGCTGATTGGCTGGAGGTGGGGTGTGTTTGCCTTGAGAACCAGACAATGCCATCTGATTGGCTATTTCTGGCTTCTGGCTTCCATTGGTGGCCTCATGGCTCACTTGGTCAATTCTGGATGCTAGTGTTGCTGTATGATTCAGTTTAGCAGCTGCCTGTGTGTGATGGGCAAACAGAGCCATGCTTGAGGACGCAGGAGAAAGAACACACTCCTGGGTGGTGCTTGCAGAGGGGCCTGTGGGTTGGGAGTGGTCATAGAGGGAGGTTCATTATTAGAAGACCCAGTGTAGCCCTGCATGATTTTGTCAAGGCCAGGGAACAGCTTGTTGACTTGGTTGGTGTTAGAAAAAGACATAATAAATTTTATTAAAAAACTTAAACTCAAAAATAGGAGTGTATATTTTAGTCAATTTTATTGTTAAATATGTTAATTTTGTGAATAGTAGGATCTAAATTTTAGCTGCACTAAAATGGAATATGGTGATTTTTGAGAATGCCTGTGCTTCCTAAAAGGATCAGCATAAATCCACTCTAGATCCTTTAACATCCTTTTTGAGACACCCATAAATTATATTTATTTCAAATTCCTTGCAATTATGATTTGAAATTTGGTTCTTGGATTTGAAAATCCCGCAATTTCAGATCTGTTAATTTTTACATGATGTCTATGATTTTTTTGACATACAGGAAATATTAAATTGTACATAAGAATCCTGCATTTCTGATTCATGTATCCTGCATTTGTTTGCTGAGTTTTGTCTTTTGTTAGTTGAGTTATCTGCTTGAGGGATTTGAAATTTGCCAATTTAAATAAAGCAAAAAAAAGTTGAACTATATGGTTAATTTTATTAAATATTTTATTTTTCACTCAGCTGAGTTGCCTGCAAAAGTGATTTGAAATTTGGACCAAGGATTTGACAATCCCGCATTTTTACATTCAGGTTCTGAATTTACAGTAGTAAAATGAGAAATAACTGCTTGTTTCTACTTATTCTTTATTAATTAAGGTATATCTTTATTGCATTTTTGGAATTTTTGGGTTACTTTAGCATACTATAGTTGTATAGATTATTTTTTCATTAAAATTTTTCAGTGCATAAAGTACTTTTACTTAAAAAAGTGTTAACTTCCAGGAGTTGATCAGATGAAAACCCAAATTCTCACTTTACTTAATAGTCAACTAACAGGGACTTGATTTCACCACAGTTGCCCAAAATTAGATTAGATCAAAGCCAAATCTACTCAACTAAGACCATAATCAACTGATTTTAGAGAAAAGGTAAAAATTGATGAATTTATATCAAATTCTAATGGATATTGCAAGGTCTTGTCCAGCAGGGAACAAGGAATATAGATAAAAAGCATATACAGCTACTGGATTTAGGTTTAAAAGATTGAGAAAAGCTGGTACAGTTTGAAAAAGAACCTTGCATGTAATTGCTAACAACTTATAGTTGGTTACATGAGGAGATAAAGTGTGTAAAACACCTAGAATAAGAACATAAAACAAGTTATTGACTGATTTCTGGGTGGTAACCAAAGGTGTGTCTATGTTGGGGAAATTGTCATGTGCATAATTTGTTAAAAACTATAACCATTGGCTATAAATTTAATAGAAATAAAAGTAAATCAGTAGTTTTCTGATTTACCACTTCTATTTAATAAATCTTTGAGAAAAAAATCTTTTGAATCTAACTCTAGAAGAAGTAAAAGAATCAAATTCTAAACAGAAAGGAGTTTTAAAGTAATAAAATCAAAAGTAAGATTTTAAAATGAAACCTAATTTGTAAGAAAATCAGAGCTTAAATTTTAAGGTTTAAAGGTAATTTTAAAGCTAATTTTGAAATGATTTTTAAAGAAAACAATTTTAAAGTAATTTTAAATAATATTTGAAGCTAAAAATATATGAGTTAGGCAAGCAACTAGAATTTTTACTTACTGCTTACTCTAAGTGATCTTTATTTATATAGTTGTGAAATTCAGTGATAACCTGAAGTGTTTCATGACTGCAAGTAGAGAATATAGGAGTATAGCAACTGTTTTTAAACGTTTTGAGCTTTGGTATAGCTTTTTGAGGTCCAACAGTGCTTAAGCAGCTGTTTTGGAGCCCAAAAAGCAAAAATAGTGAGCTAATATCTATAGATATAAACTAAGAAACAGAATTTGTTTAAAAAATGAAGGCATAGGCAAAAAAAATGAAAGGTAACATTTGACTTTGAAAATACTAACTTTAACTTAGGAGTCTTAAAAAAATGAGCCAAAATTAAAAATTAATAATTCTAGATCATGACAGATCTGGTTTTTATTTTATTTCATTTGGAGTTCATTGGTTCTTCTTCAGCTGAGTGTACTCTTCTTTAGGAAAATTAATTTTGTTTATCTCTGCAGCTATGAAACCTACTATATCACATAAAATCTTCCTGTGGCTTTCAAAAATTATTCTCTGTTGTAAAATTCCTGGGCTGTATGGGGAAATTCTGGCTTTTCTAGCTCTCTTTTCAGAATTTCACCTCTGCTTATATATTTTTGCTATTGGTTTATTTATCCTTTAAAGTGCTATAGCTCATCATGACATTTGTGAGGGCAGTGTTGGTTCCTCAACATAATGGAACTATACCAAGCGACCTCAAATGCAAAGGTGAACGTGGAAAAGACAACAGTGATCAAATGTGGGTCACCACGTTATCAACCTCCCATTGGATATTATCCCAGCCCCCCAGGTCAAGTCTTCTGACATCTGGGGATCTTGTTCACAGATTGTGGTATTGCAATGAATGAAATGAAATCCAAATTAATCTCTGACCTGGTGAATCAAATGAGTAAATGGAAATACAAACTATTTGATCTGGACGCAAAGATACAAGCACTCAATATCTTTATATACTCCAAACTTCGGTATGCAGCCCACATTGTCTCCTTTACAAAATTTTTGAAAAAAAGGTAGATAAAATCACCAGAACCTTTTTATGGGGCAGCCCACAAAAGGCCCCTATTGGCCTACACCATCTTTATCCCCCAAAGATGTCTGGCGCTCTTGGCCTCCAAGAAGTGGCTGTCAAGGCAAAACACATGTGGGCCAAAGGATTCCTTGACTCAATTGAAGTATACTTCCGCAGCCCAGCATTGGGAAGGGCTTTCGATATGATGGCTTCCGTTTCCAAAGAACCATTCACAACCAACGCTCTTTGCTTATCAATGCCCAAACACAAAAGGCTCCATACCAAGGCCTCCTGCCCGCCGTTTTGGAAGGAAGCATGGAGAACACTAAGACAAGGCAAATAGTCAATTAACGCAAGTGAGCTCTCTAGCAACAATAGAGCAAAGCTCAGAGCCTTTGACATATTCTATTGCAACACAAACATAAACCTAGAAAAAGGCAGGGTCTCAATAGAGATTGCTAAGACAAAATATCCATCTTTCATAAAGGGTATGGAAACAGATGCAGACACATTTCAAGACGTTTGCAAAAGCTCCCCCAGGCCTGAACACCTAAGACTATTTATATATTGGTCACAGGAAGGTCAAGACATATCAATTGCACTGCGTGACTTCATCAATAGCATGCACTGCAGACTTGTGGAGTCCAAACACAGAACTAAAACATAGAAAATAATGAATCAAGCCTTCAAAACTGATACACACAGTGGCACAAATTACCCATATAAAGGGTGTACTTTTTGCGGGAATGACACAGCCAGTGTGGACCACAGATACTTCATATGTCCAGCCAGCCAAGCCGTGTGGAAGCTCATATACAAGGCTATAGGGATCACTAAACCAACATCTCATACAGAAGACATTTTCTTCTGCAAGACACTCCATAGCTTCCCATTTCAACTCAGGTCAATCCTCTACCACAGTGCCTTGTGGACTATCCATAATGCCTGTAAAGCAATGGTATACAAAAGTAGGCCTATGGTTCCCTGACTAATAGTGATGGGTTTTAAATCTATTGTGGAATCAATGTTGGATAGAATATCAAAGTTTTCCAAACTTATCCCTGGAGGGAAAAACCAGGTTAAAGCTGTACTTGATAAACAATCTTTAGTGTAAAAATATTTCAATTTGGGCTGCCTAGCTTTCAGTTGACACCTGACTCTAAGTTCTGTCTCAGGATGAGTCTTTTCTGTATCAGGCAACCCCAGATGATGATCCCCCTTGTCCCCCCCCCCCCCCCAAAAAAAATTCTCTCAATAAAAATTTTACCAAAAAAAATTGTGAGGGCAGTTTTGGTTGGCTTGCTGATATTATTGTTGCAGAAGAGGAATACTTTCTTCTTTAGTTGTAGTTATATTTGAAGCCCTGGTGTTATCACTTGGGTGTTTAGGGCTTGGAGGGAGCATTCTATGCCTGCTTCTCTATTTCTGCTTTTTTATATGCCTTATAGATTAGTGAAGTTATTAAGTTCTAGGTGATACATTACAAGGTATTTGTTTTTCTTCTAATAATTGAGCTGCAGAAAAAGATTTCCAAAAAACTATAGATTGATGAACAGGCCAGTTAATTTCTTCATGGGCTTGGGTGTTTTCCTCTAATGGTAATGTTTGGATAAGACTTTGTCCTTGTTTTTATATAATCATAGAAGTGTTGTTTAATAAAAGCTGTGTCAGAAAGTTAGTTCCATTTTTATTCTTTGTATGTGTTTTTTATGTCACTTATCATCAGGCTCCTGTGTTGTGGGCCAACATTAGTTTATCTTTATTTTTGTATGTTGATAGGTGTAAGGTCTTGCCCAAGATGGGCCAAGCTATGAACCAAAGCAAAAAATCCATTTGGATTTAAGTTTTCAAGGTAAAAAATGCTGAAAAAAATTGGGAAAGTAAATCATTAGACCCAGCTACAAGTTTATATTAATCAAATTATAAAATATGTGTGTAAAATTCTGAGACATATGAGATAAGCTAGTGTTTTAAATAGTGACCCATTGGTAATCCAAGGAAAATCAATATTGGGATATTCACTCTCAGAATAGATATAAATATTGCTGATTGATAGTGCTTTAAATTTGAAAAACTTGGAAAATAATTAAACCCCTTGCTGTTGAATCATTTGAGAATAAATGTCAGAGAACCAACCTGTATCTGCCAGCTTGCTAGCATTTGGGAACTGGCAGGTTGCAGACTGGGTGGGCAGAGCCCGCCAAAAGATTGGTGCTAAATTAATGAGGTAGGACATTGACTTGCTCATCCATGACTACAGGCCAGCGGCAGGAACAATAGTATCTATTACTCCTGTGAGAGTAATAGATACAATCCTAAATAGCTTAAGGATATGGTCCAGGGGAAGCTCAGTGGTAGATGCAGGCATTGTTTTGGGGGTGACAGGTGGTTCTATGTCTAATTAGTAGGTATGGAGGAATTTGTATTTATCTCTGAACAAGCAGGACTCAGTAACTTGTCAAGGACCCTTCCAGCTGTATCTGGTTAACTCTTTAGTTTGGGCCAAGAGATCCTGTGCTAATATCTTGTCTGAGATTTAATCCTTGTACTTGGACTTCAAGGGGTATTCTGTAAAATAGACAGGACCAAATGGAGCACCTGGAAGACAATATGTAGCTGGCAGGTTGGCAGGAGGATCAGATGATTTTTGAGTTAACTGGTAGATGACAAGGATAAAATACAGCAACAGTTGGGGGAACCAATATCTCATAAACTTTATTTTAAAATGACAATGGGGATTGATCTTGGCCTGGCAGGTACTTATACCACGCTTTCAGACTTCATTTTCTGATTGGGTTTCTTGAGCTTGGGTGGGTTGGAATTGGGGGTCTTAGATGGCAGGTTGCCACTGGCTGCTTTGGGATAAGAAGACTTCAAATCCTTCTGTTTGGCAACTTGGGTGTTGGTGTAAGGTCTTACCCATAGTGGTGCAAGGCTATAAACTAAAGCGTGTAAAGCATTAGGGTAAGATTCAGAAGATATAAAAAGGTAGGTGCCGTCTGTAATATAATTTTACAGAATCCTGTTAAGAACTTATACTGGGTTACAAAAGGAGTGATAGAGTTTAAAACCCCTAAGAAAAGAAGATAGAATGAGCGTTTGATAGTGAACAATTTGTAACTAAGGGAATGTTTATATTGGGATACTCTCCATCAGCAAACTGGTATATATAACTATTAAAATATTCCTTAAGAGAAAATAATGGATGCAACAAGCCTAAGGCTTGTTGTTTTACAACTTCCATTAATTTGGCTAAGGAGAAAAAAAAGAAAAGAAGAAAACATAGAATTAATTACTTAAAATTGAAATTCCTAAAATTTAAGATCTGAAGTTTTAAAAATTGATAAAGATTGAAGATAATAAATCACTTAGAATTTTGGCTTAAAGCCTACTCTTCAAAAGCTCTTTATTTATAGGAAAACTTTCCCAGTTGAGAATATGATAGTCAAGGAGAAAGCAGCCAAGAACAGAAGCAAACTGGAGAAAGTTGGAAAAAACTGGAGTGGAAGGGGAAAACAGAAGCCCAGGAGAGACTGCAGATCAGCCCGTAAGCTGGGGAAGGAGCAGGCGCTTACGCAAGAGTAATTGCAAAAGGTAAAATAAAGATAGAAATCTTCTAACTTGAAGTAGAAAAATATAAAACTATTAAATAGCAAAAGAAGCTGAAGACAACAACAACTCAAATGCAAATTGATGTAAAAACAAGGTAAATTATATTAAAATACTAAAATATTAACCCTTAATTTAAAATTCCAATATTTAAAAATATAGAAAGACTAAATCAAGCAAAAACAATAAATATAGTAATTTAAAGAGCCTGCCCTTTGGGCAGGGCATGACAGTTGGGTGGGTATTTGGGTTCAGTGCCACTTCCTGTGCTTTGAGGGAGTTCATAAAAACTCCCATTGGTGAACTTGTGTATTTCACTGAACAAACTGTTGGCATCCAGAGTATTGGCACCTTGGGGAAACTCCCAGTATCTCACACTGGTAGTTTGCTTGCAAACCCCTGCAGTGTAGTTAAGTATTTGAGTCCTGGTAGGTTGACAACAACTTAATAAATTGGTTGTGGGCTGTCAGATTCTCAGCCTTTAAACTGGCAGTCTGTGAAGTGCTTTGTTCAGGGGTTGTGTCAGAAATATTCCTGACATTAACCAAATTTCTGTCAAAACACTAAGTTGGGAAAAGATAGAAAATGCCAAGCCAAGAAATGCACAATTTGATTTGGATTTTCCCCCATTGATTGGGGGAAATAAAATTAAAATTAAGATTGAAACAGGACTTGGCCAGCCCCAGAATGATTTATCATCTGGGCAGGCGCCCGCCATGCCCGCCAGCACCCTCTGCCAGCCAGCCACCAGTGGACCTCCTGCCACCCAGTCAGTTGCCAGCGGGCCTCCTGCTAGCCTCTGACCCACCTTCCAGTCCCCACTCCCCAGCCAATTGAAACCCCCCCCCATTCACCACAGCCAATCATAAAAGTCCCTGGTTATAGGGCCTGATTTAGAAAAGAATCTCTGCCCTCCAGAAGAAGGGCAAACTCAAGCCTCAGGTTTTAGCAACAATTCTACCCACAACCAATGGAATTCTGAACCCCAAATCACATGGTTGAGTCCAGACCCCAACCAAACCATGCCTTCTAAAACAAAAATAGATTTTGGGAGTCCATGAGTCTTTGTCACCACCTGACCCCATGCCCAGAAGAAATCATTGGTTCCAGTCAAGAATGGTCAAACCAACAACAGATTGCCAAAGAAAAAGGGTTTGGTCATCTTCCCAAACCCTGACTCCCACTTGCATCCTCTAAACTTTTGGGATCTCCCATTCCCTGTTTTCACTCCCACTTTCAAAACTTTGCACAGTGGAAAGCACTATAAATAAAATATCACTCCTCAGTAATAGCTTGTGCTATTATTGAGTTTGATACCCTCAATAAAGCTAGTTTTCAAATCTCAATCTCCAAGATCAACTCTTAGTTAGATTACCTCCACCTACAACCTCCAATCCAGGGAAGATGAACCACTTTGTCTTCACAGCTGTGCTTACAGCTTGCCTTGGGATTGGAGGATATCAAAAGGAACCAGGGACCTTTGGGCCTTTGACAGAAGGGTTAGGCTGCAACTATCACTATGACCCTGGGCAGCTCAACTCTTCAGATAGTGGTTCTTGGCCTCCTCTTGTATCACCTCACTCTACCATGTCCATTGCAGTATATACCTCCCTGTACTACGTGCTGACCTACTTCACAGGACGCTTTGGGAGATACAACATCCACATCAAAGTATTCTGGTGGCTGATGACCATTTATCCAATTGTCACTGCCTTGACTGGGTTCCAGTTTTCCAACTTCCAGCTATATCTTCTTCAAGTAGTACCAAAAATGTTTGGGTATCACAGGTTGACCCTGGTTTCATACTTTGGGATTCAGGTACGTTCAAATTGTAATTCCTGAAAATAAAGATAATCTTAGACTAAAGCTTGACTAAAAATAAGGATTTTAAAGAGCTTAAGATTGATTGGATTCTGAAGAATAATAAGTGTGGCAGGAAAAGCTTAGAATTTCAGCTGTTGGCTTACCATAGCTTTATTGTTTATAAAGATAAAATTAGGGGAGTTGGTTTGATAATTAAGATTTGAAATAACTCTCTAAAAATTTAATCCAAATGTAACAATTGAGAAAAAATTTCTAACTGAAGTGATTGGGAGAAAGTGCACAACTGTGTATTCTTTTGAAATATGGTCCAAATACAGCTTGTCAGTATTTTGGGATATTGACTACTTAACAGATTCAACCAATTAACGCAGGCCAGCTGTCTTCACTCTTAGGAATGGTTTTAACAGAATAACACGGGCTGTGGGATCAATAAATCAACAACCAAGTCATATCCTGACATCAACAAATTCATGCATTACAATTAATGAATGGAACATGAAATTACTGCTCATTAATTAGTTTCTGACTACAAGCACCTCAATATGCACCATATAATAATTACTATTCTAAACTTTAATTATATCCTAGAACAAGGGCCATCATATGGGTCATCATCTGAAACACTTCTAGAAGAGTTCACTATGGACTGGGCTGTCAGGTCAAACACTCTAAGATAAAAGGCCCTGAGTCTATTGTATTAGAGTAGCTCTGATTAGGTATAGTGTATTATAACAATCATCTCTGTGAACTAGTAACCAACAGCTAGCTAGCCCTGGATAGTGGCCCAGGAAGACAACTTATTCAGTTGGTTCAGTGATTCAGGTGTGTGGTGTGTCTAGAGAAAACACTATAAACCAAAGAAGTCAGCAAGTGAGCTTTCACCAAAATCCACCCAGAAAAGACTGGGGCTCCTGCCTTGTTGCCCTAATGCTACTTCAGTCTCTAATTAGCGTTGTAAGCTAACTTGGAAAAGCACAGGCAGGCAGGCTGCCTTAAAGCCAGTCCATTAAAATAAAAGACTGATGATTCTGTACTGACTTGATGATTGATACAAGTTCTATTTACTTAATGTTATCCTCTCTTAGGCTTATTAGTAGAGAAAAAGATGATACTACTATCATAAAGTATAATTACCTATAGTAAAATATAGAGACAATAACTATGAACCTATATCCAGAAGTAGGAAGAACATCCCAAATCCTTTGGTCCTTGGGCATTGTCAGACTTGCTGCTTCTGATGAAAACAAATAAGCCAAACCACATATTACACCAAAGTCACAGGTTCTCTGTACTTTCTTAATGTTAGAAGACTTAGGAGATCATCTGTTGGATGATAAAAACCACAGTCTGCAGATTTCTGAAACATCTGAAAAGGAAATAAATTGAATAAAAACAGTTATGAGAGACCTGAAAAAGACTTTTGAAGTGAAATTTGAAGGTAAGTGGTTCAAGTTTTGAACTTGAATTGACCTAATCATTTAAACTAGAAAGCTGAAGCCTGAAAAGGAGAGATTTTTTGGGCACCTGAAAGAAGCCTTGAAAAATAAAGCAGTAAAATTAGCTAGTGATAAGGAAAATATCTGATAGAATATGTGCATTTAAAGGATAGTAGATCTCACAGTGTAGGGTATTCAGCTTATGATACACCTTCTTTGATGCTAACATAGATTTTTATTTTACAATATGTGCAAAGAAAATGAAGATCTTGCCAAATATGGGATAGAATGAGAGAATTGACCCAAGCTATCAATAACATACATTTGTTGCTTTAGAAGAGTTACAAAAAGTGGGAAAAAATATTTATACTGTTTGACAGCTTTATTAAAAAACAAGAAATTGTTTAGTTTGAAATATAGTCTTTGGGAAGAAAAGTGTCCTCTTAGAAGAGACACTGTTTTTAAGCCAAATTTTTGGGCTCCTTATTTGGTATTTATTGACTGTAAGGCCTCAGCTGGTAAAGCTGGCTTAATATTTCAGAGCTTTGGAGTTTTAGACAAATGAGTTAAAAAATGTTTTTTGATTAAGTTAAAGTCTTCTCAGGAAGTTGACCCTGATGTTTTGAAAATCTTATATTAAACAGTTAGTTGCTATAGTATCTATCATTGAATAAATCACTCTATTATATTAACTTTATAAATAATTTATAAATTGACAGTATTACCTTTTTAGATTCTGACCTTAGAGTAAAAAATATTCCCAGAATACTTTGTGACATCTACAGTTATTAAAAAGTGTCTCAGAGCCTTGTTTAAGAAAACTATCTAGACTCATCATAATCCAGAGCTATAATTCATAACTTGTTAAGGGGTATGAGAATATCAGCTAGCATGGTGAAGTAGAGTAAGAGCTTTTAATAATCAATTAAATGAAAAATATGCACCCAAATAAGAATGATATTGCCAATGAGAAGAAGACAGAGCACATTTACTTTGAGATGATAACATTTAAATAGAGAATATAGCAAAATAAAGCATATCACAATGCAGAGGTATAAGAGAACAGCTTTGATTTAACTCACAGTCAAGGACTCAGCAGCATAGATAGGTTCATACTCAATTTTGCAAGTTTCAGGAATTATTTCAGCTGGAGGAGAAATATTTATGGAAATTTGTGGTGGCAAAATGCAGAGTATAACAAGCTGTTTATTAAAAATCTTATGAGAAGGCATCAGAATAAATAAGTCATGAAGAAAGATATTTTATTGAATTCAAAATATAAAACTACCAAGGTGGTTTGTTGAAATTTGTGGTTCTTAAAGCCTTTGGGATATATCTTAATGAGGTGGCCTCCTTGTGTTTGGTATTTTCCAGCTTACAGAACCAACATTGGTGGTATCTGTAAGATGTTAAATCTTTCTCTTGGAGGATTTGGTTTGAAGATCAAAGGATTCAGGGTGAAAAAATTGAGTACAGGGCATATGTGCCCTGCTTGGACTTGATTCTCTTTGCAATTACCCACTTGCAATCATTTATTAGATTTAAAACTGTGATTACTGCAAACAGGCGGGGCTTTGAAGCCTGTTTTTCTGGGTGGCAATGCTTTGGCCTAGTCACACTGGGAAAACTATGTCTGTGACACCAGAAGAATACTATAATTTTAAAACAGATATGGCTATAACAGGTATGCTATACCATGGCCCCAGTCATAACAATATCTGGCAAGTGCTCAGGATTTGGAATTTTATGCTGGAACTTCTAACAAGAGCCCTGTATTTTGAATCAGGGCAGTTAAAATCCCAGAATCCTTCTTAGCCAGTTAGAATAAATGGTAGGTTTCAAGATTTAATCATGATTGAGAAAACCAAGAGGCCATAGGTACGTTAATATTATGGTTTAGAAGTAGGGCTGCAGCAGATGAAGAATGATGTGTTTTAGGATTTTAGATCCCCTAGCTTAGGAGAATTCAAAATTTATGGGAACTGACAGGAAGCCAGGCATAAGTAGAGGCATTAGTTGACTCAGGATGGAGTACAGCCAGGCCAGTGGGTAATGCCCACCATAGAATGGGTGCTAACTTGATAATATAGGATACAGATTGCCCAAGCAAAGACCAGGGCCCTGAGTTGGGCACCATAAAGTCTATCACTCCTGTCAAAGTAATATAGAGTACTCCAAACAGTTGAGTGCACGTGGTCTTGGCGGCAGTGAGGGGTTCCACTGGACAGTCAGGTTGCAGGGTTAAGGGTGGAGTCATGGAGACAAAGTATGCAGGCAGATAATTGTACTTGTCTTTGAACAATAAGGGCGGCACCTTGTAGTACTTTCCTTTTTGTCCTATGTATTTGGTTCCTCTGATCCTTTTCAAGGGATTGGCAATGAGGATGATCTCCAAGTTAAACTCTGAGTAGGTGGGGTTGGGCGGGTATTTGGTAAAATGCACAGGTCCAAAGGGGGCTCCAGGGGACAGTATAGTGCCTGAGGCAGGTTGGCAGGTTGGTCTCTAGAGGGGGTGGTTAACTGATTGTTTACTTGGCTGGAGTTGAGATGAAAGATCACTAAGACTAGATAAGGTAGGATTTGCTCAGACCAAAGGTTCATAAAACTTTATTATTGAAAATGATGATGAGGTCATCCCCATACCGCCAGGGTTCTTATACCTGGTGGTTTTGCTTCTTTGGTTTTTGTGGGCTTCAGGCCTGTGGAAAATTCACTGGCAGGGCATGAATCTTGGCTATGGGTTTTGAGGGCAGCTGATCCTGGTTGGGATTGCTCTGATGAACAGAAGTGGCAATGCTTTGTTCTGCCACTGCTGTTCACCATATCACCTGAGCAGTTCAATTGTACTATCCATTCTGGATGGAAGACTGGCAGTAGCTGATGATCATTGGCAGGGCTAGCAGTGGGCCTTGTTTTAACCTCCTTAAGGCAAGCTACAACCTCTGCATAGGTCTGAATCTTTGGTGGTACAAGATTGGCAGCAATCTGATGATCATTTGGGGAATCATCTTTAAGAGTCTGGCGTGTATCAGAGTAATTTGACAACTTGGGTCTGCAACTTAGCAAGTTGGCGGGTTCCTGTCCATCTTGGGTGACTCAATTAGCCTTTGGAGGGTCAGGATTCAATTCTGGAGTTTCTAATTTTGATTTTGAACTTCCAGTCTCAACACTTGGTAGGCTGGCAGGCTCCCATTCCTCCTGATTGGGGCAAGGCATTTCTGGCAAGCCAGGGTTTGGCCCAACTGGCAGTCTGGCTGGCTCCTGTCTACCCTGGTTGTCACAAGGCTTTTTCTGAGGCCCAGGGTTTGATTCCTGGGGTTTCAATACAAGTATTGAAATGCCATTCATGACAGGAACAGATTTAGAGAGAAAGAATATTTTCCTCTGAAATCCAGCGCCACCTGCCTGGCGTTGGGTGAATTTCCAGGCTGAAACCAAGGAGATCAAAAAGATATATAAAATAAGTTTTAAAGCAACTTTTTAATTTGAAACTTTATTATTTTTTAAAAAATATCTGAACCAAGCAGATTGATTGAAGCTAACCCTTTAGCATCAAGATCCAAAAACAGATCTCACATCACTAGGTCTGTGGCGGATTAAAAACGCAATGACTACAGGAAATCCTGTAATTGGCTCATCCAAGCCATCTTTTTGTAGTGTAGATTTCCCATATCAGGGGGATCCAATTTTTTTTAAAAAAAGGTTAAATATGGCTTTCTTTTTTCCAGAAGAGCCAGGTTTGATATATTTTTTAGTAATTTTTTATTTTTGAAGCAAATTTGGATTTTAATTCTTATACTTTTATAATTTTAAAATTTGGTAGAAAAAATTTAATTTTATTTTAAAAAAATCCAAAAAAACATCCTCTGTTGATGTGTACAGCTATGATTCCAGAAAAATTGTAGCCAGTACAATTTTCCAGAATCATTTCCAGATCTGATGTGAATGGCTGCTTTTTTAAAAAGCAGTGTGATGTAACGGATCACATTAGGATAATTTCAGTTAGTTCACAACTGAAACGCCTGATTATCTGATAATCATAACAATCAAACAGATTGTCTCAACTGATGGTTTATCAATTGTTCAGCACAGTATATAAACTGGCAAATACTTAATAAATCAGTTATCCAAGTTTCCAATTCATGTGTTTCTCTATTCTAGTGGTTATTATTTTTAAAAATAACTTTATTTAAAGTTTGGAACGACGGTAGAAAAGAACCACAGCTTAAGGGAATTGAGGGATAGGAGGGTCAATTTAATGTTATCACATCACTTATTGGATTGTTCGGTCGATCCTGGTTGGAAATCCAACTACAGGTAGGGTCCAATGAATCACCATTACATCATACTGGGGGGGCAAATTTATTCTAGTGGTTAATAGCAATAATGTGATTTATGTCCCATATTTGCATTCTGATGACACACATGAATTTGTAAAACCCCATGCCCGTTGAACCTCAGGTATGTAATGTAGCTAAACAGGATAGTTACATTACACTGATATGAATGGCTGCTTTTTTAAAAAGCAGCCATCATTTCATATCTGCCGCAGCCCTATTTAGAAGCCACCATTCATCCGAAAGATACCCGCAGCCAATGGATAAGATATGATGCCGAATTGAGGCAGTGGTTGATTTGCTACTTTTGAGGATGAGGCTATTGAAAATCTTGGTTGAAATAAGTTATTTGTTTCTAAAGCAAATGGTATATTTATCCAATTAAATGGCTTTTCTTCTATAACCCTGGGATATGATACTCTATTCAGTTCTTATCATGCTCCACTCCCACACGCTCTGAATTTATGAAAGAGCATTGGTTTTGAACAGAAGATATATTACATTTAACTCTCATAGACCCAAAGGGCAGATCACGAAAGTGGGCCTTTCTAAACTACATTCGAGATGCTGCTGTTTAAATCTGCAGTGTTTTTCTCATCTACATGGGCGGTGGCAGGTAAACCCAAGTTTAGTTCAAGGCTAATTCTATAGACCTCTGCCAGGGGAATATCTTACTTTCCATCCCCCATCCTATGCCTAAACCACTACTCACTTGTAAAACAATACACGGAAATGTAACAGTCGATAATTTCCTGCATGCTGCAAGCTCTGAAACTCTTGGACCCCACGCATCCTTGCTTGACCACTCTAGTGTACATAGAATTGAGGGTACTCTTTCTTTTAACAAAGCCGTGCAACCAAAATATTTCCCTACACTTGGTGAGGTTGATTCTCTAAACATCTCCACAAAGCACCATTCATTTTTCAGTTTTTCAAAGCCCATTAAAGTGGGTAAGGATATTTTCATTGTCAATTTACAGCTGGCAAGGAATGATATTGTCACTGGTATCAAGTTGAATACTTTAAAGGTGATGAGGTCTAGTGGAGACTTGGTGTTGGACAAGCTGACTTTAGTCCAAGGAGATATCAAGCTTGAACAGGTTACAGCTGACTTTGTTAATCAACTAATTCCCGAAGTGACGACTGTTGAGGGTGACCTGTCCATAAGTCTGACTAGTGGGGGTTCATTGACGTTGAACGTGGAGCGCATCAAAGGCGATATTATGGTTTTCGCTACAGCGGAACTGGAAAGAGTTAGCTTCCCGAAATTAAAGTCCTTTCGATCCTTATACATCAACACAACACTAAAGTATTTCCACACGAGCGGATTAGCCACTTGGGAATACCCTCCTGTTTTCAAAATCAAAGGTGCCTGTTTGGAAGGAAAGGTTGTAGCAAAGTTCAGCTCGCTACGTCCAGCTCCCCAATGCGGACCTGAAATATGTGATTTAATCGCCTATCCCTGGTTAGAAAAAAATGGCCTATTGGGCTGCAATAACACCCGAGACGTTGCAGCCAAGGAAGAAGCTCCCGGCTATTCCACTAATCAACGCAAGTTGAAGAGAAGGTCTTTACCGGGCTGTGAGCAATACTACTTAAGCCCCACTAAAGAGTATGATTCTAGATGTGAGGGTGATTGCCATGGAGATATCCATATCAACCAACAAACTACTCGTTTCAATTGCCAAACTGTGCAAGGGGATCTGATTGTTACTGGTTATAACTCCTCATTGAGCAATCTGAAGTTTGTCAAAGGGCACTTAAAAATCAATAGCTCTTTCGACCGAGGATTAAGGTTTCCAGACCTGATTTCAATTGGCAACTTGATGCTTATTGGGGTGTTGATTGAGTCTGACCCATTCCCTTCGCTCACGACTGTTGGATCATTACGCCTGTCAAGTACCAAAGGTCACGTTGGACTGTCTGATCTTGTTATTACGGATAGCCTGACTATTTCTGAAACTGAATTAGAGTTTGTTACTCGAATACGCTTGGGTGATGGCTGCAGTGTGACTCTCGGAGACAACAACCATCTTAAGTCACTGTCAATGTATGTAGTAGGGAATCAAGTAGACGTTGTGAGGATATATGGAAACCATAACCTGAGCAAGGTTGCTATGTCGGGTGTTTCAAGAGTCAATGAATTCAGCATTGAGAATGTGCGTGCTAAGTATTTGAAGTTTGATTTTACGGAAGTATCACATCTCCTTGTGGTCAAGGACTGCCCTTACCTAGAAGGCATTGCTTTCCCTTTGCTGCAGCGAGTAATGGGCTTTCTCCAAATTTCAGGAAACCCAATGCTTGAATACTACTCGTTCAAAAGCCTGTACCACATTGGAAATAGTCTTGCTGTCTCTGATACAAAAATCAGCATCCTGAAAATGCCAATACAGAAAACGGTAAGGTCCGTTGAAATCTCCAACAACCAGCATCTCAGATACTTGAAGTTGCCTGAAATACAACAAATCACAGGAAGATTGCAGGTTTTAGGCACTGCTCCACGCTTTAAAGCAAACTTAACCAAACTCAATAACCACCACATAATTCTGATTGATGCTGACCTCAAAGAATTAGATATCGATGGCCAAATCTTTTTCAGTAATCACAGCTATGGGAAGCCCAAATTACAATGCTATAAGAGCACTGGCCCATCCCACCAGGATCCATCCGTCCGGCTTTGCCACTCCTCTAACTGCAATTTGGACTCAAATTCATCTGTCACCGTTTTTGGATGCCACCAAACAGCATAGCTTTCATTTGAAATTTCCTGAGCCAACGATTCTAAAAACAGATTATTAATCCTTCTCAATTCATAATTGAGCTGCAATACTTCCAAACTAAGTTTCTAGTATGCCTGGCATGAAAATAGATTGGATTTGCAAAGATTATATGAATTAATTAAGCTGCCATGCTTTTAACCAAGCCTAAAGCAGAATTAAAGAGTTTTAGATAGGTTTGCAAGAGATGTTGTGTTGATTATTATTGTGTCAAGATTGACAATCTAAATATGGCTATCACGTAATTATCATCATTCCCAACTTGCCTTACTTCCCGAATGTCTTCCAAACACCCTCTCATGCATATGAAAATATGTTGATCCCTTCTATGTTTTACAATTGCCTTATAATGCTACCAACCAATATTCAATAAAAATATCCTTTCTTCTCTATTTCTTGCTTTCCCACAGTGTCACCTTGTCACTGGTATAGCCTACAGGACAATACACTACACCATGTCAACAGACTACAATCACACTCATCTCCCACAAAGCAGTGTTAACCAGTATAACCCACACATTCAACACCAAAGACTGACAACAGCTTGCTGTACCTTTCATCATAAACACATATATTCTAATAAGATTCACTGTTTATAACAATTATAGCATGTCCCACAGCATGGCACATGCTCTAAGCCACACAAACACCCTCCTAGTAATGACCCACACACAGACACAGAATCAAAATAGCCAAACAAGCCTCATAAACACAGCAACAGTGGCCATGTCAACACTATAGTAAAGTGACAATCCAGTTTTTAATAGTGTTGTCTTATAGATGTTGACACTTTTATAATTAATGTAACACTTTACCCTGAACATTTTTAATATAAAAACAATTAAAACTAATACATTATACTAAAATGACTCCAGAGAGCTCAAAAATGCAATAGAAATACCATAATTAATAAGAATAAGGAGATATAAGCAATTACTTCTCAGTTTACTATGTAAAAAACACTAGTTACTATGAAAATATTTTTTATTCCCATTAAAATTAAAATTCCAATGAACCAAAAATGAAGATAGCTAATAAATTATAACATTACAAAAATAGGAAAATTATGATTCTTATTTATTATACTTTTTATAAGTACAACTAAAAGTATCTCATACTTTACAGATAAATTAACAAAATAGTAGATATTTCTTATAAAGCCACCTTTCAACTATACCTGAAACTTACCATTTATACCTAAAAAGTTCATAAATATCTAAAAAATAAATAGATTTGAAATTTTAAAAGTGAAAATGATCCAGGCAAAGCAAAGCAAGGTTTAGTGGCCTAATTGAAGCCACCATCAAGGGCAGTTGCCACGTCCTCAAGGTACTTCTTGATGCCTGCCACCTTGTACTTTCTCTTTGCCACCTTCTGGACGTCCTCCTGGTAGTCCTGGTCCTTTAACTTCATCCTTTTGGGGCCGCCCGGTTGACCAAGTCCCAGAGCGTGGAGACATTCCTGGCCTGATTCTCCTGCAGCTTTAGGAAGAACTTATTGAATTTGGGTTGGCCCCAAACTTTTCTTGGGGTGTTTATGCCACACCTCAAGGCTAGAAGCTGTATCTATCTCCCCATTGATGCAGGCACTCTGAAAGTTTCACAGGGAAGCAGCCCTGCCCTTTCCTCTCCTGGCAGTCACCTTTTTGCCAACCCACTGCTTCCTTAAGTACTCAAGGTAGCCCTTGAAAATGGTGGGGTGCTTCTTCACGTAAGCATCCTCAGGAGGGCCTCAAAGCCAAGCCCAGTATGCTTGGACGCACAAAAGCCAATGCAGCAAGCTGGGTCATGGCAAAGTGGCACTTCCCCTTATCATTGTTGAGGTACCTGTCAAAGAGCTTCTTCTTACTCTTGAGATGCTTGATGAGGGCCTGTCTAAAATAGAAGGAGCAGCCCTGAAATTCTCCATTGAAGGTTTCCTCAAAGGCTCCAAACTAAGCAAGATTAAAGTTCATGATAATCACCTTTGGCCCAAGTGAGCAAGCATGAGTCAGCTACTCTGCAGCCAGGGAAGACTCATCCTTCTCAGCAGAAGAAGGGTTTGCTCTGGTGGCGTGGGTGGGTGGGGGAGTTTATTGGTGGGAAGGGAGCTCAAAGAATCCCAGACAATTTTGAAGGCTCTGGTGTAACTTCAGTCTTAGCACCAGGCAGGAGAAAGAAAACAAGGGTGTTAACCTGGGCATTGAACTGCCCGTTCAGGACCCAAATCTTCTTGAATAGGGTGGGGCAGGTGGGAAAGGTGCTGTCACACAACTAAGTGATAGCAGTATTGAACTGCTCCAGGTTTTGGGTTGTGGTGTAGGCTATAATCCTATCCTCCACTTCATGACCATTGTCATAAAGCAGGAACATCTTGCCATCCTATGTTTTCTGGAGGGCATTGGTGAGGACCAGGTCTTTGGTTTCAGTAGCGCTCTTGGCCAGAGGGTTTGAGGCTTGATGTCTATTATTCACAAACTTAACCAACTGGGTGTGGGTAGGGACCCTCTTGAGGTTGGTGGGGGAGAGATACTTGCACATAAGCATGGCCAGCTGGGTAGGCAAAATATCTTTAGAGGTCGGCATCACCTGGACAAGATACCACTTGAGGAAGTGGGCTATGGTGGTATTTGGATTTATTCAAGTATGCTTGATTTAATTTTTTGCACCTTATCCCAGTGCTCAGTGTTGAGCTGCATTGGGAAAAAGCAGTCCTTGCAGGTGTAGTGCTGGCTCTTGAAGCTCCAGTTGGTATTATTGCAGATAAAGATATACCCATTTGCCACCATGGCCTACTCACCCTTTACACTCATTATGGGGAAGTACCTAAGCAAGGAGATAGGGACCTTAAACTTTCCATCAATATTATAAATTTTATGGACCAACAGAAAGTCCCAGGTGCCAGCAGAAGAATGGCAAAATCCAGAAAAGTAATCAGGATGGGGCTTTGAGTCATTGTCAGATAAGCTATAATGGGGAGAGCTTGATGGGGGAAGAAGAAGAAGGCTTGTTGTGATGCTCCTCATGTGTGGGAGACTTATCCTTGGGGGGGGGTCTTTTGGGCCTGGCACTGCTTCTTGGAGGGCTTCTCATCTGAAGCCAAGTGGTAGAAAAAGTGGTCCATAAGTGAACCATCAGATTCATCCCCCCAGTGGAGTGAGCTGGGATCTGCTCAGGGGAGGGCTTAGGGACAGCCTTCTTTGAGGATGAAGGCTTCTGCTTGGGGGTCTTGGGAGCCTTGGGGGGATGCTTGGTGCCTTTGGGCTTTTTGGAAGTATTCTTGTCCTAAAATAACCAATAAAATATTCTAAATCAAAGCAATGTACATTAGTTTTCAAACCTGTTGAGATAAACATATATTATTCAGTTTAGAACACATGAACTCAGTCTAAAAACAAAATCAAAGTGGATCCAAATCCATTGTAATTTAGTATAAATTCCTTGATTTTTGATTTTGTTTTTAGACTGAGTTCATGAATTCTAAACTGAATAATATATGTTTATCTCAACAGATTTGAAAACTACTTTATCTAAAAACCAAATAAAACAACCTAAAAAACATAATAAATAAAAATTAAACCTTATATGGCTTTTATTGAAATTTAAAGTAAAAAATTCTCCTTATGTTTTTATTTTATTAGAGTTTTAAATAACAAGTTAAAAGTTAAAAGATATATGAAAAAGTACTGTAAATTCAGAACCTGAACGTAAAAATGCAGGATTGTCAAATCCTTGGTCCAAATTTCAAATCACTTTTGCAGGATGGCCTTTTTTTAATTAAATTGATTTTTAAGTATTTATTTGAATTTTTAAAAATGCAGGAACTCACAGACACTTTGCAAAGTTCAAGTTGAACTGCATATTTTCAATGGACAAAATGAATTAACTGGAATCAGTTTTGAAGTGTTCAAATCCATCAACCATTTTCATTAAGTTTACTATGTTTTTTGAAATTGCAGGATTGTCAAATCCATGGACCAAATTTCAAATCACTTTTGAATGCCACTATTAAACTTAGATATTAATTGCAGGAACTGGAATCCAACTTTAATGTACAGTAAGCACACTAGGAAACACCAACCCAAATCAAGAAGTTCCATCACAACTAAAATCAAATGAAAAATTCAATCTCTTTGACCATGTATAGACATAAAAAGTGATTAAACTTTAAAATCATCTAAACCTGGAAAGTATACAATATTATACACTTCAAATCACAGATATAGAAATTATGTTACTATTCAAGGCTAAATCAAGAGAAAATAACTACCCACAACTAAACCAATAAATCCAAATAAATACATATTTAATCTAAAATACATTTTTTATTTTATTTTTATGGACTGTCAATTGCATTCTCAACCAGCTCCTGCACCAGCCTGCGGGCAGCCTGTCCACAAGGGCGTCCCAGAGGGTCCAAGAACAGACCCAGAACCCAACTTGAGGGGAGTCATGCCAACACACAGGCCTCCTAAGGCGTCATCACCAGTCAACCACCTCCTGCGCCCCAAGCCCAATCAACCAGCCTGAATCCAAGACAGAAGCTGCTCTCAAGGCCTGCAACCAAAGTCTCCTACACTAGGGTCACTGGGAACACTGAGGTTACTTACACCTCCACTGTGTACCCAGTTGTCACCCAGCCCCGCACTCTTGATCCAAGAGTTGCTACTTCCTGCCCCCGTGTCTTTGACACCACCTACAAGCCATTGGCTACAATTGAGGAGCCATCTGCACCTGTTTCTTATGCCACCATTGATGGCGCCAGTGCAACAAAGTGTGATCCCACCTTCTACACAAAGGTCCCCATCCCCTGTGTTAAGCCTGCCAGCCAGGATGCTGCGGTACCTGTCAAGGGCCGGAATCAGTTAACAGATAGTGAGTGTGAAGCTCTCCTCAACTGCTTGAATGGGGGAATGTAAGTTTGGGATATTGCGTCCTGATTTGGGGTCACAGCCAGATACATAACCAACATCAACACCAAGTATGGCAACACTGGGTGAATTGCAAAATCTGCCAAGGCTAAGCAGCAGCCCAAACTCCTTCAGCCTGTTCATATTGATGCAATCAAGCAGTGGATTACCAAGGATTGCCACCTGGACTCACTTGCTGTCCAATCAATGCTTGCCACAGAGTTCAGGCTTTCTGTCTCTAAAACCCTTGTATACAAAGCAATGATCAAATTGGGCTTCTCTTGGAAGGTCCTCAGAGTTTCTCTGTACAATAGAAACAGCGAGAAAACAATTGAAGAGCAACACATTTATGCCAAGACTTATCTGGCCCTTAAGGGGACTGGCAATGTATAGTTCTTCTACATCAAAAAATTGTCATTTTCCTCCTCACTCAGGTCTAGGCATGGGTGGGTCAAGAAGGGGTCCAAGGACGGCTTAGCCCATTGTGCAGCTGTCTGTTCCCAGACCTATTCCATGGTAGTGCTTCTTGGTCCTTGCGGGTTGGACCATTATCAGATGATCAAGGGTTCCCATAATAGCAGGACATTTCTTGATTTTCTCCAAACTGTCAAGGAGTATCTCTGGATCAATTACCGCAGTACAACCAACATTGTTGTGTTGGATAATGTTGGGCTCCACAAAGTGGATCTGGTTGTGTCTGAGTTCCCGCCCATTGATAAAAATAGCCATTTGGCCAGCCACTGCCTGGCTGACTGCCCAATGAGACTCCTCTTCCTTCCACCCTATTCTCCATTTCTGAATCCAATTGAGGAGGTCTTTGGGTGGATCAAAAATAAGGTGAAGAAAGGCCTCCCTCAGGACACCAAGGATCTCTTCAGCATTCTTGAGATCAGCCTATTTACAATGCCACCTGATGTGGTGGCGGCTTTCTACAAGCACTTGGAATCCTTCCTCCCCAAAGCCCTTGCCTCTGAGTCAATCAGATAAATGGACACTCCGGGTTTTATTTGTTTTTTTTTTTTTTTTTTTTGTTAGGACTCAAAAATTATTATTTATATATAATGACATGATGTTTGATTGTATTATATACATATAAGAATACATAGAAAATGTAATTAAAATTAATTATACTAGGTATGAGGACACACATTTTTATTATAATGCACTGAATATTATATTGACTTTTGCGCTAACAAATAAATAAATAAATCAAAAAATGATAGAAATAGATTAATTTTATTTAAAAAATTGTGAATCCTTGTTGGTACTTTGACTTTTTTTAAGCCACAAATTGGACCTTGCAAGTCATCATCTGATCCTTATTATTTCAGTGCCACTATAGCCACACAACATGAAAACCAATGATTTTCATGTATCTCTTACTAATTAGTACTTAGGACGCGGGTCAAGCATATCAAATATATTTATCAAATCATACTGTAGATTCAGAACCTAAAGGTAAAAATGCAGGATTGTCAAATTCTTTTGCATGAACTCACCAGCTTACTGGAATATTTTTCATCCTTTTATATAAAAAGTTAAGTTGTTCTGGGATGAAAATTACTCCATTAAGTTGGTGAGTTCACGCAAAAGAATTTGACAATCCCGCATTTTTACCTTTAGGTTCAGAATTTACAGTATTACAAGAGAAAGGTAATTTGAGTTCTAAACAATCACTTGTTTAGAATATAAGTGAAGCAGGGCGCATGATGCAGATAAATTCAGTTCTTGTTGCTTTTCTATGTAATAAATAACCCATACTCAACAAACTAGTAAATAAAAACATTTTTAATTTTTTTTATACAATGTATTTGTATACTATAAAAAATGTCTTATAATATAGTTAGATATAGTACTATTATAATTTAAATATTCAAATTTTAATATTAAAATTTAAATATTTTTATTTTAATACTGAAATTTAAATATTTCAATATTGAAATAAAAAAATTAAAAAATTAAAATTAAAATTGCAAGGGAAGATTATTTATTAGGGAGATGCAAATTGCAAATGGAATGCAATTATTCCGGGGAATTATACCCCAAAATTGAATTTTCAGCTAGAGTGTCTAATTGAATCCACATACTCTTCTGTACATGGTGGACAACCCTGGATGCAATTGCTAGAGGGGTGGTGCCCTGAACCCCGGTGGTTGCCAAACGCTTGATAAAAGGGAGGCAGGTGAGCAAATCAATTAGTAGATTCTTTTTTGGAGGCACATAAAACCCATACAACAATGCCATTGCAAAGAAGTTGTACAGGACATGCTCAACTGTCCTATACCCCCGCAGTGTCTTCTGGTGCTCTAGCGCTAATTGACATATATTGATTTGTATAGATACATCTTCCAACTTTTTGACGTTTGTTTTTAATATGCAGTGCAACAGTATTCCTAGGTATACTGCAACGTGAATCCTTTGTGAGGTATATTTTTTGAAGAACATGCATAATATTTTGAAAACTTGAACTAATCTGTTGATGTAGGATGTTTGGTTGAATTTGAAGATGGTTCTGGGGGCGCCTGGCTTGTATCTGCCTTCATGCATTGGCAAACAAAATGAATAAAGGTTTAAATGTATTCACAAGGACTGTGTCCCCAACTTTATTTGACAATACCTTGAATACTTCATTAAAATTTTCAGTTTTTAGATATTCAGTTCCTATTTGAAAGTTGGTTTTTATTAGGTTTTTTTCATATTCATTGATGTTTGCAAATGGGGATCATTGAATACTTTCATACATATATTCATCAAAGTTTATTTTGATATCCCCACAAATTTCATTCATCTCTTTGAAGTTGATATTTGCTCCTATTGTCATGCCCTGCCCCAAAGGGCAGGCTTCTTAAGATAATTAAGTTATTTTTTCATTTTTTACTTATCTTTTGGGTTATTTATTAATATTCAAAAGTTAGGTCAAATTGTTAATAATTTAGTATTTTAAAGTACTCTGACCTTTGTTTTACGTGATTTGTGTTTGAATTGTTGTTTTTGTTGTTGCTTTGACTGCCAATTCTTAATCTACATATATTTCTACTTTAAGTTAGAATAATTTTCATCTATGTTACCTTCAAAACTCCTGCTTGCGTCGTTGTTGCTTCCCCAGCTTACAGTCTGATCTACAGTCTCTCCTGGGCTTCTGTCTTCCCCTTCTGCTCCAGGTTCCTTTCCAACTTTCTCCAGATTGCTCCTGTTCTTGGCTGCTTCTCCTTGACCATCACATTCTCAACTGAAAAAGCTTTTTACTATAAATAAAGGAGCTTTTGAAGAGTAGGCTTTAAGCCAAAATTCTAAGTGATTTCTTCCCCTTCAATTTTACAATTTTAAAAAAAAAACTTCAATTTTGTCATTTTTAGAATTTTGTTTTCTTTAAATTCATTTTCTTAGTTTAGCCTTTTTTCCTTAATCCAAATGGAACTTGTAAAACAACAAGCCTTAGGCTTGTTGTATCCATTTTTTCCCCTAAGGAAACTTTCAATAGTTATATGTATCAATTTGCAGATAGAGAATATCCTAATATCAATATCCCTTTAGTTACAAATTGTTCACTATTGAACACTTTATTTTATCTTCTTTGCTTAGGGTTTTTAAACTCTATTACTCTATTTGTCACGCAATATAGGTTTTTAGCAGGTTTTTGTAAGATCATCTTACAGACAGTACCTACATTTTTATATCTTCTAAATTTGAATCCCAACACTTTGCACACTTTATTTTATAACCTTGCACCATTATGGCTAAGACCTTACACTTATTTTGTATGCTTCCCTAATCCACAGCAAGAACCCTGCAGGTGGTAAATATTCCTTAGCTCTAGCTTCAATATTTGAAAAATCATTCATATTCATTTGAATTATTTGATTTTTATTTATTTGTTTTACAGGGGCTACCAGTGACTGGTAACCCCTGTAGAACCAACTCGGCGTAAAAGCCGCCACTTTTGTGACCTTGTCCCCATCCCTAGTTATAGCTAAAGTAAATATAAGTAGAGCATAAAAAAGTCTTACTAATTGTTTCCCCTGTGGCCCCCTCAGCTACAGGTGCCACCTCAGCAAATTTCATGAGCGTTGGCTACTCTTCATTAATTTTCCTAGGCTTAATTTTTCTTAGAGTTCTTGCAACTTGTTCTTCTTCTTGGTTTTCATTTGATAAAATTTCTGTATTTCTTGAAGTGCTCCTGCTTCTTGACTGAGTTTTGTTTTTGTCTGTTTCCATTTGGTCGGTTTCCTCTTCATTTGTGTTGATTTCCTTTGAAATTTCATTTCCTTCAATTAGTTTGATTTTTTGAGTATTCTTTCTATTGGTTTTCACAAATTCCCACAAGTTGTAACTTTCACTTTTGAAATCTAACCACTTGATTATTTCCTTTTGAAGATTTAAAATTATTCCCTTGTGTTCTTTGTTGACTATTGTTCCCAGGCTATTTTTTGTGGTTTTTTTTGCTGGACCAAGGCCCTTCCCTCATTTCCCAGTTGATTTACCACAATTTTCCTTATGTTGCATTCAAACTTGACAATCTTTTGGAGGGATGACTCTAATTTGTTGATAAGTGTGTAGATATTTGACATTTTTTTGAATTACATTAAAAAACTGGCTTTTATAATACTACCTTCAACGCATGAATATTTTTCATCATCATTAATAAATTAAAGACCATAAATGTAAATTTTATATTAGAATATTGCAATTAGACGTCAACTCTTGATATTTTGATGTTATGTGCATAGCTTAATGCATTTTATTCAATAAAATTCATTGTAAACAAGGACTTTTTCATTGTAATTTATTTAAATGGACTGTGTTTATATTAGAGAGCTATCAATGATCAGTACAAATATTGATACATAGTACATTTTACAGCCTGTATATTTACCTATTGGTAATAATTCTGTAAACTTTTTAGTTGGATTTTGCGAGGTAATAATAATGTTATGTGTTAATAAATTACTGTTTAACTATTAATTGGCTGACTTTCTTTGCTGTGGCAATTGTTCATTTTCTGATATTTACGCACTAGTATCCAATTGGTTGGTATCACATCCAATAGCACAGGCAATAGGAAACATGGTTGCCACCCCAAGATCAGATGTGTTTGGGGTGGCAACCATGTTTCCTATTGCCTGTGCAATTGGATGTGATACCAACCAATTGGATACTAGTGCTTAAATATCAGAAAATGAACAATTGCCACAGCAAAGAAAGTAAGCCAATTAATGGTTAAACAGTAATTTATTAACAAATAACATTATATTACCTCACAAAATCTGACTAAAAAGTTTATAGAATTATTACCAATAGGTAAATATACAGGCTGTAAAATGCACTATGTATCAATTTTTATACTAAGTGTTAATGGCTCTCTAATATAAACACAGTCAATTTATTTTAAATTTTAATGAAAAAGACCTATTTTACAATGGATTTTATTAAAAAATGCATTGAGATATGCACATAATATCTAAATATCAGGATTTAAAGAATGCCTACAATATTCTAATGTAATATTTACATTTGTGGTCCTTAATTTATTATTGTTAATGAAAAATATTTATGCAAATAATTATATGTTATTCATAAAATTTACAACATTTTATTAATTATGGGGAATGTCAATAATAATAAAAATGTATTTTATTAATTGTGAATTGGAAGAAATAATATCAATTTTAATAAGCTGTCACAAAGAAAGGTTTTTTTACTCATCAAAGGACAAGTAGGGAAAGGGATGAGCGGAATGAACATTGCCATCATCTGCACCTGTAAAAGGGATGGCATCAGAGGTAGTGGGAAGGGAATGTCTGGTGGTCTGGGAGTCAGGGTTGGAAGGCAGGTGGCTTGATCTTGATGGAGTGGTTTGAGAGGCAGGGTTTGTTGACTGGGAAGGGGCAGCAAGAGCTGATTGCTTCAATTGCTCAAATTCTTCTTCTGTCACATACATGGGCTTGACAAAACAAATGAATGGGCGTGGGGGAAGGCAGGAGTCCTTTCTGGACTTATCACTATCACTTGCATAGAAGATGATGAGATCTGATAAGTCCTGGAAAAATATTGAAGAGAAAAGCCTGTGTCCCTTCTCAATTTGGGAGCACAGTTCATTGTAGGTGGCAGGTTCAAACGCCTGAGAGCTGAACCAAATTTTTAAAGACATACATCTGCAAGATGCATGTCAGCGTGGTTGGTGGGATAGGACCAATAGGTATGCCCTGCAGCCCTAATTTCTTTGGCTTCCCATTCCCGCTGCTCCATCTCTGCACTCAGTCCAACTGTGTACACGGCTTGTTGGGTAGCCCACTCCTCCAGCATGTCCTTGAGCTCCGTCTGGTAGGCATACCCATCTATGGTGTTTGATATTGCCAAGTAATGATTGATAACCAATGGGGAAACTTCCAATAAAACCCTGACAAATCAATACAGGATTGGGCCGCGCTTGTAGACTTCAGATTGAATGCACTTTTCCTCAAAGTCTTGGATACTTGCCAAAATCTTAGCATACAACAGGAAGATTACGTCTTTACAGGCCCTCATTGCCCTTCCTTTGATAAAATTGATGATGGTTGAATTGTAGGGGTTGGTATCCACCAAACTGGGACCACTGAGAATTTGATTGGACAATATTCTAGCAGCAACCACAACTCTGTTCATCCACAAATTCACTGTTCTCTTATTGGTGAAAATGCTGTGGAGTCCCAGCTGGAGACAGACCTGGACCAGGGGCATCCGCGGGTCATGCTCCATGATAGCCATCATGAGAGGGTGGGCTTTTTCACCTTCAGTTGAAGTACGGGCACCAGTTGGGGTCTTCTTGGGAGGGGGGGCCACAGTTGGCATGGGCTATTAGGGTTACAGCCACAGTGGACTTTGCAAAACCCATCACAGCCGCAATTTCCCCAAGGCACATAAGCATCCCTTGCTTTTCAACCATTTGAGAACAATCTCTGGGATAATTAGCTTTCTTCTGCGTCTTGCAGGCTTATTGGCTAGAGGTGAGATGTGTTTGTCTTGAGAACCAGACAGAGCCATCTGATTGGCTGTTTCTGGATTCTGGCTTCCATTGGTGGCCCCATGGCTCACTTGGTCAATTCTGTATGCTAGTGTTGATTTATGATTTGGGTTAGCAGCTACCTGTGCGTGATGGGCAAACAGGGCCATGCTTGAGGACGCAGGAGAAAGAACACACTCCTGGGTAGTGCTTGGGGAGGGGCCTGCGGGTTGGGAATGACAATAGACAGAGGCTTCACTGTTGGAAGACCCAGCGTAGCCCTGAATGATTTTGTCAAGGCCAGGGAACAGCTTGTTGACTTGGTTGGTGTTGGAAAAAGACATAATAAAAATTTATTATAATTTTAAACTCAAGAAGAGGAATGTATATTTTAGTCAATTTTATTGTTAAGTATTTTAAGCCAGTGAATATTGTGCTCTACATTTTAGCCGTCCTAAAATGAAATAGGGTGATTTTTGAGAATGCCTGTGCTTCCTAAAAGAATCAGCACAAGTCTACTCTAGATCCTTTAACATCCTTTTTGAGACACCCATAAATTATATTTATTTCAAATTCACCTCAATTTTGATTTGAAATCTGGTTCTTGGATTTGACAATCCGGCAATTTCAGATTTGTTAAGATTTCCATGATGTCTATGATTTGTTTGAAATACAGGAAATGTCAAATTGTACATTAGAATCCCACATTTCTGATTCATGTATCCCATATTTCTTTGCAGTGTTTTGTCTTTTGTTAATTGTGTTTTCTGCTCAAGAGATTTGAAATTTGCCAATTTAAATAAACTGAAAAAATTCAATTTAAATGGTTGATTTTATTAAATATTTTAATTTTCACTCAGCTGAGTTGCCTGCAAAAGTGATTCAAAATTTGGACCAAGGATTTGACAATCCCGCATTTTTATGTTCAGGTTCTATTTTTTACAGTATGCAAAGTTGAAAAGTGTCAACATTATAACAATGATTAGTTTAAAAATGCTGAATTCCCACTTTCAATTAGAAAAAAATGTAGACATTTTCAGATACAAAATTGGCACTGACAACATTTATTTCAAAAATTCACTATGCTTTTTCATAGTACACTTAATTAAATTTAAGCAAACCAGCAAATAATAACTGTTTTCAGTGAGTTTTTGCTCACATAATAAAATAAAAAACATATAAAAAATAAGATAAAAAAGTCATCAAAGTTATTAAATTTGTTATTAAAATAATGTTTAATGAGTGTTAATACAATAATTTACTATTTCTCTCCCATAAAATTATGAAAAGTTCTTCAGGTATGAAAAATTTAAAGTGTCAACTTCCCCACTGGTGACATTCTCAAAAGGCAGTGGCATAGTAATTTAGGCTTAATTGCGCCACTTTTATTTGCTTAAATACACCCCAGTGGCTGATTACAAGCAAATAGTTGACATTCCTGATTGTTGACATTATTTTTGATAATGAATTGTATAGTAACTTACATGGTAACTCACACTTAAATTATGGGATTACCATTAGCCACCAATCCATTTATGATATTAAAGACAGAATAAGTGTCACAGATAAATTTATAAGATGAACATTTCAACAATCTTCTATATGATCTATACCTATTTCTATATATTAATTTAATAAAAAATAATTTTAAGTGGGCTATTATTATTTTTATTGTAGATGTTTCAGTTCATTATTAAAAATAAGTTAGGCTTAAAAAGTGTTGACATTGACACTTTTACATTGTGAAAAACAACTTTATAAAAATAATTTTTTATTAGTAAAAGTAAAGGAAAAATTGGGTCAAATAAAAAAATTATTAAGCTTAATATTAAGTTGTGTTGAAATGGCCACAATTTTGTTGTGTTTTCTGGGTTTGTACCCCTGAGCGCTTTAAAAAAGGGAATCAAGCTAGCACAGCTAGCAAAAAACATAGTAGTTTTAAATTTTTGAGTCAACAGTGGCCATTTCAATAAAAGTGTTGACATGGCCACTTTTGACATGGGTGCTGTTACCATAAACACCAACTACCAGTAAATTGAAACATTTTCAGACAAACAAGGAAAAATATAACCAAATGACCACAACACACAGCCACCAAGCTTGACCCAAATAAAATTTCCCAATAAATATGGGTGCAAGAATCTAGCAAATACTTCATCAAGGCTGTGCTAACTGGGTGGGCAACAGACCTGACAACCAATTAGACAATTGGAACAATTTCAAGAAAGATATTTTCAATACATTTGAAGTAGTGAAAACACATTAAGATATTGCAATTCAGCTAAGTGATCTCTCTCACAAGTCCACAATTGTGACATACAGTCAAAAAAATTAAGAAATCTGCTGCAAAATTGTCAACCCAGCAAGGCAGATAATGCGTGCACAAGAGCCTCATTATTAAACACAATTAAATAATCAATTGCAAATATTAATTGCCTTGAATCAAACACTTTTATGCCATTCCTTATTGCAGAAGCCAAACATGTTAAAAATGTCAAGACATGGAGTACACAGCACGTAGATATATGTACACAAATGATAGCCATAACTCTAAGGATAGCAACGTCAACAATAAACACACAAATAGCAGCAGGAACACAAATGTCAGCCAAAAAAGTCAGAACAATGGCCACTTCACACCCATAACTTTACTTCAACCAATATCACAGAGTTTAACAACATTAAAACTGCTAAATGTTGTGATTCTGACATTAAACTCTTTGAAAATAAAAATTAGGGAAAAGAACAAGAAAGCAAGAAATAGGTGTTACTGTCCTTGTCAAACAAACAGGAAGTTGAATCTCATTTCTTTGAATCCTTCCTTGTGCATCCCGCAAACCCCCAGTCCACTACTTTTATTTCCACAAAAAAGAGACAAGAAGCCAGCATCTAGTTTATTTATGCAATATTTGATCTAACTCCCAAGGTAAAATTTTGAATATGAAGCACAAAAATTTATGGTCAAAAAGATTATTTTAAAATTCTATAGGATCCCTGTATTTAAAACCAATTTCAAATACACAAGAATGACAGACAACTACATGGTACTCATTGAAGAAGAAGCCCCCTTCAATATTGACTTACAAGGCGTTCAAAAAATCATTAACAACATATTAATAGACATAATAAACTATTACATAGTATAGGGAATGGATTGTTTTACAGTAGTTTTCAAACCTGTTGAGATAAATGTATATTATTCAGTTTAGAACACATGAACTCAGTCTAAAAACAAAATCAAAGTGGATCCAAATCTATTGTAATTTAATTTAAATTCCTTGGTTTTTGATTTTGTTTTTAGACTGAGTTCATGTGTTCTAAACTGAATAATATATGTTTATCTCAACAGGTTTGAAAACTACTTTACAAGATTAAACCCTAGCATATTTTATAAATCCCAAACTCTTACAATAAACCAAAATAATGTTAAATTCAACATCTTAAAGAAACAGAAAACCTTTTTAAGAGACACTATCTTTATGCAAGTCATAAACACAGATGACTCTGAAGAACTAGAAAAGAACATTGATGTTGAGTATATACTTCTGGGAAGCATAATAAACAAGAAAAGAGGAAAATCAAGAAGAGAATGATACTTTATTGTTATGAGTTTAGAGTATTATATAGTATCATGAGAAGCCACATGCTGTCCATGAACGCCATGGTAGTCATGGGGCTTATCCAAGTAATTGTTCCTCTAAGGTCATGAGGCTTATCCAAGTAGTGTTCTGCTTAGGGCTCAAAAGGTTTGATTCCTGTAATAGATGAGTGATTGATAGGAGTGCCACCAACTTAATGATTAATTGGGGAATCACTTAGGAATTACTTTCCCAAGAGGGAGTAATCAAAGATGTTGCAATAGTAATCTCCACGTAATGAGATAAAAACAAAATAACAATTCTCTAATATTGTACTAAACTCAAACTCATCTAAGCTAAAAGAACTTCTTGATGGATATAAACACATATTCAAAGAAACCCTCACAGACTTACCCCCCAAAAGAAAATTCCAGCACTCAATTATCCTCCATAAAGTCATGCCCAAAGCAGCCCCTCTCCACAGACTCTCCCTATCAGAAATGAAAGCCCTTAAAAAATATGTTGATGAAAACCTTGAAAAGGGGTTCATATAACCATCAGACTCCCCATGGGGAGCTGCCATATTCTTTTTCAAAAATAAAAAAGGCACCCTACAACTTATAACTAGTTAAAAGGCACTAAATGCAAGTACTGTAAAGAACAGACACCCTTTACTCATAATTGAAGACCTCTTTGCCCATCTCTCAGGCGCAAAGATATTTTCCAAAATTGATCTCACCTCTGAATATAACCAAGTGGAGGTTAAGTAAAAGAATATCACAAAAACAGTATTTCATACCCACTTTGGGTCCTTTAAATGCAATGTTATGAACTTGGCGTGGCAGGGGCAGCCTTGGCTTTTGTGCGTATGAAGAATCACAGCAAATATCTTTGGACACACCATGTCCATGGTACTATTTGCCCATGTACCAGAGCCCCATTGGATTTCTGCATTCAGGACTCAGTGGGCCAAGTCAATGGGACTGAGCCCTCCCCATAATCAACACACTCTCAACAACTGGCTGTCCCAGGTCATAATCAAGAGAGGCCCTCAAGGGATGGTCCCCTTTTGGAAAGATATGCTGTTAACATACAAGGAGTTATGGAGAATCAACTCATTCAGAACTTTGGCCACTCACAGAGGCAGGGTAGGGCTGGTATGGAAGCCCATGTTTATGGGTCTCCCAGCCCACTTGGGAGCCCCTATTTCAGAGCCCGCAAAGCCTGTTGCAATGCCAGAGATAATGAAAGTACTCCCAAATAGTAATATCAACCTAAAGGATAATCTATTCTGGCTGTACTGCCACAAGAACATGATAAACATCAAGATGAGGACCAACATGTGAAAGGTCCTCTGTCAAGTATATTGAACTGCAGACTGCAGCAACTGCCCAAATCCCATATGTAACAGATGTGGTGCTAGGGAAACAGTGACACACAGATTCTTTCAGTGCTCCTTAGCATGAGGGTATGGCAAACTGCCTGCACAATCCTCTGCCCTGCACAACAATAAACCACCCCCTTGCATGGATCTTGAGTGGTCTGGTTCTTCATTGACCCCCTATCCAGGATCCCCAAGTCCTCCTGTATGGCAGCGTTTCATACCACACTATGGGTAATTCATGTGGCTGTCTTACACTCATTTGAGTCAACAGCACATCCAGCACATCCAACACAAGCTTCCAGTTCCCTTATAGCGCACAAACTAGGATGGATTGCAAGCCAGGTCTTCTATGGCAATTCTTCTAGCAAGCTCTTCCAGGAATTGGCAGAGGAATGGTCCTCAATCCTAGGCCTGATCCTTTTCCCCAACCAGTCCCAAGCAGTGTTTGTCTTTTCAGAGACTAACCAGCCCAACCCCCATCCCCAACTCCTTCACTTCAAGGGGTTTTCCCAGGCCCTCCAATTTCCTTGACCCCTCTCCCTGATTTCCTTTCTTTTCTTTTTGCTTAATCATTCTTTGGTCGCAAGGCCCACTGTACCAGTCAGAAATTTCTGGGTAGCTTAAATAAATAAACTTTGGTGTGACACCTTCCTTTCACAGCTTAGCTCCACTTTTTGGAATCTAAGCATTAACAAAGCAATCAAAGTGCATAATAGCCAGTGTTTATTAGGCAACAGTGCCACTGTCAACTCAAAACTCTAAATCCCCCATGTTTTTTGCTAGTTGTGCTAGCTTAATTCTTTTTTAAGTGTTCAGGGGTGCAAACCCAGAAAACACAAAAAAATTGTGGTTATCTTGACACAATTTAATATTAAACTTAATAATTTTTTTATTTAACCCAATTTTTCCTTTACTTTTACTAATAAAAACTTATTTTTATAAAGTTTTTTTTACAATGTAAAAGTGTCAATGTCAACACTTTTTAAGCCAAACTTATTTTTAGTAACAAAACTGAAGCATCTACAGTAAAAAAATAAGTGCGCATTTAAAAATATTTTTTTATTGAATTATTATATTGAAAAGACAGTGCACATATAGCTGATTGTTTAAATGTTCATGTTATAAATATTTATGTGGCACTTATTACAGCTTTAATATATTAAGTGGATTGGTGGCTAACAGTGATCCAATAATTTAAGCGTGAGTTACCATGTAAGTTACTATAGAATTAATTATTAAAAATAATGTTGACACTCGTAAATGTCGTTTATGTGCTCATGATCATCCCCCAGGGTGGAGTTAAGCAAATTAGAGTGGCGTGATTAAGCCTAGATTAATATGCCACCTCATATAAAGAATGTTGTAAGTGATGTTGTCGACACTTTACTCTTTTCAATACTTGAATACAACTTCTTAACAACTTCATATAATTGCAATGGTACAATATCATATTACCACCCCCAAAATATAATTTTTAATAAAGAAATAAAGAACCTTGATACTTTTTTTACTTATTTTTATATTTTTTATATTTTTATATGTGAACAAAAACACACAGAAAACAGTTAATTTTTGCTAGCCTGCTTAAATTTAATTAAGCGTACTATGAAAAAACATAGTAAATTTTCAAAAAAATGTTGACAGTGACAATGTTGTCAAAAATAATGTCTACAATTTTTGTAATTGACAGTGAGAATTCAGCTTTTTTTACTAATTGTCACTCATAATGTCAACACTTTTCAATTCTCACATATAAAACTTTATGTTTTACATAATAAAAACTTATCATTTTTTGATGTTGTATTTAACTTTCCTCTTTCATATTTTCTAATTTTAAAATAAAATCTATATCTAAACATAATACTTTCACATAAATATCTTAACTTTTAGTTTTTTATTTAAAACTATAATAATTTAAAACCTATACAAGTATTTTTTACCTTTTAAATGCCAAGAAAAGCCATCTAAGATTTACTTTTTATATATTATGCTTTTTAAGTTGTTTTTTTTGTTTTTTACATACATTGCTTTATTTTAAGCTCTTTTATTTATTATTTTAGGACAAGAACACTTCCAAACAGTCCAAAGGAACCAAGCGTTCTTCAAAGCCAACCAAATCCACCAAAAAGAAGCCTGTCTCATCAAAGAAGGCCACCCCCAAACCATCCCCAAAGCCCTCACCAAAGCCCTCCCCTGAGCTCTCTCCTGAGAAGAGCCCTGCTCACTCCACTGGGGGAGAGGAAACTGATGGCTCTCTTACAGAGCACAGTTTCTACAACTTGGCTTCTGATGAGGAGCCAACCAAGAAGAAGTGGCAAGGCAAAAAGACCCACCCAAAGATAAGTCTCCTGCACATGAGGAGCACCACAATAAGCCCCCTTCTGCTTCCCCACCCCCGCCAAACTCCCCCCTTCAAGCTCATCTGGGGATGATTCAAAGCCCCACCCCAATTACTTCCCTGGCTTCCGCCATGCTCCTGCTGGCCCCTGGGACCCTCTGTTGGCCCATAACATCTGCAACGTTGATGGCAAATTCAATGTTCCCTCTTCCTTGCCCAAATACTTCCCAATCATGAGTGTAAAGGGTGGGCTCGCCATGGTGGCCAATGGGTATATCTTCAGCTGCAACAACGCCAACCGGGGCTTCAAGAGCCGCCATTACACCTGCGAGGACCGCTCTTGCCCAGTGCAGCTCAACACTGAGCGCTGGGACCTGGTCCAAACCATCAAGGGCAAGCATACCTGCATCATGTCCAGCACCACTATTGCCTTCCTCCTCAAGTGGTATCTGGTGCAGGTGATGCCCACCTCCAAAGATCTTTCTGCCACCCAGCTGGCCATGCTTGCTTGCAAGTACCTCTCCCCAACCAACTTGAAGAGGGTTCCAACTCACAATCAGTTGGTCAAGTTTGTAAGTGATAGGCGTCAAGCCTCCAATCCCCTGGCCAAGAGTGCCACCAGCATCAAGGACCTTATCCTCACAGATGTCCTCAAGAAGACAGAGAATGGTGAGATGTTCCTGCTCCATGACAATGAGCAGGAAGTGGAGGATAGGATTGTAGCCTAAGCCACAACCCAAAACCTGGAGCAGCTGAACACTGCTACCACCTGGCTGTGTGACGGCACATTTTCTACTTGCCCCTCCCTATTCAAGCAGCTTTGGGTCCTGCATGGTCAGTTTAATGACCAGGTCATCCCCCTTGTGTTTTTTCTCCTTCCTGGTGCCAAGACAGAAGTCTACACCAGAGCCTTCAAGATCATCTGGGATGCTTTGAGCTCCCTTCCCACCAACCAGCTCCCCCCTCCCACTCACACCACAAGGGCAAATCCCTCCTCTGCTGAGAAGGATGAGTCAATCATAGCCGCTGAGCAGCTAGCTCATGCGCGCTCACTTGGGCCAAAGGTTATCATAATAGAGTTTGAGCAGGCTCAGTTCAGAGCCTTCCAGGTCACCTTTGATGGAGAAGTCCAGTGCTGCTTCTTCCATTTTAGGCAGGCCCTTGTCAAGAATCTCAAGAGTGAGAAGGACCTTTTTGAGAAGTATCTTAATGATGGTAAGGGGAAGTGCCGCTTTGCCCTGACTCAGTTTGCTGCCTTGGCTTTTGTGCGCCCAGAGCATACTGGGCTTGGCTTTGAGGCCCTCCTGGAGGACGCTTATATCAAGAAGCACTCCACCATCTTCAAAGGCTACCTGGATTACTTTGAGCGCCAATGGGTGGGCAAGAAGGTGACTACCCAGAGAGGTAAGAGCGGGGCCACTGTCCCTTGGAATTGCCAGAGCGCCTGCCTCAAGGGGGAGATGAAGACCACCTCTAGCCTTGAGGTTTGGCATAAGCACCTGAAGGTGAAGTTTGGGACCAACCCCAAGTACAACAAATTCTTCTCTAAGCTACAGGAGGAGCAGGCCCAGACTGTCTCCAATTTCTGCAACCTGGCCAACTGGGTGGCCCCCAAGAAGCAAAAGTCCAAGGAGAAAGACTACCAGGAGGACGTGCAGAAGGTGGTCAAGAAAAATTATAAGGTGGCAGAGATTAAGAAGTACCTTGAAGATGTTGCCACTGCTCTTGCTGGTGGCTTTAATTAGCCAAATAAACTTTGCTTTGCTTTGCCTATATATTTTTTACTTTTAAACTTTTAATTTCTTAACTTTTTTGGATAGTACTAATCTTTTTAAGTATAAATAGTAAGTTTAAGATACAGTTTCACTGTGGTTTTATAAGAAATATCTTATATTTTGTTGATTTATCTTTAATCTATGAGATATTTTCAGTTATGCTTATATAAAGTATAATAAATTTAGATTAGAATTTTCTTATATTTTGTAGTTATTATGATATATAAAATATCTTTATTTTTGGTTCATTGGAGTTTTATTTTTATGGGAATAAAAAATAATTTTATAATAAAGAGTGTAATTTACATAGTAAACTGAAAAATAGTTGCTTATATCTCCTTATTCTTATTATTTATAGTAATTTTTTTATTGCAGTTTTGAACACTTTGGGGTCATTTTAGTATAATGATGTATTTTAAAATAATTTTTTATATTAAAAATGTTCAGGGTAAAGTTTTTTGTTAATTGAAAAAAGTGTCAACATCCAGGAAATGACATTTAGTAAAACCGGGTCGTCACTTTACTATAGTGTCAACATGGCCACTGTCAACATTTTTAGTGTCAACATGGATGCTGTTGCCGTTTATTATAGGCTTTTATTAAGAAAAGAAAGTCATGCCTCAAATAATCAGTAGATCCTGGGCCAAGGTGGTCCAGGGTCAGAAATGCCCTATCAAGGGCCAACTGGTAAACCCCACAAGAACCACCAAGAAAGGACCATTTGTTTCATCATAAGGATAACTGAATTTTTTAATTTAAGAAAGATGGTTCCAGAACATCACTAGAGCCCACTCCAAGTCCTCTGTTTCCCATGAGATCCATGTCAACTTTGGAGGAGACCCATTTCAGTCCAAGAAGCAGCCAAGGCAATAGCCAAGGTATACCCAAAGGCTGTCTCCTTGCAGCAAAGCCCAGTCAAATACTTCTTTGAATTGGGCTTCCTATGAAAGGAGGACACAGACCAGGTAGAAGATGTGATCTTCACTGTGGATATCACAGACTAAAAAGTAAAGCCAGTCAAGACAGTCTTTCTAACCACTCACACCAAAAACAACCAGGACAACACCCTCTTCATGTCCTTTGAGGCCCTCCCGCTTGATATGAAAAGAGAGGACGTTGAGACCCAGCTCAAGGAGGGGTTGGCCAAATACAGGGAGATTGTGCAGTTTGAAATGCTCAAGAACCCCTACATGAGCCACCTCAACACAGCCAATACAATGGCAATGATCACACCCTTGGACCCAAAAGACTTGGTATCTATTTCTAGAAGGGTAACCATACTCAAGCAGGATGGAACTGCCAGTGATGAGTTCAAGGTATACCCTGAAAAAATCCCCATATCTGCTCTACTTGCTCAGCAATAGGCCACAGAGAGGTGTGGTGTCCCTCAACAGTAGAAGGAGTCCATGCTGTAGCAGAAGCCACCCACTATGACCAGTCTGACACTGTGGAAATGGGGTCCCAGGCCAACACTATGGTAACTTTACCCTGGGGCACCAAGGCTGATTAAAATGTGATTGCAACAAACACATTACACCATAAAAGAGCCCAGACTAAGTCCAAGAAGAAACCAGCCCAACTAATAATCACTCAAGACTCTTATTTAATGGAGGTCCAGGATGGATTTATTACACCTTAATGAAACAGCCAGGAGTAAATGGGCACCCATCAACAGGATCTATTGGATGAATCAGGCATCATTGATGCAACCACAATTTAGACACTGGAAAAGAGGGTACCTCAGGCCAATCAGCAGCAAGACCAGAGTCATAATCTTGAGCAAGAGGAACCCCAAAGATTGAGATGCAAGCCAATCACCTGAGCACCATTGAACCCTAAGACTGCACTATATTCTAAAGATGATGCAAGAAAGGCACAGCCTCCCAAGAAAGGAAGCTTCAAAGGCACTAGTGATACTGGTGGACCCACTCTTAGAGGGCCCACTAATGCATAGTGGCAGCTGGACCACCACCAATGGGACAAACCCTTCTGCAAGATTTTCAACCCTAGTCCAGGCATGAAAATGAATTATCCTGCAATACTCAAATTAGTACCCAATTGACCCAGAGGTGCCTACAACTGCTTTGAGTAAGGCTAATTTATGGCATTTACTCTTTCAGATAAACCAGACCATAAGAAGCTGCATCTGGATCAAAAAGAGTTCACCAAAACAGAAGTCAGAAAAGGAATTAATCTGATAACAAAAAAACCCTGGCCAAAGGGCCACATTTTTTTGGACAAAAGCTGCCTGCAAAATTGCACCTTATTTGCTTCCATTGAACCACACATTCTAACATCAGGCCCTTTATACAATAACCACAAATACGCCACGTAATCCAAAGTGGGATCAGCAATTTTGAAACACGGCCCAGCAGTTAACATGAAAATGGGAGTGTCACAATATCAGCAGATTAGCAAATCACTTGATGATCTACCAGTTGATGCTGAGGTCACAGCTCAGCAATATCACACCCTAAATTAGTCATATATATAATATGGCAGCCCAGAACAGGAATAGATCAACCAACAAAAAACAAAGGCATACAGCCCAAGCAACTAATGGCCCAGATTATCCTGGATCAGTACATTTGTCTTTTGGTCTGTCACCCCCACCATACAACAAGTCCTAAAGGCTAACCCTCATCCCAAATTTGGAATCAAGTCCTAGGTAATGATCTTATCACAGCTGCACACAAATCCAGCCACAGAAAAGGAATCAGGCTGGTCAATAAAAAACGTGGGCGGGCAGCCCAAGTGAATTATGGCTCAGATTAGACCAGATCAGCAAATTTCAATTGGCTTTCTGACCATTCACTACTTGATGATTCTATAGCTATGGCTGGCAAACAAGGCTCTATTCCAAAGCTCAAACCTCCTGACCCGCACACACCACTGACTGCACATAAAGAATTAAGTGAGCAACAAAAAAATGCAGGCAGAAGGCCCAAGAAACTTTTGGCCCAGTTTATTTTGGGAACAATTACAATTTAATTTGGAATTGATGGCACTTAATATCCAAAGATTCCTATAAGCTATATTCCCTCAAAATGGGGTATATATCTTAAAGAAAACTATCCATTCATAATCTTCCTCTCCCACCCAAGAGTTTTCCCTGCTCTGCAGGTTTCCTTGCCCCCTTTTTTATAAGACTTTTTCATCATGCTTTTTGGACCTATGAGCTTGTTTTACTAGTCATAAATGTCTGGGCAACTTGAATAAATGAACTTTGGTGTGATCAATGCCCTGCAAAATTTGTAACAATGAATCAAGCCCTAAACAGAATTCTTAACACAATGTTTTATCTTGAAAATATTACCATCTTATCTAAAATAGAAGCTGAGCACATTACACATGTACACAAGATACTCAGTTAATTTACTTAGCACAAATTATATGCAAAGCCATCAAATGTCAATTAATTCAAAAGGAACTATTATTACCTGGACATATAGTATCAGATGGTGGCATAAAAGCTGACCCAGATAATGTTAAAACTATCCAAAACATGCAAAGACCCACCTTTGTCAAAACAGCAGGGTTGACTCCCCCTCAAAATTCTTCACAAGAGACCCTGTGTCGCTTAAAATGATGTTCCCATCACTCAAAGTCAAATGCAGAATTCAACTCTGAAACCCAAACAAAGCAACAATATCCACTGACAATCCCTACTCAAAAGCAACTTAATCTAGTGTTTGGCTCATTACCAGGATCAAGCCACCCCCTGATCAATCCAATTGATTGATTGTCTCAATCTTGTTCCTCTTAAAATGATTCATATATACTATATAATCTCTCATATTCCAATGAAGATATTATCTAGTTTCTAATTATTTTCTCCCTTGAAACTCTGCTAATACAGCACAGTTACAACATCTTGAAAAAGGCCACATGCTTCTTGGGAATAATTTCATACCTCAAAAAGTACATAAAATAGTGCAGAAAGCTTACAGCACCAGTCAACAGCCTCATCAAGGGTAATGGAAAAAAGATAAACTGGACTCCAGAGTGTGATAAAAATTTCCAGTTTCTAAAGCAGCAACTGATCAAATTGCTCATTCTTTAATACCCAAATAATAAGGATTTCTAAAAGTTAAAAATAGATGTAAGTGATACAGTAATTGGAGCTGTACTCTGCATCCAATAGCCAGAGCAGGAGGAATACCTACTAGTATGCTATGAAAGTAAAAAAACCTACCAACACAGAGACTAAATATCCAATACACAATAAAAAGTTACTAGCTATATACCATGCATGTCACAAATGGTGTTGCTATCTTGAGGGTCACCCAAGAGTCAGGTCCTTGTGAATCACAAGTCACCTATCTACTTTAAAACATAAAACACCCTTTCTCACCAATAGGACAAGTGGGCATAGTTAATTTAAGAATTAAACTTGGACATACAATATAAAAGGGAGGCAGAGATGGTTACTGAAGATGCTCTTTCTAAGTTATGCCAATCTAGAGAATATCCCCCTGATAGCCTTGACTCTGTCTGGCCCAATCTTTATAACACATATTTCAAGACAAAGGAGAAAGACCCAAAAATAACATAACTTACACAAAATACATTGGTGCATAATGAAAAGAAGTTCCACATTTCCAATAGCATAGTATATATAATATCAAATAACAAACAATTCCCATATGTACCCTAGCACAAAGGGTAGATAGCATATTACACCGCCACCACCTACTAGGACACACCAAGGCAAATAATCTATACATTGCATTAAAGAAGGTGGCATGATGGCCAAACCTAAAACAGGATATTATTGGTGCACTCAAAAAGTGTACAGTATGTGAAAAGAATACAAAAACTACTGCACCTAAACCAACCATTAATTCATTCCCAGACCCAGAACCATTCAAGGTTTGGGGACTTTATGTTGTAGGTCCACTACCAACCGCAAAAGATAAAAAAGATTCCAAATTGTAGCAATTGACTTTGCCACCCACTGGCCTATCTTCTGGATCACCAAGAATCACAAGGCAGAAACAATGAACAGATTTATTAACAACGTCATAGTGGCCATCCATGAAACAACCAACTAATTGGTAACAGATGGTGCCAAAGAACTAGAGGACCATGTGGTAAACAACAACCTCAAGAAAAAGATCATCAAACACTCCACCACATCTCTCTACCGCTCACAAGCTAAGGGTTGAGTGGAACATCTCAATGGCAGCCTAATTCAAACTCTTGAGAAGATCATGGATAGCAAACCAAAAGAGACTTGGCCACAATACATCAAGCATGCACTTTTGGTATCAAGAATAAGAACAAATCAAGGAACAAGATATTCCCCCTTTGAACTGACTTATGGTTACAAAATGGATGTCATCACCCAAAATAATCAACCTTACATAAAGATCCTAAAAGGGAGACCTCTCACAAAGGCACAGAAACCCATCCTTAAATGATTGAGACCCAAAGCAAAGATGGCCTACATCAAATGGGTACAAAAGCAATCTGTTACTTCCCAGGAAGCTTCACCTGGCAAATGCACTGCAGTCTGAATACTAGCTGGGAACCACAAGAAACTAGACCCAGTACATTGAGGCCCAAGAAGAGTGGTACAACACTGACCAGATAGGAACACCTACCTAGTGGAATCCAGGACTCACAAAGAAAACATTCTCAAGAAATATCATCACAGCAGACTTAGAGTGAGCAAAACTGATCACTCCAGCAAGCTCCAAACAACTGCCCAACAACTCCAGGATCACCAAGCCGCTGCTTTGAAAACACATTCTCTACCAAATGTTCCTGAACTACAGTGCAAATCTTAAACCAAGGAGAGTGTCAAGATTGGCAAATCGGGTAATCCAAATATGGCTTTTGTGTGGTTATCATCCTTCCCAACTTGCCTTACTTCCAGAATGCCTTCCAGAAACCCTCTCATGCATCTGGAGATACATTGTTCCCTTCTATATTTTACAATTGCCTTATAAGGCTATCATCTAATATTTAATAAAGTTATTCTTTATTCTATATTTCTTGCTTCCCCACAGTATCACCTTGTCAATTGTTTAATAGGCTTTAAAGTGTCGTTGTCACAGTTGAAATGTAAGTCTGTGAAAAATGCTGGCTTTACCTTGATACACTATTTATAGAGGGGTTCAATCAATTCGGGGATGCGTGGCTAATTCAACTATAGCCTTACGCAGCTCAGTTCTGGCGAAGAAATTTTGATGGTGTGGGCTTTATAAAGCTTACTCATCGTCCAAGTAAATGAAGCTCAAGCTAAGATATGCTACAAATCATTCATCATCCCATCCAATCTAGCAACCCGCTGAAAGTGGGTTCTAAATCCGCTGCCCCGTTCAGTTTTCATTCCCTTGTTGATCAGTACAAGACTCAAAGTTCATACCAGGATAAAGCTAGCTTGGAGAGAGATGGAGCTTCAAATTTCCTCCCTGAGCTAAGAGCAGCCTTGCCCGAGCGGTTAAGCAAAAACCTACGAAACTTTAATCATCAGTACCTTGGCAAGAATCACTCATCTGATTTCGGTATTTCAAAAATAAATCCTTTACTCAAACCTCAGGAATCCCAACTGTCTTTGTTCGGAGCATCCAGGGGTTTCTGAATGCTTATCATTCCCAAGGAGTTGCCCTTGCAAATGAAGCTCTGAAAAGGTTGGATCAAGCCGATCACTTTCCTCGGATCTTTCTGAAACTTTTGACCCACCGAGGTAGGCTATCATTCAAGTTCAGCTTGTCCTTTGCTTTGCTTCTTTTAATCAAAAGTGTACTTTAGTGGCTTTGGTTATGTAAACATATTTAGACACCCAAAGTCCAATACCTTCTAGAACGTTTTCTTTTTAAAGCTCAATAATCCCTAGCTATTCGTTTATATATCTATGATTAGATGGCAATTATCTTGCTGTTTAAAGTGAATCTTTTCCCGCGGTATCGTTTATATATATTTTCACTATATCTAGCATCTATTATTAGAAGATGGATAAAACGCCGGACATGACAATTTATAGTACCCAATTTTATATCTCCAATTTAATCCCTTCAATAAAGTAGTGTACTGTCCAAGGGAGTTATCAGGGGCTGTTTTCGATAAGCTTATTTAACATGACATCCCACCTCCATGCTTAGACTGATCTCCATATTAGAATGCAATTCTTTTAGACCATGTTTTGTTATTCTAATTTTTTCGTAGGATCTGGTTTTCATTACCTCCATCTCAAAGAGGAGTCGAGTTTGGAAATTAACCACGAAAAATCTTCAGGTGGTCTCGTTGGAAAGACTTCCATGGGCTTTTCCGGATGATTCCCGGCCAATTAGTGTATGGCTTAAACATTTTTAAGGCTGATTTTTTAGGAGCCCTTTTCGTGTGAGATTTCACCTGAATGGGCCATACCGACCATTGCACAAGTTACAATACTTACTCTGGATGGTGATACCGATTTCATGCCGTCTTTTCAATATCTCACATCCTATTTCCATAGGATAGTAATGGACTCTGTTGATTCTTTCAGTGTGAATGTGCCAACGCTTGATGGGAGCCTCGCCACCTTGCGACTGAAAGCAAGTGGATTTGGAGTTGTCAGACGAGCCACTGTCTTTACAAATTTATGTTCCACTCCAGAGCCTACAGCAGATCTTGGATTTGTTGAAGGCTGGTTTGGTATGTCTGGGCTTCGGTAAGTCTACTCTACTTTAATACTTACAAAGGTAGACTAGTCAATTATTGCAAATATGTCCAAACTCAGGGGATGGAGGCCAGATTGGGAATTGTTTCGGGAAGTAGCGGCATAGGAAAATCTTTCCTTGTTTCTAGGATAGCCAGTGCTCTTGGAATCCCTTGTCACACTATTCACTCTGCAGATTTATCGTTGAAAAAAGTGCATTCATTTTCCAACAAGCCTGCTCTGTTGGTGCTTGAGAATGTCCACGAATTTTTTGGCTGCAAAGCAGATTCCGTCGATGTGCTTGAGCTTCTAAATTTAACGAATCAAATGCCCAAGCTGTTGGTGTTAGCTTTAACTTTCTGTCCTGGCGAAATCCATGCAAGTTTGCTTTCAAAAGTTGCTTTTCACATTGAACTCGAGCCCCCAACCAATGCCCAGCGGAGGACTATGCTAAGTAATTTCCTAGCACCAGCTTATTCCTTTGATACATCGCTTTTGGATAGAATTTCGGAAGCCTGCCCTGGCTTGCTGATGGCAGACTTGTACACACTGGTTACGGCCACCCTTGCCAAAGGCCCTCCATTGTTAGAGAATTTCTTAGCTTCTAAGCGGCTGGTGCACCAAACCCACAGCCTTCCTCAATCACAAAAGATTCCTCCTGTATTTTTTAGTCAGATTGGTGGGCTTGATAAGGCCAAGGCTGTCCTGAAAAGACTTTCGTTTCGTCTGCTTGGTCCCTCATCAAACATTGTTGGAGGGAAAGGTGCGCTTATGTATGGGCCTCCAGGAACGGGAAAGACTCTTTTGGGGAAGGCTTTAGCCACTGAAGCATCAGCCAACTTCCTTCCCGTCCGCATCCCAGATCTCATCCGTGGTGAGATTGGTGCATCTGAAAAGGCATTATCTCGGCTCTTCTCAGAGGCGCGTAGCTCTTCTCCATGCATTATGTTTTTGGATGAATTGGATGCTCTTTTTGTCAATCGAGCTAACTCCACTTCAACGCATGGCTCCCGCCTAGCTGCTCAGTTCATACTTGAGCTTGATGGACTAGATAACTCAGTGATTGTCCTTGCTACAACCAATCACCCTCTGGCCATTGATCGATCTGTTCTGAGACCTGGTCGCATTGATCATCACATCTATCTTCCTCCTCCCAGTCCCCAGGAGAGGGTAGATATTTTTAAAATCCTTATTCCGGGGCTTGCAGATGATTCTGCGCTTCTGGAGCAGCTAAAGGTATTGACCGATGGATTTACTGGGGCGGATCTTTCTGCTCTAAAGCATCGGGCCCAAGTTTTGGCATACCATCGCTCCCCTGACACCGCCATAGCTTCCAAAGATGTGCTTGACACCCTTAATCCTGGTGCTCCTTGCCCACTAATCCCCTCGGTTTCAGATTCCCATCTGGAGGAATTTAAAATTTTCCAAAATCCCTGCTAAATAATCGATCCCCCTTAGAGAATCTTTAGATGAGAACTGTGCAAGCAACCGAAGTTAGCTAACTCTTTTAAGTTACATTTTGAATTTATCACAGAAATTTTCTAAAATAGGAATTATTCTTCATTTTCCCTTTCTTATAAATACAAGTCCTTAATATGGGATTTGGACTAAGTTTTAAATGGGATGGCAATTAGACCAATTATTGTACCTTGTAGAAATACCGCCTGACTTTTAAAAAGAAGACTTTTCATAGTTGCAATTTACCCAAACTACTTCAATATAATAATTCTTAATTTCTCACATTGCTTCACTATAGTCAGGTATAGAGAAGGGGTCTGGTACAGCTATTCTAGGGGCATCCTTTTTAACCCATAGTCTAATGATTTCTTATCCAACTTGCTGAGAACATTATGCACTAGAAATGGTTCTAGCCATCAGCTTTGAACCTACAGTCTGGCAGGCACGTTCTCAGCCAAGCTGGTCCCAGGAGGGGATATTCCTGCCAGGTTCCTGTATACTTGGCTTGGACCAGATATTATAGCCAACAATACAACGAATCAACTAAAAAACTTCAAACATAAGTAAACTGACCAAATAAGTTTCAATGAATGGTAGGTTTGGATATACTTCTGGGAGGTAAATAGTATGCAATAGGAGAAAGATCTATCCAGGATTGATTTACCTATCTCCCTGGGAAGCAAGATTTATAGAGCTGAAGCTATACCTCATAGTTCTCATGGGGACAATACAGTTTTGGGAGAGCTGATCCCTCTGAAAACTCAAAAGATGGACCCCAGTAAAGTATCAAGGCTAAGTTGTACAGCCACCTTCTACCTGGCAGGATGAGCCATTCCCTGGGAAAATAGTTTTCCAGGAAGGAGCAATCAAGGGCGGTTTAACTCTTCACCAGAGGATCAAATGGCCAAGCCTTGGGGAATTTCTTGGGTTTTTTTGGATACTGGCTTGATATAATCCAGTTTGGCTTTTTGGCACTGAAAGGCTTGACCAGCTTTGCCCAGGGGTAGGCAGGTAATAAGGCATCAACTTGAGGGCTGTGTGGGCCCCTATTCCATTGATGTGATAGGCGCTGTTGTCTTTTACTTCAATGACTGTCACCAGCCCTCCTCAGTCAGGTTATAGTTTATGCTTGACATGGTTGACTACCCAAACTTCATCACCAACTTGAAATCCCTTAAGCTAAAGTGGGATGCCTTATCTTTTAACTCAGTACTTTTCCTTTTGTACTTGGTTCTTATAGGTTCTTTGTAAATATAGGCTGTCTTCCATTGGTACTGATCTTAAAAAAGATAGATGTGGTCCCAGGTTACTGCTAACAATTATTGAGTTGTGCTTATAGACTAGTTTACATGAGCTCTTGCCCACAATTTTATTTAACTGAGTGCAACAAACCATCATCATGGTTGAAAGCATGTCTTTCCCAAGTAGTCAGCTTCTGGTAAAAATTTTATTTGAACCTCAACCAGGGGGCCAGGCCGTCTTTCAACTCTACCACTTGCTTGTGGGTAATAGTGGCTGCTGGCTGTGTATTAGCTGCTGTTTTTTATGAGGTAAACCTGGGTACTGTCCAAGGTAAGTTCTATATCCATGCTGAGGAGTTCAGGTTTACCAAGCTTCACAATGATTTATTCCCCAATGCATCAACTTATGCCTTTGCCTCTGTGTTCTTGGTAGCCTGTGCCACAGGTCATCCCGTTGCATATTTGATGGGTGTGATTATGTACCACTGGGGGTTTCCTCACCCAGTATAGGTTTACAGTGCCCAGTTTACAGGCTTTAGATGGTTGGATAATTAATACTGGTAGTACAATTATGAAGGTTCTTTAAAGCAGGCATACTCTTTGCTGGCTTCAAACTGATATAGGGCTTATATGATGTTTTCTAGCATAGTTAGCTACTTATAGTGTGTTTTTATATGTTTTTGCAAGTCCTTGCTACAAGTATGTCCTAGGTCTCTGGTATATTGTAATATGGTGTCAATCTCTGAGGTTTCAGGACATAGGGTGCTGCAAAGCCACTTGGTAGTATCCAATGTAGTTTATTATAGGCGTTTTTTAACAGATGTTTGCTCTTGAGAACCTTTCCTTGAGTGGCCATGGCTGTACCAGAGAAAAAGATTTCTTGAAGCTCTCCCATCATATATATGAGATAATCAGGTTCATTACCACTTATGATCCCAGAAACAAGGCATGCTATTCACATCTAGCCTTATGCTATCTGCATTATAGGTCCCTGATCTGAGTTTATCATTGTCCTGCCATAACTATATCCTGTATTATAAGACTATCAATGTACTACCTTTAATTATATCATCTTATACATACATGCAGTATTAAGTTCTTGAATTATAGAAGCCCCTCATTATTCATCAATAAAGAATAACCCTTACCCTTTGATATATACTGATACTTTGATATTGGCTGGAAACCTTTACTGAATGGATATTATCTTTTAACCAGGCCCTTTCATTGAAGTCTCCTTCTGCTTTTGTTTCAAAGACCACCAGTTACAGTAAAGTTTATCTGGTACACTATCATCACTACCAGGTTAGCCTTCCAGTCTAACCACAAGTTATACATCTTTCTTTTTCTCCTAATTGGACTTAAAAAGTCTTGGTGTATATATGTTGCCTCCCATTCTTCTGATAGAAAGAACAAGGACCAGTGTCAGGATACCATCTTTCTTGAGTTGGCCCATTAGAGATAGAAACAGGTTGAGAAGGGCCCACCAGAGAATTTGTGTCAGCTTGACTACACAAAAAAGGAAACACCCTGCCCTGGATCCAGGGCCAGCAGCAATAATTTAGTATAAATTGCTCCCAAAAGAGTAATATACATCATTTCAACCAGCTTGTTTGAGTTATAAACTGGGAGGTCATGGGAAGATAGATAGCTGGTATTTGTGGTTGAAGGAGGATCCATAGAGACCTGTTGTAATGAGAGATAGTTATATTTATCTTTAAACAGCCTGGGTTTACTGGTATACCAGATACCTTCATTTTCACACATATCATTTTGCTCCTAACATTGAAACAAGGACAAATGCAGGAATCAAATCCTGGTCCCCATACTCTGTGTCCCATCAGCCCAGAGGGCCAAGGGCCCAGCTGCCCACAGTTTTTTGGGCTCAAGTCTGCAGGATATTAAATAAGTAGCCCTCATATTGAAGAAGTTTTTCTGAATCCAGGAAGGTTTGAAGTCAAGGGTGCGCCTTCTAAAGCCCTGACTTACGCAGAAGCAGCTGCTTACCAAAGGAGGTTTTTGAATAATTCTAAATCTAAACCCCCAATGAAAGCCATGAAATATCACCCCCCAGTGTTAAGAACATAAGAAACTTGTCTGGGACACCTGGTCTCCAGAATAGAGTTGAAAAACAGAAAGTTTCTTGCATCTAATAAAAAATTCTTCCAATCAAGAACCAGCCAAACTTAAAGATTACCAGGCACCCCAGTTTCTCAACACCCAACTGCCTGAGGTCCAGATTCCTGCATTTACTTATGAAACAATGAAAGGCACTATAAACCCCCTGGTAAAACTAGGAATGGTTTTGTTGTCAACCTGGATAATAAAAGCAATGAACCTTTGGTTCAATCAGATCTTATAATACATTATAGTTGTTTTCTATCACCTTCAAACAAAATCTAAAGGCCTTGTTGCACCTGCCACCCTACTCACAGATTTTTCAGGCCCCACATTCAAACTATTATGTCTTTTTGAAGTTCCCTTTGGCCTAATTTATTTTACTAAATACCTTGTGAACCTGATCTTTTCCAAGTTTACACTAGAAATATTTTTACTTGCAGACACACTTGCAAGAACCCACTGACCCAAGAAAATTGATTGCAAAGACACATGTTATACTGTACAACCCTGCCTCTTCAAGTATAAGTACAATTACCTACCCACACACCTAGTTTATATGATCCCTACTATCTCCCCCAGTATATCTGCCTGCAAGAATCAGCAATTTCAAATGAACTATGCCTATCCCTCTTTGATGCAATGTGTATTTCTCTAACAGGTTTGGTGGACTCCATTGTCTCATCTAATGGTTCCTGGTTCTTTTTAGGTAGATCTTTCTCTTATATAATCAAGTTGGCACCAATCCTGGGGACAGCATTACCAACTGGACTGGAGGATCTTCTGTTACCCACATTTACTGAGCCCCCTCTCATACTTGGCATCCTGATATTCTGACAATCCTCTTCAGCTATTATACCCTGGGCCCCAAGATGTTGTTAACTCTTCAGGATACTTGTATGCTTATACTATTGATAATCACTTGCTATAATTATAAGTTTATCACCAAACTGCTATCTTATTTGATGAAGAAAACAAACAAAAGATGTAACCCCTGGCACATAGAACCAGAACGCTTAGACCTCTCAGGTCCATAATGTGATTGTGAATCAATTTACAGCCAAGGTTGACATGCCACAGATGAGGAAGCTCCTCCTAGAAGAAGTCATAAGAGTGATGCCCTCCCCAAGACTTTATTTTCAGGAAGACATCCATTTTTTTCCAGATGATATCAAAAAAGTCCTGGGGGTTGACACCATGCTCTTGGGAGATGCCTTTGACTGGTTCAGAAAGGCCACCACCAAAGACATGGAGTTTGACTTGATTAATCAAAATTTGAAATAAAGCTGACGGCTAAAGGTGACAATAAGAACACCCAACACCACGTCTTGATCTCCTTACTGGAGATTAAATAAGGATCACACTGTAAAGTTATGCCTCCCCTCTAGGCCTCCACTTCAATTCTCACCAAATACTTGGGGATCTCTGCCAAATTACTCCTGGATATTTATTCAAATATTTACTGAAAAAGCCCAAGAAAAGTCAGCCCACTATTACCTGAAGAATTTTTTTGAAGATGCCTCCACCTAACCCACCCAAGAGACACTCCAGTTTAAATATCATGTGCAAGAGCAGCCAGGAGCAGTGTTATGTTCATCCAAGACAGGCTCATAAATTTTAGCTGAGTCAGTTTTTCTGTTTGATTTTTGTTCATTTGAATTTATTCAAATTTCCCTGCCTCAAGAAATGCACACATATCCTCTCATACCATTGGTTGATTTGTTTAGGATGTTCAACCTCTCACTCTAAATCCATCCCCCCTTTAAATGATTGCAAGAGTTGTAAAAGACCTTGTTTCATTATTCTCTAATTGAATAAAGCTCAAAATTTGTTAGTAAATTTAGCCATTTGATTTTGCCTGTTGCTTTTGGGTTTTCATCTAATTCCTTTACCCCCATCAGCTTTCCTGGAACTGTTAGTGGCAACTGTTTGGTTTTCACTGAAACCATGTTTTTGCTATGGTTTAGAGCAAGGTTTTATTTCTCCATAATCTGCTCCCTTATTCTAACAAACAACATTCAATGTTACAGTGACAACTTCCTCAAGCTGAAGAAACACACTCAGTTGGAAGACAAACTAGCCATCATAATCTTCAGAAAAGGTATTATCCATCCTAAAGGACTGTTAAAGTATCACCTGTCTACTCTTAGTCTCAAAGAGCTCCTACTAATTTGCAAAGGGTTAAGCTTGAACCAAGAAGGCTCATCCTCTTCTCAAGGCTTCACCTCCCAAACCCAGACTCCCATCAGATTGGTAATGTTGCCTGAAGAATTACAGCACCACTAATGAGAGAAACAGTGGTACTCCTACTCTTGAGAGGTTGCCATTGGGTGTCTTGTATCAAAGCCAGGGACCAGCTGGGTTGGGGTGATATCCTCAGTGATACTTGTTCTATGGAAAGATCAAAAGTGAATTATCTCAACACCACAAAAGGAACTCACTATGCCCTCTAATCATCACTGGCAATTGATAACTAAGGGAAAATGTGTTTCACAGCAATGCATGGGCTACAAAAGCAGCTCCATTATCTAGGGGGCTGTTTTCATGATAATCTCCTGTACAACAATATCCTGGATCTCAAGGTTATTTGTACCTCTTTACTCATTCCTCAACCAGGAGCTTTCTATTAGTGAGCAGACTAAAGGTCTGCCTCTTATGATCCTTTTGGTTAGCTCCAAAATCATTATCACCAGGTAATTTCTCTGTCACAAAAAGAAATAATAAGGGACAAGATAGTCTTTATTAACAGAAGGAAGATCCCTTTGGAAAGATTCTGATTCGCCACCGTTTTTAGAGTCCTTTTGACCATCTACTCCTTTAGAAAGAACTTCTTAACTCTTTAGAAGAACTCTGGCTAATCCAAACCAACCAGACATGTAACCATCAAGATTCAAATCAAGCGCTCAACAATCATCCCGCTTTCAACCAAAAGATTTCTAAAAGACCTTTTCAACTTTCCAGCCAGCCTCCTACTTATAGTGCCTTTTTCCTAACATTTATCCCTTTGCAATGGCTTTTTTTATGATAAAACAAGCTTACAATATTACTTTCTTAAAAGCTTAAGGTATTGATTTAACTTTTCTCAATCTTACTTTAAGATTTTTGCTTCCAACCAATGATCTTTGCCATTAAACAAGCCTCCAACTCAACCAACAATTTCAGCATTTTAAACTTCATCATCTATGAAGCTCCACTGTGATTCAACTAGGAAAGAAATTTTCAACACTCCAGTTGCTTAAAACGTTAACACTTTACACATCAAAGTGTTAAATGCTTCCTTGCTTTAGCACAAAGCTTGCCTACATTCAACCCAATCAGTTAACATAGTAATTGCTATGTAATTTTTCCCCAGGGTTTTATTCAACATTTTACCCAGATCTTTACTATCATAGTAAAATCAAGAGATAATGTCTTTTCAAAAGTTATACTTTCTGCTCTTGTAGCTAGTCATTTAAAAGAAATGATTAAGCTCTCTTCAATAATTCCACATAATTCTTAAAACACACACTGAAAAACTAACACTATACCTACCTATTAAATGCAACTTTATAACCACAACTAGTACATTAGCACAAAGATTCCTCTACTACTACTTACAGAGAAAAGCACCTAACTGCCACCCTCTTCTGGTTAAATTTTTCAGGGTAAAGCATAACACTGCTAATTACTTTCACTTTCAAGCTCTTCAGGTGCAAGCTTATTACTGCTACTCTTTATTTGGCACAATGACCTTAGGCAAGCACCTTACTTCTACCCTTCTTTGACCAGCTATTCAAAGGAAAGCATCTCTGTGCTACTTTCTTCCACTGTGTTCTCCCAAGTGGCTATCTTGAGCTTTTGAAAAGTCACCAACTTTACTTCCTAGACATCACAAATAATTAAGTTCAGCAGCTGCTTCTCTGAAAAGCCACCCCAATGACAGCTCTATACACCCTATGCTTTCTTAGTAGCATCAAGACCTCTTTAAAGCTACCCATAAGTCATAGACAGTTTCAGGAACCCATTTTACAGGAAATAACTTCACTAAATGATGTATTAAGACAGAAGTATTTAAAACTGCCAACATAGATCCAATAGGCAAAATTATCATTCCCAGATGAAATAAATTGCCAAACAGGCAATACCAAACAAAGGGGGATTGAGTTGTCCTAAAAACATGGGTCATTATTTTTCTTGTTATGCCTAGGCACCAGATTGATTATTTTATAGCTTAATCACATTATTCATATTCAAATCATTCAGAAAGCTTAAAATACAATCAATCCAAAACTTTAATTGATCTTGGGCTTATATAATTTTTTTTAAAAAATAAGTCATCAATTTTAGAAATGAAAATTGCAACTTATAGTATTACTGAAAATATCTTAAGTGCTACTAAAAACTACAAACTAAAAATATTTATGATGAGTTGCATGGGAGATTAATAGCAGCCACAAAGCTATAAATGCTATTACCCTATCTTTGGTTTATCATAAATATTCTTAGTTTGTTTCAGAAAAAATGGGTTTTTTTGAAAGACTGATAACTCTATTTTAAATACACCCTCTAGTAAGCTGCCCTACTTCATGAACTTGCCCCAATACACCACTAGCATCTTCTGATATTTTTGTTTCTCTGGTATTATCACATGATTTCAAATGATAAGTTATCTCAGAATATTCTGATAAACTTTCAAATGTTAGAGGTGAAGTATATAACGTCTCATCTTTCATCAAATATGAAAGATTGATGCGCAGATTTTTAACTTCAAGCTCTCTTTTTATAGGTCTAACTTTTTTCATAAATATAAAAGAATGACTTTTGAGAAATATTTGGGCCTGATAGAACTGATTTATATAATTCTTTTCTTTTTTCTTCTTGCTCAAAATTTTTTTAATATTATTAATATTGTTAATATAAAGCTCATTTTCTTTTTCCTTTAACATTTTTGATATTACACCAAAGTGACCATCAACAATACTTTTTCCATGACATTCAACAAAATAATTATATTTTATAGAACCCTTAATATATTTAGGTGTCTCTTTAAATAAGTAATATAAAAATTCATATGAGCTAAAATGATTTCTATTATCAGTCCACACTTTTGTGTTTTTTATTTTTTTAAATATATCTAATTTAAGAAGACTTATTAGAAATTCACCTGAAAATAAAGAATTATGTGATAACATTTGACACAAAAAATCATGATATTCATATTCAATTTTATTGTTTTCTTTAAAAACTATTGCAAACCCTAATAATGAGATAGGTTTTTTTTAATAAAAACAATTATTGGTCTCAATTGGACCATTTCCAACCTTTAAGTTTTCTTTATAATCTATAACTACAACACAATACTCATCATCTAATTTGTTAATATCTTTTTTATATCCCCTATTTTGATGAACATAAAAGTCTTGGTGCTGCTTAATAGTCTTTAAGTCATTGTCTATAAATTCTTACAATGGTAAGTTTTTACTTTCACATTCTTCCTTCTTTTTTCTAGTGAATTTTTAAATTACAAATATTGCACATATCAGTCTGTTTTTCACTTTTTATTATATTTTTAGGGATTAATTTATAGTAAGTAGAAATTGAAACTGAAATTTCATTCTTTATTTTCATATATATCTTTTTTGTTTTTAAGAGAGAGTATTTTATTGAAGTTGAGTATTCACTCATTTCTTTTTCAATATCTTTATAAAAAATTTCAGGAACTTTTTTTGAACTGGCTTGTTTCAAAAGAATTTTCCAGTAATTTTTTAATTATTTTTTAAATGAATAGTTCTTTATTTTTTGGCTTTTTTTAAGCTTGCATTTTATTTTTATTTATTTTTCTTGAGTATTCAAACTTGCTTTTGGTTATATTAAAACCCATATCATTAAGCTCTTTTAAAGAGTAGCTGGAAGTAAACAGATGTCGCAAGGCTGGGAGATGCTTTTGGGGAGAAGATTTCAGGAGATTCTTTAAGTTTTTAATGAACTCATTGCTTTTTTTGATTTTGAATAGTTGGAAGGAACTGATATCTCACAAATTCAGGTTGAGTAAGAAAGTGCTTGATGAAAGTATCAATATCATCACCAGCTATAAAGAGGAAAGCATTTTTTAACATTGCAATTCTTTCTCTTTTTGTTGAAGCTCCCAAGGGAAAAAAAAGATAGCATGGCAAAAGTAAGTTTAACTGAAGACATGATAGTACTTTGAATCTGTAATTAGGTCAGATCTCTTAAATCTGCCTTAATGATGGAGTAGTTCTGATCAGAGTGTGGCCTTTGAATGGGGTCTTTTGGATTAGAAGCTTTGTTGTGCTTTAGTTCTTATAGACCAAGCTAAATGGCACCATTCTGAAAGAAATGGTGTGATAGCTTTTGCTATAGTTTGAACTTGAATTTATGTTTGTAGAATTAATTAAATACCCAGTTTTTATGCACAAGTAATTCATGTGAAGCAGCTAAGCATCATTATTATATCATATCTTGTTGTAATCAATGCAAATCAATTAAAATGATGTATTCACTTAGTTTTAACTCTTCCGCATATTTTTAAAATGATAAAATATCAAAGCATTCCATTTAAAGAATGCTTAATTTGAGGTTCAAAGCTCACTTGAACCTTAAAATTAATCTAAACAGTGATAAAAACATTCTAACTTCAAACTACCATAAAATCCTAAAAAATGAGCTTTTTGAATAAAATAAAAAGCAAAAATAAAGCTCTCAATATTATCTTTAATTTCTCTAAATAAAAATTATATATTGATTAATAAAAATTTACTTTTTTAGCTTAAAGCAATATATTTTATTTCATTATCAAAATAATATAATAAAATCTGGCATATGCTCTTTTAAATGGCTTTCACTTTAATATTCAATATAATATACATATTAATATTTTAGCACTAATAGAAAGATAAGATTATTAGCTTCATTTTGATAGCTTACAGTGTAAAAAAATATTAAATATTTGTTGAGTTATTACTGTTTGAAATATAAAAAATTTTAATTTGATTTTTTCAAAATTGAACTGTGTTATGCTGCAACTTGAGCAGCATGTGTATTAGAAAATGACCTAATTCCTAAAATAATGACCCATATGTACACCAAAAGTCAAATCACACCATTTTTTTTGTGAATCAATGTATTTTGGATTGTATTTGAATGGTTTTGCTTTGTGTGTGAGCACTTCTTTGCTGTGTTGACTCATTTCTCCCATTAACACCAATAAACCCTGTTAACAGAGTGTATATTTTATTCTGATAGTTGGTGTCAGAAAATTGCATACCATGGTATTTTATTGTCAGCCTGATAATATCATAAGTCTTCTAATATTAGGAAAGTACAGAGAACCTGTGACTTTGGCGTAACCTTTGGCCCGGAATATTTTATTGTCATCAGAAGTAGCAAGTCTGACAGGGCCCAAGGCCCAAAGGATTTGGGATGGTTCCTCCTACTTCTGGATATAGGTTCACAAGTTGTTGTCTCTATATTTTACTATAGGGTTTAATACTGTATGGCAACAGCATGATCTTTTTCTCTTCACTTAATTAGAATTGAACTAGGGAAAGGGTTTGAAATATCAACTCTTTATTAGAAGACTGATATTGAGGCTGGCACAGCTGCCTGCGTTTATCCGAGTTAGCTCTGGCCCAACCTTGAGTGTGTGCAGTTTGTGACAGAAGCTTGCTTGACAACTTCCAAAGCTCAGTATCCTTTCTGAAGCTTTGCAACTATCCCTCAATCTGAGCGGAGTAGCTGTGAACCTGGACCACGTTTCAGGTGGCTAGCTAGCCTGGCTGGCTACTAGTTGGTGGAGATGATTCTTCACTTAATCAGAGCTGCTCTAATACAATAGGCTCACAGCCTTTTATCTAAGAGTGTTTGGCCCGACAGCCTAGTATATTTTGGGCTCTTCTAGAAGTGTTTCAGATGATGGTCCAGTCTATTTTAGGCCCTTCTAGAAGTGTTTCAGATGATGGCCCTTATGGTGGCCCTTGTTCTAGAATGTAATTAAAGTTTAGAATATTAATTATATATGAGAAGCATGTTTGAGGTGGTTGTTGAGGTGGACTAATTAATTGCACAATATCTACATGTTTCACTATTAATTAGGAATAGGGATTTTGCAATTGCAGGATATGATTTGATCATTTGAATCCATTGATTCCACAAACCTGTGGCCCACATTAATTTGTTGAAACCATTCCTAAGAGTGATTAACTGCTGGCCCGCGTTATTTGGTTGAAACCATTATTAAGAGTAATTAACTGCTGGCCCGCGTTTTTTGGTTGAATCCGTTAATTAGTCAATATCCAGAAATCCTTACAGTTGGATTTTGCTTAAATCTAAAATCATTTTGTTTAAATATGAAGTATTTTGGTTGTTGCCATAGCTTTTAAAACTACTTTAAAAGCTCAAAATAAAAATCAATCATTGCTTCTATTATCAGTGTCAATTATGTAATCAAGAAAAAAATAATTTTTAACATTAAAAATAAGAAAAATATTTTTGAGAATTGTCAACATGAAGGATGTTTCATTCTGTATGAGTTAATTCTGGAGGTTGCCATTTCATCATAAAAACTTAGTTATTTTACTTCTTTCTCCTCTAAATTCTTGTTTACATCAATATAAAAGATATCATTAATTTTAAAAGAAGTGTCTGTATGTTGGAATTCAGTGTCAAGGTGTGTTAGAATCATCAGAAATGATGATCCTGACAGAAAGAGAAACTTTTGTCTCCTTTTGGGGAAAAGTAACCCAACTGTATTAAGTCCCAGTTGGTATCAGGATCTTAATGTCATTACAGTATTTTCTCATTCCAGGAAAATATCCAGCTGTATTATTATACCATCTGGTCTAAGAAAGCATATACCTCTTGGTATAAACCTTCCAGGGCACTCATCTATACCCTTTCAAAGTACTCTTTTGGGAGCTGCCCTATTACTACCCCAAGACATAAATATTAAACCCCAGCTACTAGGGCTGGTAAACAAACAAAAAACCCAAAAATCACCTCTTTTAGGAAACTATCCTTTATTTAGCCAAAAATAGCCTTGTCTGCCAACAGTTCTAAATGTGAATCATCATATGGACTGTGTTTTTATTACCAAAATACCAGGCACTTAACCAGAGCATGCCCCAAAAAAACCCTCCTTCTGTGTCACTGGCTCAAATAAGCAACTATAACCAGTCTTAAAGGCTCATCTCAGTCATAATAGAGGCGCAAGGAGCAATACACAAAGTATAAGCTTTCATTGATACAGGCGTCAACAAGAGTTTCACTGAATCCACCCTAGCAAATGAATATGGATTGATAGCCAACAAAAACAGGCTACTAATGACTATGAGAAATAGCTCATAAGACGTGGGATATAATGTAATCAAAAGCTGCCCTTAACAATAGGAACAAATATGTGCCCCTGTCTTTTATCCTATTATAAGTACTTTCATACCCCTCAATCCTAGGTGACTTGTGAGCAGACAGACATGTACTTATTTTAAGCTATCAATAACAGAACTTCACCCTGTGACACCCAGAAACTGGCAAAATAGTGCCCTTCTGCCTTAGCCAAACCAAGCCATCCAATAAACTCTTTTATGAAGATTAATTCCAGTGTTGAGATTATATCCACACTGTTGTAAAAGTAGAGTCCTGTGTTTAGTGAGGAGAAATCCACATGGCTATCAAGTCATTCAGTCTATGACTATGTAATAGAGCTGCTATCAGGGGCTCAGCCCCACCACAGACAAGTTTATAGCTTTAACCACCAGGAACAGGTGTTCTTGAAGGCGTACATAGAGAAAATAACAAAAAACTCATCTGTTTATCCAAAGCTCCTTGCTTGTCCCCATTGATTTTTTTATGAGAAAAATAGAGAAATGTGCACACAAGTAAACTACCAGAAGCTGAATGATGTCACTGTAAAGAATAGATATCTAATCTCTAATGCAAAATTTTTGTGCAACATTCTTACCGTAAAACAACTATATTCAAAGATTGATATACAAGATGCCTTCAACCAGATCCAAATCAAATAAGAAAAAAATATACAAGACAGCTTTCAAAACCAGGTACAGCCTATACAAGTACTTGGTAATGCCAATTTGGAAATCCAACACCCCCAACACCTTTCAGAGGATTATTGACTCAGTATTGGATGAATACATGTACCAATTCTGTATTGCCTACCTCAACAATATCCTCATCTACAGAAAAATTCACTAGGAACACCTAAAACACTTGGCCTGATACTGAGCAAATTGTTCCAGGTCAACTTACACGCCAAATTCAAGAAGTGTGAATTCTTTTAATCCAAGGTTAAATTCATGGGTTATGTAGTCAATACTGTAGGGTTTGTCATGTTATAAGACAAGGTAGATGCAGTAAAATATTGGCCAACACCAACCTGAAGGAAGGATATTAGAAGTTTTTTGGGCCTGGCAAACTGTTGCTTGGATTTAATCCAAAATGCTTCTCTGATCACCTTGCCCTTGACTAGTCTTTGTTCTGACAAAGTCCTGTTTTTCTGGTCTCCTGGGCGCAATGCTGCCTTCAAATTCCCAAAACAGGCCTTCATCACTGCTCCTGTTTTTTTATGCCTGACCCCACCAAATTATTTGCCCTGGAAGCAGACACATTAAACTACACATTGGGGGAAGTACTCATCCAGCAAGGAAAGAATGATGAATTCCATCCTGTGGCCTTCTATGCATACAAGCTCCTAGACTGTGAGAAAAATTACCACAAATACAAAAAGAAATTTTATTATATTGTAAATTCTCTTAAGCACTGAAGACAATACCTGGAGGGTAGTAAGTACCCCATGATCATTAAAACCAATCATAAGAATATTTTTTACTTCACAGAAAAACAAAATATTGTTTTGCACCTGACCATATGGGCAATAGATCTTCTTGCCTACATTTTTTCATATATTATACTTCAGGTAAGATGAAAATAGTACCAGATGCATTTAGTATATGCAAATATTTGAAGGAGGACTCCACTGCCAATCATGATCATAATAATTGAGCCATACTCTTTTTCTCACAATTCCTTTTCAGCATCACAGAAGTATCTGCTTTTACAGACTTAGATCTAGAGATCATGAAGGCCCAGATGAGATTTTTTTTCCAGGGAGAGATGGACCAAATGTTAAGTAAATCACACAAGGCAATTATATCAAACAATCAAGGGATACAGTTACATCAATGGATCACTAGTAGTTCTGGAAGGGGAATTAAGAGCTTGAATAGTAAGTTATATTCACAAAGAACCATTGGCAGGACACAGCATCCTGATTAAGATATTAAAACACTTAGGATATTGCTACAGGTAGCCAGTGATGAAGAAGAACACCAATACTTGTATTGCTAACTGCTTAAGTTGTGAAAGAAACAAGTTGTCACACAGTAAATCTCAGGGCCTTCTTAGACCCCTACCAATTTACTTACAGCCATGAAGCTCAATATTAATGGATTTTATTGCTGATTCACCCCCAAGAAAATGAAACACCAGCATTATAGTGGCTGTAGACTGCCTCAAAAAAATATTTGATGTTCATTTCTCTCTCATCTTGTACTACCAAGAACATTACAGACATTTTCTTTTTTAAGGTAGTATTTGATAATAAACTTTCTAAGAAAATCACTTTGTATAGAGAAGGCCAAATCACCCTCTGTTTCTAGGAAGTCTTGATGAAGCAGATGAGTTTCAAGGTAAATTTGTGAACCTCCTTTCACCCTAAGACTGATGGTCAGATAAAAAAATTCAACCAAGTACTTGAGAATTATTTAGGTCAATATGCAAGCTCTCAACAGGACAATTGGAGCCCCTTCTGCCACTTAAAGCAGCTTTGCTACAACACTTTGTATCATAGCTCTACCAGAATGTCTCTCTTCTTTGCTAAATATGGTTGTGGCATGAAGAGTTTCTCTACATCTTCATTCAAATCCAGTTTTTTTCAAGCCAATAAGATGGTTACTCACATGAAGATTATTAACAACAACTTGAAGGGATAATTTTCCAAAGCTAGAAATGAAAACAAGAAATATGTTGAACAAAGCCAACTACCTGAAGCCAACTATTAAATTGGGGCATATGTCTTTTTTTAACACAATTAATCTCAAGCTGAAGATCACTGATAAAAAACTAGGTCTAAAGAAGATAGGTCCTCTTCAATTATTGAAAAAGTTATCCAGCCCAAATCATTACTTCTCCTTGCCACTTTAGTTCATTATTCATGATATTTTTCACATAGACCTACTTCTCTCTTACACCAGTAATCTTGAGGCTCTGTAAAGCGTTAACCTGGATATATTGATCATTTTAAAAACCTTTTAATGGGAAGTAGATAATATTCTTGGCTGTTGTATAGTGAAAAAATTTCCTCAGTATTTGGTAAAATAGGCAAACTATGACAATGTATCTAATTCCTGGGAGCTTATGAGCAATTTGCAACATTGTGAAAATATTTTGAAAGATTTTCACTTACAAGATAACTTATTTCTAGGAGAGGGTAGTGCCAGAATCATCAATACTGATGATTCTCCAACTCATTTCTTTTATACTGATGTTATGCCTAAAAAGTGATTTTCTGATAGCCAGGTCAATCCTGGGGGCCAACCAATTCTTAAAAAAACATTAAAAAACAGGGAAAAAGCTGAATTAGATAATTCTAATGTTTTTATTGATGATTTTTTATTCCAAAGTAGTAATTTGAGCCTGAGAGCTCCCAGCTAGGTTTCAAATTATTTAAATCTAAAGCAAAAATCTCACCTGAACTTGGAACCTAACATGCATATAAGAGAACCAAAGGTTCTAGCAAATTGGATGCTTTAAACCCACTGATGACAAAGATAACAATTTCTGTGATCAACTGGACTCTATACTGATAAATTAACATAAGTATGTTTACTAGGACCTTTTCTTGTGTTTCCAGCTGTCATAAAAGCTGTTATGTCCGCTAACTTGATATCTTTAAGTTAGGATGCCCCTAGTAAGGTTAGTGGCTAGAAAATAAGGCTTAAGTTTGATAACTGTTACATTTAACCAATGTAATTCCTCTTTGTCCAACACAAACAGTAATAAACTGCTACTTGACTTCATTTCTCTGACATATTCTTTCACTACTATATATTTCAGATCTATTTTTTCTTTCTCAATTACACAATTGATAAAGCTTTCATATCTTTGAACATTCTTTAGTATACTTTATTTTTTTCACTGACCGTGACATCCCCCAATATTCTTATCTTGGGAAGGATCAGGTTTAAACAGTTTGTGATTTTGGTGTTGTTCCAGCTGGTATGTTTCTCCGTTAACTTTGATTCTAGACCAGGTGCAGAAACTGAGGCAAAGTGTTGGCAGGATAAAGGGTGAGCTTCTGTCGTGCCAGAAAGATGGTATAATGCTTCCTTGTTTTCTGAATCCCCTCCTGTTAAACAAAAGCCACAGCAAGCACCAACTAAACCAGCCACTACCGACGTCCTCCATCTTCTTGCTACAACCTTCTTGTTGTTGTACTCAGGGGTCTGCATTGTTCTTGGCCAATCTGATCCCCTTCTGGGACGCTGAAGACTATTTGAAAACCCCTGCCATCTGGGGATGATCTGTGTACCTTTTGGATCCATGCTCACAGGTCTGGATCTTTCTGCCTTGGCCTAGCAATTAGGAAGCTTGCTTCCTACAGGGTGGGTTCCTGGCAGGCTGGTTCTTGCAGATCCTTGATAAATGGATGGGTATTACAATCAAGGGTTTATCTGTAAACATCAGCATTCATCTTCTTGCTGATCATCTGGATTACCCTCTTGTATTGGCTGTAAAACAGCCCCAAAACGTGGCACCCTGGCATTCATTTTTAACGGTGGGCTTTAAGCAGTCACTTTTGTAAGCTTCATTGGCTTTAGAATAGATATTTTGGTGTCTCTGAGATCCACAGAGCTGAACTTTAGTCTTATCAGACTAGATCACTCTTTCCCAAAAGCATATGCAATTGTTAACATACCTATGAGCAAAGGCCAACCTTTTGGCTTTATTTTTTAGACTCATCTGAGGTTTTTTCTTGCAACCCAACCATAGTACCCTGATTCATGAAGTCTATTGCAAACAGTGGCCTTGGAGATATCAATTCCCAAGGTAGTTTTGATTGTCTCTCTAATTTGATGGGCAGTTATAAACCAACTTTTCAAACCCATCATAGCGGTGGGCTGATTATCTTGAGCAGTAGTTTTTTTAGGATGACCTGGTCTTGGGCAATTTTTTACCCAGTTAGTTTCCTGGAACTTGAGATAGATCTCTTGAGCAGTTCCTTTGTTAATCTTGAGCTGCTTAGCTATCTTTCTGTAGGATAGTCCTGTTTCCTTAGCTTGACCAACCCGGCCACGGATATACTCAGGGATTTCTCTTGGTGTGGCCATATTTTCTGTTCAAAAGGTTCTCTAAACCTGGGTTTATAATCTAGGCAAGCTTGAGTAAGCGGTGCTATCTCGTATCCATTTTATGTGCTATAATACTCTTAAAGATAAATCTGTTATTAAATATTTTGAAAAGCCTTTGTTTTTCCTTCCTTTTTATCTACTTCTGCGTTTTTATGTATCATGCTTGTGTAAATATCTGTGGCGTGTCTGCTTTCTATAGCAAATTTTATTGCTTGAATTTACTTTTTCCCTGTAAAATGCTGCTGACCAGGTAATCTTTTGGGCCACTGTAGATCTTCTAATTCTGATGTTGTTGCGCTAGTTCCTGCCAAATCACCTTTTGAAAATGGTGATCTTGCCAGGGGTGATATTGAACTGAAACAAGTGTTGAGAACTTGATGGTTTATAAATTTAAAGTGTGCTATTGCTTAGTATCAAGCTAAATACGTGCACTTACTTCATGCCATAGAAGCTTTACGATTGCATAAATGTTCACTAAAATAGCCAAATGGGCTTGGCCAAATTTTTCTTCGGGTAGGGGTTCTCTCTTGATACATTTGATGTCATAAACTCTATCAAATATGCCGAGACATCTATGCTCTATCTTGGATTTAACTCTATTTTGTTTGGGTTTAAATGCCATGGCTGCACAAAACAATGTGCTATCATTCAGGACAAATTTGAATTGCTTTCCAAAAGGACATCTTTTGCTGCTGTAGATATAGCTGCAATTAATATAACGTGATAAAAATTTAGAAGGATTCAAACCAAGTTAAACTTAATTCTGGATGACTGTTGAAGAAGTCTTGCGTTAGGGAAGTTAAACATGAAACATATGAATTTATCAGGCACACTAAAGCTATTTTGTGACTAAATGGATGGACTCAGCCAGGTACTTGACGTTGTGTGATGAGATACCTGCCATTGAAATGCGGCCATCCTTGGTGAGATAGATGTGATGATCACTACGAAGCTTTTCGACCTGAAATGCTTGTTAAAAATATATTTGAACCTTTTTACCTGCTCTGGGGTTAAACCAGAGAAGCAGAACATTCCAATTTGGTTGGTGATGTGATCCCATTGCTTTGAGGAGCCAAGGTCCTGAAGATTTTTCTTGAGTTGCGTGCGCATGGAGATGATTCTATCAGCCATTGTTTTGACTTCACCAAGCCTAAAAGTTAACAAACATCCCTTTTTAAGAATACCATTGGGAATAAAGTGCTTTGTCATTTAGCACGCTGCTGACGATTCTAGCTCCATTGAGAGGAGGATTGGAATAAAGAGGGCGCACCAGAATTTTAAGCTGTGAATCAACGGCTTCCTTTTGCTGAGACGACTCACAAACAATAGAGAAAGCACCAATCCGCTCTCCATACATGCCCATGTTCTTGGCAAAGGACTGGCAGAGGGCAACAGGATGGCCCTGTTCAGCAAAATAGCGGAGAGCATAAGCATCTTTATTGATATCGCCAGAGGCAAAGCCTTGATAGGCCATGTCAAAGAAGGCAAAGTGTCCCCCTGCTTTAACTGCCTCAGAGATCTCATGCCATTGTTCCTTTGTAGGATCCACTCCAGTTGGGTTATGGGCACAAGCATGTAGAAGAACAATGGAATTTTTTGGCATTGCCTATTAAAGTGAGTTTTTAAAAAAAGATATTCTACCTTGATGTCGGAAAGCATGCCGTTAATATCTAATCCAATCGTGGCTTTATCAAAGTAACGATAATGAGCTACTTCCAACCCTGAGTCTTTGAAGATGGGAATGTGGTTTCCCCAAGTAGGAGTTGGAAGGTAGATCTTTTTACCATGTGGATAGAAGCGCTGTAAAAAGGCACCTCCTATTCTAAGGGCTCCCGTTCCAGAAATAGTTTGGGTAGAGGAAACCTTGTATAAATTAATAAAGATAAAGGCTTTAAATTACCAAGTTTTCTTTAACAACTCGAGAGTTTTCTCCAAAGGCAAGAATTTTTGCACCTTTGGTGAAGTCAGCGAGGCCAAGAATACCTAGATATTCTTTATCCAAGTTCTGTTCTAGGAGTGCTTTCTCGGCCTGGAAATTTAACGAGATGCACTTTTAAAAGTCAAACCTTTCGAACGCAGCTTAGGACAAATGGCTTCCCTTGATCATCGCGATAAGCACCAACACCAAGGTTCATCTTTTGAGGATCGTTATCTTTCTTAAAAGCCTCAGTAATACCAAGGATGGCATCGGGGGGACCTTGTTAAGAGGGAGATTAAATACATTCCTTGTAGATATATACCTTGAGGAACATTGGCCCAAGTTGAGATACACGCAAGGCGCTGAGAACTGCATAATACAGGTCTGGCTGCTTTAACTACTCTGAGTTTACTCAACATTGTGAAAAATGCGCGAGGGGAATGATTCTAGTTGCCTTAGTCTAGAGTTAGCAGATAATATTGGGGTTATTGAATGTAGTGGGATGAATTGACCACTATTTTTCATGATGACGAAGTAGAGCCGCCAAGTAATTTGGTTGAATGGATCCCTTGGCAGCTGCTTTGATTTAAAAGTTGTGATAGATCACTCACGCTTAATCCACAATATTTTTGTACAAGGTATTTATACACCACTGATTCACGCTCCACCTCCACAACTTCAAAAGCTTGAAACAAAAGCTCGTTAGCTGTTTCACTCGCTTAAATATGACAACATCATTTGCTCTGTTTTAACTGCATCTAATTACATTGTGGTGCTAGATTCAAGTAGCCACCGAAATCGAATGTCTCAGTTGGCTAGGCATTAATGCAAACTTCTGAATCCATCGATTCCAACAAACTATTTTCTCACTCACATTTAAAATATTTTAAATTTAAGGTTGAACACATCAGCATCCAACCTTGTAAATGTCTATTGACTAGAAAGATAAAGTGTATGTGGTGTCATGACAGCTTCGATTACTCTATCTAGACATGAGGTTTGAAATCCAAACCATAAGAATCAGTACTCTCAATCTGGATTATGAACAAGACCCTATAATACCAAACTCATGGCTCTTACAAGGACCTTTATAGAAACCTCTGGTCATATTTTCCACTATTATAAGTCTACCTATTTATCAATAAAATTAGCCAATCATCTGAATGCTGTATTTTTAAATATTAAATCTATCCCTCTAGATACACTTTCATAAAGTATATACATAGCAGTGGCTTGAACAATAGATGATACACATAAAACCAATATAAAATCACTCCTGAAGATAGACCAAATAATGGTTCCAGCCATGGGTAGAATCAATTGCAAAAATATATGACATCTTCTGAATTTACCATCTTCAATGGACTTATTACTTTCACTAAATGATTCAATCTTATGTCTTGCAGATAAATTCTCAGTGCTGATGCTTCACATCCCCAGGAGAATAATGCTATTTCAACCCTGGCTCTACAAAGGCTTATCACAGAAGATATAGGTACCTTTGTAAGATACCTCAGTGAAAGTGCCTATATTCAAATATAAAATTAACAAGTCAATTTTGTCAGGGGAGAAGATTCAAACTCTCTAACCTTTTATATCTGATAATTCTCATCCTCCCTTTTTGCCATAAATATAGTCTAGTCACATGAAAATCAACCACACCATCATCCTCACTCATACTTGATCTTTGAACATCTGTAAGATCAAGCCATAATATCTTTAGTTTAAAGGCTAAATATATTATCTGATAAAGATATTCTTCTCTCATGTATTCCTTGCTTTCCTTCATAAGTTGCCTCATTGCTACTGATGACACCTTGTTTTTTAACCACACCTGGATAAAATGCCAAATAAAACCAGGTCACACACTATCATACAAGTTCTGAACCAAACTATGTCTGCAGACACCTGAAAGGACGCCTTATGTCCCTATAAAATTAATGATGATATTTTCACAGAGCATACTGTTTTTGAATGATACATCATGCTCAAGGCCTGTACCAAGATCATATAACCCAGCTGTTCTCTGAAACTTACTGTCACACCTCTCACAGATGAAATCTCTTCCACAAAGTTCATTGACATAGACAAATTCTTTGATAAAAACAAATCAAATGTTCTAAATTGGCTCAATTTTACAGCAGCTAAACTTTGTGCTAGCCAAATTTTCCACAAATGCCAGGCCTAAGAAGCCAACAAACATCTTTTGAATCTGCTGATGCCAAATTTTTTGCCACTTGATTGAACTCTTAAACTGACACTTGGCTTAATAACTGAGACAATATCAGAGCAGACATTATCTACAGCTTCTGTGTCACTGAATCCTTCCAAAACATTACCATAAAGCTCAGTGATCTTCCTCAGAAGACCATTGTCACAGCTTACGCCAATAAATTTGAGGAAATATGTTGCAAAATTCAAAACCTCACAAAAGTCAACAACGTACACACACAGCCCTTCTTTATCAACATAATGAAGCTCTCTGTTGCTGCTCTCATCTATCCTGAGGCCAACACCTCTATACTGAAACTGATTGCTGAAGCCAAGCATGAAGAAAAATGTGCTAACATGGGATATGCAGTACACAACAGCAGCTGCTTCTCTGATGGCAACAGGAGAGACAACTTCAATGGCAACAAACGCCAGAACACCAACCATACCAATAACAACAGTAATTTCAATCACAACCAAACCTCAAACCGCCCCTGTTTCAAGAAGGAGGACACTGCCAAAGTAAAAAATGCTGAAACAGCAATCTGGTATGGATCTGATCCCAAATTCTCTGACCTTGAAGCCTTGATGCTGAGGATCAGGAAAAAGAGGAAAGAGAACTTTCTATGTGCTCCTGTCTTTACTCAACCTGACAAGAAGTGCCAGGAAACACTTCCCATCATGATTGATTATATTAAGGAATTTAAATTAGCCATCATCATTTTCTTGGATTTTCTAAAGCATGCAACAAATTTCTTGATCACCCAATTCCTCTGATTATTGTTTCACCTTGCAAGTACTGTGAAACTCCAAATTGCTTAAAACCAGATTTCCACTGTAAACATTTCATGGCTGTGATCAACATTGAGCTCAACCCTGGGTCCTTGATATGCAAAGGAGTTTAAGATCTCCCAATGCTGGCCTTCATGATTATATAAGTGAATAATGCCCTCCCTTGATTCCTGTTAATCAATAAAACTTGTCATGTTCCCAAATCTCAGATTTACTGCTTGTCATAACAGGTTGAAATAGAAAGCTTGCTAGTGCCTAGAATGCTTACTACTTATGTTGGTGATGGCTTGAGTATATTGGCTTTATTACTCTGTAAACCCTTCTACTTGGTCTTCTACAACACTGAATTGGTCTTCACAGGTGTGATTCCTGCTATGAAAAATGTTTGCGCTACTACTGGGTTGATGAAAAGGGCTACCTTGCCTGAAATCAATATGGAAAACTGGATGGAGTGCAGAGACCTGATTCTTGAGAAGTGGGTCTCTGACAAGAAGGGCTTTCATGAAACAAACTTTTCTTTAGGCCTCCCCTGTGTCCCATGGACCACTGCTTTTATGACCTAAAAATAAGGGCCTGCTCCCAACTTTTAGTCTACCCCTGCACTTAAAAATCAAACACATGTAGTATCTTGTTTGACTCTGGTGCCCACCCCACCATATGAACAACCCATTTGTAATCAAATACAAAATACCAGTTGAAAAATTCAACTTCAGATATCCCAGAATGGCAGATAAATCAAAAGTATTACTTGAAGGCAAGACAACTCCCTTCATAATTGATCTCTAAGGTATAAAAGCGTCCATCAAAGGACTTTTCATGACAAAAATAAACTATGACATTGTAGCAGGCATGGACTGGTTCACTAAAGTGAACCCCAGTGTATGCTGGAAGACAAAGACCATCAGACACAATGAAGTCAATTTTAACATCCTCAAAGAACCCAGCAACCAAATCTTGAGAGATACAGTCTTTGTCCAAGCCATAAACCAGAACAACTTAAAAAATCAAACTAAAGACATTATCCTTCATATAATGAGATATACCAAGTTTAGCAACATGCAAGCCACAAAAATACAATTCCCAGAGCTTGCAGCACTCAAAAATGAAAACACTCATGCATTTCAGAAAAACCTAACAGACATACCCCCTGAATGGGAGGTCAAACACAGAATTGACCTATTCAAAGCTATGCCCAAACCAGCATCTATTTACAGACTATTGCCTATGGAGACCCAAACCTTAAAAGCTCATACCAAGGACAATCTTTCAAAAGGCTTCAAACATTCATCATAAACCCCATGGGGGCAGCAGTTTTCTTTGTAAAGAAAATGGGGCACACTTAAGCTTGTAACTGAATAGAAGGTTTTCAATGCAAGCACAAAGAAAAATAAATATCCTATCCTGCTAATTGAGGATATAATTGCGGGCTCTCAGGAGAAAAAGCTTTCGCAAGGATTGACCTAACATTGGGTTATAATCAAGTAGAAGCAGAAGAAAAAGACATACATAAAGCTGCATCCTGTACATATTTTGGATTATTTGAGTATAGAGTAATAAGCTTTAGAATGATCAATGCACCTGCAACGTTTGTCACTATGATAAACCAAACACTCAATGGTTTATCTAACACATTGTGCTATACCAATAGCATCACCATATTTTCTTGAGCCAAAGAAAAGCACCTCACTCATTTCTGCAAGATACTCAACTGACTCACAAAACACAAGCTGTATGCCAAAATCAGCAAGTGCTAATTTATAAAAAGCAACTCTTGCTCTTGAGTCCATTGTCTCAGACAGCAACATCAAAAAAGACCTGGATAAAATCAAATACATTAAGAAAATGCAACAACTCACATCTGTGAAAAAAGAAAGATGTTTTCTTGGGATGATAGATTACCTAAGGAGGTCATAAAAGAATGCAGAAAAACTACTGCACCCATCAATGATATCACCAAAGAAAACACCAAAAAGAAATTCATATGCAATACAAAGTGTGAAAAGTATTTCTAACTCCTAAAACAAGCCATGTTTGAGGAACCAATACTGCAATACCTGAACAATAATGGGTGCTACAATCTAGAGTCAGACACTAGCAGCACCACTATTAGCACTGTACTATACATCTGCCTGCCAGGGCAGTAGGACTTCCTGTCAGTATGTTACAAAAGTATAGAGTTAACATAAACCAAGCAAAGATATCCAATACATGATAAGGAATTGCTTGCAATATATAACAGTTGCAAGAAACGTAGATGTTACCTAGAAAGACACCTAAATGTTTGCATACTAAAAGACCATAAATCCTTAACATGCTTCAAAACACAAAATGCCCTCATATGGCATCAAGCAAAATGGATTTCTGTCAGAACTTTTGGCTCTGCTATTGGAACTGGAAGTCTGATGATCATTTGCTTTATTGATTATATGTTTGGTCTTAGCCATTTAGATTAATGGGTTGCTTTTAGGACAACAAGCGTTATCTATGACATCTGGTTATTTCTTGGTAAGGCAACAGCTGGTAATGTCCAAGGGGGGCAACAATGTAAGCGGCGGCGTCTCTAAGAAACAGCTTGCTAGGATTTTTTTAGAACTGATGATGGTCTTAGAACTTGGATTATCCTCTACTGTGAAAACATTCTACAGTAGGTATATATTATTTTTGTCTGCCTTTCATTAGTTCAATGAAAGAGCTTTTATAGAGCTTACACTCTCTTGCCAGGATAATACATCTGATGCTTCTAACTCTTGCTTGGCCGGTCTTTCCATTCACAGACTGCCAGCATCAACACCCAGAGTCAGGAATCCATGCAATGGCATGAGATTGAATTACATAGTACCCTGCACTGGGTACTATTTACTTCATTGCTATGTATAATCATTGGCATGCCAGCAGTGATGACACCAATTGATTGGTTTATTTATAGCACATAATATTGAGAATGTTTGGTGGCCTTCCACAACAGGAATTTGCAGTGGCACCAGAAGGCTGTCAGTGTACATTGATGCCAATCCTCATTATTCCTGGGTAATCTTGACATCCTCTTGGTGCCTCAATATTGAACCTATTTTTCTTCTGACCCAGCAGGGTGCTAAGACATTCTAAAATAACTGTAGACAATCAGTATTTGACCTCAAATGATGGCCTGAGATGCTCCTGGTTGGCCTTGCATCTATTGGCCCAAATTCTTTTTGTCAAAAGCTTCTGGGATCAATTAAGCTTAATTGCAATCTAGCATAAAATTCTTAAATTGATGACTTGACAAGACATTATTTTATAAGGGTTTGACCTATTTGTCTTCTAATTATTTTACCAAGGTATGGCAAAGTTGACAATAGTAAATGCAATTTTCTGACAATGTCCTTACTGGAACAGCTTAATCTGTCATACAATATAAAAGGATGGTAGAGCTGGTTGCTGATTATGCTCTTTCTAGTCCTTTTCAGCCTAGGGAGGACCACTCTGGCCACCTTGATCTAGACTGGCCTAGCTTATACACCACATATTATGAGACCAAAGGAAAAAGCCCTGCAACCCATCAACTAACCCATGGCACATTAATAATAAGCAAAAAAATACTTCAGTGTGTACAATGGCACAGTATATCACATTATCAAAGTCAAACACATACCATATATACCCTTGGCACAAAAAGTAGATACAATACTCAGAAACCATTGATTACTAGAATATACAAAGTTCAACAACTTTCAGGAATACTCCTGACACCAGTAAAAAATCTAACAATATTTGCTGCCTTTCTAATAAGGAAAACCATTTCAACTATTGGCAGCAGTTTCATTTGAGTAGGAAAACTGCCGCAAAAATGAAAGCTTAAAAAATAATTTTAAAACAAAGAAAATGAAAGGCAAAACCTTTTATACTCTGAGCTCAGCCTCTTAGGCAGTAGAAGTCAGCCACACATAGCAGGCTGTACGGCCAACCTCCAGACCTTTGCTGCCTTCCCACACACTCACACCTAACCACTCATCCAGCCAGCATGTACACACCTGCCCCCACTCCTGCCAGCCAGGATGCCCCTGCTCTGTCAAAAAACCTTTTCCTGACTCACTTTTAATTATGGATACTTTGTTAATGGATTTCAACAGCAAGAGACAAAAAAACAACATTGTTAATACTTTTGAGCCTTCCAGCCCTTCTCAGACCAAGAATCAAACCCAGGACTCTAATCAGAAAGATAATGTTAGAACAAAATCAGGCGCTTCATTTACATTACCTATTTATTACCCATTGATTCAATTGGATTTCAAATTTGAAAACCCTTTTGAAAGCAAAAAGGTTAGTATTAAGAGTGATAACGTCACTTACCACTTTGATTCTGATTGGCTGCTTGAGGCTTATTATTTGATTAATGACCCGCTCTTTAAACATATGAACCAGGCTCTGTATAGTACAATATGTGATGAACAGTCTTGATTCTGCTTAATTAGCTTCTATATTACAAGATCTTTGTGGCTCCAGCTATGCAACCAACTTGGAATGTTTATTATTAAGAACCATTGTATCCAATACCTGAAATTGGTAAGCCTTACATGATAAACTCATGAAAATCCCCTCTTATTTTCCCCAAACTCCACTCAAATACCTCAGCCTTGATTTTAAGGCTATTTAAGTGCCCATTTTTTATTCATTCCAATTGTTCCAATAATAAAGATTGTCCTATTCCTGCTACTCCTTCCTTTTCTGATAAAACACATTTTTGAAGCCATGAAAGGAATTCTATTCCTATCCTGGTTTCTAGCTTACTTCTTGCCAGTGGTTTTGGCCTTGGAAAACCCAACTCCTACAACTGACTGGTATAACTCTTCTCCAGATGACGTCCACCAAAAGGAATCCCTTGCCAATGGCTGGTTCAAATACCCTTCTGGACATTGGGGACATAAATTCCAATATGGCCGTTTGTTTACTACACCACCTACTGAACCTCCTCTGGTTAGACCTTACACCTCCTTTTACCTCTTGACGTATTTGATAGGGTACTATCTACTTGGTTGTTTTAGTTCTATGTTCGGAAGATTTGCTTACCTAGGGCACCTTGGACACCTTGCAATGGTCACAGTCCCTATAGGCTCGGCAATAGCAGGTTTGAATGTAGGGGCTTTGGCCCATCAGCTAGGGAGCTTATTCCCTGCCAAGTGGGTCCCTAACATGCTCACCTGCAGCCACCCATGCTCCTGCAAGGCCAACCACTCTCACCCCTTCCAGTCTGGATTCCCCAGCTTGGGAAAATTCCCCAACCATAAATCTTAAAAAGAGAATTTACAAACTCTAAAAATATATCAGACTGCTGCACAAATGGGAAATGCCCCAAAAGCAAACCCAATGGACAATCCTAATCTGCCAAAAATTTATGCCCAAAATCCAATACAGTAGTTTTAAAAGCTATGGCAACAACCAAAAATACCTCAGATTTAAACAAAATGATTTCAGATTTGAACAAAATCCAAGTTGCGCAAGATTCAGGATTCAATTAATTTATAAAATTTCAGTCAATAAATGAACTGTCAAACAAAAAACAAAATTTCACTAGCCCATTATACAAAATTATATCAAACATCAAGCAGTGTAGTTCAAACCACAAACAAAATGAACTGACGCAACAAGTGAAATGGAGGGATGCTGTTCCAGAGTATATTATAATTCAATCAGGATTCATATGAGGCACCAACAGAAGGGCTAAAATGAAACAAAATTTGAGCAATATAGAAGCAAGATTCCACAAGCACAAAACAAAATGAACTCACACAAGATGTGTAGTATGAGCAGCCTAAAAGAGAAGCATAACAGTTTAACAGCCAATTAATAGCTATCCAATTTAGGAACAGAGGCATTTTATTCATTTTCATGGCTCCAGATTTGTGTAAAATGGTTTTGAGAACCTTCCAAATATGGACTTGAGATTACAATAAAAATAAATCATCAAATTTTAAAATTTCTACTTTTAGTGATTTTATCCTAGGTTTTTTTCAATATGGTTTTCAACAGCAACATCTTCAACGGCACAAGCAGCCAATCAGGCTTCAGCTCCCCCGGCCCAGAGCCCCAAGCAACAAATCATCACCGCCCAAATTCTCCAGGAAATTGTGGTACTAACCCTACAGGATCTGTCATGGGACCAGATTGCTGCCCAGTTGCAATTCACCCAAGCCACAATAATGCGGGAATTCAATAACTTAATGAATAAGGGGAATCTGATTGGGACAGCCAAGAAGCCAAAGAAGGCTCCCGAGTACCAAATCAATGAGGCATACCAAATTATGCTTGATCTCTTGCAGCAGGACCCCAAGCTTCTCCTAACCCAGATGTGCAAACAGCTTGCACACCATAACATATGGGTCTCCAAGCACATGGTGCAGCTCTGGATGCACGGAAAGGTGGCTTCCATATGGGTTCTTACCAATTTTGCCAGCAACCAATGGGATGGCGCTGAGGATTCCCTGTATGATATTGACATCAAGTCAACCCTGGTCTGATGCCTGACAAGTTTGTCATATGACATCATTTTCATCTCTTACTATAAGCTATCCATAGCTTTTGATGATTTTGGCAAGCAAGAAAGAGCTGTTACTCAAAAAGAAAGTAATAAGGTCAAGAAGGGGACGTTCATTGGTGCATTTCTGGCTGTTTCAGCCAAGGGTTTTGTCTACTATCAGACAAACCCATATTTCATCAATGGCTACTCACACAGCCACATCCTTGGTGGATTGCTCAACTCCTGGGATGGCTCAAATTCCAAGTACCAGGGTTTCTTGAGCAACCAGATGGAGGGTAGCTCCACCGCCCTTGAGGCCATCCAGCAACGCGGGCACCAGGCCTCAGTCTACCCTGCCGGCTATGCAGACATCCATCTGGCTGATGCCATCTTCTTCAATATGTGATCCACATTACAAAAGCGCCACCCTCAGGCTTTCAACAACTTTTATCTTGGGGACCTTGATCACAACTTTCTCTTTGGCCGCCAGATGGTGGCTGACTTGTTTGCGCAAATGGTTTTCCATGTGAACATGGGCAAACAATCACGTAAGGATAAGCGCCTTCCACCTTGAGCCACTGCCATCTACCAGCCCATCTAGCCAATGGTCAATGAGGAATACAACAAGCGTTACATGGCAACCATCACGCAAAATCCTCCTGCCTCCAACCCCACACCAACACCCCTCACCTGCAAGCCCAAACCACCCAATCCCAGACCCCCCAGGCCAGCACTGCCTCTACGTCTTCTTTCCTGCGCTATTCTGCCTCCTAGGCATCACTCTCCCCCACCCCAATAAACCCCCTATCACCAAACATTTTCTATTTATATTATCTTTTTTTGAATTTCAATTGTTTGTGTTCTCTTTGTTTATAGTTGGTTTTATTCTTTATGTTCAGCTTATTTCTATAAAATCATATATTTACTATGCCATGTATCTAAATCCAGAACACAGTTATTTTTAGCACTTAGACACACCCCTTGTGAAAATATTAACAACAATTTGGTGATCAGCTAAATTTGAATTAGAAAATTATAGTGTTAACTGTTTTTAGATAAAGTTGTTACTGATCCAAATTTAAAACCTTAATGATAAACTTTAAGCCAATCAGAAGCCAAGTGTAAAAGTGATTGTTGTGACATAAAGGGTCATTCAATAATTCTTTGGTGTATGTGCGCTAATTAATATGATTGGCTAGATGTTTTGCCATTGTACGCCATTGCCGCTGTGGCGTACAATGAAAAAACATCCAGCCAATCATATTAATTAGCGCACATACACCAAAGAATTATTGAATGACCCTTTATGTCACAACAATCACTTTTACACTTGGCTCCTGATTGGCTTAAAGTTTATCATTAAGGTTTTAAATTTGGATCAGTAACAACTTTATCTAAAAACAGTTAACACTATAATTTTCTAATTCAAATTTAGCTGATCACCAAATTTTTGTTAATATTTTCACAAGGGGCTATGTCAAGCACCAAAAATAATATGGTAATCAAGGAAACAATGCCAACACAAAGCAAACAACACATATTGAGATGAGCGTAAAACATATACAAAATGGGTAAAAAGATGGGATAATGTAGTAAATGGGAAAACAAAAAGGAATAAACAAAGAGGCAACAGTATCAAAATAACACAGAGTTTATTGGGATGAAAGCTATAAAAAATATGAAAAGGTTAGTAAAAAATCAATGAGAGAATTGGAGAAGCTTCTGAAGGATCTTGACTTGGCAATTGCCAAAATCAAAGACATTGACCGCAAGGTCAAATCCAAAGTTAAGTCTGCCGTCCTTGACAGAGACAAAATAGACAAGGTGTCTGCAAAGGCCCTAATGACAAAAATGCCAGACACCCCTGAGAAGACCATTGAGCGTCTTCTCAACATCCAGAAGACAGTGGTTGAGGCCCTGCAATTTAAGGCATAAAATCTTTCTGTGCCGTCCGTCTGGGTTGACAACTCAGAGATGTATGAACATATCAAACCTGCCAAGCATGCCAGAACAGAGGATAAAGAATTGCCTGCACAACTGCTTGCGCCAAGAATGGCCAAGCCTGCTGAAGCAGCTGGCAAGAAGGACACTGAAGAAGGTAATCTAAAAATAAAAAATTAATAAAAATTTATAAATACTTACCTGTTTTTTAGATAACATAGACAGTGAACTCTGCCGGGTCCTGGTCCCCTTTGTCCTGGCCACCTTTTATGCAAATTATGCCACTCATGTGGCCAAGCAATTGTATCTGCCCCACCCTGTTGTGAGGGAGCTGGAGGACTGTATACATGGGTCCTTTCCAATGTCGCAGGAGGCATTAGCTGGGCTGACACATGGCAAGGGGGCATCCAAGTGGGCAGTTACTGCCTACAAGGATGCCCAACTGGTCCACCTGGACCCGGTTAACATCAGTGGAGTTTACTGTGTAAACTTCATTGAGCTTGTTTGGGACGTCCTGGCTACGCTCCCATTCAAGAATGTACTGGAGATGGGCCAGGCCCATGTGGCTGCTTGCTTCTGCTACCCCTTGGAGCACACAATTTCTTATCTGCTGGACAACTTTGGGTGTGTGGTGGGAAAATTGGCTGTTGCAGACGCAACAGCCGTCAAGAAGATAAAAATCCTCCTTGCCAACTTTGGGTTGGCCTGGAGTGCCAACAAGACAGGGGTCCCTGCAGCTATGAGCTGACCTTTGCGAAGACCAAGCATGATAAGAAGATCAGTGCGGTTTTTAATAAATTATGTGAGTTTACGGAAGCCTTTGCTGGGCAGAGGCTTCACTTGGTGGTTTACCTCGGGTATCTTCTTCTTTGGGATGAGCGCCAGCGTGGAGGATCTTGACGGGGTTTTTCTGGGAATTGACAAGGCCCGGCTCTCACTTGACAGGAAGAAGGTCCCCTCCGGGTATGACTTGGTGGATCACATCATCCAGGACGCCCTGGTCCTGGCTGGTATCTACAGGTTTGCAGCCCCGCCAGAAAAGCTGCTCCTCCATTCACACCTAACCCTACTCCCCTTCATCAGCAGGCGTGAGTTTTTTAATAAGGGTGCATTCACCATCCATGGTGTGGCAGTGGAGGTTGTGCACCACCTCCATTGCGGGGTGGATACATACAGAAGAACTCACTACAGGTGTTCTTAATAAATTCTCTCTTCCAATAAATTTAATTACAATTCATATTATTTTTATTATAATAAAAATTTCTAATTCTTATTTTAGCAAACAGGATTTGAAGAATATATCCCAGAGAAGGTCTTAATAAAAGCATTATAATATATTTCAATAAAATCTACTTCTGATTTGTACACTTTACATTTAACTTTTTTTTATTTTTATTTATTTGCAAAAAGTGATATTAATGTGTTCCCTAATCCAGTATCAAGCGTTTGGAATACCCTAGATGACACAATAAAAAATGATTATAAATAAGTAAATTACTAACCTTCATTGATGGTCCTGCTGAATGTGATTTCAGGCTTGTAAACATCTAAATATAAAATGATAATTAATAATTCTTGAATAGTAAATTAGAGAATATAAAAAAATTGGACACACTAAGCCTTTAATTGATCAGCTGTTTGGCTGGGCACGCGGGGATGAACAAATCAGCATGACCATAGAATTTGGCCACAGTCTCAGCTAGAAGGGTGTGGATCCTGGCCTGCAGCAAATTAAAGAGGTCCTTGGTCCCATTTAGGGTTCCTTGCTTGACAACTTGCTTGAGCCACCCAAAGACTTTCTTGATGGGATTTAGGAAGGTCAAATAAGCAAGGAGGAAGAGAAGGCGCAAATTTTCTGTGGCCAATTGCTGGGGGCCCACTGCGCTGTTGGTGTCAATAATTGGGAATTCCTCTAGTATGTCAGCCACCTTGTGGAGACCAACATTGTCCAACACAATGACGTTGGTGAAGCCCAGGCTTGTGCGCCTCAGGTGCTCCTGGACCAATTGGAGAAATGATAGAAAGGTACGGCTGTTGTGGGAGCCCAGTATCATTTGGTATAGCTTGACCCCCTTTTGACTAAGGAGAGCCACTATTGAGTAGGCTGTGGCGCAGACTGCAGTACGCCATGCCATCCTGTCATTGGAGCCTTTGGGGACATAGCCATATGCATAGCACATAGACAAGGTAAATGCTGATTTGTCAATATAGTAAAATTTGACCGTCCCCTTGGCTTTGAGGGCAGTGTATGCCTCTGCGTAGTTTTTCTGGGTCTCAATGTTAGTTGGGCTGTTTTTATTATAGGGAGATACCCCAAGCTTTTTCCAGGAAAAGCACATTCCCTTGAGTAGATGGTAGTAAAAGAAAATTGAGGCCTCAACCCCAAAAGTAGATTTGACCATGGCCTGTATATTTGCCAGTTCAAGATGTCAGTCCCAGGCTATCCACTGGCAGATTGCTCATTTGTGCTCCTTGGTGAGCATGGTGGAAACACGCAAGGATTTCTTCTTGGCAAGGACTCAGCCAGTATCAATGAACTTGTTGAATGTCTTTGAGGCGTACTTGGGATCCACCCCAACAATGGCCGCAGCCGCCTTGTAATTGCCTGATTCACACATTAGATTAAGCAGGATGATGCGTTAAATGTTGGGAATGCGCTTCTGGGCGGGCTTTTTAGCAGTGGGGATTGACTTGTTGGCATTGGGAACAACACAGGGCATGGGCACCTTGGTATAAAATGCAGCAACTTTCTTCAACACTAACTGCCCTTCATTGGTTTTATAGAACTTGGGCTCCTTGTCATCCTCCTGATTGTCATCACTGACGTAGGGCTTGTAGCTAGTATCAAGTACAGGCTTCACCTTCTTCAGCATGGCTTGACGGGACCAACTCTTGCCAGTACACAACATCAAACACATACAAAGTAAGTTCTACCTCCTTGTTTCTAACTTTCTTTGTAGTGGTGACCTTGGTGGGCTTCCGGGTCAGCTTTGGGACCCAAGGGTTGATGCTCTGCACCCTAGCAGCTTGTGCTCCTTGAACTGGCTGTGTCAGTGCAGCGTCACTATAGAACTCTCCTCTCTCATCTCCTCCTTGAGTAGGCACTTGGGTTGCACTAACTCTATTCTTTGACCCGTGGGGGCAACTGCAACCGCGGCGCACAACAGGTGCATTGGTACTTGGTTGCTGTGTTCCTTCCATTTTAAAATTTAATAAAAGATAAATAAATTTCAATTAAGTTACTCCCTAATTTTATTTTTTGCTTTTATCTGAATATGGATATTTAATTAGAGTTTTCCCCACTGTTGCAACATCTTTGATTACTCCCTCTTGGGGAATTAACACCCCAAGTAAATCACCGAGCAGCTCACCAAGTGATTCACTGCCCAGTCAATAAACTGGTGGCACTATTATCAGTTAACAATCTATGACAGGGATCAATCAATCCAGGTCCTAAATGGAACACAACTTAATTAAGCCTCGTGACTCAAGAGGAACATTACTCAGATAAGCCCCATGATCTCCATGACGTACATGGACAACATGTGGCTTGTCATGATACTATATAATACTCTATATTAACATTCAATAAAGTATCATTCTCTTATTAATATTCCCCTTTATTTTGTTTATTATACTTCCCAGAAGTATAAACACAACAGTGGTAGCACAGGTAGGTTATCCATACCTACCCAACTCAAAGGAAAAATTCCTCCCAAGAAAAGAACCCAAACAATGTCACTCTCTAACGTCTGGAGAGCTTACAAAGTAGGACAAGACGTTCCCCCAGGCCTTGTCATCTACAATAACATCCTTGTACCCATCAACCAGTACAGCACTCTCAAAGCCTGCAGACTGTTCCCCACCAAGCTAATCACAACAGCGCCTACACAGCCTGAGATACCCAATATTGTGTTTCAACGCTTATGTACCGCTGAGATTGGCAACTTTGTAGGACTATGCCATGAGAACGCTTCTCTTTGGATCAACAGCACCGAGAGCAAGTTTGAACAAGTGAAGTATCCCCAAAGACTCTGGGTCAGAAAAATTGCCCTCCGTGTCACAGGGACTGCTTCACGTTTTGTTACCAAATGGCTAGCCCAACATCCTGACCAAAAGGAAAATTGGGAAGTGTTCAAGGCCTCATTTCTCAAAAAGTTCTCCATGAAGGACTTGGACGTGGTGATCATGACCAAACTTCAAACCTTCAAAATGACAGGAACCATTGAAGAATACATTGCAGCATACAAAGGACTACATGACTGTGCGCCCAACACCATCAACTTTGATGAACCTGGACCACACCTGGACTTCTACAATGGCCTTCCCACACACATTAGACGTCAGTTTGACATGACTCACTACAAGAACCTCAATGATGTATTCCTAGAAGGAAAACACGCAGCTCAGAAGTCTGATGATCTACATGCCACCAACAAGCGCAAGGAAAACCCTGCAGCTAAGAGAGAGCCTTTCCCCAATAAGCAAGCCAACTGAGCTAACAGTACCCATCCTCAAAACAGGAATTGCACTGCACAAGCCAACCAGGCCAGCACCAAAGATACCAACAAGGAGGGAAAAGCTCAGGGGAGTGCTTAGGTGAGCCGCCTCCCCTCTTCACAAAACTCAACACAAACAGAGCCCAATTAGAGACCAGCTAGTCAATGAATTTCCCTCCATATTCTAAAAAACACTACCTGGGTTGCCCCCTGATTGGGGCATACAACACGAGATTGAACTAAAAGGTAGTGTGCCTAAAGCATGACCCATCTACCACCTCACACCACAAGAAGACAATGCCCTGAAGGCTTACCTTGACAAAGCACTTGAAAACGCCTCATCAGACCCTTGAAATCACACTTTGGTGCCACTGTCTTCTTTGTGGCAATGAAAGATGGAGGCCTCTGCCTGGTCACAGACTACAGGGCCCTCAACAAGGTCATAATAAAGAACAGGTATCCCCTGCCCCTAATTGATGACCTTTTTGATGCCCTGGGGGGTCCCAAATCTTCACAAAAATCAATTTGACAGCAGGATATCACCAAATTTGCGTGAAACCTGAAGACATTCCAATGACCACATTTCAAACTAAATACATATCCTTTGAATGTGTTGTCCTCAATTTTGGCATGACAAACGCTCCCAGTACCTTTGTAACCTTCATGAATGAATTATTCAAGGAACACATTGGGAAAAGAGCAATCATCTACCTGGACACATCATCATTTACAGTCCCAACCTACAACAACACTGGGAAGACGTCTGTGCAGTCCTCTGTAACCTGCAGAAAAACAAACTGATTGCCAAACCATCCAAATGTGAGTTCTTCTCAACTGAACTCCCATTTCTTGGCCATATCATTAGCAAGGACGGTATCAAGCTGAAGCCAGACAAAATACGCTCTATAACAGAGATGCCAGCCCCAAGGAACAAGAGCAAACTCTGTCCTTTCCTTGGAATGGTAGCCTATGTACACAGGTTCATCCCTGACTGGGGAGCTCTGACAGCCCCCTTGTCAGCCATCACTGGGAAAACAACCAAATTTGTCTGGACACCTCTACAAGATCAACATTTCCACCAACTGAAAGAGCGCATGGTTACCACCCCGGTGGGATTCCTGGTCACCAGTCCCCAAAGTGTGTCCTGGGTCATAGCCAGGGACCGGCTTGGAGGAGTTGTCATTCTCCAATAGTGGTGAATGGTTGGTTAGGAGCTTATACATGGCCTGCATAAGAGCAAACTCTTCCAGTACCTTGCCAATCACTAGGCAAGTGTCTTTACCATACATTTGTACTTCAGCAGGCGCCAACCCTTCTGTAGGCCAATACCAATTCTGTAATAGTCTAGCAAATTCTCCCCCAATAAACTCTCTTCCTCTATTTGTTATTTCAAGATGCCTAGTTATCTTTTCCCACTCCTCCTGGGCAGACTTACTAGAGGCAAACTTCCTGCACCCTAGGTAATAGGATTCCTTGTCCCCTGGGCCAGAATAGAAAATGTGGGATAATTGACTCATATAACTTATATCCTTTCTTAATGTGGGAAATTTGGATATGGGTCTTAATAGGCGCTTTATTCACAGTCAGAAGGAATATCCCCTTAGAAACCTTCTGAGATATGGCCTTGGTATAGGGAATAATGAGGGTTTGTGCCAGTACTTGGAGTCCTTTAACAATCTCTTGGACTCCTTGTACTTGGTCTTTGGCTCCTGCACCTTGGTCTTGGACTCCTGTGTTCTAATCCTGGGCTCCTGCGGTATTTTTCAGCTCTGGCTTCCTACTCCTGGTCTTTTGCTCCTTCTGTAGCTTTTGTGGCCTATGTAATCCACTTGATCCAGTCCCTGAAGAGTCTCAGATAGCTCCCTTTTTTATAGCCCCTTGTTTCAGACCAAAAACCTCTCTTAGAACCCTGGTTCTTCAAAGCTTAAAATATCCTGTTTTTCTTCTTCTACAATATATTAAACCTTTAAACTTACTTCAGCCAATGAAAGCCCTGAATTTTCTGCTTCTGCTCTTCATTTTTTAGGCTTTAACTCTTAAGTTAAAGCCCTTAAAACACTGATTAAATAGACTCCGTCTCATAGCCAATCACACGCCTTGATTCAACAGTTTTGCCAAAGAAAGTTCCCCAGATGACCCGTTCTTGACCCTGGTTTGATCCCAAAGCTGTCTTGCTCCGGGTAAACAACTGCTCTGCGGTTTGAACGGTTTTGCTGTAATTCTCGTCATGTTTCCCCAGCAAATCTTGAGTGCTTTCACATATGTTTTACTTAGGCAAATTTTGACCCTTTGGTTTTTCAACGTTTCTCCATGTTTCTCTGTGTTTCTCTCAACGTTTTGCAACTTTGAACCTGCCTGCTGCTTGTCCCTTTGCCTTTCCTAGTTGTTCTCAGAAAAATTTGCTCTTTTGTCCTTATAGTTTCTCCATTCCATTTCCAGCTTCTTTCCAGCTCCCTTCTTCTTTAATCCTTCTTTTTAAATAAATTTATGTTTCAACAAACTATATATTATTTTTCCTTCTCTTTCTTTTTCATTTATATGATTTTTAATCCTTTTTAATCATAATCAGGCAGTATTTAATTATTATTTAACTGCTTCTTTTTATCTATTTTTCTCTCAAAAGCCACTAAAATCAGCTCTTCCAGCCTTTGCATCTAGTCTGGTTAGTTCATCCTCTCAGCTCTTCAGTTCTTCAACACCAACTTCTGGTCCTTTGGCCATCCTGCTCTATGATCAGCTAGTCCTGCATCATAACCTTCTTGTCCTTCACCTTATCCTCAACCAGTTCCTCCACAAATCCTCACTAGGAACCTCCTTTGTTCCTTCTACATACTGAACCATATTGGTTCCCACAATTCAATATGAATTAACAGTCCATCAACTAGCCTTCACTGTGACCAAACAGTCCCTCCTGCTTTTTTTCTCTGTTAATTCCATGAACCCCCTTGGTTCTTTATCTCAGTCCCCATTACCAGAATTTGTAGACCCAGGCATGAGTCACATTGAACTGGTGTTTGACTGGGCCCTTGCAAGTGGCAATCCACTTAGGCCATTCAATCATAGATCAATGTCTATGCATTGTCTTTACTCACCCATGTGATTAAGTCTGGGCTTTCAGTTGCAGAGTAATCAGCTACACTTCCCAGAGGCCTGATCACACCAAGTTCTGCAGCTTGCTCCCCAAGCAAGCCGCCTTGGTGACACTTCTGAGCAAATATATGCCCTCCAATGCTCACTTTGGGTTCTCCCAAAGCTCTCATAGGGGCATAAACAAGGACATCCTACCAGTTTGTTAGGTAGGGTGCTTGCTCACAGACCTCCTATAAGCGTATTAGGGTATGTCAAGCTCTAAAAGCTCTTCCCCTCCCTGGAAGCCCACATTACCAGCCAGGGGTCCAAAACCTACTCCCCCCAGACAGACAAAGTTCCCTGCTTGCTATTTCAGTCTTCACCCTTCCACAGCCACAGTTTCCTGCAGGGTGAAGCACTATAGCCCAAAGCAGCCAATTCTTTCTGCTGAGTGGAGGCAACATCTGCCTCTGGTAATCCTATATTACCTACCAGTCAGGCCTTACTTACCCTAGTAGACCATGTTACCTACTAGGCTCACCCTACTTACCCCTAGTAGCCCCATGTTACCTACTAGCTTACAGATTCACCAGCTAACCACACATTGTCACTCTTCAGCAAATTGTCTTTATTTGAAGCCAAATCAACCCTTGCCTGCAAAACAGCACACATGTGGATCACCACATAGCTCCTCCTCAAGATAGCTTCTATCTTCTCAAAATAACCCAGGCGCAAGGGCATTTGGCCTTCAAACCGCTTCAAGAACTGTGGGTGAACTCTTTTCAGTTCGCAACCCATCACCTTGCCAATTCCCCTCAATTGAATTTTGGGCCCTGGAGATACACCACCTATCCAAAACAGACCAATTCATCTCTGCAACCCATGTTGCGTGGTTTTCAACAGCCTGCAATGGTCAAACCATACCAGATCCTCTTCCTTGAACTTTGGGTTCATCCTGAACCTGTTTCACACATTTCACTTGGACTGGCGTATAAACTGCACCTGCCATGCCTTCTCTCTGGCTTGAGCATACACCTCACAAGTCAGCTTTGTGTGAGCCTCCACAGCCTTGGCATGATCCTCCCATGTCTGATAGCTAGAGTGCCCTAATTTTTCACTGAGAAGAGCCTCTCTTCCATACAACATCTTAAAAGGACTGAAGCCAGTACTTTTATGGGGCATCAATTGGTACGCCATCACTGCATGGACCATATGTGTTCTCCAATTTGTCAGATCTCCGTCCGCAATCCTCTCAGTGGCCCTCTTCAGGGCTCCTATTGTCCTCTCTACCAACCTGTTGGACTCTGGGTGATAGGTAGATGCAAAGCTATGCGGCACATTCCATTTTGCACACATCTCTTTCACCTCCTGGCTAGCGTAGGGAGGCCCCTTATCCAATATAATCCTCTCTGGGCACCCATGTATTAGGATTAGGAACTCCTCAACTAATATAGCAATCTGGTACCCATTCTTGTGTTGCATCACCTTCACCTCAATCCATTTTTTGAAGAGATCCACTGCCACCAAGAAATACTCCTTCTATCTACTTGCCATTGTAACGTGGCCTGTATCTAAAGCCACCTTCTCAAACGGGTACAACGCCTCCATGGGTTGCAACAGATACTTCCTGACACCCATGGAGTATCTTGCACATTGCAGGCATTCTTTCAGCACCTTCTCTACCATTTGGTATAACTTTGGCCAGTAGTATCTACTTTGCACCGCTCCCATCAACTTCTGAAACTGGAAATGCCCACCAAACTGGACGTGAATGTCTCAAACCACCTGTTCCCAGTATCTAGGTACAACAAACTGCCTGTTCTGGCGTACAGCTTCTGCTTGGCCCTCTACATCTTTGAGGTCTTTCCCCTGAACACCCACCATGGCTCAGGACAGTAAGTCTACCACTACATTGTCCTTTCCCTGCTAATAAATCACGTCATAGTTGTAAGAAGCCAATCTCTCCGCATATCTCAACAGGCGTCCCACCAGGTTGGCCTTGGACCTCAACGCCTTCAATGGGGCATGGTTGGTTATCACAACAAACAGCAATTCCATCACATACAACTTGAATTTGTCCACCGCCCAAACCATGACCAATCCTTCTCTCTCTGTGGCAGAGTATCTTGTCTCAGCATCATGCAGAATTCTTGACGCATAGGCAACTGGCCACACCTGGTCCTCCTCCGTCTGTGTTAACAGAGCCCCCAAACCAATCCCGCTTGCATTGATCTCTATTGCAAAGGGAAGATCCCATCTTGGTAACCTAAGTACTGGCGCCTCCATTAACCTCTTCTTCAGCACCTCAAACGTCTTCTGCTGGGCTCCTCCCCAGATGAACAAAGTCTTTTTCCTACATAGCAACCACAATGGTTCTGCAAGGCTTGCCAGATCTGGGATGAACCTTTGGAAGAACATGAGGGCTCCCATGAACAACTTCACCCTTTTGATGGTACTTGGGGCTTTTATCTGTGCAATTGCTACCACATTTTGCTTGTTTGGACGGATTCCATTCCCTGAAATGTGGTGCCCTAGCACCAGTATCTCCTCCTGTGCCAGCTTGCACTTTGTGTAACTGACCTTCAGCCCTGCTTGATGGATCCTTGCAAAAACCTGCTCTAAGTCTTTGGTGTGCTGCTCTAATGTAGGCAAAAAGACCATGACATTGTCAATGTACACCACTACTATCCTGGGTTTCAATCCTTCAAAGACTTGGTCCATTACTCATTTAAACACCGCTCCAGAAGTCTTCATTCCTAACAGCAGGACCTTTCACTGGTAGAGACCGTCTGGCATACTAAAAGCCGTCACCTCTTGTGACTCCTTTGCAATTGTCAGTTGATGGTACCCCTTGGTCAAGTCCAGGGTAGTAAAGTACCAGCATCCTGTCATGGCATCCAGCTGATCCTCAATCCTATACATAGGATACACATCATTTACCACATCATTGTTGATCATGCGGAAGTCAATGCATACTCAAATGTTCCCATCTGGTTTTGGGACACATACCATGGGCACAGAGTAGGGACTACAGCTTTCTTCAATCAGGTCTGCCCTCAACATCTTCTTTACTTCCTCTCTGATTGCAGCAATGGCAGCAGGAGACTGTTGGGGCACATATCCTTTTTATGGTTTTCCTGTCAAGAGCTTGATTTTGTACTTTGGTCTGGTTCAACTCACATCATATTTGTCCACCAAGAAGCATTGAGCCAGCTTGTGTATCAGCAAACCAAATTCATTTGCCAAGGGACACCCTGCTTGGATCAGATGTGTCAACTCTAGGAAAGGCAACAAGAAATGGGAATAGGGAGCTATCTCTTTATTGGGCTTAACACTTTCTTTTATGGCAGGTATCCACTCACCAATCCTTTATCCAGTCACAATGCTAAATTCAGAGCTTTGAGCATTCCAAACTTTCCAATCATCCACCTCCCCTGTAATCTGGCTAGGCTGATACATTGGGAATTCTGCTACTATGTTCTCTGCTAGGGCTATCACCTGCATTCCTCCCCAATGTCCTTGGCTGAAAGGGACCACCTCAATTCTCCCAAACACTTGTGGGGAGATCACTGCTTGATTGTTGATGTATAGGGATACCCGTCTAGTGTTCTCCTCCGGGGCTGGTATGGATAAGGACTGGTATGTGTATTCCTTTCCCTGATACCGGATGCAACCTTTGTCAACATCCAAATTTTCACCAACTGCTTGAATCCAAGACATCCCTAGGAGACAATCAAACCCAACCAATGGAAGTACCACAGCCGGCAGGTTCACTGAGGTTTCCTCTCATTCCACCTGCACTTGGTTTAAGACACTTCAATCCACAGTGCTTGCTCCCTCAGCTCCAAAAATGGTCATGGTCACAGTCTTGTCCGTCACTAGCTTATTCCTCCAGACAAACCACTTTGATATTGGGACTCCCACACAGCCTGGATCATAAATTGCCTTAGCCCGTTTTCCACCAATTAACACATCCAGGATAATTACCCCAGTTCCTGACCACTTAAACGGTTGGGCCACCAAGGCAGCTGTGAAGTGCTGTGCCAACTGTCTCCTGGTGGAAAACCCGTCTTCTTGGGCCAACTCCAGCTGCACCCTGACCGGCTCCCATTACAAAGTACCGTTCTGTGTTTCCCAATGCCCACATCCGCAATCCATGAGGCAGTTCCACTGTCTGTTATCCTAGGAGGCTCCTCTGACTCACCCTCTGGTCCTTCCTTAGGCCTTGAGGGTTCCTCAATCCTAGCACTCTCTTGACACTGACTTCCTGATTCTGTAGGCCCAGGGACCTTCCCGGCATATGCCTTAATCATAAGCCTCTTGGTCAGATCTTCAGAGACAGGGACCTCCCTGGTCTCTCCTTCATTCTCGCTCCTCCCCTGCACCTGGTCCAGCCCTCCAGATCTTTTCCAAACTGGCAACTCAACTGTAGGTCTGATTCCATAGCCCCAGACAATCTTTTGGGCAACCATCTTGGAAGGGACCACCACACTATTGGCACCAGTTCCTAATCCTTGCAGTCTCAAAGCTCTGTCATTAAAAGACCCCACAGCCTCTATTCCTGACACCTTTTTCCCTCATATTTTACCAGTGAATGGCACTTAAAGCAATGCCTAGTGGTGTGTCCTCTTCTTCCACACACCCAGCATCCTTCATAATCTGGCGCAGGACAACAATCCCAAAAGACTCCCTCACTTTGTCAATCAAAGCTTCTGGTGGTGTCCAAATGTCCCCTAGCTTGGTTCCTCTGAGGTTCAGTGTTCCTAGCCATTGTGACCATTCCTGGTATAGCTCTTCTGTCCGCAACCCCTTTCAGTAGGCGCCTTTCTATTTCTGCTAATTCCTGCATCACCTTTAACCAGCTCATATTCCGACAGTTAATCTGTGAGGCTGCCCAGGAAATTTATGGTTTGATGGCCTGCATAAATCAATCAATGATGGAGGGAAGTCAAATCTCTCCCTCCATGTACGTAATCCATCTTTCAAACCTCCTCACAAATGCTTGCAAGGTCTCAGCTTGCCCCTGTTTAAGAAGACATGCCTTGCTGTATGCCTGGCTTGGGATTACTCTTTCCTCAAACTCATCTTGGAAGGACTGTTCCACCTCTTTCCATAAAGTCCAGTTTGTTTTTTCAAACCATCAGCTTGCCTCTGGTCCCATGAGCATGCTGAACCAACGGAGTTTCTCAGACCATAACATAAGCTTACTCCAATTTTTAAATTATCTCAGGAAATTCTTGGCCTCACTACCTTTACTGTTAAATGGGGCCATTTTTGAGATCATTATATGATCCCCTTTCAACATTTCCTTATCCAAGTGCTCTACCACCCCTCCCACACTTCTGGAGAAAGACCCCTGTGTTGGGCTCTTGTGGGGTTCCTGGTCACCAGTCCCCAAAGTGTGTCCTGAGTCATAGCCAGGGACCGGCTTGGAGGAGATGTCATTCTCCAACAGTGGTAAATGGTTGGTTAGGAGCTTATACATGGCCTGCATAAGAACAAACTCTTCCAGTACCTTCCCAATCACTAGGCAAGTGTCTCCACCATAAATTTGTACTTTAGCAGGCGCCAACCCTTCTGTAGGCTGATACCAATCCTGTAATAGTTTAGCAAATTCTCCCCCAATAAACTCTCTTCCTCTATTTGTTATTTCAAAGTGCCTAGTCATCTTTTCCCACTCCTCCTGGGCAGAATTACTAGAGGCAAACTTCCTGCACCCTAGGCAATAGGATTCCTTGTCCCCTGGGCCAGAATAGAAAATGTGGGATAATTGACTCATATAACTTATATCCTTTCTTAATGTGGGAAATTTGAGTGGGGTTGTAATAGGCGCTTTATTCACAGTCAGAAGGAATATCCCCTTAGAAACCTTCTGATATATGTCCTTGGTATAGGGAATAATGAGGGTTTGTGCCAGTACTTGGAGTCCTTTAACAATCTCTTGGACTCCTTGTACTTGGTCTTTGGCTCCTGCACTTTGGTCTTTGGCTCCTGCACCTTGGTCTTGGACTCCTGTGTTCTAATCCTGGGCTCCTGTGGTATTTTCCAGCTCTGGCTTCCTACTCCTGGTCTTTTGGCTCCTTCTGTAGCTTTTGTGGCCTATGTAATCCACTTGATCCAGTCCCTGAAGAGTCTCAGATATCTCCCTTTTTTATAGCCCCTTGTTTCAGACCAAAAACCTCTCTTAGAACCCTGGTTCTTCAAAGCTTAAACTATCCTGTTTTTCTTCTTCTACAATATATTAAACCTTTAAACTTACTTCAGCCAATGAAAGCCCTGAATTTTCTGCTTCTGCTCTTCATTTTTTAGGCTTTAACTCTTAAGTTAAAGCCCTTAAAACACTGATTAAATAGACTCCGTCTCATAGCCAATCACACGCCTTGATTCAACGGTTTTGCCAAAAAGGTTTCTCCGGATGACCTGTTCTTGACCCTGGTTTGAACCCAAAGCTGTCTTGCTCTGGGTAAACAACTGCTCCGCATTTTGAACGGTTTTGCTGTAATTCCTGTCACATTTCCCCAGCAAATCTTGAGCGCTTCCACATATGTTTTACTTAGGCAAATTTCAACCCCTTGATTTTTCAATGTTTCTCTGTGTTTTTCCCAACGTTTTGCAACTTTGAACCTGCTTATTGCTTGTCCCTTTGCCTTTTCTAGTTGTTCTTGGCAAAATTTGCTCTTTTGCCCTTATAGTTTCTCCATTCCATTTCCAGCTTCTTTCCAGCTCTCTTCTTCTTTAATCCTTCTTTTTAAATAAATTTATGTTTCAACAAACTATATATTATTTTTCCTTCTCTTTCTTTTTCATTTATATGATTTTTAATCCTTTTTTAATCATAATCAGGCAGTATTTAATTATTATTTAACTGCTTCTTTTTATCTATTTTTCTCTCAAAAGCCACTAAAATCAGCTCTTCCAGCCTTTGCATCTAGTCTGGTTAGTTCATCCTCTCAGCTCTTCAGTTCTTCAACACCAACTTCTGGTCCTTTGGCCATCCTGCTCTATGATCAGCTAGTCCTGCATCATAACCTTCTTGTCCTTCACCTTATCCTCAACCAGTTCCTCCACAAATCCTCACTAGGAACCTCCTTTGTTCCTTCTACATACTGAACCATATTGGTTCCCACAATTCAATATGAATTAACAGTCCATCAACTAGCCTTCACTGTGACCAAACAGTCCCTCCTGCTTTTTTTCTCTGTTAATTCCATGAACCCCCTTGGTTCTTTATCTCAGTCCCCATTACCAGAATTTGTAGACCCAGGCATGAGTCACATTGAACTGGTGTTTGACTGGGCCCTTGCAAGTGGCAATCCACTTAGGCCATTCAATCATAGATCAATATCTATGTGTTGTCCTTACTCACCCAGGTGATTAAGTCTTGGCTTTCAGTTGCAGAGTAATCAGCTACACTTCCCAGAGGCCTGATCACACCAAGTTCTGTAGCTTGCTCCCCAAGCAAGCCACCTTGGTGACACTTCTGAGAAAATATATGCCCTCCAATGCTCACTTTGGGTTCTCCCAAAGCTCTCATAGGGGCATAAACAAGGACATCCTACCAGTTTGTTAGGTAGGGTGCTTGCTCACAGACCTCCTATAAGTGTATTAGGGTATTTCAAGCTCTAAAAGCTCTTCCCCTCCCTGGAAGCCCACATTACCAGCCAGGGGTCCAAAACCTACTCCCCCCAGACAGACAAAGTTCCCTGCTTGCTATTTCAGTCTTCACCCTTCCACAGCCACAGTTTCCTGCAGGGTGAAGCACTATAGCCCAAAGCAGCCAATTCTTTCTGCTGAGTGGAGGCAACATCTGCCTCTGGTAGTCCTATATTACCTACCAGTCAGGCCTTACTTACCCTAGTAGACCATGTTACCTACTAGGCTCACCCTACTTACCCCTAGTAGCCCCATGTTACCTACTAGCTTACAGCATCACCAGCTAACCACACATTATCACTCTTCAGCATATTGTCTTTATTTGAAGCCAAATCAACCCTTGCCTACAAAACAGCACACATGTGGATTACCACTGCCCCCATCCTGCAATACCCAAACTGTGAGGGTATCTACAAGCTAGAAACTGATGCCTCTGATTATGCCATAGGAGGAGTCCTCCGTATCCAAACAGCCCAAAAGGACTTCCTCCCTGTGGCATATGAATTAGGGAAGCTATCAGATGGCAAACAAAGATACCCTTACACAATAAGGATTTTGTTGTCATGATACACTGCCTCATGAAATGGCAATGCTATCTGGAAGGAGCCTAGACGTTCAAAGTACTCACTGATCACAAGTTCTTGATATTCTTTAAAACACAACAACACCTGTCAAGAAGACAAGCCAAATGGATGAGTCTCATACAGAGATACCCCATGAAAATTGAATACAAGCCAGGCAGAGAGATGCTTACTGCAGACGCTCTATCAAGGCTATACAATAAACACATCCTTTGTACTGACAGCAACCCCAACTGGCCTATGTTAATCATGGGGAATCTCCAGGAAGAGTTCCCACCTGGAAAACCAATGGGCATCCAAGAGAAAGTCCTCAAGAACAAACATCTGTTCAAAAACATATATGGTACCCTTCACCAAACACTTCCAAATGGTTACACTGTACCCTACGTCCCGTCAACACAAAAGATTGACACAATACTCCAATACCAAAGATACTTGGGACACACCTGTAGCAGAAACTTGCATGAATATCTCAAGACTTGCTACTGGTGGCCCAACATGCTAGATGATATCAGAGAGGTATTGGAACAATGTGAGGTCTGTGAGAAGTACGCACAAACCAAAGCTCCACCCAAGTCAGTAGTACCTGTATTCATCACACAACCCTTCAAGGTATAGTTGTTGGATATTGTGGGACCTATGCCTGGTGAAAGCAAAGGCAAGAAGTACATCATCACAGCCATTGACTATGCAACCGGATGGCCCATAGCACAAGCCACAAAAGAGCACAAAGGCAATGACGTGAGACAATTCATTGGCAAGGAGATCATAGCAAAGTTTGGAAATCCTGACCTCTTAATCACAGACGGAGGCACTGAACTCAAAGCTATCAATATCAACATCTACCTTGCCAAAAATGGAATAAAACACGTCACAGTCAGCCCATATCACCCACAAGCAAATGGATGTGTAGAACAATTAAACAGCTCTCTAGTGGAAGCCCTCAGTAAGTTATCTGCCAACAATCCAAAAGCCTGGGTTGACATGCTACCAACTGTCCTTATGGCTTGCAGAACACGAGCCAATTGCAATATGGGCAAAAGCCCTTATGAACTTGTCTATGGTCAGAAACCCTCACTTTTCAGTACAACCATGGGTCCACAACTGACACTTCCAAAGAAGATACCAGACAGTAATGACCCAAAAGTACTACAAGCCAGAAAGGACCAAGAAGTGATGTAACAACAAAGGGTTCAGCGGGAAGCAATCACATTGCAACAAGAAAGGTTCCAAGTCAGAGACAAGATCTGGGTTGTCAATCACGACCAACACAAATTAGACCCAGGGTTACGCGGACCAGGCATTTTCATGAAAGTGAAGCCCAATAACACCTACCTTGTCAAAGGGATTGGGGCTCAAACTGAACTGAAATGTATGCATCATGACCAACTTTGTTTGTGTAAGGCAAGAGCAGCCCAACAAAATTCAAGGCTCCCTGTACCCAACACCAAACTGGATCAATATCAAGCCTGTATACCAGATACTCTCAAAAAGTTCCCAAGGCTCTGCCTTTCAGCACCCCAGGGGGAGATGTCACAACATCTTCAATTACTCCCTCTTGGGGAAATAACACCCCAAGTAAATCACCAAGCGGCTCATTGAGTGGTTCACCACCCAGTTAATAAACTGATGGCACCATTATCAGTTAACCATCTATGACAGGGATCACTCAATCCAGGTCCTAAATGGAACACAACTTGATTAAGCCTTGTGAGTCAAGAGAAACATTACTCAGATAAGCCCCATGATCTCCATGACGTACATGGACGACATGTGGCTTGCCATGATACTATATAATATTCTATATTCACATTCAATAAAGTATCATTCTCTTCTTAATCTTCCCTTTTATTTTGTTTATTATACTTCCCAGAAGTATAAACACAACACCACACAATATCCCAATTGTAGATTTTTATTTCTTAATTAGTTGTTTTTGTTTTTACAATGCCCATTTTAGAATACTCAAAAAAAATCCACCCATTTTCCTAGATTTTACTGCCAAATTCAAACACCCAACACAATATTTTTAAAATTTATGTTTCAGATCCCATGTCTTATTTTAGATACCTTGGTATCATTCATGATTACAATCCATTGCACACATTGTGTGAGTGATTTTGTTTACATAGTGAGTTGCTATTGTTTTTTGTTTTTGGATTGAGTTTTGACTCACCTTGCTTGGGTGTATTTTGTCACTGATTCACATAATAAACATATGGGTCATTATTTTTCTTGTTATGCCTAAGCGCTGGACTGATTATTTTATAACTTAATTACATTATTCATATTCAAATTATTCAGAAAGATTAAAATACAATCAATGTCAAATATTTAATTGATCTTGGGCTTAGATATTTTTTTAAAAAATAATTTATCAATTTTAGAATTGAAAATTGCACCTTATAATATTTCTGGAAATATCTTAAGTGCTACTACATACTACAAGCTAAAAATATTTATGATGAGTTGCATGGGAGAGCAATAGCAGCCCCAAAGCTATAAATGCTATTACCCTATCTTTGGCTCATCATAAATATTCTTAGTTTGTTTCAAAAAAGGTTGTTGTTTTTGAAAGACTGATAACTCTATTTAAAATACACCCTCTAGTAAGCTGCCATACTTTATGAACTTGCCCTAATGCACCACTAACATCATCTGATATTTTGTTTCTCTGGTATCATCATGTGATTTCAAATGATAAGTTATCTCAGAATATTCTGAGAAACTTTCAAATGTTAAAGGTGAAGTATACAACTTCTCATCTTTCATCAAATATGAAAGATTAATGTGCAGATTTTTAACTTTGAGCTCTCTCCTTATAGTTCTAACTTTTCTCTCATAAATATAAAAGAATGACTTTTGAGAAATATTTGAGCCTGATAGCGCTGATTTATATAATTCTTTTCTTTTTTCTTCTTGCTCAAAAATATTTTTAATATCATTTATATTCTTAATATAAAGCTGATTTTCTTTCTCTTTTAATGTTTTTGATATTAAACCAAAGTGACCATCAAAAATACTTTTCCCGTGAGATTCTATAAATCTATTGTATTTAATAGACCCTTTAATGTATTGTGGTGCCTCTTTAAATAGATAATATAAGAACTCATAGGATCTAAAATGGTTTCCATTATCAGTCCATACTTTGATATTATTTATTTTTTTAAACTTATCTGATTTAATAAGACTTATTAGACATTCACCTGAAAACAAAGAATCATGAGACAATATTTGAGGTAAAAAATCATGGTATTCATACTTAACTTTATTGTTTTCTTTAAATACCAGTGCAAACCCCAATAAATAAATAGGTCTTTTGGAATAAAAAAAGTTAATGGTTTCAATTGGACCACCACCAACTTTAAATTCTCCTTAAAATATATGACTATAATACATGATTCATTATCTAATTCATTGATATCTTTCTTATATTCCCTATTTTGATGAGCATAAAAGTCTTGGTGCTGATTAATAGCTTTTAAGTCACTGTTTATAGATTCTGGCAATAATAAGTTTTTACTTCCACATTCTTCTTTTCTTTTTTCTAAGGATGATTTTAAGTTACAAATATTACACATGTCAGTTTGTTTTTTACTCTTTATTATATTTTTTGGTATTAATTTATAATAAGTTGAAAGTGATATTGAAATTTCATTTTTTATTTTCATATTTTCATATATTTCTTTTTTGTTTTTAATAGAGAATATTTTATTTCAGTTTAATATTCATTCATTTCTTTTTCAATGTCTTTATAAATTTTTTCTGGTGCTTTTTTTGTAAACTGGCTTGTTTTAAAAGAATTTTCCAGTAGTTTTTTAATTATTTTTTTGATTATTTCTTTTTTTAATGAATAGTTATTATCTTTTTGGATTTTTTTGTTTAAGCTTACATTTTTATTTTTATTTATTTTTCTTGAGTATTCAAACTCACTTTTGGTTATATTAAATCACATATCAGTAAGCTCTTTTAAAGAGTAACTGGAAGTAACCAGAGATCTCAAGGCTGGGAGATGCTTTTGAGGAGCAGATTTCAGAAGATCCTTTAAGTTGTCAATTATCCCATTTAGTTTCTGATTTTGAATTAAAGGAATGAACTCTGTTTTTCCAAACTCAGTTTGAGTGAGGAAGTGATTGATGAAGGAATCAAGATTGCCTCCAGAAACAAAGAGAAATGCTTTCTTTAGCATAGCAATTCTTTCTCTTTTTGTTGATTCTCCCAGTGAGGAAAATGGCTTCATGGCAGAAGTAAAGTTAACAGATTCCATAATATTGGATTTGTGATTGCTGATAAAGAGATGCTTTGTAGAGATGCCTTGCAAAAGAGTGCTGGTTGCAGTAATTATATCTTTTTGTGAAGATGGTTTGAAGTAAACCTTAGGTGGTGCTTTAGCTCTTATATACCAAGCCTTATGACACCATTCTGAAAGAAATGGTGTGACAGCTTTATTTACAATTTCAACTTGAATTTATATTTCTAGAATAAATGAAATCCCCAGTTTTCATGCACAAGTGATATATGTGTATCAGCTAAGCATCAAATTACATCATATCCTCTTTTTAATCTATGCAAATCAATTAAAATGATGTATTAACTTAATTATAACTGTTCTGTATATTTTTAAAATAATAAAATATTAAAGAATTGTATTTAAAAAATGCTTAATTTGAGGTTCGCAGTTCACTTGAACCTCAAAATTCATCTAAACAGCAAATAAATTAATGTCCTAACTTTAAACTACCATAAAATCCTAAATAATTAAGCTTTTTAAATAAAATAAAACGCGGAAATGATGCTCTTGATCTTATATTTAATTTCATCAAATAAAAAGCATATATATTGATTAATGAAAAATTACCTTTTTTAAGCTTTAAGCAATCTATTTTATTTCATTATCAAAATAATATAATAAAATCTGATATATGCTCTTTTAAATTGCTTTCTCTTTAATATTCAATATTATATATATATTAATATTTTAACACCAATGGAAAGATAAGATTCTTAGCTTCATTTTGATAGTTTACAGTGTGAAAAAACATTAACTTTTTGTTGAGTTATTACTGTTTTAAATATAAACATTTGTAATTTGATTTTTTCAAAATCGAACTGTGTTATGCTGCAACTTGGGCAGCATGTGTATTAGAAAATGGCTTAATCCCTAAAATAATGACCCATATGTACACCAAAAGTCAACTCACACCATTCTGTTTGTGAATTAATGCATTTTGGATTGCATTTTGAATGGTTTTGCTTTGCGTGTGAGCCCTTTGTTGCTGTGTTGACTCATTTTGCCCATTAATGCCAATAAACCCTGTTAGCAGAGTGTATATTTTAACCTGAGAGTTGGATTTTATTTAAATCTGAAATCATTTTGTTTGAATCTGAGGTATTTTTGGTTGTTTCCATAGCTTTTAAAACTACTGTAGCTGAATTTGAGTGCATTAAGAAGGTCTATTTAAACTGATGCCAATGCAAATTGAATAATAGACAAAAAAAATTCACTGTCAACTACCAATGCCAACCCATAAAGGGAATTCCAGATATAACCAGAAAACTTAGTTTCCCAATCTAATGCTTTGAGATGTTTCTTTCTTAAAGGCCAACTATTATATAATAAATCTCCATTCATTGATGATAGGTTGCTCTATCAATGAGTGAGTTATCCTACAATAGTATCACATAAAATATTTTAACAGTCTTTAATACTAAAGAAGCCTTGACAATAATCTTTGTCACCCCTTTCCAGGAGTTAGAAGGTGAACCAACTCATCTTCTCTTCTGTTATCACAGCTTGCTTAAGGATTAGGGGCCACCAAATCATCTTCAAACCTTTTGGCTCTACACCAGAATCCACAGAAGAGTATTACTACAAGGAGCCAGCACAAATAAGCTTCTCCAATTTGAACACTTGGCCCCAATTGTTTTTGCCTCACTCTACCACATTCATAGAAGCCTATAAAATCCCTACTATATACTTGACCAGCAACTTTGGTCAATTTAATGTTCACACCAAGGTGTTTTGTTGAATACCAACAGTATACCCAATCATCACCTCTTTGAAGGTATTCCAAGCAGCAAAATTGATCCCCTACTTAGTTAAAGTACTATCATATATGATGGGTTGTCACAACAGCTTATACCTCACTTTAAAGGAAATAGCATGGTGGACAAACCCAAAGGAAGACATTAAAGACATACTAAAGAAGTACAAAGTATTTGAAAAATACTGCAGCCCCAAAGCATCACAAAAAACAGTAAACCCAGTACCTGACCCTGAATCATTCAAAGTTTAGGGCTTAGAAATAGTGCTACTATTTTCAGAAGCTAAGACAGGACAAAGCTTCTTAATTTTGGCAATTGATTTTACAACTTGTTAGCCAATTTTTTGGGCAATCAAAGACCAAAAAGCAGAGACAGTCAACCACTTCACCAACAAGACAATTATAGCTGACTGTGGAACCCCAGACTACATCATCACTGATGGAGCCAAGGAACTATCAGGACATGTAGTGAATAATAAATTTTTTTAAAAAAAGAACATTAAACACTTCATAACCTTTCTATATAGGCCACAAGCTAATGATAGAGTTGAACACCTAAATGGCAGCCTCAGGAGAACACTTGAGAAAGTAACAGATGGAAAATTAAAGCAAACATGGCTTCTATATGTGAAAGGTAGATCACTAGTATCTCAAGTGTGAACTAGCCAGAGGACTGGTTACTCACTATTTGAACTGACCTATAAATATATTTAATACTCAGGCATTGTTGGTACTACTTGCAAGAGGTATGGTTGGAGGTTGGTAAATTTGAATCCTGTCAGGGCTGTGACAATAAGATAGATGGTCATTAATTATCAAAATACTTGGTGTGGACGTTATATCTGCCAAAAATTCCCGTGAAGCATGTCAATATGTAGTAGATGAAGGTGTATGCCACAATAAACAAGGTGGAGTGAGGTGACACAAGAGGAGGCCAAGAACCAGCGTGCAAAGATTTGAGGTGGCTAGGGTCTTTGTAGTACCTTTGGCCCAACCCTTCAGGTGAGGGCCCAAAGATTACAGGTTCCTGCTGGTACCCTCCAATCCCTAGGCAAGCTGTAAACACAGCTGTGAAGATGAGATGATTCATATTCACTTATTTGGAGATTGAGGGTTGGAAGGTTTAAACTAGTTTAAAGGTCTGCTTAAGTGTCAGGGATCCAGTATCAGGCAGCTGGCCTGTTGTTTTCAGGGGTGACTTGGGCCAGTGTTTTAGCGGGCAAAGCCCATCACAAGAGAGGAGCTAACTTAAAAAGATAGGAGACAGACTTTCCCACCCACAACCACGGGCCAGCGGCCAGGATTATAGAGTTGATTACCCCTGTGAGGGTGATGTACACAATCCCAAACAGCTTGCCAGGATGGTCAGTTGGGAGGTTGGATGCAGAAGCAGGCATGGGTTTTGGGGTCACTGGCAGTTTCATGGATAGGTTGTAGGCAGGGAGATAGTTGAATTTCCCCCTGAACAACTTAGGTGTTGGAAATATCCACAGGCCTTGCCAGTTGTATCTAACTGCGGATTATATGCGGGCCAGGGGATCAAGTTTGAGTATTTTTTCCGGGGTGTATTCTTTGTATTCAGACTTCAGAGGGTAGTCGGTAAAGTGGACAGGTCCAAAGGGTGCATCAGATGCACAGAAAACTGAAGGTGGTGGGGCAGGAGGGCCAGGAGATCTTGGACTGAATTGATAGACGGCAAATACAAAATATGGCAATAGCTGTAAGAGCCAAAGTAACATAACTTTTATTTAAAAATGGCAATAAGATACAAGTGCAGAATATATAGGCATATATAGCATTCTGCCTCCAAACTTAGTATTTTCCATCAGGGCTTTATCAAAATATTGGGAAAAGTGCAGGCGGGCAGCCAGAGGGCCCAGGTGTGGGAGCGGCAAAATGGCACCTTGGCTGGGTGTTCTCTCATTGGTCAGAACGTCCAATTTTGTCACTCAATTTTCTTGATTCTTTGCTGTGGTCACGGGGTTGGGCCCAAAGCCCGGGTTTATCTTTGGCAGTAGGGTTTGATTGGTTACTTGAGAGGACTTCAAACTCATGAAATTCACAGAGGCGCCATCTCTGCTTCCATTAGGCAATTCAAGAGGCTCCTCTTTGGGCGCCACCATGGTTGAGCTGGTGCAGGCATTCTGGCTTTGGGACTTAGCGGGAGCCTCAGCTTGCAGGGGCTTGATCCCAAAAAAACGCGGGCAGGTGGGCCCTTGGTCCATGGGCCCAGCGGCCCACAGGAGTATAGGTTCAGGGTTTGAATCCCATCCTTGGGCCCGGATTTCCCAGGGTAATGAATTGTCAATCCTGACAAGAACAGGCCTTTGCCTGATGTACCTAAATAACTTCTTAAATGAGTATTGTATCAAAAGTTTGAATATGAAACAGTTTGGCTACCACCAACCTAGTTCAACATTCAATATGTCAAGTATATACTTCTGAGAAGTATAATAAACAAGATAAAGGGGGAAATTAATAAGAGAATGATACTTTATTTGATATGAGTATAGGATATTATATAGTATCATGGGAAGCCACATACTGTTCATATATGTCATGATGGTCACAGGGCTTATATGAGTAATGTTCCTCTTAAGTCACAAGGCTTACTCAAGCTATGTTCTGCTTAGGATCTGGATTGTGTGATCCCTTTAATAGATGGTCAAATGATAGTGGTGCCACCAACTTAATGATTAGTTGGTGAGACATTTGGTGACTCATTCAGTGAACTACTTAAAGTGTTAATTCCCTGAGAGAGAGTAATCAAATATGTTGCAACATCTCCCCCTGGGGTGCTGGAAGGTGGAGCCTTGGGAATTTTCTTGAGAGTGTCAGGGATACATGCTTGGTACTGATCAAGTTTGGCGTTGGGGACAGGGAGTCTGGAGTTGCGTTGGGCTGTTCTTGCTTTGCATAGGCGGAGTTGGTCATGGTGCATACATTTGAGTTTGGTTCTTGCGCCAATTCCTTTGACAAGGTAGGTATTGTTAGGTTTGACCTTCATTAGAATGCCTGGCCCATGTAGTCCTGGATCCAACTTGTGCTGATCATGGTTGACAACCCAGATTTTGTCCCCAACTTGGAATCTTTCCTTCTGCAGTGGGATTGCCTCTCTTTCAATCATTTTCTGTCCCATATCTTCCTGGTCTTTTCTATCACGCTGTATGTCAGGATCACTGTTGTCTGGCACCTTCTTAGGTGGAGATAATTGCGGTCCTGCGGTAGTACTAACAAGGGCGGGCTTTTGCCCATAGAAAATTTCATACAGGCTTTTGCCTGTGTTACAGTTGACTTGTGTTCTGCATACATGAGCGCTGTTGGCAGCATGTCAACCCAGGCTTTTGGATTATTAGCAGATAACTTACTGAGGGCTTCCACTAGTGAATTGTTTAGTCATTCTACTTGTCCATTTGCTTGTGGGTGGTACAGGCTGGCTGTGATGTGTTTTATTCTGTTTTTGGAAAGATAGATATTTGTCAGGGACCCACTTGGTAGGGAACAAGTTCCCTAGGTGGTAGGCCAAAGCCCCTAAATTCAATCCTGCTATTACCAAGCTGATAGGAACCATGACCATTGCAAGGTGTCCTAGGTAAGCAAATCTTCCAAACATAGAACTGAAACAACCAAGTAGATAGTAATCCACCAATACATCAAGAGGTAAAAGAAGGTGTAAGGTCTAACCAGAGCAGGTTCAGTAGGAGGTGGAGTAAACAAACAACCATATTGGAATTTACGTCCCCAATGGCCGGAAGGATATTTGAATCATCCATGGGCAAGGGATTCCTTTTGATGGGCGTCATCTGGAGAAGAGTTGTACCAGTCAGTTGTTGGTGTTGGATTTTCTAAGGTTGATACCACTGGCAAGAAGTAGGCTAGAAACCAGGATAGGAATAGAATTCCTCTCATGGCTTCAAAATGTGTTTATCAGAAAATGAAGGAGTAGCAGGTGTAGGGTAAAATCTTTATTATTGGAACAAGTAATAATAGTAAGTTTTGATCACTTAAATACCTTCAAAGTTGAGGCTGAAACAAAATAAGGGGATCATGGGAAATGAGGGGATTTTCCAGGAAATTTCATTGATTTCATGACTGAAATTAAGACCTGTTTCAAATGTACATCAATAATTGGCAGGATACTATATAGAATTATATAGTTGAGCAAGTAAAATTCAGGAACAGCCACAAGTTGAAGTACAATTAAGCGGTATATCAAGGATTTAAGTTTGAGTGGTAAGTGACATCTCTAGGTGGCTTATTAATGTTTTCAGAAGCAAAACCAAAGTTGAAAATCATTGTGGAATGAATCAATTTGTTATAAATAGGCAATTTAACTCAAACTATCTTCATTAAACTAACTTTTGAATTGACCTTAGGGTTCTGGGTTCATTCCCCATCTGGGTCAACCCCAGGACTAAACTTTGTCAAAAAATTGATTGTAGGCTTTCTTTGTTTTGGTGTTTGTTCCCAAGGTTCCTATACTATTAACGTAGTCAGGGGAAAATTACCTGACAATATTGGTGTCAATGGCATTAAGTTTGGTGCTTCCATCTATGATCGGGAGGTTGGGGTTTCCAACTTGGCTATGATCTCTTTCCCAAATAATTGTCTCACATTGTTGCCTTTGTGTTCTTTTGTAGCTTGTGCCACAGGCCACCTGGTTGCATAGTCAATAGCTGTTATGATGTACTTTTTGCCTTTGTTCTTGCCAGGCATTGATCCCACAATATCCAGTGACCACACCTTGAAAGATTGTGTGATTAACACTGGTTGTACTGACTTGGGCAGTGCCTTAGTTTGGGTGTACTGCTTGCAGACTTCACATTGCTCTAATACTTCTTTGATATCATCTAGCATGTTGGGCCATCAGTAGTGTGTCTTGAGATATTTGTGAAAATTCCTACTACAGGTTTTCCCCAGGTCTCTGTGATATCAAAGGATTGTGTTAATCTTTTGCGTTGACGGGACGTAAGGTATGGTGTCACCATTTGAAAGTATTTGGTGCAGGGTGTCTATACGTTTTTGAACAGATTTTTGTTTTTAAGGACCTTCTCTTAGACGTCCATTGGGTGCCAGGTGGGAACCCTTCTTGGAGATTTCCCATGATTAACATGGCCCAGTCGGGGTCACCATCAGCGCAGAGGACATGTTTGCTGTATAGCCTTGACAGGGCATCTGCAGTCAGCATTTCCTTACCTGACTTATATTCAATTTTCATGGGGTATCTCTGTATGAGGCTTATCTATTTGGCTTGTCTTCTTGACAGGCGTTGTTGTGTTTTAAATAATATCAACAACTTGTGGTCGGTGAGTACTTTGAACGTCTGGGCTCCTTCCAGATAGCATCACCACTTCATGAGGCAGTGTATGATGGCTACCAACTCCTTGTTGTGTATGGGATATCTTTGTTTGCTGTCAGATAACTTCCTTGATTCATATGCCATGGGAAGAAAGTCCTGTTCTGCTGTTTGGATACAGAGTACTCCTCCTATGGCAGAATCAGAATCATTGGTTTCTAGCTCATATATTCCCTCACAATTCAGGTATTTAAGGATAGGGGCAATGTCCATGTGTTCCTTCAGTTGGCAGAAGTGTTGATCACGTAGCAGTGTCCAGACAAACTTGGTTGTTTTGCCTGTGATGGCAGACAGGGGGGGTGTTAGGGCACCCCAATCAGGGATGAACCTACTTATGTAGGCTACTATTCCAAGGAATGTGCAGAGTTCACTCTTATTTCTTGGAGCTGGCATCTCAGTTATGGCACGTATCTTGTCTGGGTCTGGTTTGATTCTGTTCTTGCTGATAATGTGACCAAGGAATGAAAGTTCTGTTGAGAAGAATTCACACTTTGACAGTTTTGCAACCAATTGGGTCTCTTCAAGGGTGCAGAGGACCAGGCAGACGTCTTGCCAGTGTTGTTCTAGGTTGGGCTATAGATGATGATGTTGTCCAGGTAGATAATTGCCCGTTTTCTGATGTGTTTCTTGAAAACTTTGTTCATGAAGATCACAAAGGTGCTGGGAGTATTTGTCATGCCAAAGTTGAGAACAACATATTTGAAGAATCAGTATTTTGTTTTAAATGCAGTCTTTGGAATGTCTTCAGGTTTTACGCAAATTTAGTGGTAACCTACTGTCAAATCAATTTTTGTAAAGATTTGGGACCCCCCAGGGCGTCAAAAAGGTTATCAATTAGGGGCAGGGGATACCTGTTCTTAATTGTGACCTTGTTGAGTGCTCTGTAGTTGGTGACCAGGAGAAGTCCTCCATCTTTCTTTGTCACAAAGAAGACAGCAGCACCAAAAGGTGACTTTGATGGTTATATGAGCCCCTTTTCAAGTGCTTTGTCAAGGTAAGCTTTTAGGGTGTTGTCTTCCTCTGGTGTGAGACATTAGATAGGTTGTGCTTTAGGTACACTCCCTTTGAGGTTGATTTTGCGTTGTATTTCACATTCAGGAAGTAATCCTGGCAGTGTTTCTTGAAAGACAGCAGGAAACTTGTTAACTAGCTGGTCTTGGATGTGGTCCTCTTCATGTTGAGTTTCCGTATTTTTAAAGTAGATAACCTTGTACGTGCAGGTATTTCAGTCAATTTTACTGGTGCCCTTTTCCTCTTATGTTTCAGTAATTTTTACAAACACGTGATCTCTCATGATGATGTCAAGATGAGTTAGATATACATGGTGCTGTACTTCTCCTTGTTGTATAGTGAGAGTGGCACTGTCTCAGTCAATGTGGGTTTTTGTCTTCCTCATCCAATCTAGGCCAAGCACTACGTTGTAATTAGAAAGTGAAATAATGGGACCACTAAAATTAGCTTTTACATTTCCTATTTGTTCATGAAAAGTCTTTGTCTTTTTACTGACTGGGGTGCTTATGTTGTCTAACATGATAACTCTTTTGATGTTGCTCTTGGTGGTAGGCAGTTTCATGAGGTTGGCAAATTTTTTATCAACAAGGAAATAATCTGCTCCAGTATTCTATAATGCTGTGCCTTGGCATCTGTAAAAAAAAGCAAGAATAAGTGAGAGGTTTATTTTCAGTTTGGGCAGCAAACAGTATAGGATTGCTGGAGAACACTTGGATCATGGTGGTTGAGTACATGTCTTGATCCCTATACAAGTCTTGTAAAGTGGGGGAGGATGGCTCGCCTAAACACTCCCCTGAGCTTTTCTCTCCTTGGGTGCATTGTAAGTACTTATCTGATTTGCCAGAGTTGTACAATTTTTGCCTTGAGGGTGAGGGTTATTAGATTGGTTGGCTTTTTTGTTTAGGTGAGTATCCTTCTTTGCTGAGAGGCTCTCCTTTTGTTTGTTGGTTGCATGTAGATTATCAGATTTTTGAGCAGCCCTTTTCTCTTTCAAGAATACTTCTTGGAGATTATTGCATTGGCTCATATCAAACTGGCATCTAGTATGTGTGAGGAGATCATTGTAGAGGTCCAAGTGTGGTTCAGCTTTGCCAAAGTCAATGCTGTCAGGAGCTTGGTCGCAGATATCTTCATATGTTGTGATATATTCTTCAATAGTTACCGTCATTTTGGAGGTTCTGAGTTCTGTCATAATCACTACATCAGGATTTTTTATGTCAAAATTTTCCAAGAAAGCTTTCTTGAACATGTCCCAGTCTTTGTTACGGTTAGGGTGTTGTTCAAACCAGTTGCTCACAAATTTGAAGGCAGCCCCAGTGACTTGTAGGGTGATTTTGTTGGCCCACAGTCTTTGTGGATAGCCAACTTGTGTAAACTTGTTTTGTGTGCTTTGAATCCAGAAATTGGAATTTTCACAGTATAGTCCCAAGAATGTTCCAATTTCTGCTGAACAGAGGCGTTGAAATATGATGTTGGGTATTTCAAATATGTCATGTACTGGAGGGGGGTTCAGGACTTTTGCATTCTGAGGAAATTGTATTGCTCTGTGAGTACAAGGATATGATTGAAAACAGTGTATCCTGTGGAGACGTCTTGGCCTTCTTCATATTGTCTCCAGCCGGTGGGGAGTGCCATCTGCTGGGTTCTTTTCTTTGGAGGAATTTCCCTTTAAGTTGTGTAGGTGTGGATAACTTACCCATGCTACCACTGTCAAGTATATACTTCTGGGAAGTATAATTAACAAGATAAAGGGAAAAATTAAGAAGATAATGATACTTTATTTGATATGAAGATAGAATGTCATATAGTATCATGGGAAGCCACATATTGTCTATGTATGTCATGGCAGTCATGGGGCTTGTCCAGGTAGTGTTACTCTTAGGATTCAAATTGTTTGATCTCTCTACAACTTGATAATGTGGTAGGAGTGCCACCAATTATTTGATAGTTGGGTTGAGTCTTGGGGAAATGATTTCCTGAAAGGGAGTAATCGTAGATGTTACAACATGTGACTCTAATTTACACTTGCAGGATGAAGAAATGTAGGATGTAGCTGCCCTAATTGGTTTAAAAATGGATAGATTGAGCTTAGTATCATTTAGATGTAGCTGTAATAAAGTTTTGCTATTTCCCCCTGCTTCACAGCTTAATTATAGCCATGCTCTAAGCTTTACAGCGCGTAGAACTAACTACTCAACTTGAATTGCTGGGTCTAATGTCATCAAGTGACGCAAGCCAAAAGGACCTTGGACATACCGAAAATAAAAAACTAACTGTTTCATTAACATAGGCATACCTCACAAACTGTACTCATTAGAAGGCATGGGAAAGCTTTAAAACTTGTCAACCTATTTAATTTGAATCTGTATTGAAAAGGAATTACATGAATTTATTAAAGAAAAAGGATTTATAGATCACAACTGCAAGAAATGTAATCATGTATCAACTCAGCGGAGCATCTTGAACTATAAAATATTGAGTCAAAAGTATAAGTAATATTATTGAAATTTAGATTGCCCTGAATGAGAATCCGGCTATTAGGAAGTTGTGAATTTGTGTTTCCTCTAAATATTTGCAAAGTATGGTTCAAACCAGCCTTTAAAAACTGACCGGTTTGAGAGATATGGATGAATTCTGTCTCATGAAGTATCTAGCTTGAGTAGGGTTTGGTGTAACAGGTTTAAGTTTTCAAGAGGGTTCACAAGGAAATGTCTATGTTACGTACAACAAGTACTATTTTCCATTCCGTTGCTGGGTTTTAGAGTAATGCTGTAGTGCTTCTAAAAAAGTAGGGAACATGAGGCAATGTGGAAACGGGTTCTGGCTAAAAAAGTTAATGATGCTTTTTTGACAAAAACTTACTAGAATTCTGCGATCCTTAACTGCATTGGCGGAAAGCCGTACAGTTGCATGGGGCTTCCAGGCGTGATGATCAAGTTTGCTTCAGGAAAAGGACTATCTGTTAATGGTTAAAATAAAGAAGAATAAGTTATAAACTAGACTGGAGTATATTAGATAAAACCTCAAGGAGTTAAATATTAAGCAATTTTTTTTCCAAAATAATAAACATACTTTTCAGTTCATGGCATAGCTTTTTGTAGGTTTCCTCTTTTCCTGGACCGTCCACCTTGCTATTGAAGCTTTGCGCAGCCCATTGAAATTCTTCAGACCAAGTATTTTTACTTCTGAGTTTAATTCGTAGGACTTGGAAGAAGTTAATGAAGTTTCAAATAAAACAAGCCAAAAATACCTTGTCCAAAAGGAGTGATAGCAGTTAAGGTGGAAGTCTTTTGATCAAGACGGAAAGAACGGAAACCGGAATCAGCTGGTTTATTATCAGCAGCCACAAATTTGTGCGACTCCACCTTGGTCGATAGGAAGTCACCCAGCTCAAAAGTTTCACAAAGATCGGGCCAGTACAATGTGAGGTAGCCTATTTTAAATATGATGCACCATTCCACAAGATTATCAAACAGGGGTTCAAACTCTTCAGGCTTGAAGCAATTAGGAAGAAAAATGACAGCAAGATGTCTCGGAAGTTTAACAAAGCCGGTTTCCTTGGGAACTATCTTTGCGAAACATTTGAGCGTAAGGCATCTCGAAGAGACCCAGCTCCAGTCGATAGCTTTACGATACAATATATTAACTTTATAAATGAGCTTCAAGGTCTTCCAAGCTATAAAATGAATGATTTCCATGCTTAAATCAAGGAATATTTTGCGGGTGGTTGATGTGAACAGATTGAGTTATAGAATAGTTGTTATTAATTTTGTGGCATAATAACTCGGCTTAATGACTGCTGCTTCAATCTGATTTCAATTTCACTTTAACGCGATATGCCTACGTATTAGTTTCGTTTATCAAAATTGGTTTACTGAAGGGGAATCCAGATTCAAATTCACCCTTTTCCAAGGTACATTCCCTTTAACATTCTCAACACGAGCAAGAAGGGGGTGATTAGATTATCTACTCTATCCATGATTTATCATTTTATGATAGCTTGTATAAATTAGTATAACATACATTAGCTGGCAAAAAGCTTATATTAATAATAACCATCCTTCTATTAGCAAATTGATATTTATAATAGACTTATTTTGTAGAGTATATTTAACTCCAATAGACTATATGAATTACCCAGTGTGCTTTTACAGTAGTTTTCACAGCTATGGTGTAAAGTGAAAATAACTAAGATTTAAGTGAAATACAAGTATCAGCGTAAAACATACACACTGTTGGCATGGATTTTGTGTGTTGATGGGCAAAATGGCTCAACACAGCAATGAACAACCCAAGCAACAAGCAAAGATGATCAAAATTCAGTACAAAATACATGGAATCACAAACAAATTGCTTGAGTTGTCCTTTGGTGTACATATGGGTCATTATTTTCTTGTTATGCCTAAGCGCCAGATTGATATATTATAACTTAATTACATTATTCGCATTTAAATTATTCAGATATGTTAAAATACAATCAATCCCAAAGTTTTAATTGATATTTGCTTAGCTGATGTTTTTGAAAATAATTCATCAATTTTAGAATTGAAAATTACTACTTATAATATTACTGAAAAAACTCAAGTGCTACTAAAAACTAAAATATCTATGATGAGTTGCATGGGAGAGTAATAGCAGCCCCAAAGTTATAAATGCTTTTATCCTATCTTTGGCTCATCATAAATATTCTTAGTTTGTTTCAGAAAAAAAGGTTGTTGTTTTTGAAAGACTAATCACTCTGTTTGAAATACACCCTCTAGTAAGCCACCCTACTTTATAAACTTGCTCTAATACACTACTAGCATCTTCTAATCTTTTTGTTTCTCTGGTATCATCACATAATTTAAATGATAAGTTATCTCAGAATATTCTGATAAACTTTCAAATGTTAAAGGTCAAGTGTAAAACTTCTCATCTTTCATCAAATATGAAAGATTAATGTGCAGTTTTTGACTTAAAGCTATCTTTTTATGGGCCTAACTTTTCTTTGATAAATATAAACGATTGAATTTTGAGAAATATTTGAGCCTGATAGCACTGAATTATATAAAAAAGTTTCCTCTTGATCAAAAATATGTTTAAGAACATTTATATTACTAATATAAAGCTGATTTTCTTTCTCTTTTAATGCTTTTTATATCTCACCAAAGTGATCATCAACAATTTTTTCCATGATATTCTAAAGATCTATTTATTTAATAGACCCTTTAAAAAATATCAAAGTATGAACTGATAATGGAAACCATTTTATATCCTAAATTATTATATTATCTATTTAAAAAGACACCAAAATATATTAAACTTATCTGATTTAAGAAGGCTTATTAAACATGCACCTAAAATAAAACAATCATGAGACAATATTTGAGATAAAAATCAGGGTATTCATATTAAACTTTATTATTTTTTAAATACCAATGCAAATCCTAATAAAGAAATAGGCTTTTTAGAATAAAAAAAGTTATTAGTTTCAATTGGGCCACCACCAACCTTTAAATTCTCCTTATATCCTATGACTATAGCACAAGATTCAGCATCTAATTCATCAATATCTTTTTTTATTTTCCTATTTTGGTGAACATAAAAGTATTTGTGCTGATTAATAGATTTTAAACCATTATTTATAGATTCTGATACTGGTAAATTTTTGCTTTTGCATTCTTCTTTTATTTTTTCTAAAGCTGTTTAAAAATACAAATATTACACATGTCAGTTTTCTTTTGTTTTTTATAAAAGTAGTTTTCAAACCTGTTGAGATAAACAAAAAGTCTCAGTCTAAAAATGTATACAACTCAGTCTAAAAACAAAATCAAAGTGGATCCAAATCTATTGCTATTTAATATAAGTTCCTTAATTTTTGATTTTGTTTTTAGACTGAGATTTTACGTTTATCTCAACAGGTTTGAAACTACTGTATATATTTTGGTATTAGCTTATAAAAAGTTAGAATTGATATAGTAGTTTTAAAAGCTGTGGCGCTAAGCAAAATAAACTCAGATTTAAACAAAATAAAAGTGTAGCCAAATCTATTGTTAATCAATATAAATTATTTGGTTTCCTATTTTGTTTAAATCCAAGTTGATTTTGCTTAGTGTCATAGCTTTGAAAACTACTGTATTGTAATCTCATTTTTTATTTTCATGCTTTCATATAATTTTTTTTGTTTTTAAGAGAGAATATTTTATTTCAGCTAAGTATCCACTCATTTCTTTTTCAATATCTTTATAAATTTTTGTTAGTTCTTTTTGTAAGCTGGCTTGTTTCTAAAAAATGTTTCAGCAAACTTTTAGTTATTTTTTAATTTTTTCTTTTTAATAAATATATATTTTTGGTATTTTTTGCTTAATCTTACATTTTTTCTTGGGTGTTCAAACTCTCTTTTTACTATATTAAACTTCACATCCTTAAGCTCTCTTAAAGAGTAACAGGAAGTACCTGTGAGAGAGAGGGGCTAAACTAACTAAGTTTGGCTCTCATCCCAAGGGAAGGATTCATCAGAATACCATCCAGTGCAAGACTGGTATGGCCGCTCAAAGTGACGTTCATAAAGAGGATGCAGCAGATAGTTAGGGAAAGTAAAAATCCAAACCCATCAAAACCATCCTGCCAAGCAACCAGGTGGCACGCTTGAGGGGGTGTCCAAACCTTCTCCTTGGTCTAGGGTAACCAGGTCCTCAGAGGGGAGGGGCACTGAAGGGGCCAGACTTAGGGGCATTGAGAGAACTGGTTTGAGAGTGAAAAACTCAAGGTTGTCACAGGTGATACTTCTCACCACGTTCTCACTAGTGACAAGAATTTCCTGAGCGCGTTCAGGGAGGTCCTCAAACATATACATGAATTGGCTGGGGTTGGTCCCTAAATGGTGAAATAAATGGGTGACACGGCTCCAGAGGTCTGGGGAAGTGGTCCAAATCATTACCAAGGCAGGGGCCAGGGTAAAGGCCACAAACTTTAAAAAGAAGGCCAGCATTTTGTTTTAGAGAATAAATACAAGCAAAATAGAGATTGTGTGATTTTTTCAAACAAACAAAAAAAGGAGAAAACCTGAGAGCAGGGAGCCTGCTGGTATATCTCAAAGTTAGGCAAACATGGACCACAAGCTATACACTTTAACAAGAAGCGGTTAAGGCTGTTTAAAGTGTATAACAAGTTGAGGAGACAGCAGGGCAAACAGAAAGCAAAATCAAACTTCAAGTAAGTATTTATAAAGATTGTATACTAATTTTAAGATTTGAACTTGGTTTTTGAAAGCGTAAGAGGTAAGCATATAGATTAACTCTAATATTAACTCTAGAAGCTCTGAAGGTGACGCCATAAACTCAAGAAGCACTGGGAAGGTAAAGACTAGTAATTTTAATACTAACAAAGCCAGGGATAGTATGAGGACTGAAAAAAGGCCCCAAAGATAAACTATGAGTTTTAGGGAGCATTTGTGAACTTTTAATTTGAAAGAATGAGCAAGCAGGGGACCAAAAGTCCCCTGTCTTGCTATAAAAAATGATTTTGAAATCCCAGGTCACCTGGCCCAAAGGTCAAGCATGATTGGCTCTTAGAGAATTTTTGCAAGGAGAATCACATGAGTTGGGAGGTTTTTTAATAATTTCCGACCTCAACTCTGATCAGCTGGCATCAATGGAGTGCTCCAAGACAGCATCCAATCCAGTTGGATTGGAATTTGTTGATTTTACAGAAGTGCGGCCTGATTGATTACTCTTGATTTGTTTTAAGTGTGGGAAGACCCAAGCCAACAAATAGTTCAAATTATTAAGAGATTCCTCCCAGGTGAGAACAATAATCTGATCATTACTGGTTATCACCTGAGAAGGATACGCCAGGAAAAATTGCTTGTCAATTGTGCGGGCTAAATCATCAAGGGAGTTGAGAGGTTTGGCTGGATTCTGAACAGATTTCTTGGTGCGCCAAGGGAAGATGGTTCTATCCAGGGCTAAAGGGGGAGTAACTTTACAGTACCCAGAGATTGCAAGTCTGGGAGATGCTTTTGGGTGAAAGATTTCAGCAGATCCTTTAAGTTATCAATTATCACATTTAATTTCTGATTTTGACTAGCAGGGAGGAACTTTGTTCTTCCAGATTCAGTTTTAGTGAGGAATTGATTAATGAAGGAATTAAGATTGTCTCCATAAACAAAAAGGAACACTTTCTTTAGCATAGTAATTATTTCTATTTTGTTGATGCTCCCAAGGAGAAAAATGGCTGCATGGCAGAGATGAACTTAACAGACTCCATAATATTATATTTATGATTGCTAATAATCAGATGCTTGGCATGAATTCCTTGCAAAAGAGAGCTGGTTGCAGGAATGATATCTTTTTGTAAAGATGGTTTGAAGTAAACCTTGGGTGATGCTTCATCTTTTTTATACCAAGTCTCATGACATCATTCTGAAAGAAATGATGTGATAGCTTTTATTACAATTTAAACTTAAATTTACATTTCTAGAATAAATGAAATACCCAGTTTTCATGCACAAGTGATATATGTGGGGAAGTTAAGCATCATTATTACAGTGTGTTTTCTTTATAATCAATGCAAATCAAATAAAATGATGCCTTAAATTAATTTTAGCCCTTCTGAATATTTTTAAAATAATAAAATACAAATACTTCATTTAAGATATACTTAATTTGAGGTTTGAAGCTCACTTGAACCTTAAAGTTAATCTAATTTGCAATTAACTAAAATTCCTAACTTCAAACCATCATAAAATCCTAAAAAATTAAGTTTTTTTTTAAAAAATGCAAAAGCAAAGCTATCAAATTATCTATAATTTTTTAACTGAAAAGTTATTTTTTATAGTAAAAATATAAGACTTTATTAGATTTAAAGTGATTGGCTTTATATCATTATTAAAACAATAAGGTAGGATCTGAACTATGCTCTTTTAAATTACTTCTGCTTTGATATTGGGTATAGTGTATATATTAATATTTTTCATCCATAAAAGATAATATCATTGGCTTTGTTTTGGTAGCTTACATTATAAAAGAATACCAATTTTCATTGATTAATTACCGGTTTGAATATAAAAGTGTAATTGTTTACTTTTTTAAAATCAAACTGTGTTATGCTGCAACTTGGGCAGCATATGTAGTAGAGAATGTCTGAATCCCAAAAATACTGACCCAGATACATAAACTTCCAACAGCGTAATAGATCCCTGCAAGCCAAAGGTGCGCACATTGCATAGATCTTTATTGTGACAATGTCAAAAATTCAGAAGGCTCCCCTCCTCATCTTCTATACTTGCTAGACGGGATCAATTTCTTGCATCACCAGTTGGCCAGCAGCAATATTCCCAGCACCACCAGTCTTAGACTTAAAACTCTGCAGGTCTGCCCATACAGGAAATAGTGCATTGGTTGCTGTCATGCTGCAGTATGGTTGGCTTTTGTCTGCTGAGGTGCCACAGCAGTTATTAAAGCTCCCAGTAGTCCAATTACATGGCTGTGTGATCAATCAATTGGGTTTATGGCCTATCATTCCCTGATAGGTTTGTGGTACAACTTTGCTTGTGGTGCTAGTTCCCAGGTTTTTCTGACTGTGGTCCTGGCAAATCCTGGGCTGGCTGGTGTTGCTGATAGATGGCTTTGTTCTGGAAAGGGCATTGCTTCAGGGTTTCTGTGCTTTTTGTGATACTGTAGCAGTGTGGGCCAATACTTGTCAGAGGCATCTTGGGCCCTGGTAACTCTGTACCATTTATACGCTAAGTCCAGCCTTACTAAATACAAGCAGGATAGATATAGTAGAAGCTCAATAATGGAAGGGGAGAAAAGTGACAGTTGCCAACTAGATATACTTTATCTATTGCAACTGTTTCTGTCTATATACTGTTTGGGGTAAATTTGGCTGAACCCCCTCCAGTTCAAGAATCACACCTGGATCTCTGCCATTTGACTGTGATCTACCAGTGTCATCAAACCAAGATGTCTACCAAAAAGATCTATATGCTCTCAACCAATAGAAACAAACCCAAGTGCATTTTAGGATGATTTGATCCCTTTTGTAGACATGTGACTCTATGGCTTGAAGTGTTTCGTAATTCTGGAACCAAGATCCTGTGGGATATCCCTACCCCTGAATAAAACCTTCAGTGCTCCAACTGGGAAACAGCTGATCAGCTTTTTATAAATAGACATATTTGTTCTCATTTATTAGTGTGTGCACTAATTGCTTCCTTGCTCTTAGTGCTACTTCCTAATGATCAGCTTGGCTTAATTGACTTGAGAAAGTTCATCACACTTCTTATACGGATGATGGGAGTATCCAAGAATTCCTGGTTGAAGAACTTAATAGGCCTATCTATACAAGAGCCGGAATCTAACTAATCAATCTTAACCTGTATCAGCAATGATATTTGGCCAATCACTTGGGGTGGCTGTTGTAAGGCCACAGGTGCTGGGTGTACTGGTGCTATTTACGGTGGTTGGTACACCTGAGGTGGTGTGTTAGAGTTATCAACAGTGTTTGTCCCCAGTTGTCATCCAGGGGGACCCTGTACCAGCCATGTCTTGTCCTTGATGCGGCTTCAGCTTGCTTCAATCTGGCTTCAGTATACCTGCCTCACCCAATGTGAAAGGTACAGTAAACTTTGGGTGCTTGATTCTCTGTCAACCCCATGCTTCAGTTATATTATTGGTCATGTGCTAGATGGTTATATCTGTTTGCTTTAAAGCTCAACCTACCACTGGATGGTATCTGCTGGCTCACCCTAATTCATGCAGGATCACACATTGGGAGAAGAGCCCAGGTGTCTCCTTTAAAAGTATGGGGACAGCTAATGATCTTTTCCGCCGCTACTGAAGCAGCTTTGTCATCAAACTCTGCACCAGAGATGATTATAGATACTTTTTGTATTGAAGTATTTAAAAGAGAATGGTGGTAGTTGAGAGAATGAAACTTGTCATGATCCGACATGGAGTTTGAAGCCAGTGATCCGGTGGAGAATCATCTTGAGAGGGCATGGGTTTGATTGAAAGAGCTATGATTGATAGTAGCTGACTTACCTTTCTCTCTATTTCTGGGCCACTGTCATGATAGGCTGGCTAGCGAAAGTTATTGAGGGGGTGGTAGATTATGTTGAAGCAGTGGGGTTGACCCCTGGCAAAGTTCTGCCTAGGGGAGTCTGTGCCACCCAGCTTGACTTTTCTGGCACTGGGAGCTAAATGCGGGAGTTGACTTGGATCACCAAAGAGGGAAAAGGGGACCAGTGACGGTCCTGACTGGGTGGTAGCTTGGTTTAGCCCTTGGCTCATTAATGAGATTGAGCCATCCCCCTGCCCAATCTGATTGATTGACTGTCACAATCTTGTTCCTCTTAACATTAATCCCCCATGTTTCGATAAAGGCATTAAGCTGTACGAGAAAGTAGGATCACGAGCTCGACTTGATAAAAAATGCTGTTCTGAAGGCGGGATAGTTCCAAGTAGAATGCTTGATGTCTGGGGAAGTATAGGCAGGCAATAAAGCATATTCGGATGGCGCCATCCCAAAGGTTCCTTGGGCAATATTGGAAATCCTCGTTTGGATAGGATCGGTGTACGGTAAATCACTGAACTGCTGTACAATTTTTGGGTGGATCGGTATTGTTAAGGGGAACTTTAAACACCTTTCCAAGTGCGTACAATCATTGAAGAACCTTCAAAATAGGTATACCAACTTAGAGCACCTATTTCGAACACTGCAGTTTAAACACTTAGCCAGGCTTTGTGATCGAGGGTTGAAATTGCGAGATGATCCACCGTGCCCTGGATTATCTTGTGCTGGTCTATACAAATCGACTTATAACTGAAATATTACCATTTCATGTAGGGTATCTTGGTTTAGTTATCAGAAGCAAGCTCGCCTGTTTGTCGAGTGAGCCAGCTTATTGAGGGTTCCATAGCCTCTTTGAATGTTTATATCAGAATTGTTTCGACGTTGACGAAAATATCGGTTTGGTCTGCGAATAAAGGTGTTTATGAGAAGGCCGGGCCTATAATAATCATGTGGTCATAAAACAAACAAACGTAAGTGCTTCATTCCAAAGCAGAATGACAAGATCTCACTTTAAAAAAGTGCTGATCTTCTTGAATTAAGTTGTGGTTTCATTTACTTTTAAAATAATTGGAAAATCAATGCACTTACGAACTACTCTTTATTGACAGCTTCACCCTCCCAAGGTGATAAGCTAACTATGGTAGCACTTGGGGTAAACTTTGTTAGTAAAATTAATAACCAGATAGACTCTCAAGGCAATAGAAAAATATATTATGGGATAGCCAGAACCCTAGGAGAATAATTCTACAGCAAGCCGTCAAACAACACTACAGAAATGCAAGGGGCTTTTTACAGGGCGTAATTATGAATGAGAGGCTGAAGAGGGGAAAAAGGGAGCTTGGAGATGGGGTGGGTTTTGTGGTGGCAGCTGGTTTGAGTATTGTAGTTGAGAAAAATCCTGCGCTGGTTCGGAGTCTCGGGTGATGCAGAACTTCAACCAATGCTTCTGCATAATAGGCCCCAGCTCGCCAACTCGCAGAGGCTTACCAAGCACCTCGTTGATCCCTTGCTCCAGATAAAAGTCACGGTCAGCTTCGCGGTAGTCGCCAGTGATGGCTATAATAGGAGTGTCGCGGTCGAACTCGCGGATGCGCTTAGTAGCTGATAGCCCATCCATCTCAGGCATCCAAATGTCCATAAGCACCATGTCATATTTGCGGCTTTGCATTTTCTTCACTGCCTCCACGCCATCGGCAGCAATTTCGTACGAGCAGCCCAAGATCTGCAAAGAGCGAGCATAGATGGCCTGGCACGTTGGATCGTCGTCCACAAGTAAAACGTTTGGAGGTACTATCCACGTCCAAGGGAGTGAAGCAGATTCGCCCTTGACTTTGGGACGCTTTCGTGCAGGCACCCCTTCTTTGGGAAAAGTCTTCAAGGGATAACTGAAATCTTGTTGCACTGCCAATTCCTGCGCCGCAGGAGGAGCCGTTGCTGCAGCGATCTGGTTAAAGGCGTTTGGCATGGAGAAAGAGAACCCGCCTTGTGATTGATTTTGGGGCTGTGTCTGGGCCTGGGGCTCTGAAGTGGGTGTTATACAAGGGTGTAGCTCTTGAGCAGCTTGAGAAAAACTGTTGAGGATTTCGCCTGATGCCTTAGACACTTGCTTATATGTTTGTACAAGTCTTTGGATGTTAGCAGAAAACTGAGGCTGGTGGACAGTATTGGTGTTTTGATTCACAACAGGTGGTGCATATTCGCGCCGTACTTGAGGATCTACTGAAAGTAATAATGCTGAAAATTATAATAGTGCTACTAAACTAGTGTACCTTTCTCTTGAGAAACAATACATTGTACAATTGTTTGCATTAGCTCATCTTGAGCCATCATGACTTTGTGTAGACTAGAAACCTCCCCCATCATCCTCTCTAGCCTTTTGTTGATCATTGGGCTAGGAGCATTCAGTCTTTTTTCTAAACGGTTCACCTTCTCGAGGCAAGCCCGTAGGAGAGATTCAGTATTGGTTGACGAAACTGGTGTAAGGGCGTGCGGAGGGGGGGTTTCACCATAACTATCAAGAACTCCATTATCAAGCGAGTTAACCGAGACCCTTCGGGTAGAGGCCGCTTTGCGCTATTCAGGTTAAAAGAGTTTTTAAAAGCAAAAAAACCTTTATTTCCTTGAGAAGATCAACTCCGTTGCGGCTAAAGTGATCGTGTTTAAATTCCCAAAGCTATTAGTAAACCATTAGTGTCTGCTGTTATGAGAAGATAAAGCTCAAAGTCTCGTAGCTGTAAACACTGTAATAAAGCGAAGCTCCAAATTACCTTGTCGTCATTCGCACGCTTAACTTTGGAGAAGCCATACTTATTCAGCTGCCGGATAAAGGATTGGAAGTTGTTATGCTTAAAGTGTCGAGGAAGAAGGAGCTTGGCAAAGTCGTGTGGGTCAAAGATGATGAACGTATCACCAGCTTCACTCCACTGAGTCAGTGTACTTGAATGAGGATCGTTGATCATCCTAGAAGACGATATTAGCCTTAAAAACTTTAGTCGTTCTTGTAAATTTTATGCTGGTAAAGGTTAAACAAAAGGGATTGCATGTCCAAGTAGCAAAGGTAATAATAAATGAATATAGTATACCTAAACAATTTCTGAATGAAATCAGTAGGACCAGAGGCCACTGGATTGATTGGAGACAAGGTATCATCCATGTTTCAAGTTGTAAAAGGGTAACAGTAAAGGCTTGGTTGTGGGAGAAGGACAGGGATAGTTGTGTGCTAGTGGGGAGCGGACATGTTAGCAACCTGACGGAGTGAGAGCAAAGACGGGCTTACTTACAAGTATATGAAAGATAAAATTGGGTGGCTCGTGAGTCTAGACCTGAGCAAATCAATTAAAGTCTGCTGGGACTTGGGAGGGTGATGGATATGGAAACAATAGAGTGGGTCTAGATGATCCGATTCTCAGCCCGCTTGCCAGCTTGGATAACCGACTTGGACGACTGCTTAGTGTCTGTAATGGTGGCTGGTTTCCTTTGGTTTATGCAACCAATCAGTTTAGCCTTACCCTCACTTGAAGCTTGTCTTAAGCATCTTGGTGAGCCAATTAAACACGCAAAATGTCGTTTTCATCTAATGGCTGGCCAAGATTTGAGGGAAATATTTGAAACGAGCAGGACATTTCAGTGATTATCCCTTAACCGATAACCAATCCTGGATCTGGATTTAGCCAAACCAGCAGCGAAGCCCACCAATTGCTAAACCCTGCCCCCCATATCACGCAAGCAATGGATTTACGGAGCATATTGCGGTGATGATCCCCCAGCCTACTATAAATTCCATTCAACGCCAAATAAAATAATTCCCATTTTACCAATAGCCCTGTTGTAAATACACACTTATTACAACTAGCTTTCCTGTCTATCAGTTAAAATCCCTGGTTTTGCACAATTTAATATATCCTAAATATCCCCCCAACTCCTACTAAACGACCTGATCTTATATATCCAATATAAATCCTAAATTAAAATCTACATCAAGGGAAGAATTTGAAGCTCTCTCTTGATCCCTAGTCTGAATTCAGCTTAATGATCCAACAGATAATTTATGCCACATAAGCTCATCATGCATCGGTTTCATAAGTTTAGATCAATTCCTGAGCAGTAGAGGATATGATTGGCTGGTGCAATGCAGCTCCGGACCTGCCCAGAATAGCTAATAGATTAATCGGCTTAGCCAGGGCTCACAACTTTCATCTGGCACCTTAAGAGTGCAGTTCAATCAGGGATCTCTATATACCACCAAGAAAGATCCTTGCACTCAAAGCACAGCTTCGATTTGTCACCCATCCTATGCCCCAGCGGCGGTGAGCAAGGCTGCTATACGAACCTCACGTCCCTAGGAATCCTGGGTAAAGGAAAAAACCCTTTCAACCGATGCATTGATCCTCCCATGTTGAGCTAGAATCCCATGCTTACACCTAAAGTGACCACCTTGGGAAAGTCAACCCAGTAAAAGTTGGGATGATCAAATTCAATGGCACATATCAAGGTGGCATCCGAATCGAACTGCTTTATGATGTTGTGGTGAACTCAAACGAATTTCGATTATTCGAAATTCGTAAATCCCCAGATTCGCCTTTAAATCCAGATCATCTCAAATAAAGCTGTCTCTTGGTTAATTAATTGTTACCAACATTCCATATTTGTTGTCCACTACAACATCAAGTATAAATATCTGAACCCTCCACCTTGACCTGATCTAAAGTAAAAGCTTATCCTTTTGATCCCAACTGTTTAAATAAAAAGAAAGTACTTCTGAGTTAAACTTGGATCGTTTATCCATAAAGCTTATTAAGGGTACTGAATAATTATTTACTGTTATAATTGATATAACTTTTAAAATCTATTCAAAATCAATAGATCTTGTTTAGTATGATACCAACCTCTACAAAGGATAGCTAACCAGTATACATCAAGCTACATTATACTTAGGGCTGTGTTGGATTTTGGACAGGTGGCTCCTTTTCTAAAAAGAAGCACCCATCCAAAATCCAGAAACAATATTGAAAGATTCTTCTTTGAGAAGATTCTCTCAGAATCGTTTTCCAACACACCCTTCTGTGAGTGTGTTTTTGTCGTATTTATTTTTAAAATAAAATTATATATTTTTTTCTATTTTTAAAATTTAAAATCTAATAATTCAAAATTTTGAATTAAATGAAAAATTATTATAAACATATACATTTTTATTAGGGATTCTGGGAAACAGAAAGCCTTCTGTAACCTTTTTTTGTGAAATTTTGGATTCCACCAACGTGAGGGGATCCAAAAGACATAACTGGGGAAGGAAGGACAGGACAATTACGACAAATGCCTTAATCACCCCATTTTTTACCCACCACAGCCCTAATTAAACCTAGGGCTGCTTTGGCCAAGCCCCAGGCAGCCGCGACCAGATTTTGGCTCCTGACATCTCTTTTCAAAGATTTATTTCAATATTTTTAAATATATTATAATTCTGTCTTAGCTGAAGTGGCCAAAAGCCATTAACTAGCTGGGGCTAAGCCAAAGCATCCCTAATTATACCTACTGAACCTGATCAATAAAGCAAAGCAAAATGATAAAATTCACCGATACAGGTTAAGAAATTCAACCACTCCTTTAATTATTATGATAAATGGTTGGATAAATACCATTCTATAGAAGCATATATTTATTTATTTATTATGTATACCCTATAATGTAACCTTTGGAGCTACATAGATCTATTTCTCTCAAAGCTATTGTTGGGGACCTGCCATTTCTGTAGTATTGACTGACCCTTGCTTTGAAAAACATCAAGGAACCCTGACTATGACCAATCTATTATTGACCTTGCCAGTGCTAAATGTCACAGTAGGTTCTATCATGCCAGGAATTATCCGGCCAAGTAGGAAGGCTCAAAAAGCCAACAAACCATTAACAAAATTGACCCAATTAACAGATTTATATCAAACGGTCAATCAAAAATGGGTTGTGGCTGCTCCAGTCTGCTGGCTGAAACCGAGTCCCCCTTGCAAACTGATGTTAATAAATTGACGTAATTTGAGGGTTACCAGATACAAGCTTGTTAATCAGCTTAGTCATCAGAAATTGGTCACACAAGGGTTCTTTGCAACCTGGACTAGATACTCACTTGACGATGTGAAAGAAATAGGAGCCCAGGATCCAGGTGGTATTGCTTAGTCAATTTTTGGTATATATTGAATAATTTTCACTGTTTCAACTCTAAGAGTTGAGTCCTTCCAAAAATTTACTCAATAAAAATAAAATATCCCTTGATCTAATTTACTTTTAAAAAATGCATCCTGTTGTTGGATTGTTACAATACACATCCTACAATCTTATTCTAAGCCAGATCATTATTGAAAGATGGGGCCCTGCAGTTGGAACTTTGTTGACGGTACCGCCCAATGTTAATTCAATGCCTGCCAATCTTGGAGTGGTTCCTCCTGTCCTTGAACCTGAAAATTGTGTTGCATCTCAAAGTCCTTAATTTTATTCTGAATATACTCTGATGCTTTCACAGGCTATTTATCTTGGGCTACTTTTGTTAGGATTATTTATTTTACTTAATCCTAGTATCTCATTTGGAAATTTTATAAAACAGTATTTGAAGCTGCGTTGGTGGTTAATCATTAACTCTATGTGGATTTGGGTGGTCATTTCCCACCACCTGGAGACAACTTCTTACTATCCCACAATTTTTGTCATACTAAAGGCTTTATGTGGGCCTAATGCAATCTCAGATACCTTTAAGTTTCACCCCTTGAACTATAGGTATTAGATTTATCAAAAGCACATCAGGTTGCAATAGCTGTAGATAGTCTCTGATTGGCTATACTTTTGTGAACCCAACTTCACAGGTACTTTGAATTGGACTAGGATATGATCCAGCACGGACTACTGAACACAAAATAGTGGGGTTTCACTTTCAAACAGAATTATTCAATTCCCCAACTTTGGATTGAGATCACTCAATGACCCACCCCCGCCTCTGCCATCAATATGCTACATTAGTGACTCCACTAATAATAAAAAGATCAACTCTTCAGGCATTTAAAAGGAATTCTCTCTCTAAACATATCTAAGCCCATCTTTATTCAGCTTTGACATCTTTAAGCTCCAAGTGCTCTCTTCTTGAAGTTCAGAAAGACATACATTTTACATCACTCTGATACAGGCAAAAGATTAACACACCTTACCTTGTCACAGTGCCCAAGCTGCTAACTCCTGCTTAACTTGAACTGCAAGCCTTTTGCCATAAAGGCTTTCTGTTGAGCTCTCTCCTATTTTGATTTATTAGAGCACAACCCGGTATATATCATCCCAGAACCATACTAATGTTATTCCAGGCTTGTATTAAAATAGTAATTGATAGCTACAGACCCCAACATTCATTTATTTCCCTGAGGCCAAGTTTTGGACCCTGGATCCTGCTGATGAACCACTGGCAGCATTGTGATTAACTGGAGGATAAATTGTGCCCTGCTTGAATGAGAGCTATAGGTAAGGATATAACAATCAATCAGTGCCACCATTGGCATGCCAGCTAACTGTGCACAGTTGAGAATAACCTAATGTGTCCTGCACTGGATAACATGTAACTCACCCCTGTATCATATCCCATGGATGCCTAACTCTGGGGGTGGATCCAGCATTCTGGGAACTGTCATGGTAGTGCCATTTTTACCTGTGATAGACCACACAAAGAGAAATAATGGAAAAAAGAAAGCGGCAAAACCTGTGAAAGTATTAGACAGTTTGAATTCAGTCATTAACAAAAAATAGATTAAAGCTGCCCCTGTTGATGGTGAAGGAATTAACTTGCATCTCTCTTAATTTTTCCAAAATAATTACACGTTGAAGATTACGAGATATCTTTACCCAGTGGCACTTGGCGGTCAACTGGCTGTTCACCTAAAAATATCAAATTATGGCGTCATCAACGCTTTGACAGAAGTCTCCAACCAAGAGGTGAAAAGATTTCCAGCCAGCCAATCAGATTCAAGTTTGCCTCTCCCAGTTGAGTTATAGTCCCCCCATTTCCCCTCTGAAAACTTGCTTTCAGATAGTCTTACCTACTATCAATAAAGTCATTCCCCAATAGATGAAAGTTATCTTGGGGTCAAAAATACCCCCTCTCAAGCCATGGCCTCTGATGTCTTGGCATGGTTGAGAAAAGTCTTTACACAAGACCAGCCAGTGTTGTATCTGTTATCTTGTAACCATTTCTTTTTGGTGGTCCATTTACACCTCCTATTTTCTGCATTGCTAATCATCTTTGTTTCCCGCTTTACTCCTTTCCTTAGCAGATTTGTAGGTTTGAAGCTTCAGTGCACTTCTTTGTTTTCAGTTCTAATTTTAGTCTGGGAAATTTATCCCCACAACTTCTATTTGAGCTCGGACCTAATTTACACAACTCTAACAGTGGACAGACAGGTAAGCCAAGCAAGAGTTGGTGCGTCAGATAGTATCCTGGTAAGAGAGCAGAAAGCTGTATAAAATATTCTTTAGTATGGGATTGAAGGGTGAAATAATCTACTAAGACTTTGCATACCCAGTTTGCAATATGATACTTCCAAATACTGGGCCTTTTCTTGTCAGTAGCTCATGAAACTCTCATCCTGCCAACTGATTCTTGCTTGACTGCTGCTATTGTGTTTGGCTCCTGGGGACAACATCCAGGAGGACACAGCGGGAAATCTTTATAAAAAAATATTTGAGGTTCAAAGCTAGCCTTGGGGTAGCCTTCAGGGCAAAATTAAGGGCATGTATCTTAATTTCCTGGAATACAAGATGAATAATTCCTTTTTGCAAAAAAGGAAAGGAAAAGGCTTGAAAAATATTAAAGCCTACACAAATGTGGATAAACTTGTCTTTATTAGGAGAGTTGATTCTACTTAAATAGTAGACAAGGGCTGATGATCACTCATTAGGTAGACAGAGTGGCAGAGGGGGTCACGTTGGGGTGAGGTCATACCAGGATCAGACAAGGGCAGTGTGACGGTCCACATGTTTGGTGGATTGCAGGTGGGCTAATGTTGGCCAAGTAAAAGTTTGGTTGTTTGTTGAAGGTAGAGGCCTAGTAGGGAATGATGGCTACTAGAGAAGGTAAGGCCTATCTAGTAGGTGTATAGACTACTAGAGGCAGATGTTGTTTTCACCCAGCAGAAGATATTGGCTGCTATGGACTAGAGGTCTTCACCCAGCAGGGAACTGTGGCTGCTTGGAGTGAAGAATGAGATACACAGCAGGGAACTGTGTCTGCTTGGGGTGGGGAGTGATCCAGCCTGATGGGTAGTTGTGACGGTCCACATGTTTGGTGGTTTGCAGGCGGGGCTAATGTTGGCCAAGAAAAAGTTTGGTTGTTTGTTGCAGGTAGAGACCTAGTAGGGAATGATGGATACTAGAGATGGTAAGGCCTAGCTAGTAGGTGTAAAGACTACTAGAGGCAAATGTTGTTTTCACCCAGCAGAAGATATTGGCTACTGTGGGCTAGAGTTCTTCACCTATCAGGGAACTGTGGCTGCGAAAGGGTGAAGAATGAGATAGCTAGCAGGGAACTTTATCTGTTTGAGGTGGAGAAGATTTTGGACCCCTGGCAGGTAACGTGGGCTGCCAGGGAGGGGAAGAGCTCTGAGGGCTCTACGTACCTTGATACGCTTATAGGAGGTCTGTGAGCAATCATCCTATCTAACAGACTGGTAGGGTGTCCTCATTTATGCTCCTATGGGAGCTTATGGGGAGAACCTAGAGTGAGCATTGGAGGGTATAGATTTGCTTGGAGGTGTTATCAAGGTGGTTTGCTTGGGGAAGAAAGCTGCAGAACTTTGTGTGATCAGACCTTTGGGTAGTAAAGCTGATTGCTTTGTGACTGAAAGCCCAGACTTAATCACCTGGGTGAGTAAAAACAACTACATAGGATTTGAGGATCTATGGTTGGATGACCTAAGTGGAATGCCACTTGCAAGGGCCCAGTCAAACACCAGTTTAATGTAGACTCATGCCTGGGTCTACAGGTTCTGGTAACAGGGACTGAGATAAAGAACCAAGGTGGTTCACAGAATCAGCAGAGAAGACTAGTGAGAGGAACTGTTTGATCACAGAGAAGGCTAGTTGAATGACTGTTGGTTCATATTGAAGTTTGGAACCAAAATGGTTCATTGTGCAGGTGGAACCAAGATGGTTCCTAGTGAGGATAAGTGGAAGGGCTCAAAGATCATGATGCAGAAGTAGCTGGTCATGATAAAGAAGTAGCCAGAGGACTTATAGGCTGTTTAAAGACTAGAAAGGAGCTGTTCTGTGAACTAAGATGGACTGTTTGCTGGTTAAGCTGAAGAGCTGGAAGATGTAGTTGAAGAGCTGACTGAAGAACCCAAAGATAATGGTGAAGAACTGGTGGTCCAGAGAAATGAGCTGAGATTTTTCCAAATTGATTTTCCAAAGTGGAAGGATGTGAAATTTTTTGCCTTGGTTTAGTATTAAAATCAAGAAGGAATGTGGATAGCAGTGTGGGTAAGATGATTATTTATTAAGTTCTGAGGATAGATCAAGGTATGTTGCCATGAGAGCTGGATAAAAAGTTGTTTTGGTAGGATGTTTTCCTTGGACTTTACTATATTTTTAAATATATGGGGAAAACTTTGAAGAGGTTCAAAAAGAACAATTTAAATAGTATTCTACTATTTAAATTGGTCCAGGTTGAATACAGGGAAGACTGGTACCGGAATAATGGATTGGTTAACGCTTTGGTGCGCAAAGAGTTGTCAATTTGAGAGGTTTGAGAGTTGGGAATTATTTTCCTAGTTGGATCCCGGTGGAAGTTTAGAAATGGTCTATTTCTGCACTCTGAACTCATTGGTTGAGTTCTTGCAGGTTTTCTGATGAAAATAGTTTGGTTGTAAGCCAAAAGAGTAAAGTATAAGCAAGGAAATATTCAATTAATACTTTAAGCTTTTGAAAAAGTAAGTATGTAAGCTTAAGTTATTATAGGAAAAAGTGAGCGGCAATGGTTTAAGCTTCTGAAGAGAGCCATTTTGAAGGCGGAACTGTTGGGAAAAGGACACTATAAAAAGGTGACTGACTGGAAAGTTACATGGTCTTTTTGGAGGTCTTTTCCAGGTCTTTGACAGGATCTTTCCAGATCTTTTGAGTTTCTTCCAAAAGGTTTTTGGAAGCCTTTTGATCACTAGCAGGAGCTTGATTGAAATGATATAAGTGGAATACCAAGGCCACTGGAGCTATACAGAGAGCTGGAGCCCAAGATAACGGAGCAGGAGCCCAAGAATAAGGAGCTGGATCCTAAGCACGGCGCCAGAGTCCAAGTTTAAGGTGCAGGAGTCCAAGAATAAGGAGCAGGAGTCCAAGACCAAGTACAGGGAGTCCAAGATATTGTTGGAAGACTCCAATTATTGGCAAATCCATATTGTTTCCTTGACCCTCTGGGCCATATAACAGAAGGTTTCTAAGGGGATCTTCCTTCTGAGAGTGAATAAAAGCCCATTCTGATCCCTATACATATTTCTGAGGTACATTTTCCCTTACTAGAGAATGACAATCCCTTCCAGCCGGTCCCTGGCTACAATCCAGGACACACTTTGGGGACTGGTGGACAGGAACCCCACAGTAGTGTTTGCTGCTCAGGCTGGAGAATGTTTAGACCCTAGTGGATAACGCGGGCTGCCAGGGCAGAAGTATGTGCCAGCATGGTAGGGGGCGCCTACCAGGGCTGTAAGTTTTGGACCCCTGGCAGGTAGCGCGGGCTTCCAGGGAGGGGAAGAGCTTTGAGGGCTTTACATACCCTGATACGCTTTCAGGAGGTCTGTGAGCAAGTATCCTACCTAAAGGGCTGGTAGGAAATTCTTGTTTATGCCTCTATGGGAGCTTTGGGGGGAACCCAAAGTGAGCATTGAAGGGCATAGATATGCTCAAAGGTGTCATCAAGGCGGTTTGCTTGGGGAAGAAGCTGCAGAACTTGATGTGATCAGGCCTCTGGGAAGTAAAGCTGATTGCTTTGTGACTGAAAGCCCAGATTTAATCACCTGGGTGAGTAAAAACAACACATAGACATTGATCTATGGTTGAATGGCCTAAGTGGAGTGCCACTTGTGAGGGCCCAGTCAAACACCAGTTCAATGTAGACTTGTGTCTGGGTCTACAGGTTCTGGTAACGGGGACTGAGATAAAGAACCAAGGTGGTTCATGGAATCAGCAGAGAAGACTATTAAGAAGGACTGTTTTATCACAGTGAAGACTAGTTTATGGACTGTTGGTTCATGTTGAAGTTTGGAACCAAAATGGTTCTTTGTGCAGGTGGAACCAGGGTGGTTCCTAGTGAGGATAAGTTGAAGGGCTCAGATATCATGATGCAGGAGTAACTGGTCATGATAAAGGAGTGGCCAATGGAATGATTTCTGGTTAAGCTGAAGAGCCTGAAGATGTGGTTGAATATCATGATGCAAGATTAGCTGATCATGATACAGGAGCTGGCCAAAGGATCAGAATATGATGATGAAGAACTGGTGGTCTGGAGAAATGAGGCAAGATTTTGCCAAATTGATTTGACAAGGTGGTAAGATGTGGAATTTTTTGCCTTGGTTTAGTAGTAAACTCAAGAAGGAATGTGGATAAAAGTGTGGGTAAGAGATTTATTTATTAAGTTCCTAGGATAGATGAAGGTATGTTGCTATGAGAGCTGGATACAAAGTTGTTTTGGTGGGACATTTTCCTTGGATTTTACAATATTTGTAAATATATAGGGAAAACGTTAAGAGGTCCAAAAAACAATTTAAATAATATTCTACTATTTAAATTGGTTTAGGTTGAATGCAGGGAAGACTGGTGCCGGAATAATGGACTGATTAACGCTTTGGTGCGCAAAGAGTTGTCAATTTGAGCAGTTTGAGCGATGGAAATTGATTTCTTAGTTGGATCCCAGTGGAAGGTTAGAAATGGTCTATTTCTGCACTCTGCATTCATTGGTTGAGTTCTGGCAGGTTTCCTGATGAAAATAGTTTGGTTGGAAGCCAAAAGCTTAAAGTATAAGCAAGGAAATAGTGAATTAATACTTTAAGCTTTTGAAGAAGTAAGTATGTCAGCTTAAGTTATTATAGGAAAAAGTGAGCGGCAATGGTTTAAGCTTCTGAAGAAAGCCATTTTGAAGGCGGAACCTTTGGGAAAAGGACACTATAAGAAGGTGGCTGGCTGGAAAGTTACAGGGTCTTTCCAGGTCTTTGACAGAGGTCTTTTCCCAGGCCTTTTAAGTTTCTTCCAAGATGTTGTTGGAAGCCTTTTGATCACCAGCAGGAGCTTGGTTGGACTGATACAAGTGGAATACCAAGGCCACTAAAGATATACAGAGAGCTGAAGCCCAAGATAACGGAGCAGGAGCCCAAGAATAAGGAGCTGAATCCTAAGCGCGGCACAAGAGTCTAATTCTAAGGCGCAGAAGTCCAAGCTTAAGGAGTAGGACTCCAAGACCAAGTACAAGGAGTCCAAGATGTTGTTGGAGGACTCCAAGTATTGGTAAATCCATATTGTTTCCTTGACCCCCCTGGGCCATATATCAGAAGGTTTCCAAGGAGATCTTCCTTCTGATAGTGAATAAAAGCCCATTTTGACCCCTATACATATTTCTGAGATACATTTTCCCTTACTAGAGAATGACAATCCCTTCCAGCTGGTCCCTGGCTATGACCCAGGACACACTTTGGGGACTGGTGGACAGGAACCTCACAGGCAGGTATGGTATTCTGGAATGGGTAGTCATTGGAGCAGACCCATTTACAGAAGGCAAGGAATTCTCAAAGTCAAAAGCAAATCTGACCAAATCTTTGCACATATCATTATTTGAAGGCCATATCAAAATAACATTAATGGCACAATTTAAAAATCTCCCCCCTCAAGATTGGACACGGGGAGTTGATATTTGCAGAGGAATTTGGAGTTTACCCAGTGTGGTGATCCACATGTGTGTTGTTTTGCAGGTGAGGGTTGATTTGGCTTCAAATAAAGACAATATGCTGAAGAGTGACAATGTGTGGTTAGCTGGTGACGCTGTAAGCTAGTATATAACATAGGGCTGCTAGGGGTAAGTAAGGTGACCCTAGTAGGTAACATAGGACTACTAGGGTAAGTGAGGTGAGCCTAGTAGGTAACATGGTCTACTAGGATAAGTAAGGCCTGCCTGGTAGGTAACATAGGACTACCAGGGGCAGATGTTGCCTCCACCCAGAAGAAGATATTGGCTGCTTTGGGGCTATAGTGCTTCATCCCGCAGAAAACTGTGGCTGCAAAAGGGTGAAGACTGAAATAGCAAGCAGGGAACTTTGTCTGTCTAGGGGGGAGTAGGTTTTGGACCCCTGGCGGGTAATGTGGGCTGCCAGGGAGGGGAAGAGCTCTGAGGGCTCAACATACCCTAATACGCTTATAGGAGGTCTGTGAGCAAGCACCCTACCTAAAAAACTGGTAGGATGTCCTTGTTTATGCCCCTATGAGAGCTTTGGGGAAACCCAAGGTCAGCATTGGAGGGTATAGATTTGCTCAGAGGTGACATCAAGGCGGCTTACTTGGGGAAGCAAGCTGCAGAACTTGATGTGATCAGGCCTCTGGGAAGTAGAGCTGATTACTCTGCAACTGAAAGCCCAGACTTAATCACCTGGGTGAGTAAAGACAACACATAGGCATAGATTTATGGTTGAATGGCCTAAGTGGACTGCCACTTGCAAGGGCCCAGTCAAACGCCAGTTCAATGTAGACTCATGCCTGGGTTTACAAGTTCTGGTAATGGGGGCTGAGATAAAGAACCAAGGTGGTTCACGGAATTAATAGAGAAAACTAGAAAGAGGGACTGTTTGGTCACAGTGAAGGCTAGTTGATGGACTGTTAATTCATATTGAATAGAATGAACCAATATGGTTCAGTGTGTAGAAGGAAAAAAGAAGGTTCCTAGTGAGGATTTGTTAAGAATCTGGTTGAGGATAAGACAAAGGACAAGAAGATTATGATGTAAGACTAGCTGATCATAGAGCAGGATGGCCAAAGAACCAGAAGTTGGTGCTGAAGAACTGAAGAGCTGAGAGGATGAACTAGCTGGACTGGATGCAGAGGCTGGAAGAGCTGGTTTTAGTAACTTTTGAGAAGAAATTCAGATAAAAAGAAGCAGTTAAAGAATGATTAAATACTGCCTGATTATGATTAAAAAAAGGATTAAAAATCATTTAATAAAAAAGAAAGAGAAGGAAAAATAACATATAGTTTGTTAGAACTATATGTTATTTTAAAAAAGAAGGAGTGGGGAGGAAATAGGCCAGAAAGAAGCTGGAAGAAAAACGGAGAAACTGTAAGGGCAAAGAGCAAATTTTTCCAAGAAAAACTAGGAAAAACGAAAGGACAAGTAGCAGGCAGGTTTAAATTTGCAAAACGTTGAGAGAAACACAGAGAAACGTTAAAAAATCAAAGGGTCAAAGTTTGCCTAAGTAAAACATATGTGGAAGCACTCAAGATTTGCTGGGGAAATGTGACGGGAATTACGGCAAAACCATTCAAAACGCGGAGCAGTTGTTTACCCGGAGCAAGACAGCCTTGGGTTTGAACCAGGGTCAAGGATGGGTCATCTGGGGAAACCTTTTTGGCAAAACCGTTGAATCAAGGCATATGATTGACTACAAGCCAAAGTTTATCTGATCAGTGTATTGAGGGCTTTAACTTAAGAGTTAAAGCCTAAAAAATGAGGAGCAGAAGAAGAAAATTCAGGGCTTTCATTGGCTGAAGTAAGTTTAAAGGCTTAATATATTATAGGAGAAGGAAAACAGGATAGTTCAAGCTTTGAAAAACCAGAGTTCTAAGAGAGGTTTTTGGTCTGAAACAAGGGGCTATAAAAGGGAGAGCTATCTGAGACTCTTCAGGGACTGAATCAAGTGGATTAAAAAGGCCACAGAAGTTACAGAAGGAGCAAAAGACCAAGGATAGAAGGCCTGAGCTAGAACAGACCACAGAAGCCTAATATTAGAACACAGGAGTCCACAACCAAGGAGCAGGAGCCCAAGACCAAGTACAAGGAGTCCAAGAGATTGTTAAAGGACTCCAAGTATTGGTACAACCCCTTTATTATCCCCTATCCCAAGGCCATATCTCAGAAGGTTTCTAAGGGGATCTTCCTTCTGACTGTGAATAAAGCGCCTATTACGACCCCTATCCAAATTTCCCGTGTAAAGAGAGAATATAAGTCCCATGAGTTAATTACCCCATATTTTCTATCCTAGCCCAGGGGATGAGGAGTCCTATCACCTAGGATGCAGGAAGTTTGCCTCTAGTAAATCTGCCCGGGAGAAGCGAGAGAAGGTGACAAGGCATTTGGAAATGATGAATAGAGGAAGAGAGTTCATTGGGGGAGTGTCAGGAACCCATCCACTCGGAAACATACCACCCAAAAGGTGTATGGCCGCAGATGGATTCAACCCTGTTATTAGAGAACCAATTAGAACAGAGACCATCCTCATGTGGAACAATTCTCCAATAAGACAGTATTGACCCAAAAGGGGATTGAATCTTCCCAACATGAAGTAAGCTCCAAGATAACTTAGAAGGAAAACAGAAGCCAAGGGATGAAATACAAAAGGAGTGGTCAGACTGGCCCCCATGACGTGTGGTTCCTCTGTGATGGGGGGATTCTGTGACAGTGGGGTGGCGGTGTACCATATGCCTGGTACCACTTGGCGCCACAACTTGTCCAGGTAATTGGGAGGAGGTGAACCAGAATCCGCTCTGGTTCCAAAAGATAGGCTTGCAGTAAGGAACTGGACAAGGAGTAACCAAACCAACCATTTATGCCCAAATGGTCCCATTGGGATGACTTGGGTAGCATCATGGTGTTTGATTTCAGGACTTGGAGAGCAGGCAAAAGAATAAATCAACTAGGTAAGTAAATTGACTTTATTAACTGAACAATCAAACACCCTGACAAATGGAGCCTTTTTATAGACTGTCAAGTGCTGTTTAAATGGTAGTTTTTCAAGGGGAATTGGAGAATATTGAGGAAATTTGGGGAGGAAAACTTGGCAGGGGGGATTTGACTTAATTTTAAAAAAGATTATTTTTAAAAATAACTAGCCCCTGCTGAGGCTTCTCCAAACAGCTGGGTGTCATTTACCCCAGCTTTTGGAGAAGCAACAGCTTGGGGGGCTTCTGGTGTGCAACCGCAACACCAGAAGAGGATAGACAATTATTTACTTGATTAATATCAAGTATGGAGCCTGGTAGTCTTATAGCCATATTTGAGGTTGGAGCAAAATTGAGTTTACAAGCTTCAGGTGCGGTTGTAACATCTGATTGGCTGCAGCAAGCCTTTTTGAGAGATGTTGAAGGTAAATTTGAATTTGAATTATTGACACTGTTTAGGAGATCAAACAATAACCGAGAGGACCCAGGTTCAATCCCTGCGTTGGCCAGGAAGATGGCATCCAAGCCTGATCCAAGGATATTCCCAGGTAATTTAGAACTGATATTATATACTAATAAATCATTTTTAGGGCCTGGGAAAAGGTCCACATTAGGAGAAGGATTTTTTGGACCTGGATTAAACAAGATTTCATTGTTGTTGTCAGGAAAGGTAGCAAAAGCATTCCTGACACTACCCTCACTTAGGGAAGGCTCTACCTGGGAATGAAACCTGGTCAGGACCTGTTCACAGTTAGCAAGGTTCTCTGCGGGTTCCCAGGAATTTTACTCCTTGCCATAATTCAGCCATTTGACCAAGTATTGCACTTTATCCTTGACTAGACAATGTGCAATGATGTCCTCCACCACCCATTCAAAGGTGTTTGAGACAATCTGTGGGTTGGGATTACGGCCTGACAGGGCATCAGGGTTGCCCTCAAAGGGAGTAAGTAGATCCACGTGGAATACATCATGTACACTGGAACCAGCTGGTAGCTCAAGTCAATAGTTCAGACTGGAGAGGTGTTCCAGGACTCTGAGTGAACCAATCTTCTTGGGACCCAGTTTCTTGCTTGGAATCTTCAACTTCAGGTTACAGGCATTGAGGTAGACATAAGACCCAACAGGATATTCCTTTGCCGGTGAACAGTGATGATAAGCATATTTCTTGTATTTGGATCTGGCCTTGGTGAGGAACTCAATAAGACTGGAGTGTACTTCTTTCATTCTGTTGGCTATTTCATCAGCTTGAGGGAAGGCTGATTCTTTGATATCAAAGGGGAAGGACTCCAAGTCAAACCCAAAGTTGGCAAAGAAGGGAGACATACCAATTGAGCTATGGTGTGCAGTTTTATAACATAACTGGGCTAGATGGCAATAGTGGACCCAATTGTCTTGTTGTGAATTTACGTAATGTTGCAAGTATCCCTCCAGTACTTGATTCACGTGCTTAGTTTGACCATCTGTTTGGGGGTGAAAAGAAGTTGATAAGTTCACTGTCACCCCCATCTGATCCATTAGAGCCTTCCAGAACTGGGAGGTGAATTAGACACCTCAATCTGAGACAATGTCCTTAGGGAGCCCATGATCACTGACCACCTTGAGAAAGAACATGCTGGCTACTTCCTTTGATTTACATGAAGCAAAGGGAATGAAGATGGCATATTTGGTCATGCAGTCTACCACAACCATGATGCCAGTGTTCCCTTTTCTCATAGGTAAATCCACTATGAAGTCCATTGATATGGAAGACCATGGGCAAGAAGGTATGGGTAAAAGACATAGGAATCCCTGGGGCTTAGTGTTGGAAGGTTTGTTTCTCTCACAACTAAGATAGTTGGAGATGCAAGTCTTGATGTCCTTCTTTATTCCAGGCCACCAGTATTGACGCCCAAGACGCTTCAAGGTTTTGAACAACCCACCATGTCTGGACAAGGGACCCTCATGCATGTGTAGTATTGCCTTGGTTTGGAGTCCCCCTTTGGGGACCACCAAGGCACCTTTGACATAGGTTATCCCCTGGTTGTTGATTGTGTTGGTCTTTGGCAAACTTCTTAGCATTCCCTCAAGCTCTGTTTGAAATTGTGAGTACATCTGTGCTTCCATGATCTCCTGGTCCAAGGAAGTATGTGCTGAAATCTCAATGATGCTGGAAAGGAATTAAGAAGCCGTCAGCACTGATTGATTATTGTGGTCATGGTTTTTAGTATTGTTGTCCTTCAGGTCTTTGCGTCGGCTAATAGCATCTGGCACCACGTTTATTTTGCCAGGAGTGTATTCAATTGTGAAGTCAAAAGCCAGGAGGTCAATTGCCCATCTAGCAAGGCAAGGTACTATCTTCCTTTTTTCTGTTAAGTAGAGGAGGTTCTTATGATCTGTCCTGATGATGGTAGTGAACTTGCTTCCCTCAAGGTAACAACGCCAGTGTTTAAGAGAGTTTAATATCACGTACAACTCCTTCTCATACACATGATAGTTTTGCTCCCAATCCAAGAGCTTATAGGAGTAGAAAGCCACAGGGTGGCTTTCACCATCCTCCCCAAGCTGGATCAGTACTGCTCCCAAGGCATAATCTGACGTGTCTGTTTCCAAAAAAATTGGTGTTCAGGGTTGGGGCAAAGGAGTGCTGGGGCAGAGGTGAAAGACTGTTTCAAGCAATCAAAGGATTCCTGAGCCGACTTGGACCAATCAAACGGCACCTTGCTAGAGGTAAGAGCAGTGAGAGGTAGAGCAGTGGCTGAGAAATCCTTGATGAATTTCCTACAGAAGTTATCTAGACCAAGGAAACCTCTAAGCTTAGTACCAGACGTGGGGACAGGCCAGTTCAGGACAGCTTCCACCTTGGAGGGAGCAATTGCAAAGCCTCCTGGCTTGATGGAGTACCCCCAAGAACTTGACTTACGTTGCAAAAAAATTGCATTTAGACAATTTACAAAAAAGGTTGACCCTGGTAAGAGCGTCCATCACTTCCTTCAAGTGTTCAACATGACTTTCATTGTCAGGTGAGTAAATGAGGATGTCATTGAGATATACCACCACACTAGTATCTAGAAATGGGAATAGCACCTCATTCATGAGTCCTTGGAAGGCTACCGGGGAGTTGCTGAGACCAAAGGAAATGACTAGGTATTCATACAGGCCAAAGGGTGTTTTAATGGCAGTTTTCCACTCATCCCCCTCAGAAATACAGATCTGGTTATAGGTGTTTTGCAAGTCTAGTTTGGAGAAGATTTGCGCCCTTGTAAGCTTGTCTGTGAGGGTTTCTGCAGCAGGAAGGGGTTTGCAATTCTTGATGGTGATTGAGTTAAGTTTAGCGTAGTCAACCACGGGGCGCAGGATGCCATCAGACTTTTTAACAAAGAAGATGGGAGAGGAGCAAAAAGAGTTTGATCTACAGATGAACCCTTTGCAAAGGTTTTTGTCAAGATACTCCTTGAGTGCAATTCCCTGGGCCCTGTTGGTGGGGTACAATTTTCCCCAAGTCAGTGTGCTACCAGGGATGAGATCAATTCTTAAGTCCAAAGCTTGGTGGGCAGGGAGCTTATTGTAGCTTGCTTCACTGAAAAGACCCTCATAATCCTTTAGACTCTCTGGAAGAGAACCCTTGGTGTGCAGGAGGGTCATGATTCCACAGAGGTATGATTCAGAGAAGGAAGTGTCAAGGTTGATGGGTACCAAGAAAGATTTACCATGGTTGGTAAAATCTATATGATGGGAATCCTAATTGATGTTCATACAAGCTTGCTTGCACCAAGAGTAGCCCAAAATCACTGGGCATGCCAGACCTGGAATAGCCAAGAACTCCAGATGAAATTCAGCGTCTACAATATTGGTTTGAAGAGATAGCGCAAATTTTTGAACTGTTATCTGAGTTTTGTTTGCCAATAAAACAGAAGACAGGGTAACTCCTGATATCCCCAGAGAACTTAGAAGGGAGTTGTCAATGAAGTTGCCCATAGCTCCAGTATTTAAAAGGGCCAGTGTTGAAAGTTTCCCATTAATTGAGGTGATTATCACAAGAAAGGTGGCGTAAGACTTAATGGTGGCTTTATTGGGGTCAGAGGCAGCAAGGACCACGGAAGGATGTTGCTGGACACAGTTCAAGGCAAAGCAGTCCTTTTCTTGATATCCCTTCTTCCCACAATAGAGGCAGCATCCTTTTTCCACGTGTTGTTTACACTCGGCCTTGGATAGCTGATATCCACCTCCCTCCTTGGGAACCAACCCTGCTGGGAGGGTATTGGTCCCAAGGATCTTCTGGGAAATGGTGGGTTTGGAAGGATTGGGTTTCCAGGCTGAAAATTGTTTAACTTGGGGGGCCCAACAAAGGATTTCTTGGGTAAGCTTGTTGTAGGTATTGGGTAGGATGTGATGGGTTAAGAAAGCCTTCATGTCTGTAGATAGGCGTTTCTGCAGCATATAACAGCTTTCTTTGTTGTCCATGCCAATGGCTTCCTTGAGACAGGTGAACTCCTCAAGGAACTCACTTGTGGCCATCTTGCCCTGATAAAGGCTAGAGATCTGGTCACAAAGTTCCTCTGTAGACAAGGCTGGTGAAATTATAGCAAGAAGGGAATCACAAAAGGTAGGGTAATTGTGAAGAAGCTTTTCTCCTTTCAGGGTAGACTTGGCATACCATTGTCAGGCCTTCCCTTATAGCTGCTTGGCTACATGATGTACCTTCTGAGTGTCGGTGCAGAATTGGTCTGGAGACGTGTCAAAGAGGGATTGAGAAAAGGCCAAAAGCATTAGGATTTCATTAGACTCCACGTCCTCCAACTGGATAGACAAGATGTTGTTCAAGACCACAGTCTGAACCTGGTTCTGAAGTGGCTTTGGATCCCCATGTTTGGACTTGGCTTGGTGGTAGGATCTGGTGATAAGAACAGTGGTGGCACAGACCAAGACAAGGGAAAAAACCAAGGCCAAGGTTTTAACTAACCCTAGCTGGAATTCCATTTCAACAGATTTGGTTTGTTTTGAGGTCCCAAAAAGAGCCTCAAAAATGGGTTCAGTTAAACTGTCAGGAACCCATCCTCTCAGAAACATACCACCCAAAAGGTGTATGGCCGCGGATGGATTCAACCCTGTTATTAGAGAACCAATTGGAAGAGAGGCCATCCCCATGTGGAACAATTCTCCAATAAGGTAGTATTGACCCAAAAGGGGATTGAATCTTCCCAACATGAAGTAAGCTCCAAGATAACTTAGAAGGAAAACAGAAGCCAAGGGATGAAATACAAAAGGAGTGGTCAGACTGGCCCCCATGACGTGTGGTTCCTCTGTGATGGGGGGATTCTGTGACAGTGGGGTGGCGGTGTACCATACGCCTGGTACCACTTGGCGCCACAACTTGTTCAGTTAATTGGGAGGAGGTGAACCAGAATCTGCTCTGGTTCCAAAAGATAGGCTTGCAGTAAGGTACTGGACAAGGAGCAACCAAGCCAACCATTTATGCCCAAATAGTCCTCATTGGGATGACTTGGGTAGCATCATGGTGTTTGATTTCAGGACTTGGAGAGCAGGCAAAAGAATAAATCAACTAGGTAAGTAAATTGACTTTATTAACTGAACAATCAAACACCCTGACAAATGGAGCCTTTTTATAGACTGTCAAGTGCTGTTTAAATGGTAGTTTTTCAAGGGGAATTGGAGAATATTGAGGAAATTTGGGGAGGAAAACTTGGCAGGGGGGATTTGACTTAATTTTAAAAAAGATTATTTTTAAAAATAACTAGCCCCTGCTGAGGCTTCTCCAAACAGCTGGGTGTCATTTACCCCAGCTTTTGGAGAAGCAACAGCTTGGGGGGCTTCTGGTGTGCAACCGCAACACCTGAAGAGGATAGACAATTATTTACTTGATTAATATCAAGTATGGAGCCTGGTAGTCTTATAGCCATATTTGAGGTTGGAGCAAAATTGAGTTTACAAGCTTCAGGTGCGGTTGTAACATCTGATTGGCTGCAGCAAGCCTTTTTGAGAGATGTTGAAGGTAAATTTGAATTTGAATTATTGACACTGTTTAGGAGATCAAACAATAACCGAGAGGACCCAGGTTCAATCCCTGCGTTGGCCAGGAAGATGGCATCCAAGCCTGATCCAAGGATATTCACAGGTAATTTAGAACTGATATTACATACTAATAAACCATTTTTAGGGCCTGGGAAAAGGTCCACATTAGGAGAATGATTTTTTGGACCTGGATTAAACAAGATTTCATTGTTGTTTTCAGGAAAGGTAGAAAAAGCATTCCTGACAGGGAGAGTTTGTAAGACTATTACAAGATTGGTATTGGCCTACAGAAGGGTTGGTGCCTGCTGAAGTGCAAGTGTACGGTGGATACGCTCACTTAGTGATTGGGAAGATACTGGAGGAGTTTGCCCTTATGCAAGCCAAGTATAAGATCCTCACCAACCATTCACCACTGTTGGGGAATGACAACTCCTCCAAGCCAGTCCTTGGCTACAACCCAGGACACACTTTGGGGACTGGTGACCAGGAGCCCCACAATAACCCTTCCAAGACACCAAATGTTCCAAGCGTCGTCGATTCTTGCGGGAAGCCAGAATACAATTTAACTCATACTCAGGCTTTTCCTTCACAAGAATGGGTTGGGAAGAAGGAGTCTCAGTACCTTTAGAGGGAGTAAGAAGACATTCATGAAAAGTTTGGAAAATCTTGAAAGCAGGAGGTAAATCCAGCCAATAGGCGGAAGGACCAATTTGACGTTCAACTTTGAAGGGGCCAACTTGCTTAGGCCCTAACTTACAACAGGGAACCTTCAGTTTCATATTGCGAGCATCAACCATGACCAGATCACCTGGCCTGTAAGTTGGACCTTCCTGGCGCTTGCAATCTGCGTATTCCTTGTAAGTTGTCATAGCAGTGGCAAGAGTAACCTGGAGCTCCTGATGAACCTGCTTCAAAGCAGCAGCCTGATCAGTTGCAGCTTCCACGTTGCTAACCAAATCAGGACCCATATTGGAAGAAGGGTTGTAGCCCACATTGGCATAGAAGGATAATACTTGAGTTGACATGTGAGGGGCGTTATTATATGTGAGCTCTGCCATGGGTAGATTATCACACCAGTCATCTTGTCGCGCATTAGTGTAGCAACAAAAGTAAACCTCCAAACTTTGGTTTACCCTCTCTGTTTGTCCATCAGATTGAGGGTGGAAAGCCGTGGAATGGCACAATTTGATATCTAGAATCCCAGTGAAAGCTTCCCAGAACTGAGCAATGAATTGGGGCCTGCAGTCACTCACAATCTCCATTGGAATGCCATGTAGGGAGAAGATTCTATTCACAAACAACCTATCTGTTTCCACCAAAGTAATTGTGGTTGAGCAAGGTACAAAGTGCGCCATTTTTGTGAAACAATCTACCACCACTATGATTGTGTTAAGCCCATTGGAATTGGGAAGTTCACCAATAAAATCCACTGACACAGACGTTCAGGGTCCTGCAGCCAGCTGCAGTGGAACCAGTAAACCAGTAGTCTTTTTCTGGCTTGTCTTAGATCAAACACATACCAGACAATCACAAACAAAAGCTGCTGCCTGCACTGTCAAACCTTTCCAGGAAAACTGGTGGCGGATTAGTTCCACCATTTTGTTTTTCCCTGGGTGACCTGCCGTTGGACAGGTGTGATGAGCCTCCATGATTTTGTCCCAAATAGTTCCTTCTGGAACCCACAAGCAACCTTGATGATATAGGACTGGACCTATCTTATGATAACCCTGAGGCTGACCCACTGGGTTTGCACATGCTAGCTCCAATAGCCTTTCATAGACTTTGGACAAAGGTTTCAGGAACTTAACTTTTGAATATAAGTCCAGGTCTGCGCCCTCAGTTAAGGACATGGTGGCCAGTGTAGCAGGTGGAGGTAATACAAAAGGCACCACAGCCTCATCTGGAATCATAGTATGTGTGTTAAACTTGGCGTCCATACTAGCATCTGGGAGATGGGAAGGATTCCTGCTTAGTGCATCAGCCAAGTGATTGTCAGATCCCTTAATAAAATTGTAGCGGAACTTGTATCTTGTCAGGTCACCATGCCATCTGGATTGACGACCTGAAAAAATCCTGGGTTGTTGATAATACAGAAGAGCTTTGTGGTCAGTTCTTACTACAAATGGATGACGTGCCAAAATGAGATGGTGATGCCAATGCTTTAACAATTCCACAATAGCCAACAATTCCTTGTTGTAAATCATGTAATTGCGTTCACAAGCCTCCATCTTCTGGGAGAAATACCCTACAGGTCTCTCAATCCCATTGCCAGCAGTCTGCAGCAACACACCAGCCACAGCGTATTTAGATGCATCCATGTAAACCACAAAAGGAAGCTCAGGATCTACATGTCTCAACACAGGTGACAACAATAAAGAGCCTTGACTGCTATGGACGCATTTGCGCATTCAGGCGTCCAGACCAAAGTTGTCTTTCTGCTAGCCAAATATAAAGGGGCGGCCATTTCAGACAGATGAGGAGTGAATTTCTTCAAGAAAGTTCAGGTAACCAAGAAACTGCAGAGTTGGGATACTGTCACAGGCGTAGCATACTCTCAAATTGCAGCTTCCTTGTCAGGGGCAATGGTGTGGCCATCCTCAAAGATAATATTAACCAGAAAGGTAACCTTACGTTTAAAGAATCCACACTTACTCCTTTTAATGATCAAGTTTACCTGGAGAATGCGCTCCACAACTGCTGACAGGTGGGCCTTATGTGACTCCTCATCTGGAGAGAACACCAAGATATCATCCATATACGCAATGGCACATACCCAGGAGATCCCCCAAGACGGAATTGATTAGTCGCTGAAAGCAAGCCAGAGCATTCTTCAATCCAAAAGGCATTACCTGGAACTGAAAAATACCCTTCTTGGTTTGGAATGCTGTTAAAAATTCCATTTCTTCTGCAATCCTGATTTGATTGAAAGCATTCAAAGGATCAAGTTTTGAGAATACCTTAGCCTTCTCAACGCACCAAGAAATTTGTGCCTCAAGAGGTAACAGATAGGGATCAGGGATTGTGATGTTATTCAAGTTCCTGTAGTCAATGCAAGGACAAAGAGACCCATCAGCCTTTTGAACAAACAACAACGGGGAGCAAATTGACAAAGACTTTTTAAAAATATAGCCCTTTGCCAACATGTCATGAGTCCATTCTTCCAAACATGTGTCTTCCTTCAAGGTTAAAGGGTAAATAGGAGACACAATTTGAATCAGATAGTGGTAACTTTAAAGTCAAAGTCAAACTGAGTGTGCTTGGGAAGGACCTTGCCTCTGGTGGCGTCAAACGCTGCAGACCAGGGTTGCAAACATGCCGGTAAATCTGAACTTGCAGGGAAAGGGACAGGAACCAATTGAATGGTCTGAGAAGATTGCTCCATTTCAGACATACCTAACAGTAGAATTAAAATAGATATACCCAAAGAGTGTTCCACTTGTAGCGCATTTTCTTTCAGTAAGGTGGATACATTATGGTCTCTCCACCAACCCACCCTCAAAATGATATGATACATCAGGGAAGAGCAAACAGAGAACCTCACGGTAAAAGACTGACCTGCAACTACAAATGTTATTGGCTTCTTCAGCTGGAAAGAGGGAAACATTTGATAGTTTCCACCCCTAACAAGCATTCCAGGGTGGTACTTGAGTTGTAGCAAGTTGGCAGTCTCCACACTCATGAAGTTCTCTGAAGCACTTGTATCCAACAAAATGGCTGGCTGATAGATAGTTTGGCCATTGTCAATGCTACCATAAAACAAGAAGTAACCAGAAGTAGATTTATTTGCAGTAAAGGTGGCAATCTTGGCAGGGTCCTTCTTCTCTTTGGCGGTACAGACAGCAGCTAAGGAGGCAGGATGGTCCTGGAAGTAACGCTCAATCATTTCTTGGACAGCAGCTGGAAGAACTGGATGATCACAATCAATGGGAACAAGAGGCAACTCTTTGGACATAACCATAGAAGTCTTTGCAGGTACAACGTGCTGAAGTATTTCCAAAGAACTATCAGAACTGGACACCACTGGCACTTCATTTACATTGACAGGTTTGTTCACCACCGCCAATTGCAACTGAGACGGGCTAGGGGGAGAATGATCCTGAATTTGGTTGGAAGGAACCACCACAGAGCAAGGACCAGAAAACCAGGAGCGCGCAGCAGGTTTGTCCTCAATTACCAATGTAATTTGTTTGGAAGTGGACAGATTTGAGACCAGAGAAAGAAGTTGGCTTACCAGGGCCTCAGTTGTGGTTAACAGGGAATCCCAAACCGCCAAATCCTGGGTAGTCTGGTCAACTGCTAACCACGACATTAAGAGTTTATTCACCTCAGGAACATCAATTGTACGGCAGTAGGCAAGAAACTGAGGAAGTAATATCAAAAGCGGAGTAGCACCCTGATGAAAGGCGTACAGCTTATGATATACTTTGAGCTCCTCAATAGATACACACAATTTTTTTAACAAAGGGTATAGAGATGCACTTTCAGTTAAAACATGTGGATTGCGCTCCACCACGGACAACAACCATTCACGAGCATCCTCAGAAACCTTTTTCATCACATGGTAAACTTGGGATTTGTGACTAAGGCTTGAACCAGACTAGAATGATAATGCTGACAAAACTTCACGCAAAATCTCATCAGTGGGTGGAGCAGGAAAATAATCCAGACGCCAAAATGATATGACACAACAGAAATAGGAAACAGAAGATCCAGTATCAACAACTTCAACTGGAGATGGAAACCACAAATTAAAGAAAAGCCCAAACTGAAAGCTCAGAAAAGAACAGATACAAATAAACATGGTAAACACAGATATCTCAACAGAACAGGAGAAAAGAAACACAAACTCTTGATGAACTGCTTTCAAAAACTCAGACGTAGAAGAGTTGAATAATGTGACAGAAATCACGGGATAGTATGAAGCCGTTTCTAAGTGATGGGGAATTACCACCCAAATCCACATAGAATTAATGATTAACCACCAACATGGCTTCAAATATCCTTTTGTAAAATTTCCAATTGTAATACCAGGATTAAGCAGAACAATTAATCCTAACCAAACTAGCCCAAGATAAATGGCCTGAGACAACATCAACATATCTTCAGAATAAAATTCTAGACATTGGGAGGCAACATGATTTTCAGTTTCCAGAATGGGGGAAGGGGCATCAAGATTGGCTGGCGTGAAATTAACATTGGGCGGCACTGACAACAAAGTTCCAACTGAGGGACCTCATCTTCCAGAAATGATTTGGTTGAGAACTAGATTGTACAGAATATATTGTAACACCCAACCACAGGATGCATAATGAAAAGTAAATTAGAACTAGGGATAAATGATTTTTATTTAGTAAAATTTTGGGAGGACTCAACTATTAGAGTTGAAACAGTGAAAATTATTCAATATATATCAGAAAATTGAATAAACAATACCACCTGAATCTTGGCCTCCTATTCCTTTCACATTGTCAAGTAAGTATCTAGTCCAGGTTGCAAAGAACCCTTGTGTGACCAATTTCTGACGACCATGCTGATTAACAAGCTTGTATTGGGTGACCCTCAAATTATGCTAATTTATCAACGACAGTTTGCAAGGAGGAACAGGTTTCAGCTGACAGACTGGAGCAGCCGTAACCCATTTCCAATCAACCGTTTGATTTAAATCCATTAACTTGGTCAATTTTGATAAAGGTTTCCTAGATTTTCAAGTCTTCTTGCTTGGGCAGATAATTCCCGGCATGATGGAACCTACCGTGACAGGTAGATAATATATCATTATATGGGTTTATGGTCACTATATTAGTGATTTAGAGTGCATAATATTGCATCATTTCCAGTTTAGACAATTTTACATTTCACTTAATTTCATGTCTAAACATGGTTGTTGAGATTGGATTTTTCATTTGATTTTATCCAGAGTGGAGCTTCTTGATTTGGGTTGGTGTTTCCTAGTGTGCTTACTGTATATTCAAGTTGGATTCCAGTTCCTGCAATTAATATCTGAATTTACTAGTGGCATTCAAAAGTGATTTGACATTTGGTTCTTGGATTTGAAAATCCTGCAATTCCAAAAAAATCATAGTAAACTTAATGTAAATGGTTGATGGATTTGAACACTTCAAATTTGATTCCAGTTAATTCATTTCATCCATAGGAAATATGCAGTTCAACTTGAACTTTGCAAAGTGTTTATGAGTTTCTGCATTTTTAAAAATTCAAATAAAAATACAAAGAATTCAATTTAATTAAAAAAGGCCATCCCCCAAAAGTGATTCAAAATTTGGACCAAGGATTTGACAATCCCACATTTTTACGTTCAGGTTCTAAATTTAAGGTATCAGTTATTAGTAAAAGTGTTGAACTCTCCTTACCATTTACGTTGTCTTCAAGTTTACGCTGTCTCTTTTGAAGCTTCTAGCGTCAACTTTAGTATTAGTAATAAGGCTTACCTATTTTGCTTTCTAAATTTGAGTTCAATCTTTAAAATTAGTATTGAATTGGTTATAAATTCTTACTTTAAGTTTGAAAACTTTGAGCTTTTGCTCCGCCTTTGCTTTCAACTTCACCTCTCACTTTGCAAAGGTCTCCCCCCTTATTTCCTACTACTTGAACCGGGTTCAAAGCCCGCTCTGGACTCCAATCCAAAAAGAAATAACCCTGGTTTATCTGGCCACTTACTGCATTCCTGCCTGTATCCACTCAGAACTCTTCTGGCTTTTGGGCACCTATAGGAATTTTGGTTCCCATTTTCAAAGTTGTGGTCTTTACCATAGCTCCAGTACTGTTGATGATCTGGTCCACCTCCCCAGATCTCTGGGGCTGTGTGACAGTCCACATGTTTGGTGGTTTGCAGGCAGGGGTAATGTTGGCCAAGAAAAAGTTTGGTTGTTTGTTGTAGATAGAGGCCTAGTAGGGAATGATGGCTACTAGGGATGGTAAGGCCTAGCTAGTAGATGTAAATACTACTAGAGGCAGATGTTGCCTCCACCCAGCAGAAGATATTGGCTGCTGTGGGCTAGAGTTCTTCCCCTAGCAGGGAACTGTGGCTGAAAAAGGGTGAAGAATGAGATAGCTAGCAGGGAACTTTGTCTGTTTGAGGTGGAGAAGGTTTAGGACTCCTGGCGGGTAAAATGGGCTGCCAGGGAGGGGAAGAGCTCTGAGGGCTCTACATACCCTGATATGCTTACAGGAGGTCTGTGAGCAATCATCTTACCTAACAGACTGGTAGGGTGTCCTCATTTATGCTCATATGGGAGCTTTTGGGGAGAACCCAGAGTGAGCATTGGAGGGTATAGATTTGCTTGGAGGTGTCATCAAGGTGGTTTGCTTGGGGAAGCAAGCTGAAGAACTTGGTGTGATCAGGCCTCTGGGAAGTAGAGCTGATTACTCTGCAACTGAAAGCCCAGACTTAATCACCTGGGTGAGTAAAAACAACAACATAGGCTGTGATAATCTATGGTTGGATGGCCTAAGCGGAATAACACTTGCGAGGGCCCAGTCAAATGCCAGTTCAATGTAGACTCATGCCTGGGTCTACAAGTTCTGGTAACAGGACTGAGATAAAAAACCGAGGTGGTTCATAGAATCAGCAGAGAAGACTAGTGAGAGGAACTGTTTGATCACAGAGAAGGCTAGTTGAATGACTGTTGGTTCATATTGAAGTTTGGAACCAAAATGGTTCATTGTCCAGGTGGAACCAAGATGGTTCCTAGTGAGGATAAGTGGAAGGGCTCAAAGATCATGATGCAGAAGTAGCTGGTCATGATAAAGAAGTAGCCAGAATACTGATAGGCTGTTTAAATACTGGAAAGGAGCTGTTCTGTGAACTAAGATGGACTGTTTGCTGGTTAAGCTGAAAAGCTGAAAGATGTGGTTGAAGAGCTGGCTGAAGAACCCAAAGATAATGGTGAAGAACTAGTGATCCGGAGAAATGAGCCGAGATTTTGCTGAATTGATTTGCCAAAGTGGAAAAATGTAGAATGTTTTGCCTTGGTTTAGTAGTAAAATCAAGAAAGAATGTGGAAAGAAGTGTGGGTAAGAGATTTATTTATTAAGTTCCTAGGATAGATGAAGGTATGTTGCTATGAGAGCTGGATACAAAGTTGTTTTGGTGGGACGTTTTCCTTGGATTTTACTATATTTGTAAATATATAGGGAAAACGTTGAAGAGGTCCAAAAAGAACAATTAAATAGTATTCTACTATTTAAATTGGTTTAGGTTGAATGCTGGGAAGACTGGTGCTGGAATAGTGAACTGATTAACACTTTGGTGCGCAAAGAGTTGTCAATTTGAGCAGTTTGAGCAATGGAAATTGATTTCTTAGTTGGATCCTGGTGAAACTTCAGAAATGGTCTATTTCTGCGCTCTGCATTTATTGGTTGAGTTCTGGCAGGTTTTCTGATGAAAATGATTGGTTGAAAGCCAAAAAGCTTAAAGTATAAGTGAGAAAATAGTGAATTAATACTTTAAGCTTTTGAGAAAGTAAGTATATAAGCTTAAGTTATTATAGGAAAAAGTGAGTGGCAATGGTTTAAGCTTCTGAATTAAGCCATTTTGAAGGCAGAACTGTTGGGAAAAGGACACTATAAGAAGGTGGCTGGCTGGAAAGTTACAGGGTCTTTCTGGGTCTTTGACGGGATCTTTCCGAGGCCTTTTGAGTTTCTGCCAAGAGTTTTTGGAAGCCTTTTGATCACCAGCAGGAGCTTGATTGGACTGATACAGGTGGAATACCAAGGCCACTAAAGATATACAGAGAGCTGAAGCCCAAGATAACAGAGCAGGAGCCCAAGAATAAGGAGCTGGATCCTAAGTGCGGTGCAGAAGTCTGATTCTAAGGCGCTGGAGTCCAAGTTTAAGGAGCAGGAGTCCAAGTCTAAGGAGAAGAAGTCCAAGACTAAGGTGCAGGAGTCCAAGATATTTTTGGAGGACTCCAAGTATTTGCAAATCCATATTGTTTTCTTGACCCCCCGGACCATATACCAGAAGGTTTCTAAGGGGATCTTCCTTCTGAGAGTGAATAAAAGCCCATTTTGACCCCTATACATATTTCTGAGATACATTTTCCCTTACTAAAGAATGACAATCCCTCCCAGATAGTCCCTGGATATGATCCAGGACACACTTTGGGCACTGGTAGACAGGAACCCCACAGAGAGCTTGAAGAGTTGCCTCATGATGTGACTGTCGTGAATATCAATATTCATGCTCTTTCAATTTTGTCTTCATTGGGTTATTTTGAGGACAAATCCCTTGCTTTTGCCATTGCTCCTCAAAATGGGTTTATTTCCAAAGATGAAAATTCATCTGTTTGTCTTTCTTGTTCTGCGCAACTCACTTTCCCCACTCATGTGTGTGGCAAGTGATCCTACCGTCCTTGTATTATTTTTTTTGGTAACACCAAACAATGTATATTCTAATTCTTTATCTTCAATAAAAATTGAGTTCTATTCACATTTCTGTCTTTGTGTTTTCAAGTAATTTAGCACCTCTCTCTAGCCATAACTAGTAGAGATTTATTATTCTGGCCACAAGTTAATTGCTTCACCTTCCTTGCCAACTAACCAAGACTTAGTATGAATCCAATCCTAAGGCTTTAATTTCCTATTGTGTGTCTGTGCTGCACTTTGGCTGTGTCAGCCTAAACTCTAGTCGGACATCAGCTTGGAGCTTTTAATCAAGCTCAGATACAGAGGTCGTGCGATGAAACATTATCTATCCCTAGGGCTGCTTCGGCCAGCCTCTAGCTCCAGGCCACTCTTTGCAAAGATTTATTTAAGCATGTTTAAATATATATCATTTCTGTTCGGGCTATAGGGCCCTGAGCTGGAACCTAGCCGAAGCTTTAGCCGAAGCATCCCTATCCAAACTAATGCCACAACGATACTTGATTCTCAGCCTGGGCTCCATAGTTTTTATCGAACCGATCCACAAAAAGGTGGGTGGTTATTGCGTATTTATATTTGATGTGGTGAAAAACGTAGATATTTTTCCCATTGTAGCGGTGAACTACGAAAAACCCAAAATTAAAGTAAGGGATAGAGAACAGTTTATTTGATCTGACGTGAATCCACTTTATAGCGGTCAATTCATCGAACTCGACGTTAACGCCATCACACCATCTGACGCCCTTCAAAAACTAAGCTTTGATATGGAATTTAAATGTTTCTAGATAGAGAAGACTACAAGTCATACAGATTAACTATCAAATGCGAGTAAAGGCTAAAATTTAAGCTGCAAAGGCCAAATAAAATAGGAAAGCAAATTTGCTGTAATTTCAAACCAGCCACAATTCAATCATCGATCCAAGTGCAGGTGAAACATCTATTGTAAGTAAGGTATCGTATCCACAAGGGTACACTCAGTTTGCCGACCTACAACTCACAGGCCAAATCCAGCCTCAACAGCATCCCATTAACAAAACAAGCAGTTCGTTCAAAGCTGAACCCAACCCTCACATCAAGGACACCAGATGAACCGAAGTGTATCTATTGATAGTGATCGAGGTTCTTTCCAGCGCATCTCGATTGATAATGGCAGCGCTTACAGAGATTTAGAAATCGAGGACTCTTCCTCTGCTGTTATCGGAACTCAGCATCCCACTAGGCTGAGCCGCCTTCTCAGCTCTTGGTTTCCTAGATGGGGTGATCCGTACAGTCCATTATTGTCAGTTTCTCAACAAAACACCACTCAAACAACGAACCCATATGAACTGAATCTACCCAATTCTTCTGCTTTTTCTTCCTTCTTAAACATGACCAACTCGATAGTTGGTGCTGGTAATGTTTCCTCTTTAATCTGCTTTTTGCTTTCGTTTGAATGCGAAAACTCTCCTTTAGTTTTGATAATTTTCATCTTTCCTGTTCTTTTAAAGTTTTTAACACTTCCTTGTAGGTATCATTGGTAAGTCATTGACTTCATCGTCTACGTAGCTGATTTTTATTTATGGCTTTCATAGGACTACCGCTTTCTATGAAGGAAGCTGGAATAGGTATGGGGCTGGTTCTTCTGGCCTTTCTTACCTGGATCGCTGGTAAGTTTATAGATAATCTTTTGTGAAGCAGTCCTTTCTATTCAATATAAACCTAATTTTAATTGTTTATGTATTTTTTCGTTCGTAGTTTGTTTGCTCTAAAATGTATTTTTAAAGCTTTTTTGCTAAAGGATTTTTAATTATCTTTCAGGCCGGAAATAGCAAATATTTTAAAAAATGTTTTGCTTTTTAGCTATAGGACTCGTTCATGACTTTTAAGTTGATAAACTTTAACATTAAACCATAATTATTAGATTTAATTATAATACCAAAGGTTTTTTGAAGGCTAAACTGCTTCTATAGATTGGACAATTAATCTTTTGGTTCACAATGCAAAGTTAAGTGGAACGCATAACTACCAAGATCTTGCGCACTTCTGCTTTGGTCGAACAGGGTTGATTATCATATCTCTTTCGCAATTTGTATTTGCTTTTGGAGGTAAGGTGAACCCTTTGTGTTTGGCTAATTCTAACAGTCCATGGTTACTTTCCCGACAGGAATGTGCGCATATACAGTCATCATAGGTGAGTCGATGAACTGGATAGCCAATTGATACTGGATAAATAGGTGATACGATTCCATTTGTCTTCTCTTGGCTGATTCCTGGCTTGAAAGATATGCCCGTTTTATATCTGCTTGGCAACCGACACTTCATGATTTTTGTCTTAACTTTAGTGGTGTCCTTTCCGCTATCGCTACTGCGTGATATCTCCAAGCTAGCGAATGCTTCGCTGTTTGCCTTGCTTGCGATGTTTATTATTGTCCTGGCTGTAATCATAGAGGGGCCCTCAGTCCCAGAAGAGCTTCGTGGATCACCAGAGCTCAACTGGTCACTGTGGAACCCAGAGATGTTCCAAGGCGTAGCGGTTATCGCATTTGCTTTGGTGTGCCACCACAATAGCTTTGTGATCTTTGCCGACCTGGAAAAACCTACATTGGATCGGTTTGCAATGATAACGCATCTGTCGACCGGGGTATCGATGTTTTTCTGTGCCATCATGGCCATTGCAGGCTACATCACCTTTACTGACAAGACTCAAGGCAACATCCTAAACAATTTCTCTCCTGACAACGCCCTCATCAACTTGGCGCGTTTCTGCTTCGGGCTTAATATGTTCTCCACCTTTCCACTAGAGCATTACGTTGCTCGCGAGGTAATCCATGCCCAAACAAAGCTTACATGAAGGTCATTGAAAATTACTTCTATCCCGATAATAAGTCGCCCTTCCGAAGCTTCCTGTTGACGTCAACGTTAGTTGGCATCTCCCTAGCTATCTCTCTTTCGACTTGCGACCTTGGTTTTGTTATGGAGATGACTGTAAGTAGATTCTAGCATCCATTACTTACTTTCTAGGGCGGCCTTTCTGCATCTGTGTTAGGTAATACTATACGCTATCTTATCTAACCATTAGCCTTTATTCTTCCTGCGGCATGTTTTCTCAAACTGAGCCCTCTTAATCTATTCTCGTTAAGCCACATTCCACATTGGCTGCTTTTGGCGTTTGGTGTTCTGACTATGGTTCTCAGTACTTCTTTATCGGTGTCCAAACTTTTTGAAGGAGGGGATGCTCAAACTTGCTAAACATATCGAAGTGCCTTGTATTTGTATGTAACAATACCTCAAGGCGTCAGCTATCTGACCCATGCTATGAGTGGCAAATGCTCAAAGAAATCTTGGTTTGTGTTAAAATGAAGAACGGCGTTTGAACAGGACTTTTCAGATAATTAAGTGTATCTCTTATACTATAAGTTATTTTAATTAGTGCTTCGAAATGTATAAGTAACTGTTTTGTCAAGCCCACTTGAATCTACAGGAAGCTTCATTTTAAAATTTATGCATAATTTTTAATAAACTTTAATAGGTTAATTTACAGTCAATTGGATAGATTACCTTTGGAAATTTACCTTGGTCTGGAAAGTTTGTACTGAGCTTGAGATACTCTCAGACCATTTGATATTTTTATTTATTTGACTTTTCCAAATATTTGCCTTGTTTAAATATTCAAATAGCCCTTGAATAAACAGAACCCTGCCTGAATTAAAGTCTCGGTGAACTTTATCTTTGATTGCAGCTATATTTAGCCTTAAACTCACCCTTTAAGCCTGGAGTATATTTGATTCGTATTGTTGAAACTCCCAATCTAGCACAGGTCAGGTTAAATCTAAACCGCTTAGTATAAAGCATTGAAACCCCTGCTTAAACAGTGTCAGCACGGCTCAACCACCTAATTTATGACGAAATATCAGATTGACAACTTGTTCAAAGATGATATTTTCAACTGACAGTACCCTTGATTTCATAGAAGACCTACATGATTTGATGATAATTTTCATATAGACGGTTAATTTGATCTTCGCAAGGGTAAAGTTAATCGTTTAGTTTAGTCCAGCTTTAAAGCTTTGAGTCTTTATAAATTCAATGTAGGGGAAATTATTAAGCACTCCAATAAGTATCATTTTCTATTGTTGCACTATATTTTTTAAAATAGTCTCCCAAAACAGATCTTATGTTTTACTAAAAAATATTGTAAACTTGTGTACTGACGTTTATACTATTAATATACGACCTCAAAATGAACTATTGTCAAGAGGAGGCTTAGGGGAAGCGAGATTAGAAGAGAAAAGTAGCTTTTTTAGTGAACGGTCATTAAGATTATACAGTAGAGAAATATAAATCAGGAATGTGGCGTTGATCCTTGTGTCGAGTTTATACTTCTGGGAAGTATAATAAACAAAATAAAGGGGGAGATTAAGAAGAGAATGATACTTTATTTGATATGAATATAGAATATCATATAGTATCATGACAAGTCTCATGTCGTCCATATATGTCATGGAGATCATGGGGTTTATCTGAGTAATGTTCCTCTTGACTCACAAGGCTTAATCAAGTTGTGTTCCATTTAGGACCTGGATTGAGTGATCCCCGTCATAGATGGTTAACTGATAATGGTGCCACCGGTTTATTGACTGGGCGGTGAATCACTCGGTGAGCCGCTCGGTGATTTACTCAGGGCGTTAATTCCCCGAGAGGGAGTAATCAAAGATGTTGCGACATCTCCCCCTGGGGTGCTGGAAGGCGGAGCCTTGGGAATCTTCTTGAAGGTATCTGGTATACAAGCTTGGTATTGATCCAGTTTGGCATTGGGTACAGGGAGCCTTGAATTTCGTTGGGCTGTTCTTGCCTTACACAAACGAAGTTGGTCATGATGCATACATTTCAGTTCGGTTCGAGCTCCAATCCCTTTGATGAGGTAGGTGTTATTAGGCTTCACCTCCATGACAATGCCTGGTCCGCGTAACCCTGGGTCTAATTTGTGTTGGTCGTGGTTGACCACCCAGATCTTGTCTCCGACTTGGAACCTTTCTTGTTGCAATGGGATTGCTTCCTGCTGAACCCTTTGTTGCTCCATCACTTCTTGGTCCTTTCTGGATTGTAGTACTTTTGGGTCATTACTGTCTGGTATCTTCTTTGGAAGTGGCAGTCGTGGTCCCGTGGTTGTACTGACAAGTGAGGATTTCTGACCATAGACAAGTTCATAAGGGCTTTTGCCCGTATTGCGGTTGACTCGTGTTCTGCAGACCATAAGGGCGGTTGGTAGCATGTTGACCCAGGCTTTTGGATTGTTGGCAGACAACTTACTGAGGGCTTCCACTAGAGAGCCATTTAGTTATTCTATGCGTCCATTTGCTTGTGGGTGATATGGGCTGGCTGTGACGTGTTTTATTCCATTTTTGATGAGGTAGATGTTGGTGTCAATAGCTTTGATTCAGTGCCTCCATCTGTGATTAAGAGGTCAGGCTTTCCAAACTATGCTATGATCTCCTTGCCAATGGATTGTCTCACATCATTGCCCTTGTGCTCTTTTGTGGCTTGTGCTACAGGCCATCTGGTTGCATAGTTGATGAGTGTGATGATGTACTTCTTGCCTTTGCTTTCACCAGGCATAGGTCCCACAATATCCAACAACTATACCTTAAAGGGTTGTGTGATGGATACAGGTACTACTGACTTGGGTGGAGCTTTGGTTTGGGCGTACTTCTAACAGACCTTGCATTGTTCCAGTACCTCTCTGATATCATCTAGCATGTTGGGCCACCAGTAGCGAGTCTTGAGATATTCATACAAGTTTCTGCTACGGGTGTGTCCCAAGTCTCTGTGATAACGGAGGATTGTGGCAATCTTCTGTGTTGACGGAACGTAGGATACAGTATCACCATTTGGAAGAATTTGGTGGAGGGTACCATATACATTTTTGAACAGATGTTTGTTCTTGAGGACTTTCTCTGGGATGCCCATTGGTGTGCCAGGTAGGAATCCTTCCTAGAGATTCCCCATGATTAACACAGGCCAGTTGGGGTTGCCATTAGTGCAGAGGATGTGTTTATTGTATAGCCTTGATAGGGCGTCTGCAGTAAGCATCTCTCTGCCTGGATTGTATTCAATTTGCATGGGGTATCTCTGCATGAGACTCATCCATTCGGCTTGTCTTCTTGACAGGTTTTGTTGTGTTTTAAAGAATATCAACAACTTGTGGTCAGTGAGTACTTTGAATGTCTGGGCTCCTTCCAGATAGCATTACCATTTCATGAGGCAGTGTATGATGGCAAAAAATTCCTTATTGTGTATAGGGTATCTTTGCTTGCCGTCTAATAGCTTCCTGGATTCATATGCCACAGGGAGGAAGTCTTTTTGGGCCGTTTGGATATGGAGGACTCCTCCTATGGCATAATCAGAGGCGTCAGTTTCTAGCTCATAGATACCCTTGTGGTTTGGGTATTGTAAGATGGGGGTGGTGACCATGCGTTCTTTCAGTTGGCAGAAATGTTGATCTCGTAAAGGTGTCCAGATGAATTTGGTTGTTTTCCCCGTGATGGCTGACAAGGGGGCTTTCAGAGCGCCCCAGTCAGGGATGAACCTGCATACATAGGCTATCATTCCAAGGAAAGTTGTCATGCCCTGCCCCAAAGGGCAGGCTCTTTAAATTTATCATATTTTGATTTTTAAATTTGATTTTAATCTTTCAGTATTCTTAATATTGGAATTTTGAATTAGAAGTTAATATTTAAGTATTTTAAGTTAATTACCTTGTTTCTCTCTTCAATTTGCGTTCAAATTGACGCAGTTGTCATCCACTGTCTTCCAGCTATTCAAATAGTTTATATTTTCTACTTTAAGTTAGATCAATTCTAATTTTTTGCTTACCTTTTGAAACTTTTTTTCACATTGTTGCCGCTCTCCCCAGCCTATTCTGCCTATCAAACTTGAACTGGTCTTTTGTTTTCTCCTTTTCTGCACCTGATTGTCTCCAACTTCTCCAGTTGCTCCTCCTCTTGGCTGCTTCCTCCTGTTGATCATACTCAAACTGAAAAGGCTTTCTCTTCTATAAATAAAGAGCTTTTGAAGAGTAGGCTTTAAGCCAAAATTCTAAGTGATTTCTTCCCCTTCAACTTTTACAATTTTAACTTCAAATTGTTAATTTTTAGAATTTTGTTTTTTTAAATTCATTTTTTTAGTTTAGCTTTTCCTTAAATCCAAATGGAACTTGTAAAACAACAAGCCTTAGGCTTGTTGTATTCATTTTTTTCCCTTAAGGAATCTTTCAATAGTTATATGTATCAATTTGCAGATGGAGAATATCCTAATATTGATATTCCTTTAGTTACAAATTGTTCACTATTGAAGACCTTATTTTATCTCCTTTGCTTAGGGTTTTTAAACTCTATTACTCCATTTGTGACACAATATAGGGTTTTAGCAGGTTTGTGTAAGATCATCTTACAGACAGTACCTATATTCTTATATCTTTTAAATTTGAATCCCAATGCTTTGCACGCTTTAGTTTATAACCTTGTACCATTATGGGCAAGACCTTACAAAAGTGCAGAGTTTGCTCTTGTTCCTTGGGGCTGGCATCTCTGTTATAGCACATATTTTGTCTGGATCTGGCTTGATACTGCCCTTGCTAATGATATGGCCAAGGAATGGAAGTTCAGTTGGGAAGAACTTGCATTTGGACGGTTTGGCAATCAGTTGGTTTTCCTGCAAAGTACAGAGGACTGTGCAGACGTCTTCCCAGTGTTGTTGTAGGTTAGGACTGTAAATGAGGATGTTGTCCAGGTAGATGATTGCTCTTTTCCCAATGTGTTCCTTGAATACTTTGTTCATGAAGGTTACAAAGGTACTGGGAGCGTTTGTCATGCCAAAATTGAGGACAACACATTCAAAGGACCTGTATTTAGTTTGAAATACAGTCTTTGGAATGTCTTCAGGTTTCACGCAAATTTGGTGATATCCTGCTGTCAAATCAATTTTTGTGAAGATTTGGGACCCCCCCCCCAGGGCATCAAAAAGGTCATCAATTATGGACAGGGGATACCTGTTCTTTATTGTGACTTTGTTGAGGGCCCTGTAGTCTGTGACCAGGCAGAGGCCTCCATCTTTCTTTGCTACAAAGATGATGGTAGCACAAAAAGGATGACTTTGAAGGTCTTATGAGGCCTTTCTCGAGTGCTTTGTCAAGGTAAGCTTTCAGGGAGTCATCTTCTTGTGGTGTGAGGCAGTAGATGGGTTGTGCTTTGGGCACGCTACCTTTCAGGTCAATCTCATGTTGTATACCCCGGTCAGGGGGCAGCCCGGGTAGTGATTCTTGGAATACAGAGGGAAATTCATTGACCAGCTGGTCCCTAATTAGGTTCTGTTTGTGTTGGATTTCTGTGTTTTTGAAGTGAATGACTTCATATGTACATGTGCTCCAATTAATTTTGCTAATGTCAGTTTCTTTCTCTGTTTCCATGATCTTTACAAATATGTGGTCCCTCATAAGGGTGTCAAGATGTGTCGGGTACACGTGATGATGGACTTCTCCTCTCTGGATAGTGAGGGTGGCACTGTCCCAGTCTATGTGAGGCTTTGTCTTTTGCATCCAATCTAATCCAAGTATGACATGTAGTTGGGGATTGGGATGATGGGACCAATAATTGTTGTTTGGATGTCTCCAATTAGGGCCGGGAAAGGGCTGGTCTCGTGGGTAACTGGTGTGCTGTGGTTGTCTGCCATGATGACCCTTTTGATGTTACTTCAAATGGTAGGTAACTTCATGAGGTCTGCAAAACTCTTGTTGATAAGCAATTGGTCTGCTCCAGTGTCAAATAGTGCTGTGCTCTGGTATCTGCAAAAATGGAAAGGATAGGTAAGGAGTTTATTTCCAGATTGGGCAGCAAACAGTAGAGAATTGCTGGAGGGAACCTGGAACCTGGATCATGGTGATTGAGTCCACATCCTGTTCTCTGTACAAGTCTTGTGAAGAGGGGAAGGGTGGCTTGCCTAAGCACTCCCCTGAGCTTTTCCCTCCTTGTTGGTATCTTTGGTGCTAGCCTGGTTGGCTTGTGCAGTGCAATTCACGTTTCAAGGATGGGTACTGTTGGCTCAGTTGTTTTGCTTATTGGGGCAAGGCTCTCTCTTAGCTGCAGGGTTTTCCTTGCACTTGTTGGTGGCGTGTAGGTTGTCAGACTTCTGAGCTGCGCGTTTTCCTTCTAGGAATACATCCTCAAGGTTCTTGCAGCAGGTCATGTCAAACTGACATCTAATGTGTGTGGGAAGGCCATTGTAGAAGTCCAGGCGTGGTCCAGGTTCATCAAAGTTGATGGTGTTGGGCGCACAGCCACATAGTCCTTTGTATGCGGCAATGTATTCCTTGATGGTTCCTGTCATTTTGAAGGTTCAAAGTTTGGTCATAATCATCATGTCTGAGTCCTTCATGGAGAACTTTTTGAGGAATGTGGCCTTGAACACTTCCCAGTCTTTCTTCTGGTCAGGATGTTGGGCTAGCCATTCAGTAACAAAGCGTGAAGCAGCCTCTGTGACGCAGAGGGCAATTTTTCTAACCCAGAGTATTTGGGGGGTAATCCACTTGTTCAAATTTACTCTTGGTGCTGTTGATCCAAAGAGAAGCATTCTCACAGCGCAGTCCTGCAAAGGCAACAATCTCAGCGGTACGTAAGCGGTGAAACACAATATTGGGTATCTCAGGTTGCGTAGGCGCTGTTGTGGCTGGCATGGTAGGGAACAGTCTGCAGGTTTTGAGAGTGTTGTACTGGTCAATGGGTATAAGGAGATTATTGTAGATGACAAGGCCTGGGGGGACGTCTTGTCCTACTTTGTAATCTCTCCAGCCGTTAGAGAGTGATATTGTTTGGGTTCTTTTCTTGGGAGGAATTCTTCCTTTGAGTTGGGTAGGTATGGATAATCTACCTGTGCTACCACTATCAAGTTTATACTTCTGGGAAGTATAATAAACAAAATAAAGGGGAATATTAAGAAGAGAATGATACTTTATTTGATATAAATATAGAATATTATATAGTATCATGACAAGCCACATGCCGTCCATATACGTCATGGAGATCATGGGGTTTATCTGAGTAATGTTCCTCTTGAGTCACGAGGCTTAATCAAGTTGTGTTCCATTTAGGACCTGGATTGAGTGATCCCCGTCATAGATGATTAACTGATAATGATGCCATCGGTTTATTGACTGGGCAATGAATCACTTGGTGAGCCGCCTGGTGATTTACTTGGGGCGTTAATTCCCCAAGAGGGAGTAATCAAAGATGTTGCAACACTTGTGATGTTTCTAGATTGTATTCCAGAAGTGCTCATGTGCAGGATCAGGATTGAGTTCTTTCTTGTCAGCCAAGCGGTAATCACTATGCATAAATTGGATAGTTTCTCCGTTTGGTTGCAAATGACAGCATCATAACCAACTTTTAAAAGGATCTATTAAAGGTTTAAAATCCAAAAATCAATCCTTGATGTCCTTTGTATAGTAGCTCTATAACCCTGTGAGGAGAACCAAAATTGCATCATCTGTAAACAAAATCAACCAAAACTTAAACAGAATCTAACTTGGGTGAGTTTCAGACTGGAATCAATCTGAAAACAATCTGTTGATCAGCAAAAGCCCAAACATAGAACTTAAAAGTACTCAGATGCACCACAGATTTTAGCCAAATACATTACAACACATCCCAAACTACAAAATGAACAGCTCACTACAACAAGCAAAATAGATCAGGGTTGCACTAGAATATAATACAATCTAACCAGGATACTAGTGCGGCATCAACAGAAGGACTGGACACAAATGAAATCAGAGTAACATCCAACTGAAACTCCAAAAACATAAAGTGAAGCCACACAATATTCATTGTTTTTACGTGCTAAAATATAACAATAATACTTCAACAAGTGATCAAAGGAGATCCATTTTGGAAAACAGTATTTATTGATTCCAAGGCCCTGTATCTGATACAACAGTTTTAAGAACAATCCAAACCAGGACTCATGGTTAGGATAAAGTTACAGCAATAACATTTTAAGCTTCTTTTAGTGGTTTTTTTTGGTTGCTTTGGTTTGCAACAGCTTTTGCTAGCGGCTTTGATTTTGATATGCTTAACAGGAAAGATACAGTAGTTTTAAAAGCTATGGTGGCAACCAAAAATACCTCAGATTTGAGCAAAATCCAAGTCACGCGAGATTCAGGATTCAATTAATTTATAAAAATTTCAGTTGATAAATTAAATTTCAAACAAAAAACAAAATTTCACTAGCCCATTATACAAAATTATATCAAACATCAAGCGGTGTAGTTCAAACCACAAACAGAATGAACTGACACAACAAGTGAGATGGATGGATGCCATCCCGGAGTATATTATAATCCAATCAGGATTCATATGAGGCACTGGCAGAAGGACTAAAATAAAACAAAATTTGGGCAATCTAGAAGTGAGATTCAACAAGCATGAAACAAAATGAAGTCACACAAGATGTGTAGTGTGAGCAGCCTAAAATAGAAATATAACAGTTTAAAAGCCAATCAACAGCTATCCAATTTAGGAACAGAGACATTTTATTCATTTCATGGCTCCAGATTTGTATGGAATGGTTTTGAGAACCTTCCAAATATGGAATGGTGATTAAAATAAAAATAAATCATAAAATTTTAAACTTCTTCTTTTAGTGATTTTATCCTAGGTTTTTTACAATAGTTTTTACTAGCAATATCTTTGACGGCACCAGCAGCCAAGCCAGCTTCAATGGAGGCAAGGCTCAGAATGTGGAGGCACCTGTTTACACCCAAGCCTTTGAGGCGGGTAACGGGGAAGCTTACCTGTTACTGACCCCCAACCCATATGGCTTTGACTTGTTCAGTAGTCACTTAGTGTCTAGCTCTGCCCCTGCTCCTGTACCCACCCCCACACAAGCTGCCCACCCACTAACCAATCAGGATGACAATCTTGATTTAGAACAACTTCCTGCTGCTAGCCAACCTGCCCCCCTACAGCCAATCAGGTTTCAGCCCCCCCAGCTCAGCACCCCAAACACAGAATCATTACTGCCCAAATTCTCCAGGAAATTGTGGTCCTGAACCTGCAGGGTCTGTCCTGGGATCAGATTGCTGACCAATTGAAGTTTACCCAGGCCATCATAATGCGGGAGTTCAACAAACTGATGAACAGGGGGAATCTGATCAGGACAGCCAAGAAGCCCAAGAAGGCCCCTGAGTCAAAAATATCTGAGGCATACCCAATCATGCTTGACCTCTTCTGCAGGATCCCAAGCTTCCCTTGACCCAGGTCCAGAAGCAGCTCGTGCACTATAACATATGGGTCTCCAAGCGCATGGTGCAGCTCTGGATGATGGGAAGGTGGCTTCCATACAGGTTCTTACCAATTTTGCCGGCAACCAATGGGATGGCGCTGAGGATTCCCTGTATGATCTTGACATTGAATCAAACCTAGTCAAATGCCTGACAAGTTTGTCTGATGGTGTCATGTTTATCTCCTATTATAAACTATTGATAGCTTTTGATGATTTTGGCAAGCAAGGAAGAGCTGCCACCCAAAAAGGAAGGGAGAAGGTCAAGAAGGGGACTTTCATTGGTGCATTTCTGGCTGTTTCAGCCAAGGGTTTTGTCTACTATCAGAAAAACCCAGATTTCACCAATGACTACAAGTACAGCCACATCCTTGGTGGATTACTTGACTCCTGGGATGGCTCAAATTCCAAGTACTAGGTTTTCTGGAGCCACCAGATGGAGGGTAGCTCCACCACCCTTGAGGCCATCCAGGGACACGGGCACCAGGCCTCAGTCTACCCTGCCAGCCATGCAGACATCCATCTGGCTGATGTTGTCTTCTTCAACATTAGATCCACATTACGGGAGCACTGCCCTCAGGCTTTTAACGATCTTTATCTTGGGGTCCTCAACCACAATTCTCTCTTTTGGCACCAAATAGTGGCTGGCTTGTTTTCCCAAATGGGTTTCTACGTGAACATGGGCAACCAATCACGCAAGGATAAGTGCCTCCCATCCTGTGCCACAGCCACCTACCAACCCATCCAGCCAATGGCGGATGAGGAATATAACAAGCATTATATGGTGGCCATCGCACAAAATCCTCCTACTCCTACCCCCGCCACCACTACCCCCTATCTTCCAGCCCCACCCACCCAATCCCAGAGCCCCCAGGCCAGCACTGCCTCTACGTCTTCCTTCCTGCGCTATTCTGTCTACTAGGCATCACTCTTCTCTGCTCTAATAAACCCCCTGTTGCCAAACATTTTCTGTTTATATTATCTTTATTTTGAATTTCAATTGTTCATGTTCTCTTTGTTTATAGTTGGTTTTATTTTTTATGTTCAGCTTATTTCTATAAAATCATATATTTACTATGTTGTGTATCTAGATCCAGAACACAGCTATTTTTAGTACCCAAACACAGCCCCTTGTGAAAATAATAACAAAAATTTAGTGATCAGCTAAGTTTGAATTAGAAAATTATAGGTTAACTGTTTTTAGATAAAGTTGTTACTGATCCAAATTCAAAACCTTAACAATAAACTTTAAGCCAATCAGGAGCCAAGTGATAAAGTGATTGTTGTGACATAAAGGGTCATTCAATAATTCTTTGATGCATGTGCGCTAATTAATATGATTGGCTGGATCTTTTGCCATTGTGCGCCATTGCCGCTGTGGCAAGTTGTTGATGGACTAGTGCTAACCCAGAAGCTGATTGGGCACTAGTCCACCAACAACTTGCCACAGCGGCAATGGAACACAATGGCAAAAGATCCAGCCAATCATATTAATTAGTGCACATGCATCAAAGAATTATTGAATGGCCCTTTATGTCACAACAATCACTTTATCACTTGGCTCCTGATTGGCTTAAAGTTTATCATTAAGGTTTTGAATTTAGATCAGTAACAACTTTATCTAAAAACAGTTATTCTAAAATTTTCTAATTCAAATTTAGCTGATCACCAAATTGTTGTTAATATTTTCACAAGGGGCTATGTCAAGCGCCAAAAATAATATGGTAATCAAGGAAACAATGCCAACACAAAGCAAACAAGACATATTGAGATGGGCGTAAAACATATACAAAATGGGTAAAAAGATGGGATAATGTAGTAGATGGGAAAACAAAAAGGAATAAACAAAGAGGCAACAATATCAAAATAATACAGATTTTATTGGGGTGAAAGCTATAAAAACATATGGAAAGGTTAGCAAAAAATCATATGAGAGAATTGGAGAAGCTGCTAAAGGACCTTGACTCTGCAGTTGCGGAGATCAAAGAAATTGACCGCAAGGTCAAAGCAAAGGTGAAGGCCGCCATCCTCAAAGGCAAGAAACTTGAAAGGGTGACATCAAAGGCGTCAATGACCAAAATGCCTGACACATCAGAGAAGACCATTGAGCGCCTGCTCAACATTCAAAAAACGGTGGTCAAGGGCTTGCAATTCAAGTCATTTTCCCTCTCTGCGCCATCTGTCTGGGTGGATGACCCTGAAATGTATGCCCACCTAAAACCTACCAAGCAGGCAAGGACAGAGGATAAAGAATTGCCTGTGCAACTGCTTGCACCAAGAATGGTGAAGCTGCCAAAGCTGCAGGCAAGGAGGAAACCTGCAAAGGTACATAAAAAATTATAATTAATAAAAATTTAAAAATACTTACCTTTTTATTGTGTTAGAAAACATTGACAGTGAACTCCGCTGGGTCCTGGTTCCTTTTGTTCCCCCCACATTCTATTCAAATTATGCCACTCACGTGGCCAAACAGCTCTATCTGTCCCCCCTGTCTTGCAGGAGCTCAAAGACAGAGTCCATGGTACCTTTCCAATGACAAGGGACACGCTAGCTGGACTGACACATGCTGAGGGGGCATCCAAGTGGGCAGTTACTACCTACAAGGATGCCCGCCTGACCCAGTGGTTCTCAGTGAAGTTTACTGTGTAAACTCCATTGAGCTTGTTTGGGACGTCCTGGAGATGCTCCCATTCAAGAATGTACCAGAGATGGGCCGGGCCCATGTGGCTGCTTGCTTCTGCTTCCTGGTAGAGCATACCATCTCTTACCTCTTGGACAACTTTGGGCGTGTGGTAGGAAAACTGGCTGTTGCAGACGCAACAGCCGTAAAGAAGACAAAAATCCTCTTGGTGGACTTCAGACTGGCCTGGAGTGCTGATGAGACGGGGGTCCTGCAAGCAATGGAGCTGACCTTTGTGAAGACAAAGCATGAAAAGAAGATTAGTACTATGTATAATAAGCTCTGTGAGTTTACAAAAGCCTTTTCTGGGCAAAGGCTTCACCTTGTTGTTTACCTGGGGTTCCTCTTCTACTTTGGGATGAACATGTCTGTAAAGGACCTGGACAGGGTCCTTCTTGGGATTGACAAGGCCTGGCTCTCCCTGGATGAGAAGAAGGTCCCTTCAGATACGGCTCAGTGGACCACATTATCCAAGACGTCCTGGTCCTGGCTGGAATTTATGGGTTTGCAGCCCCGCCAGAGAAGCTGCTGCTTCACTCCCACCTGACCGTACTCCCTTTCACCAGCAGGCGGGAGTATTTTAACCAGGGTGTATCCACCGTCCACAGTGTGGTGGTGGAGGTTGTGCGCCACCTCCATTGCAGGGTGGGTACATACTTCCAAACCCATTATAGGTGCTCTTAATTTTTTCTCTATATCAATAAACATCTTTATACTCTAGATTATTTTTATTATAAATAATTTTTAAGCCTTATTTTAGCAAATGAGATTTGCAAAATATATTTCAGAAACGGTTTTCATAAAAGCATAAAATTATACATTAATAAAATAAATTCTAATTTGTACACCTTACATTTAATTTTTTTAATTTTATTTTTATATTTATTTGACAGAAGTGATATAAATATATTTCTGTAATCCATTATTGAGTGTTTGGGATAACCTCAGATGGCATAATAAAAAATTATAAAATAAAATAAATAAATTACTTACCCATTGATGGTCTTGCCAAATGTGATTGTGGGCTTAGAAGCTTCTAAATATAAAATGCAATTAATAAATTTTAAATAGTAAATTAGAGAATATAAAATAGTTTGACACACTAAGCCTTTAATTGATTGGCTGTTTGGCTAGGCACGCAGGGATGAACAAATCAGCATGGCCATAGAATTTGGCCACAGTCTCAGCTGGGAGGATGTGGATCCCGGCCTGGAGCAAATAAAACAGGTCCTCAGTCCCAGATGGGCTTCCTTGCTTAACAACCTGCTTGAGCCACCCAAAGACTTCCTCAATGGAATTTAGGAAGGGAAAATAGGCAGGGAGGAAGAGAAGGCGCAAATTTGCCGTGGCCAATTGCTGGGGGCCCACTGCAATGCTAGTGTCAATCATTGGGAATTTTTTTGGGAATATCAGCCACCTTATGGAGACCAACATTGTCCAGCATAATTACTTTGATGAAGCCTGGGCTTGTGCACCTCAGGTGCTCCTGGACCAATCAGATAAATGATAGAAAGGTCCAGCTATTGTGAGATCCCAATATCATTTGTGTCAGGATTCCCTTCTTCTATTTTTAGCTGCTAGTATTTTATTTCTGGGACACCAAATTGTTTTTATGACTCCTATCCTGATTATCTTCACTCGATTTACTTTCCATAACCTTTTCACCTTTTTTTCCTTACTTGACTGGCCAGATCCTATCTATTGTAACAGTTAGCTTAAGTTTTAAAGCTTACCTTTGTCACAAACAATTTTTGAACTTAGAACCTAACACTGGGCTAGTTTTAACTAGTTCCAAACCCGCTTACCTTTTGCTTTTGCTTTGACTTACGCCAGCAGTCTTTGGAGCCTGTTTTTCCGCTTTTTGCTTTCTCTCTTGCCTAATTCTAAGCTTCTAAGCAGCCGCCGTTTCCTTGCCATCTCCTTTACCCTTGTGCTTAACTTTTTTAAGTTAATTTACCAGAAACATGTGCTTTTGTTTTGTTTTCACCACTAATATCACCTAACTACCTTTGGTTAGTTGTTTTCTCCCTTTAAGTCACCTCAATAACCAAATTTCTATAAAAAGCCTGAGTTCACCCAGTCTCAACTTAAGTTGAGATTGTTTGACTTGCACCCCCAAAAGGTACTTGTTAGGTTTTGTGGCTTGTGTTCTTCTTCAATTTTAGTTTTAGTTTAAATCTTTGGTCCCATGATCCCTTTTGACTTTATTCTTCACCAGTTAGGTAGTTTTTATAGTAGCACACAAAATTTAATTGTTGCTAGCTTTAATCCTCTCTCTAGTGCAGACCATTTCCCAGAATTAGATATTGAATTTTTAACCAAATTATCTGTTGTTAAAACTGGTCTCTATTTTATATTCTTAGGGTTAATAAATTGTCTTAGTCCTTATTTTACCTTGTATAAGCTCTTAGGAGCCTTAGTTCAGTTGCTATTTCAGACCTTGCCCACCTTTTTGTATTTGACTAATATAAACATCACTGGGTTAAAAGATTTAGTTTATAATCATCTTCCCCAGACCATGAGACCTTAAAATTTGATACAGCTCAACCCCCTTTGGACCAAGGAGAGCCATCATCAAATAGGCTGTGGTGCAGACTGCAGCACGCCAAGCCATCCTGTCATTTGAGCCTTTGGGGACATACTCATACCCATTGCGCATTGACAAGGCAAATGCTTATTTGTCAATGTAGTAAAACTTGACTGTCCCCTTGGGTTTGAGAGAAGTGTACGCCTCTGCGTATTTTTTCCAGATGTCAATGTTGGCTGGACTATTATAATTGTATGGGGATACCCCAAGCTTTTTCCATGAAAACTGCATACCCTTTACCAAATGATAATAAAAGGAAATTGAGGCCTCAACCCCAAAAGTAGATTTGATCATGGCCTGTATATTTGCCAGTTCAAGATGACAATCTTGGGTTATCCACTGGTGGATTGCCCATTTGTGCTCCTTGGTGAGCATAGTGGAAACACACAAGGATTTCTCCGCAACAAGGACTTGGCCAGTATTGATGAAGATGTTGAATGTCTTCAAGGAATACTTGGGATCCACTCCAACAATTGCTGCAGCTGCCTTGTAGTCCCCAGATTCATGCATTAGCTTAAGCAGGATAATGCATTTGATGTCAGGGATGCGCTTCTGGGCTGGCTTAGCGGGAGTAGTTGAATTGTGATCCTGCTCAGGGACTGGCTTGCAAGGCATGGGCACCTTGTTGTGGAAGGCTGCAACTTTCTTTAGCACCAACTGTTCCTCATCAATTATGAAGAACTCAGGCTCCTGTCCTCTTCCTGATTACCATCACTGACGTAGGGCTCATAGCTAGTATCAAGTACAGGCTTCATCTTCTCCAGCATGGCTGACGGGACCAACTCTTACCAGTCCATGCCATCAAACACATATGAAGTAAGCTCTACCTCCTTGTTTCTAACTTTCTTGGTGTAGGTAATCTTGGTGGACTTCCAGGTCAGCTTGGGGACCCAAGGGTTGATGCTTTGCACCCTAGCAGGTTGTGCTCTTTGAAACAGCTGTGTCAGTGCAACCTCACTATTGATCTCTCCTCTGTCTCCTTCCTGATTAGGCACTTGTGTTGCACTAACTCTGTTCTTTGATCCGCGGAGGCAACTGCAACTGCAGCGCACAACAGGTGCAATGTTACTCTGTTGCTGTGTTCCTTTCATTTTACAATTTAATAAAATACTAAATAAAATTCAATTAAGTTAATCCCTAATTTTAATTTTTGCTTTTATCTGAATATGGATATTTAATTAATATTTTTCCCTCCCAATATCCCAATTATAGATTTTTTATTTCTTAATTAGTTGTTTCTGGTTTTACAACACCCAATTTAGAACACCCAACATACTTTCCACCCATTTCCCCAGATTTCACGCCAAATTAAGCACCCAAAATAATATTTTTAAAATCCATGTTTCAGATCTTGTGTCTTATTTTAGATACATTGGTATCATTCTTGATTACAATCCATTGCACACACTGAATGGGTGATTTTGTTTACATAGTGAGTTGCTATTGTGTTTTGTTTTTGGATTGAGTTTTGACACACTACGCTTGGGCGTATTTTGTCACCAATTCACATAGTAAACATATGTACACCAAAATTCAACTCACACCATTTTGTTTGTGAATCCATGTATTTTGAATTATATTTTGAATGGTTTTGCTTTGCGCGTGAGCACTTCTTTGCTGTGTTGACCCATTTTGCCCATTAACTCCACAAAGCCCTGTTAACAGAGTGTATAGTTTAACCTGATAGTTGTATTTTGTTTAAATCTGAAACCATTTTGTTTAAATCTGATGTATTTTTGGTTATTGCCATAGCTTCTAAAACTACTGTAACAGCCAAGTCAGTGGACAGGGGAGCCAGTATGGTTAAGCCCCCATTTACATCCAGATCTTTGATGTAGGTAATACAGAAGCTGATATATACCCGTCTCCTGGCCTATCTAGGCTTGAACTGGTTGATCATCACCAGGTGGCAAGCTCTGATTGTGCTTCTTTACTTGACTTTAAGGATTCAGACTTTTTCAACAACAGCTGCTGTTGTATCAAAGCCTGTGCACAGCCATCACCAATAAATTACTACTTTCCAAGGGTAAAAAGGTACAGCTAGAATCAAGACAGCAGTTTTATTGATGAGCCTCAATAGGAGGAGATTGAGCTGCTTGAAATAATAAAACAGTGAGAGCTTTTATATCATATTCTACAATAAGAAGATGATAGGAGAGTTATATTTAAGCAAGATTAAATCATAATTTTAAATCATGAACATATTGTCAGGAGTAAAATAATGAAAGCTGCAATCAAAGTCTTTTGGCTGGCACCAGTTTGGGCTGAAATGGTTCAGTATTTGCATAAATGTAGGCAGCAAAATATGGTAAATGATAGACAACTAATCAAAACAGAAGTCTTGCCATAGATATTGATGAGAAGCAACTTTAGGAGAAGCTTCAAATATGGAAATTAAGAAGAAGAGAAGTATATTTTATTGGATAATACTTTAGACTTATATAGCTTGCACTGTGGCAGGGATATAGTCGGATCAGAGATAGGGAAGGTCATGTGCAGGATGGGTTCAAGTCACTGGATACTTGGACAAGTTATGTGATATTGGTTTGTTGCCTTTCTTGGTATGTAGAACAGTATATTGGATTGGCACCAAACCAAGCAATGACTGGATATTAAGTGTGTCAGTGGTGGCCAGAATACCTGTACATCCAGCTCCTTGACAATATCAACAAAATAGGAAATATCAGTTGAGATTTAAATTCTCAGTCCTGAATTGACCCTTCACAGGGCACCATATAACCAGCCAATCAAGTTGGTGGAACTATTCTAGAACAATTGTATCTGAAAGTCAACTGGCTTTAATATCAGCCAATCAGACTATGGCTCCTTAACCCCAAGGCTCAAGAAAAAATCTTCCCCCCAAAATCTTCAGAAAACTGTGGCACTTAAACAACATGATCTAACTTGGGACACAACTGCAAGCAAGTTGAAAGTTTCTCATGCAACTTTGATGCAGGAGTTTAATAACTTCATTAATAAGAAAATGCCATCAGGGTCAGGAAGCAGAGGAAGAAGCCTGAGTCTCAGATCAAAAAAGAATATACCATTATGCTTGATCTCCCACAACAGGGCCCCAAGTCTCCCTTGAACCAAATCAGAAATCACCTTGCTCACCATAGTATCCGCACATTGTTCTACATGGTGCATCTCTGGATGCATGAGACAATGGCCTCTTTCTTTGAAGTATCCAATTATGAGGGTGACCAATAAGATGTGAGTGAGAATTCTCTGCATGATCCTGTCTGTATAACTAATATCACTTGGTTCTCAATAAATTTACCTTACAATGTCATGTTCAGATTTGTATTGTAGACAGTTAAATGTGCTCAATAATTTTGGCAAACACAGTGAAAGCAATAAGGCCAGTGAAAAAAGACAAAAAAGGGATGCTCATTGATGCATTTCTGGCTGTCTTTGAAAGAGGCTCTGTATGCTACTAGAAACCCCCTGATTATACCAACAATCATGACTACATTCAGATCCCTGGAGGATTAATTAACTCCTGGGGTAGCTCAAATTCCACCTATTGGGGTTTCTTGAGCCACCAAATGAAAAATGCCAAGGCTATCAATGTCATTGAAGGACAAGAACACCAGGAATCACTTTATCTAGTTGGTCATGCAGGCATCCATATAGTCAGCATGATGATCTAAAATATAGGAGAGTTTGTCCTTGAGAAATTCTCATAGACATTCAATGCTCTATGTCTGGGCGTTCAATACCACACCTCACTATTTAAACAACAGGCTATGGTAGACTTATTTGCCTGGCTTGTTTTTCATGTGAATAAGGGTAGCCAATAACAAAAGGACATGAGCTTGCTGCCTTAGAGCACAGCTGTCTACCAATCCTTTCAAGCTAATGACTTACAAGGAATACACCAAGCTACATTGGCTTTTCCTCCAGAAAACCCTCTCAGTTCACCTCCTATCACCACTACTATTCTCACTGTGAAAAACGGGGGCCTGGGAACATTTAGCGGTAAAGGTATTTGGGAGGATGGGTTGAGAAAAACCCATACCACATAGATGCATACCCACACTACAAGTTTTTGAGAGAGAGTGGTGGGTGAGCCTGAGAAACTATTCATGATGACTCGCATAATTATGACAGCCAGTACAAAAATTTGAAACAGATCCAATCACAGCAGCTCTTCAAATGGCAGAGAAAAGTATTCTTATATAGTGAATTCTCACTCTCTAAAACTTAATTAATTTAAGTGATGGAAAATTGTCTCTATAAAAATTTAAATTTAATAAGGGCTTTACCATGTCACTTTCAATCAAACTATTAGAAATATTATGAAAGTAACAATTTTGATGCCCTGGGCGGGAATTAAACCTGCTCCTAGCCACCAGGAAGGGGAAATTCACCTGCGCCTGGATTTTTGCTTTTTGAAGCAAATCCAGGTGTGGGAACCATTCCTGCCCTGGTGGTAGCTACGGGGCCCATTCTGGGCCCCAAAAGCTACGCCCAAGCCTTGGCGGGTTTGGCTGGGCCTGGGCAGGCTATTTTTAGCTGCCCAGTAAATTCAGTTCAAGATCATCCTCCATTAAGTAATTTGAGGTCTCCAATTGGGGGTCCCTTTTTTTAATCAAGTTCCTTGGCCTCAGGAAAGCCTGTCAAGCCAGCCCAAAAAAGGTGATCAAATTAGGAAAAAACCCATAACCCCAGACGCCAAACCTGCTAGAATCAATGGCCAGCCAAGCCAAGATAGACCACCAAAAAGCCAAAAAAACTGTTCCTGAAAACCCCAAAAATGACCACAAAGCAGCCAACCAAACAGCAGAACCTGAGATGTCAAGCCTTGCCACACAGATAGCACCAGAAAAATGCCCAGAGGCACTTGTATATGAGTAAGTATATAAACCAGAAACACCTGAAAAAGTTCTGTATTGTCATTTTTACTAAATAAAAGTTGTTATGAACCTTTGGTTCACCAATCTGCTTCCATACCTATTTTTGATACTCTTTCATCTGCATACACCCAAGCGTCAGTACCCATCCACTGGGATAGATAGCCAGACTTCAGTTGACAAAACCAAAGCCTTTGACTACTACTGTCTGCCCAACACTCCATTTGGCCCTGTGCATTTCACTGAGTACCCTCCAAATCCTGACCACAAACCCTGGACATTGGAAGACTTGCAGGGTACACCCGCCTAAATGCACCCAAGGAACCCTATCAAATTATCTGTGACGGCAAAGCAATCACCATCTACCCTTTGATCTTCAACGGGAAGTGTAACAATTATACTGCCTACCTGGTCCCCATGGAACCACCCCCAACACCCAAACTGACCATCTCAACCCCATCCACCTCTGACGCCACTGGCCAGAATAGTCAATTCCTGGAAGTGCTTTACCTGGCGCTCACAGAATTGCTTGACTCTGCCTTGCCAGCAGCCAGGCCTTGGGCTGTGGCTGGGAAGGCCCTTTCCTATCTGGTAAAGTTAGGCCCCATCATCTGGTGGGCCATGTCAGTACCTGCTTTGACTCCTCCCTCACCTGTTGGAGCCCCACGGTACTCTTGGTATCCTGACAAGAAATCTAAGATAGCTCCAAAGGAGCTACCATGGTAGATTATATGAGAAGAGATTTTGGAAAGGCTACAAGGTGATTGAGCAGGCTAGGGAAACAATAAGTGAAGGGAAACAATTATCTGATGACGGAATTTTGGAATTCAACTTTGTGAATTGGATCTGTTACACTTGGTATCAACTATTTCCATCCAATTGCAGGACCAGATCTCCCAATCCAATACTGTCTTTTTCTCTCCTTTCTCTTGCTACTATGCCTCATAGACACCTCTTTTTGTAGACTCAAATAAAACACTTTTTACCAAACATTTATACTTTATATCTGTATATTTTATTAACTGAATTTTGACAGTTTTGCTGTCTCTCTGAATTCTTATTTCTTTTTATATTCATCTGTTTTGTTCAATTTTTATATAATATATATAAAGTCATTTATCTGAATATAAAATGATATTTATGATGTACCTGCTTTTCAGAGGCCACCAAACTGTTTCCTGGGTCAAAGCCAGAGAGAAACTGGGTTGGTATACCATCTTTTAGGTGTACAAGCTATAATATTAGGGAATTATGATGAGCTTGCAAATATTCAAACTCTTTCAACACTTTTTATAGCAATATCCTTGCATCAGAACCATGATCCATCACTTTCACCTGAGTTTTTAATTCTTAGGAGTGTAAAGATCATGAAATAACTCTCCAAACTTACTTCAGAGAAACTATTGCCCTCTTGTCAAAAGATTCAAACCTTTTTTCAGTCTCAACCATTCCTCATATGGTATTTAGCTATGTGAAAACCTCCAACACTTTTGCCTATACTGCTCCTTCTTCCCAGAGCTGGTATGATAAATACAGTAAAATATTTACCTGTCTTAAAGCACTCAAACTTAGGGGTCATGGATGGCTTTATTAAACCAGAATGAAGATCTCCTTAAAAGACTTCTGTAGCTTACCAATTTTTAAGTTGCTTGATTTCTTTCACAGTTCACCAAAGATGTGGCTCTGTGTTTCCCTGGCACTTATATATTGACATCCAATCAATCAAAACTGACTAATAATAGGCACTAATATATCTGTGTAGATCTTTCATGTCATAAATAATTTTTTAATATAGCTCCACAGGTTTAATCTCTAATATATAGCCCATTGCCCCAAGTTTTCCCATCTTAAGGCATTTCTCTTCAAAGACTAAGCTACTTCACAAAGTCTATTTTCTATCATAGAATTAGCTTGCAGACTTCCTTTACTGAATTCCTAAAAAATTCTCAGAATTTTATTTATATTATTTCTTAATATCTGAGCCTTTTAAACAGTGACTAGAATTAGTAAAAAAAGCATCAAAAGCATCCAATGATCTGTTGATAATCATATTGAAAAGTTTTTAAATATCTTCAAAGATTCCCCAAAAATTGGATAAGAATTCAACACTTCACCAGTGAGTGTTAACATTTTCCAATTTGAAGTTTCAAAATTTTCCTGATATTTCAGTGTCTCCCTGTGTTGACCAAACACTTTGCCTTTGTAGCAAAGTGCTTTAGGAAGCATTTCCTTGAGTTCTTTCATCATTTTGATATTGTAGAAAAACACCTGGAAAACACATCCCTGAGGATTTCCCTCTTTTCTCTCATAGAAAACTATCCTAGAGAATTTTTTCAAGACATATCTCAAAAGTTTCCTGAGACACTTCAAACTGTACAGTAATTTTCAGGGATCCAGCCTGCAGGGGGTTCTTGAGAACTTACAGGCAGAAGGCCCACAGGTCCTACGGAGAGGGCCCACCACAAGATAGGAGCTAGCTTTATAATATAAGATAACAATTTGCCCAGGAGAGCCCAGGGTCCGCTGGCAGGCACCATTGAATCAATTAGGCCGGTGAGGATGATATACATCACCTCAAATATCTGAGTGAAGATGAATTCATTGGCTGTAACAGATTTCTGTGGGAAGTTGGGCTGCGGGGTGAGAGGTGATGTCATTGAAACTAAATAGGCGGACAAGTAGTTGTACTTGTTGCAAAATAGCAGAGGAGGTATAGTGATTTTGGTCTTTTCTTTGTAAATGGTCTCTGTCTCTCTAGTTCTAGCCTCTAGACTGTAGATTAAGATTTCCTCTAGTGTGAACTCCAAATATGCCAGGTTTGGTGGATATTTTGTGAAATGTACTGGGCCAAAAGGAGCCTCTAGTGGATGTTATAGTTCAGGCGGTCTGTCTGTGGTTTCTTGGGGTTGGTTGGTGTAAGGGGCAGTGCTGAAGAGGTTAGACTGCAAATGAAAAAGAACTAAAATCAAATAAGGGATGACCTGATTGAATCAAAGGTTCATATCACTTTAATGTAAGAATGATGATGGGCAACTTTCTGGCAGCCCAGGGTATAAGTATGTCCATCTGCCATGGGAAACTTTTTGCAAACCCCCTTAGGCCAGGTGGTATCATCTACCAGGGTTTGGAAACCCTCAGTGGCATCCTGCATGGGGGATTTATCATTGGTTAGGCCGTAATGGGGAAACTTGAATTTCCCCTTTGAGTGCAGGATTTGTCATCCTCTGGCAGCCCACATTCTAAGGAAAGTTTCTTCATTCCCCCATCAGCAGTGGTCCAAGTTATCTTAGGATTGTTGATCAAGTCAGTGCTCTCATTGGCAGGGCTAACAGAATTCTGTTGCAGGCAAGGCATTGACATAGTTGGCGCCAAGTTGGTAAGTCTCAGGAATTCTCCCAAATTTGAATTCATTTCTGGTTTGAGCCCAAAAAAAACACAGGCTTCCAGCCCGCAGGGTTTCAGGGTTCAAATCATGTAGTTGGGATTTTACCATGTGCATTGTCAATAGGAGTTTTTCACTTGTGACACTTATGACTGACTCTTTTTCTCTGATTGTAGCATTTTTTTAACTGATCAATATATCATTTAATGTATATCACTTCATAATAAGACTTTTTAAATTTTGTTTTGAAGATTGGGTTCTTTTTGTTGGCTGCCTCAGTTTCAGGATTGTTTATTTGATTTTAATTTTGTTGTGTGCTTGACTATTTTTGTAATACAGACCTAGATCAATGAAACCTTTGTTGAGTATAAATGTCTTTCAAGTGGGACCAGTTGTCTTTTTTGGGTGGAACTAACTTTTATATGGTTTATTTTTGTTTATATCAACAGGTTATATAGCTACTTTATGTAGATTGAAAAGCATGAAATGGTATTTGGTATATAGGGCTATTGATTCACCACTGATTTGTTTATTTGTACAGTTGTCTTCAAACCTGTTGAGATAAACAAAAAATCACAGTCTAAAAACAAAATAAAAAATCAAGGAATTTATATTAAATTACAATAGATCTGAATCAACTTTGATTTTGTTTTAGGACTGAGGTGTTTTTGTTTTTAGACTGAGACTTTTGTTTATCTCAACAGGTTTGAAAGTTACTGTATAAATTGCTCCATAGCCAAGCACTTATATACATAACAGAAATAAGAATACTCAATTTTTCTTGTATACCAAGTAATTTATACCACTTGGCCTTGTTAACATAATTTATGCTAAATATATGATTGAAAAATAATAAACATAATAAATAAACACTAATAAAAAACAAAAATATAGTGAATAGCAAAAGAAATGTGCATATGATTATCTATACTTAAAAGAGAGTCACTACCTTTAATCAACTGACCAGTTTTCAAGGCATAGGGAAATATATGATTCAGAATTGGCATAGAAATACTATACTGTTGCTGCTGAAAGAGTATGAGATCTGACCTACAGAAAATCAAATAAATTATAAAGACCAGACAAAGTGTCACACTTGACATCTTTCTTTAGTCACTCAAATACATCTTCAATTTGGTTCAGAAAAGAAGAATGTGTAAGGGAAAATAAGAGGCAAAATGCCAGGTAGCCAATTGTGCTGTCCTAATTCAGGCCTGGTATTGATTATTGGGAATTCTCTTAAAAAGTCTGCCACCCTGTGGAGTCTAACATTATCTAAAACATTGATGTTAGTGAACTCTGGGCCTGAGCGCTTGAGGTGCTCCTGGACTAACTAGAGGGCTGACAAGAAAGTTATGTCATTATGGGATCCCTTGATCATTTGATACATCTTAATATCTTTAGGATCAAGGAGTGTCATCATAGAATATGATGTTACACGGGATGACACACACCTGGATATTCTGCCCTTGGCATTTTTTTGAAAACATAGCCATATCCATTGCACATAGACGGGGCAAAGGCTGATTTGTCAATACAATAGAATTTGTCCATCCTTGGGGTTTTTGAGAGCACTGTACGCCTCTGTATATTTTTGCTGGGGCTCAGTATTAAAAGGGCTGTTGCATTTATAAGGAGATATTCCAAGTTTTTTTCACAAGAACTACAGCCCCTTGGCTACACAATAGAAAAAGAAAATTGAAGCCTCAATCCTAAAAGTGAACTTGTCTATAGACTGTATATTTTTAGGCAATATGTCGCTTGGTTAAACCACTGACAGATGGCCCATTTGTGCTCCTTGGTGAGCAGGGTTGATAGGTGTGTGGATCTCTCCGCTTTTAGAACTTGCCCAGTGTTCAGAAATTTATTAAGTGCTTTAACGGTGTATCTGGGATCTACTCTGACATTAGCTGCAGTCTGCTTGGGGTCACCAGATTCCTGTATCAGCTTGACAAGATCATGCACTTTATGTTAGGAACAGCCTTTCAAGTTGCCTTTTTGGGCACAGTTGAATCAGGATCCTGCACAGTGACTGGCATGCAAGGCACAGGAACTTTGTTGTAGAAGGCTGTGATCTTCTTCAATACCTGTTGCAACTCCACAGTCCTATAAAAATCAGGCTCTTTTTCATTGCCTTGGTTATCATTTCTTGCATAAGGCTCATAGCTAGTATCAAGCACTGACTGAACCTTTTCTATCATGGCTATTGGGACTGACTCCTGATAATAAACGAGGTCAAATACCAAAGAAGTGAGCTGAACTTCCTTGTTGTTCACTTTTTTAGGTATGACAACTTTGGTGGCTTTTCTGATAGCTTTGAAACTCTTGATTTATGCTCTGTGCCCTCCCATCCTGTGCAGCTTGAACTGGCGGTTGTGTCTATGCAACCTTGCCAATGTTTTCTCCTCTCTTGTCTCCTTCCTGAAGTGGCACTTGTGTTGCACTAACACAGTTTTTGACCTGTGGGCCACCCTGACCACAGCGCACACTGGCTGCATTACCGCTCTGTTGTTGTATCCCTTCCATTTTACTATAAACTAAAATACTAGATCAAGACCAATCAATTTACAAGCCTGGTTTTGATTTTGCTTTTTATATGATATGGTTATTTAATTAGAATGTACTCACCCAACTACCCAATTATAGGTTCTTTACTTCTTGAATAGTTGTTTTTGGATTACAAAGCCTATTTTAGATTCATAAATCAAGCCATGCCCATCCCCCCAGATTTTACACCATGTTTAGACACTCAGAACAATGTTTTTGTGATTTATGTTTCAGATCCTGTGCCTCATTTTAGATAGCTAGGTAGCATTCTTGTTTACGTTTCATTTCACACAATGACTGAGTGTTTTTTTTGTGAATTGGGTTGCTAACATGCTTGGTTTGAGGTTTGACCCCCTGAGGTTGAGTGTATCTTGCCACTGATCTACTTGGCATACGTATGTACACCAAAGGACACCGGGAACCATGTTTTTGTGGTTCTATGGATTTTGTAAAGTATCTTGATCGGAGTCTTATGCCATCTGAGCTGCCTGTTGCCTTGCTGAGTCATTTCGCCCATTAACACATAAATTCCTGTTAATGGGTGTATACTTTACTCTGGTGTTCGGATTTTGTTCAAGTTTGAGTTCGTTTTGCTGACAGACGACTCAATTTCGCTTATCGACATAGCGTTGAAACTGCTGTATAAGGATTGATTTGAAAGAGTGCTGAATGGAATTTAATTGGTTTGGGGTATTTGATTATATGTTTGTGAATCCGGGAGGAAAGTTCAGAAATATTGGACTATAGCTTCACATAGCGCCACTAATTTTTTTGTGCTTGTGTAGTTTCTTGTTTGGAATGGTTGACAACTGACTATTTTTGTATGGTGGTCAGGGTTGGGCAAAAGCTGAATATTATGAGTTATGGATGTAGGGGATACACTAGTTTAATTATTGATTGCGAAATTCTCTGCTGACAGCTTCTTGAGCATATCATCAACCATTGCATCGAGGTCATAATCTGGCTTCCAGCCCCAATCCTCGCGGGCACGAGTGTCGTCCAGGGATTGTGGCCACGAGTCAGCAATGGCTTGGCGGAAATCAGGGGCATACTGGATCTTGAAGTTGGGGAGGCGCTGTTTTATTTTCAGATATAACTCTTCTGGGGTGAAACTAAAAGCTGCCATGTTGTAAGTCCTCTGCTTGAGAGTGTTTGCATCTGCTTCCAAAAGGTCTACCGTTCCCTTGAGGCAGTCACTGAGATACATCATTGGAAGTCGAGTGTCCTTGTTAAGGAAAGAAGTGAATTCCTTCCCAGCTACAGCATCGTGAAAGATTTCAACGGCATAATCTGGTTGTTAATTAATACTTGAATGCCAAATACCTGTTGTACCACCCCCAGGAGCAGTGTCGGCTGAGATGATACCGGGGTATCGAGCAGAGCGAAAGTCCACACCAAACTTATCGTGATAGTACTAATGGTTTGAATGGTATAAAACTAAGCATTACCTCGCCAAGTAGTTCTGCGTGAAGCTTGGTTATACCGTAGATGGTAGTTGGTCTCATTATTGTAAAGTCAGGGGTGTTTTTTGGTGGAGTTGTGGGACCAAAAGCACCGATCGTTGAAGGCATGAAAAGGCGCAGGTTGTGGATCTTAGCTAGTTCCACAATATTGTGGAAGCCCACCATATTAACTTCAAGTGCGCGGGCAGGAAGCTTCTCGCCTACAGCAGAGAGAAGGGCTGAAAAGTGAATGAGATAGTCGATGCGAAAATCTACAATCAAACTTTCAAGCTGAGGTCGATTCAGCACATCAGCGTACACAAAAGGACCTGATTCTAAGAAGGCGGATGTTGGTTTTCGGATATCAGAAGCAATCACATTTCCAGGACCATATTTATCCCTAATCTGTTAATGAAAACTTGCAAGTGTAGCTTACCGCAGAGTCTTTGTTAGGCCTAACCCAAGTTGACCCAATGAACCAGTAATGAGGACCCGGGGATGATTATTGAGGAGTGTAGTCGGCTCAAGGTGGGCATTGGAGCGGCGAAAGTGGGGATGGTAACTGCGCCTAGCCTCAGTTTTCAGGAGACGGATTGGCTTCGCTAATGAAAGAACTCGTTGCATTTACCTAGACTCCTACTGAAGCTTGATTTAAATGAGGCTGGCCCACGCTGCTAGTCGTGGGTTGATGAATCAGAGTTGGATTCCACATGACCGTCATTTAAAATCAGCTTTACAGCACATTGATCAGGATTATCTTGACCACGCATGTTTTAGATTTGGAGTCTTCCATTTGCAAGAGGATATAAACTAAATAAAGGGATTCTGCCGGTTTATGTGTATATCTTCAAGGCTGAATATAAATTCTATAATGAAGGGCAAGTTTTATTTCAAATCTGAAGAACTTTCCCACCCCTATTTATTTCTGAGTCTCAGCCACTGAGACTTGGTAAAATAGGTCCCAGATTATAGGTGCACTGATTAAACGGCCGGGGTTTATATTAGAATTTATATTTGATGTAATGAAAAATGAGGAGCTCTAGTTGCAGGCTGATTTGCAGGGATCAAGTATGACGTGAACCCCGAGCACAAGCAAGTCAAATATCTTTAATATAAAACATGAATTGATCTATATAAAAACTTAGACGTTCTAAATAGCGTTTCTAAAAACCCACACTGTCCCTATGAATCATCAGCTTACTTTTCTTAAATACAAGGTTTATAAGAGCCTTGATTTTAAACCACACTTATTGTTTTCCTGCCAAACATAACAATTTATACTGCACCACGCCGACAAGAAACATAGCCAATCTTGAAGCAGCTGATTCCAGACATTGCATCGTCTGAGTCAGCCTTACTTGGCTGCAATGTAGACGAGAGCCTAAACTAACAACCAATAGAAAACAAATCAGCTACTCGCTGTAACAATCCAACTTTGGCCAAAATCCAAGTTATCGACTAGCCCTTTAATCATTTGCATCCAGTTACAGAAGCCAACCTCTTGTACATATCAACAAAGAGTAGAGTTCTGGCAAAAATACTGAACCATGAACAATTGGCTACAGTCATGACTGGGAGCATTGAAGTGGCACACAAGTTTACAGCCAGCGGATACCAAAGGCATGATATATACATCATAAACTTTGTGATGTTCCAAAACATGTCTCTGAGAGATTGTTCCAGGACAAGGATTCCCGAGCCATGTCTTATATATTGTTTAACACAAGTGGATGCTCTGTCATGCTACTAAGACATTTGTTACCTTTTTATCAGAATTTCATAAACGACAGCAGTTGCTTTAAAAGCCATCTGACTACTTACTCTATTGAAGTTTTCATTAAATGAAACGCAGCGATCATTAATTATAGTAAATCATATTTAGTTGAAATGAAATAATAAGTTTTAAAGGTTTAATTTTACCCCTCCCCCATCTCCAAATATATATCATATCGTTTTAAGTAATACCATTTTTAAATAAAGCTACCATAGTCCTTGTGCAACATGAACAGTATAGTAATTGTGTACTAGATTAAAAACTGTCAGGTATATAATAATTATAAGAAAATTATTTGGAAGATATCCATATCTTTTTTGAAATAGAATAATAGCTTTATATAGCTGTAATGGGCCACACTGCATCCATGTAGATCATGGATGTCATTGGCTTAGAAGATCTAAATTCCTTTAGTATTCAATGGGTGGATTCTGTTTATCTCAACAGGTTATGAAACTACTGTATGGATTTTGTCTTTGGGGCCACCTTCTACTTGAAAAACAAGACATTGATCAGGGAAATGATTTTATGAGAGGTAGTAATCAAAGATGTTGTGATATCTTCCTCTGGGGTGTTGAAAGTTGAAGCCATGAGTAATTTTTTGAGAGTATCCATGTGGCTCTTGTATAAGGTCTGGAGCTTCTGAAAAGATGCCTATAAACTAATGTTTTAAGATCTAGTATGTTTATGTTGCCCAAACACAAAAAGATAAGCAAAATCTGCAGAAGTGACTTAATTAAGGTACCTAATAACTTAAAGAAATATTGAAACAGCAAGGTTGACATCCCAGAAAAGTTTTGCACAAAAGGCCCTTTGCCACCCAAACTGACTTCCTCATGGCCCAAAGCCAAATTCAGAAGTCAAATTGAGTTATCAAACAAGATAACAAGAAACAGTGATAATCTCTACTTGGTGGACAGCTCAATTTGGCGCTTGACTCATTATGAGCATAAAACCATCCCTGTTCAATCTAATTGATTGATTATCACAATCATGTTTCTCTTAAAATGATTTACTCAAACTATATAAGTCATATATCTTAATAAAGATAATCATCAAGTTTCCAAATATTTCCCCCTAATAACTTGCTAATACAGTAGTTTTAAAAGCTATGACGACAACCAAAAATACCTCAGATTTAAACAAAATGATTTCAAATTTAAACAAAATTCAAGTCGCGCAAGATTCAGGATTCAATTAATTTATAAAATTTTAGTTAATAAATGGACTGTCAAACAAAAAACAAAATTTCACTAGCCCATTATACAAAATTATATCAAACATCAAGCGGTGTAGTTCAAACCACAAACAAAATAAACTGACGCAACAAGTGAAATGAATGGATGCAATCCCGGAGTATATTATAATCTAATCAGGATTCATATGAGGCATTGACAGAAGAACTAAAGTGAAACAAAATTTGAGCAATCTAGAAGCGAGATTACACAAGCACAAAACAAAATGAACTCACACAAGATGTGTAGTATGAGCAGCCTAAAATAGAAAAATAACAGTTTAACAGCCAATCAACAGCTATCCAATTTAGGAACAGAGGCATTTTATCCATTTTCATGGCTCCAGATTTGTATGAAAAGGTTTTGAGAACCTTTCAAATATGGACTTGAGATTACAATAAAAATAAGTCATTAAATTTTAAAATTTCTACTTTTAGTGATTTTATCCTAGGTTTTTACAATGATTTTTAACAGCAATATCTTTGACGGCGCCAGCAGCCAAGCCAGCAACAGCCAAGCCAGCTTCAATGGAGGAAAGGCTCAGAAAGTGGAGGCACCTGTTTACACCCAAGCCTTTGAGGCAGGTAACAAGGAAGCTGACCTGTACCTGACCCATATGGCTTTGACTTGTTCAGTAGTCACATAGTGTCTAGCTCTGCCCCTGCTCCTGTACCCACCCCCGTACAAGCTGCCCATCAACCAACCAATCAGGATGACAACCTTGATTTAGAACAACTTTCTGCCACCAGCCAACCTGCCCCCCTACAGCCAATCAGGCTTCAGCTCTCCTGGTCCAGCACCCCAAGTGACAAATCATCACTTCCCAAAATCTTCAGGAAATTGTGGCACTGAATCTACAGGGTCTGTCCTGGGAACAGATTGCTGCTCAGTTGCAATTTACCCAAGCTACTGTCATGCGGGAATTCAACAACCTGATGAACAGGGGGAATCTGATTGGGACAGCCAAGAAGCCCAAGAAGGCCCCTGAGTCACAAATATCTGAGGCATACCCAATCATGCTTGACCTCATCTGCAGGATCCCAAGCTTCCCTTGACCCAGGTCCAGAAGCAGCTCGTGCACCATAACATATGGGTCTCTGAGCGCATGGTGCAGCTCTGGATGATGGGAAGCTGGCTTTCATACGGGTTCTTACCAATTTTGCCGGCAACCAATGGGATGGCGCTGAGGATTTCCCATATGACACTGCCACCAAATCAACCCTGGTCTGATACCTGACTAGTCTAACTGATGATGTCATGTGATATTTCATATTAAAAGCTGTCAATAGCTTTTGATGATTTTGGTATGCAAGGAAAAGCCACTGCCAAGAATTGAAGGAAGAAGGTCAAGAAAGGGACATTCATTGGTGCATTTCTGGCTGTTTCAGCCAAGGGTTTTGTCTACTATTGGACAAACCCAGATTTCATTGATGGCTACTCATACAGCCACATTCTCAGTGAATTAATCAACTCCTGGGATGGCTCAAATTCCAAGTACCGGGTTTTCTTGAGCCACCAGATGGAGGGTAGCTCCACCGCCCTCGAGGCCATCCAGGGACGCGGGCACCAGGCCTCAGTCTACCCTGCCAGCTATGCAGATGTCCATCTGGCTGATGTTGTCTTCTTTAACATGGGATTCACATTACAGGAGTGCCGCCCTCAGGCTTTTAACAACCTCTATCTTGGGGTCCTTGACCACAATTTTCTCTTTGGCTGTCAGATGGTGGCTGACTTTTTTGCGCAAATGGTTTTCCATGTGAGCATGGGCAACCAATCATGTAAGAATAAGCACCTTCTACCTTGGGCCACTGCCACTTACCAGCCCATTCAGCCAATGACTGATGAGGAATATGACAAGCGTTATATGGAAGCCATCATGCAAAACCCTCCTGCCTCCACCCCTGCCACCAACACCCCTAACCCGCAAGCCCAACCCACCCAATCCCAGACCCCCCAGGCCAGCACCGCCTCTACGTCTTCCTTTCCGCGTTATTCTGCCTCCTAGGAATCACTCTCTCCCGCCCCAATAAACCCCCGTCACCAAACATTTTCTATTTATATTATCTTTTTTTGAATTTCAATTGTTCATGTTCTCTTTGTTTATAGTTGGTTTTATTATTTATGTTCAGCTTATTTCTATAAAATCATATATGTACTATGTTGTGTATCTAGATCCAGAACACAGTTATTTTTAGCACTTAAACATAGCCCCTTGTGAAAATATTAACAACAATTTGGTGATCAGCTAAATTTGAATTAGAAATTATAGTTTTAACTGTTTTTAGATAAAGTTGTTACTGATCTGAATTCAAAACCTTAATGATAAACTTTAAGCCAATCAGGAGCCAAGTGATAAAGTGATTGTTGTGACATAAAGGGTCATTCAATAATTCTTTGATGCATGTGCGCTAATTAATATGATTGGCTGGATGTTTTGCCATTGTACGCCATTGCCGCTGTGGCAAGTTGTTGATGGACTAGAGCCCAATCAGCTGCTGGGTTAGCACTAGTCCACCAACAACTTGCCACAGCGGCAATGGCGTACAATGGCAAAACATCCAGCCAATCATATTAATTAACGCACATGCATCAAAGAATTATTGAATGACCCTTTATGTCACAACAATCACTTTATCACTTGGCTCCTGATTGGCTTAAAGTTTATCATTAAGGTTTTGAATTCAGATCAGTAACAACTTTATCTAAAAACAGTTAACACTATAATTTTCTAATACAAATTTAGCTGATCACCAAATTTTTGTTAATATTTTCACAAGGGGCTATGTCAAGCACCAAAAATAATATGGTAATCAAGGAAACAATTCCAACACAAAGCAAATGACACATATTGAGATGAGCGTAGAACATATACAAAATGGGCAAAAAGATGGGATAATGTAGTAGATGGGAAAACAAAAAGGAATAAACAAAGAGGCAACAGTATCAAAATAATACAGAATTTATAGGGGCAAAAGCTATAAAAACATATGGAAAGGTTAGTAAAAAAATAAATGAGAGAATTGGAGAAGCTTCTGAAGGATCTCAACTTGGAAATTGCCAAAATAAAGGCCATTGACGCAAGGTCAAAGCCAAAGTGAAGTCTGCTGTCCTCACTGGGGAAAAAATTGACAAGGTGTCCGCAAAGGCACTAATGTCAAAAATGCCAGACACCCCAGAGAAGACAATCAAGCACTTACTAAATATTCAAAAAACTGTGGTTGAGGGCCTAAAATTTAAGGCATATAATCTTTCTGCGCCAGCCTTCTGGGTTGATGACCAGGAGATGTATTGTGGTGATCCACATGTGTGCTGTTTTGCAGGCAAGGGTTGATTTGGCTTCAAATAAAGACAATATGCTGAAGAGTGACAATGTGTGGTTAGCTGGTGACACTGTAAACTAGTAGGTAACAGAGGGCTGCTAGGGGAAGTAAGGTGAGCCTAGTAGGTAACATGGTCTACTAGGGTAAGTAAGGCCTGGATGGTAGGTAACAAAGGACTACCAGAGGCAGATGTTGCCTCCACCCAGAAGAAGATATTGGCTGCTTTGGGCTATAGTGCTTCACCCAGCAGGGAACCGTGGCTGCAGGAGGGTGAAGACTGAAATAGCAAGCAGGGAACTTTGTCTGTCTGGGGGAGTAGGTTTTGGACCCCTGGCGGGTAATGTGGGCTGCCAGGGAGGGGAAGAGCTTGGAGGGCTTAACATACCCTAATACGCTTACAGGAGGTCTGTGAGCAAGCACCCTACCTAACAGACTGGTAGGATGTCCTCATTTATGCCTCTATGGGAGCTTTGGGGAAACCCAAGGTGAGCATTGGAGGGTGTAGATTTGCTCAGAGGTGTCACCAAGGCGGCTTGCTTTGGGAAGCAAGCTGCAGAACTTGGTGTGATCAGGCCTCTAGGAAGTAGAGCTGATTACTCTGCAACTGAAAGCCCGGACTTAATCACCTGGGTGAGTAAAAACAATGCATAGACATTGATCTATGGTTGAATAGCCTAAGTGGATTGCCACTTGCAAGGGCCCGGTCAAACACCAGTTCAATGTAGACTCATGCCTGGGTCTACAAGTTCTGGTAATGGGGGCTGAGATAAAGAACCAAGGTGGTTCACAGAATTAACAGAGAAAACTAGCAAGAGGGACTGTTTGATCACAGTGAAGGCTAGTTGATGGACTGTTAATTCATATTGAATGGGATGAATCAATATGGTTCAGTGTGTAGAAGGAACAAAGGAGGTTTCTAGTGAGGATTTGGTGAGGAACTGGTTAAGGATAAGCTGAAGGACAAGAAGATTATGATGTAGAACTAGCTGATAATAATGCAGGATGGCCAGAAAAATAGAAGTTGGTGCTGAAGAACTGAAGAGCTGAGAGAATGAACTAGCTGGACTGGATGCAGAAGCTGGAAGAGCTGGTTTTAGTGACTTTTGAAAGAAAATTTAGATAAAAAAGAAGCAGTTAAAGAATATTTAAATACTTCCTGATTATGATTAAAAAAGAATTGATAATCATATAAATGAAAAGAAAGATAAGGAAAAATAACCTATAGTTTTTTAGAACTAAATGTTATTTTTAAAAGAGGGATTAAAGAGAAAACAGGCCAGAAAGAAGCTGGAAGAAGAACAGAGAAATTGTAAAGGCAAAAGAGAAAATTTTGCCCAGAACAACTAGGAAAGGCAAAAGGACGGGCAGCAGGCAGGTTTGAAGGTGCAAAACGTTGAGGGAAACATAGAGAAACGTTGAAAAATCAAAGGGTCAAAATCCGCCTAAGTAAAACATATGTGGAAGCGCTCAAGATTTGCCAGGGAAACGTGACGGGAATTACGGCAAAACCATTCAAAACGCGGAGCAGTTGTTTACCCGGAGCAAGACAGCCTTGGGTTTGAACCAGGGTCAAGGATGGGTCATCTGGGGAAACCTTTTCAGCAAAACTGTTGAATCAAGGCATATGATTGGCTGCAAGCCAAAGTTTATTTAATCAGTGTTTTAAGGGCTTTAACTTAAGAGTTAAAGCCTAAAAAATGAGGAGCAGAAGCAGAAAATTCAGGGCTTTCATTGGCTGAAGTAAGTTTGAAGGTTTAATATATTAGAGAAGAAGAAAAACATGATAGTTTAAGCTTTGAAGAACCAGAGTTCTAAGAGAGGATTTTGGTATGAAACAAGGGGCTATAAAAGGGAGAGCTATCTGAGACTCTTCAGGGACTGGATCAAGTGATTACAAAGGCCACAAAAGCTACAGAAGGAGCAGAAGACCAATGATAAGAAGCCAGAGCCAGAGCAGACCGCAGGAGCATAAGATTAGAACACAGAAGCCCACAACTAAGGTGCAGGAGCCCAAAACCAAAGCGCAGGAACCCAAGACCAAGGAGCAGGAGCTGAAGACCAAGTACAAGGAGTCCAAGAGATTGTTGAGGGACTCCAAGTATTGGCACAAACCCTTTATTACTTCCTATCTCAAGGCCATATATCAGAAGGTTTCTAAGGGGATCTTCCTTCTGACTGTGAATAAAGTGCCTATTACGACCCCTATCCAAATTTCCAGTGTAAAGAGAGAATATAAGCCCCATGAGTCAATTACCCCATTTTTTCTATCCTAGCCCAGGGAATGAGGAATACTATTGCCTAGGGTGCAGGAAGTTTGCCTCAAGTAAATCTGCCCAGGAGGAGTAGGAGAAGGTGACAGGACATTTGGAAATGACTAATAGAGGAAGAGAGTTCATTGGGGGAGAGTTTGCAAGATTATTACAGGATTGGTATTGGCCTACAGAAGGGCTGGCGCCTGCTGAAGTACAAGTGTACAGTGGAGATGCTTGCTTAGTAATTGGGAAGGTACTGGAGGAGTTTGCCCTTATGCAAGCCAAGTATAAGCTCCTCACCAACCATTCACCACTGTTGGAGAATGACAACTCCTTCAAGTCAGTCCCTGGCTATGACCCAGGACACACTTTGGGGACTGGTGACCAGGAATCCCACATGTATGAACATCTCAAACCCGCCAAGCCTGCCAGGGCAGAGGATACCAAATTTCCTGCGCAATTGATTGCACCAAGAATGGCCAAGCCAGCTGAGGCTGCGGGCAAGGAAGAAATACAAGAAGGTAGCCTAAAAAACAAAATTAATAAATTTTCAAAAGACTTACCTTTTTTCTTAGAAAATGTAGACGGCAAACTCTGCCAAGTCCTGGTCCCTTTTGTCCTGGCCACCTTTTACGCAAATTATGCCACTCATGTGGCAAAGCAATTGTATCTGTCCCCCCTGTTGTGCAGGAGCTGGAGGACCGTATCCACGGGTCCTTTCTGATGTTGCAGGAGACGTTGGCAGAACTTACTCATGCCAAGGGGCATCCAAGTGGGCAGTTACTGCCTACAAGGATGCCTGCCTGGACCCAGTGGTTCTCAGTGAAGTTTACTGTGTAAACTCCATTGAGCTTTTTGGGACGTCCTAGCAGTACTCTCATTCAAGAATGTACCAGAGATGGGCCAGGCTCATGCGGCTGCTTGCTTTTGCTTCCCGGTGGAGCACATCATATCTTACCTGTTGGAGAACTTTGGGCGTGTGGTGGGCAAATTGGCTGTTGCAGACGCAACAGATGTAAAAAAGACCAAGATCCTCCTTGCCGACTTTGGTTTGGCCTGGAGTGCCAACAAGATAGGGCTCCCTGCAGCCATGAAGCTGACCTTTGCAAAGACCGGCACAACAAGAAGATCAGCACAGTCTATAATAAACTGTGTGAGTTCACAGAAGCCTTTGCGGGCAAAGGCTTCATCTGGTTGTTTACCTGGGGTTCCTATTATACTTTGGGATGGGAGCGTCTGTAGAGGACCTGGACAGGGTCCTTCTGGGAATTGACAAGGCCCAGCTCGCACTCAACAGGAAGAAGGTCCCCCCTGGATATGAACCAGTTGATCATGTAATTCAAGACGCCCTGGTCCTGGCTGGGATATACAGGTTTGTAGCCCCGCCTGAAAAGCTGCTGCTTCACTCCCACCTGACCCTACTGCCTTTCACTAGCAGGAGGGAGTATTTCAATAAGGGTGTATCCACTGTTCACAGTGTGGTGGTAGAGGTTGTGCGCCACCTCCATTGCGGGGTGGCTACATACCAAAGAACCCTTTACAGGCGCACACAATAAAAACATGATTCCAATAAATTTTATTACAATTTATAGTATTCTAATTATAATAAATTTTATAATTTATATTTCAGCAAACCAGTTTTGCAAAATATATCTCAGAAACAGTTTTCATAAAAGCATAAAATTATACGTTAATAAAATAAATTCTAACTTGTACATTTTATGTTTAATTTTTTTAAAATTATTTTTATATTTATTTGACCAAAGTGATATAAATATATTTGTGTAATCCAGTATCAAGCATTTGGGATTACCTCAGATGGCATAATAAAATAATATATAATAAAATAAATAAATTACTTACATCTATTGATGGACTTCTGAATGTGATTGTGGGCATAGAAACATCTAAATATAAAATGATAATTAATAAATATTGAATAGTAAATAAGAGAATATAAAAAATTGGATACACTAAGTCTTTGATTGATTGGCTGTTTGGCTAGGCACACAGGGATAAACAAATCAGCGTGGCCATAGAATTTGGCCACGGTCTCAGCTGGGAGGGTGTGGATCCTGGCCTGCAGCAAATTAAAGAGGTCCTTGGTCCCAGTTGGGGTTCCTTGCTTGACAACTTGCTTAAGCCACCCAAAGACTTCCTCAATGGGATTTAGGAAGGGCAAATAAGCTGGGAGGAAGAGAAGGTGTAAATTTGCCGTGGCTGATTGCTGGGGGCCCACTGCAATGCTTGTGTTAATCACTGGGAATTCCTCAAGAATATCAGCCACCTTGTGGAGACCAACATTGTCCAACACAATCACATTGATGAAGCCCGGGCTTGTGCACCTCAGGTGCTCCTGGACCAATCAGAGGAATGACAAGAAGGTACGGCTGTTGTGAGAACCCAATATCATTTGATAAAGCTCAACCCCCTTTGGACCAAGGAGAGCCACCATTGAGTAGGCTGTGGCACAGACTGCAGCACGCCAAGCCATCCTGTCATTTGAGCCTTTGGGGACATAGTCATACTCATTGCACATTGACAAGGCAAATGCAAATTTGTCAATATAATAAAATTTGACCGTCCCCTTGGCTTTGAGGGAAGTGTACACCTCTGCATAGTTTTTCTGGACGTCAATGTTGGCTGGGCTGTTTCTGTTGTAGGGGGATACCCCGAGCTTTTTCCAGGAAAAGCACATTCCCTTGACCAAATGATAATAGAAGGAAATTGAGGCCTTGATCCCAAAAGTAGATTTAACCATGGCCTGTATATTTGCCAGTTAAAGATGGCAGTCCTGGGTGATCCACTGGTAGATTGCCCATTTGTGCTCCTTGGTGAGCATGGTAGAAACACATAAGGATTTCTCCACGGCAAGGACACAACCAGTATTGATGAATTTTTGGAAGGTCTTGCTGGCGTACTTAGGATCCACTCCAACAAGGGCTGCGGCTGCCTTGTAATCACCCAATTCTCGCATTAGCTTAATCAGGATGATGCGTTTGATGTCAGGGATGCGTTTCTGGGTGGGCTTTTTAGCAGTGGGGATTGACTTGTTGGCATTGGGCACAACACAGGGCATAGGTACCTTGGTATAGAAGGCTGCAACCTTTTTAACACCAGCTGTCCCTCATTGGTTTGATAGAACTGGGGCTTCTTGTCATCCTCCTGATTGTCATCACTGATGTAGGGCTTGTAGCTAGTATCAAGTACAGGCTTCACCTTCTCCATCATGGCTGATGGGACCAACTCTTGCCGGTACACAACGTCAAACACATATGAAGTAAGTTCTACCTCCTTGTTTCAAACTTTCTTTGTAGTGGTGACCTTGGTTGGCTTCCGGGTCAGCTTTGGGACCCAAGGGTTTATGCTCTGCACCCTAGCAGCTTGTGCTCCTTGAACCAGCTGTGTCAGTGCAGCGTCACTATGGCTCTCTCCTCTCCTGTCTCCTCCTTGAGTAGGCACTTGGGTTGCACTAACTCTATTCTTTGACGTGCGGGGGCAACCGCAACCACAGTGTATAACAGGTGTATTGGTACTATGGTATTGTGTTCCTTCCATTTTAAATTTAATAAAATATTAAATAAATTTCAATTAAGTTACTCCCTAATTTTAATTTTTGCTTTTATCTGAATATGGATATTCAATTAATATTTTTCCCCAGCTGATATCCCAATTATAGATTTTTTATTTCTTAATTAGTTGTTTTTGGTTTTACAACGCCCATTTTAGAATACTCAAAAAAATCCACCCATTTCTCTAGATTTTACTGCCAAATTCAAACACCCAACACAATATTTTTAAAATTTATGTTTCAGATCTTGTGTCTTATTTTAGATACCTTGGTATCATTCATGATTACAATCCATTGCACACATTGTGTGAGTGATTTTGTTTACGTAGTGAGTTGCTATTGTGTTTTGTTTTTGGTTTGCGTTTTGACACACCTTGCTTGGGTGTATTTTGTCACCAATTCACATAGTAAGCATATGTACACCAAAAGTCAACTCACACCATTTTGTTTTTGAATTAATGTATTTTGGATTGTATTTTGAATGGTTTTGCTTTGTGTGTGAGCCCTTTGTTGCTGTGTTAACTCATTTTGCCCATTAACGCCAATAAACCCTGTTAACAGAGTGTATATTTTAACCTTAGAGATGAATTTTGTTTAAATCTGAAATCATTTTGTTTAAATTTAAGGTATTTTTGGTTGTTGCCATAGCTTTTAAAACTACTTTACAGCACAGTTAAAACATTGATAGTACAGGTAGGTTTTCCATCCTACCTTTTTTCAAAATCCCTCATGCCGTGAGAGAGGGGGGCTAAACTAACTAAGTTTGGCTCCCATCCTGGGGAAAGGATCCACCAGGACACCATCCAGTGCAGGACTGGTATGGCCGCTCAAAGTGGCGTCCAAAGAGAGGATATGGCAGATAGTCAGGGAAAGTAAGAATCCAGACCCATCAGGATCATCCCACCAAACAACCAGAAAGCGCGCTTGGGAGGATGCTCTTCAACCTCCAAACCGTCCTCTTGGGAAAGAACGCCAGGAACCACATGGAGGGGAGCATTGGAGGGCTTAAGCTAGGGGACACTGAGGGAGCCTGATCAAGAGAGGAATACTCAAGGTTATTGCAGGTGAGACTCTTTACCACGTTTTCACTGACAGCTAGAATGTTCTGAGTGCGCCCAGGGATATCCTCAAACATTTGCATGAACTGATTGGGGTAGGTCCCCACATTGTAAAATGAATGTGAAACACGACTTCAAAGGTCTGAAGAGGTGGTCCAAATCATGACTAAGAAAGGAGCCAGGGTAAAGGTCACAAATTTTAAGAGGGAAACCAACATTTTTTGTATGGGGAGGAGAAACAAAAGCAAAATTAAATATTATGCAATTTTTGAACAGAGCAAAGAAAAGGGAGAACCTGACAGCAGGGGACCCGCAGAACAAACCCAAAGTCAAAGGGACAACAGCAGCAAACTATACACTCTTAAAGAGAGCAGGAAGAGTTGCTTTTGAGTGTATATGGAGGAGCAGAGGCAAAAGAGCAAACAAGAGACAAAACCAAACTTAAAGTAGATAATTATAAGGATTATACTAACTATTTTAGGTTTTGAACTTGAATTTTGAAAGCAGGAGAGGTAAGTGTATATGTTATTACTAACTTTAACTCTAGATGCTTCAAAACAGGCACTGTAAACCCAGGAATAAAGGAAAGAGTAAGGGATAGTAACTACTTTTGCTAACAGCTTTAGGAAATTAAAAGAGACCCCAAAATAAAGGTCTAAAGATCCAAAAAACAACAGCTTGAAAGTATAAACTTTAATTTGAAAGAATGAGCAAGCAGGGGAACTTTTTGTCCCCTGTCTTACTTTAAGGGTGGAACTCAAAATTCAGGGTCACCTGACCCAGGGGTGCGGGTTTGATTGGCTGAAAGAGAAATTTTGCCAGGCAGATCCAGCAAGCTGGAGGGTTTTACACCAATTTCCAACTTCAACTCTGATTGGCTGGGGTCAGATGAATGGAGCAGCTCACCATTCAATCCAGATAGATTGGCATTTAAAGAATTGGCAGTAGCGCGACCTGAATGATTCAACTTAATTAATTTCAAGTGTGGATAGACCCAAGCCAAAAGGTAGTCCAAATTAATCAGAGATTCCTCCCAAGTGGGAACTGAGTTCATCACATTGGTATTAACCACCTGGGAAGGATATGCCAATAAAAATCTCTCATCAATTGTATGGGCTAAATCCTCAAGGGAATAAAGGGGCTTAGCTGGCTTCTGAACAGATTTCTTTGAGCGGCGCGGGAAGATTGTCCTATCCAAGGCTAACAGGGGGATTGACTTTATACATGCTGCCCATACTTGCTGCAGTCATCAAATATATAAAATAATAATGTTCAGTCTCTTCTTGGATTGAATGACCTACACACCAGGAACTGAAATACCTGAAGGGCATGTTCTTTATCAAAATAGGATAATCCCAGTTCCCACCTTCAATGCCTTGTTGGCACAAGGTTTCTTCCAGGCACCCTTGTTGGTACCTCAAGCCAATGATGAAAGCATCATGCCTGCGCAAATAGCCCAGAGACTCTACAGTGCTGTCTTGGAGTTGTTTGCAGGAGTCAACAACAACACCAGCACAGCATCAATCCAGTCCGCCTAGAGCAAGCTGATACATATGGAGTGCTCAGCCTGGTTCTGGATTACAGATATCTCTATTCTCTTGACCCATGACACAGGCAACTGGTGCAACAAGTGACATGTGTAATTTTCCAAGAAGGACTGTGATACCTTTAAACATGACTTCTTGACCAGGTTTGTGATGAAGAAAACAGCACTTATATCTTCCTCAAAGTAAAGAACTTGGCACAAAAAGATACTTGAAAGAGTTAACAAGAGCCTGCAAAGGGTTGTGCCTGTGCCCTCCCTCTGATATGGCCTTTGACAACCCTGCCACACATCTTATGTACTACAACACTATCAGTAATGAGAATTTAAGTATCAACTAGTATATACTAATTGGTTGATATTTATACTAAGACTTCTGTTTGTTTCTTATTTATTGTCTTTGGTTGCTTATATTTCTGCAAATACTGAATTATTTCAGCCTAAACTAGTGTCAGCCAAAAGCCCTCAATTCCAGCTTTCAGAATCTTACTTGTGACAATATATTTTGGATTCAAAATTATGATTCAATTTTGCTTAAACATAATTCACCTATCATCTTCTTTTCTTAGAGTTGGGTATAAAAACCCTCACAGCTCTATTATTCCAAGCAACTCAATCTTCTACTGTTTAGGCTCATCAATAAAACTATTGTCTCAATCCCAGCAGTATATTTTGTATCCCTGGGAAATAGTAATTTATTGGTGATGGTTGAGCACAGGCTTTGATGCAACTGCAGCAGTTGCTGAAAAAGTCTGAAGGCTTACAAACACTCTCAAGCCCTACGTCATGAAACATATCAAATTGGATCAAGTGACTAGCCTCTGAAGCCTATATTGTAAAGCAAAAAATAAGAGCATACCTCTAATGAGCTCCACAAAGCATATACTTGGAAAAGAGAGATATCCAATGTATCTAATCTCCCAAGTTGTTCCAGATGCCCTCTGCCTAACAAAGACAGCAAAAAAAAACTTCAAGCAACCAATACTTCTCTTAACAGGAATAATGGTCAGTCCAACCACACACATTTTCAATTCACTGCCACCCAAGGAAAATGGATGAGGGGAAAGCCTGGGGAGGGCAAAAAATGAGCCAAGCTCTCCCCAACAACTGTCAGTCTTGCTCATTGATGAATATTGACCTGAGAATGTCAACCAACGCCAATGATCCAGGTACTATCAAGCAACCTGGTACTCTACGTGGTTGTCAGACACCTAAAAAGACTGATGACCTATCCTTTTTGCTTTCAAATCTACACTGGTTCAGTGCTCCTGTACTCAGGCGCAGATTATACCCTAGTTAACAGCAACATTGAGAGCAAGTTCAAACTAGCCACTAGTCCTTTGCAGATCAAGAGGATAGTTTTAGCCAATGAACATCACATTGCTGTAAAGCTCAAAAATAATCATTTTTTAAAATATCACATTGCTGTTACCTGGGAGACTGCCCCTTCTCCATTGCCCTAGAAAACCTTCATTTTACTATTTAGAAACCTGACATTGACTTCCCCAGATTTGATGTGATACTTGACCTGGACTGGTTAAGGAGAAACAACCCTCACTTGATCTGTATTAAATCAGTGCTAACCATTAAACATGAGGAAATAAACCATCATATACACCCAGATAAAGTGGAACAGCTCCCAAGGGACCATGTGTTTGTATGTATAAATGAGGCCCAGGAAGAAAAAGAGAACCTCAAGGCCATTGACTGGGACTCCTGCCAGTACAAGGTTATCCACTTCAAAGACAAGCAAGACACTATCATCACAAAAGATCAGGGGATAGTCTCAAGATACCCTGAGATCTTTAAAGAGTCTCTTCCAGGATTACCTCCTGAGAAACACATCCAGCACTTTATACAGGTAAAGGGTGTTGTATCTAGGGCACACCCATCTACCGCCTTACTCCAAATAAAGATGACACTATTTGCGCTTACCTGAAAGAAGCCTTAGAGAAAGGACTCATCAGACCTTTGCAATCATTTTTTGGAGCAGCTGTGCTCTTTTTAACCAAAAAGGACAAGTTCCTACAACTAGTCACAACTACAGAGCTTTAAATAAAGCCATCATATGGAATTGATACTCATTACCTTTTATCAATGATCTCTTTGATTTGCTTGGAGATGCCACTGTGTTTTCCAAGATTGACCTCACAGCCGGCTATAATCAAATCTGATTAAGGAATAAGACATCCCCAAAACTACTTTATTTACCAAATATGGGTCCTAAAAGTATGTTTTTCTCAACTTTGGGATGGCCAATTCACCATTTAAGGTTGCCATGTTCACAAACAAAGTGTTTGTACCCCACATTAGAAAGCATGCTCCTGTTTACCTGGACAACATCATTGTGCATATCCTGAACGTTGGACAGCGCCAAAAAGTCCTGGAAGTGGTGCTTGCTACCTTAGCCCAACTCAGAACACTGAAAACCCCTCCAAATTCCAGTTCTTCAGAGGGCAACTACCATTATTGGGTCACATAGTATCCAAGGACAGAATCCAACCTGACAAACAGAAGATACAAGCCAACTGCAACATACCATCCCCAAGGACAAAAGCAAATTAAGAACATTTATTGGCATGGTTGCTTATTTACACTTGTTTATCCTGGACTGTGGCATCCTCACTGAGCCTCTATTGTCCATTACAGGTGCAAAGTCTAAGTTTGTGTAGACAATCACCAATGCAACCTATTTTTCCACTAGCTCAAAGAAAAGCTAGTATCTGCTCTGATCTTACAGCACCTGATAAATGAATGAGAATATCAGATAGAAACCAATGCCTCAGACACATTCATAAGTGGGGTTTTGCTTAAATACTGGTGATGAAGAGTTCTTGTCAGCAGCATATAGATATTGCAAGTTGACTGACGGTGAATGTTGTTACTCAATTCACAACAAGGAGAGAATTGCAATTGTATACTGTTCAGTGAGGTGGAACTGTTACCTCAAAAGGCAAGATGATTTCACTGCCCTCATCAAATGCAAGTTGCTCATCTATTTTAAAACACAAGAACATCTGCCCCATAGAAAGGCCAGCTGGATGGTATTCTTCAAACGGCTCAACATTAACATACAGTACAAGCCAGGACCAGAATTAGTCACCACAGGTGCATTTTCACAGCTCTATGTATGGGCTTCTAGTGGCCAAAATGAATTAGATTCTGATTGGACCCCCCTTGTGCTGTGTATAAAGAACAAATAATTCCCCACAGACACTACAGACATTACCTGCAGCACTGTCATAAAAAACAAACACTTGTTTGAAAATGCCTATGAAATGCTAAACCAAAAAATGTCATATGGTGTAACTATTTCATATGTACCCACACATAAAAATTAGACACCATCTTACACTACCATAGGGACCTCAGACATACCAAGAGTAGGAACCTGTACAAGTTTCCAAAGAACAAAGTATGTCAACCTACCCTCTTCAGAGACATCCATGAAGTACTTAAGCAATGCAAGGTTTGTGAGAAGTTTTACAAGAGAAAATCCCTCTCAAGTCAGTACTTCTACTCCAAACTCAATCACCTTTCAAAGTATGGGCACTGGATATTGTGGGCTCTATGCCCAGAAAGAGTAACAAAAAAAAGTATATAATCACTGCCATTGACTTTGTCACACAATGGCCAGTGGCACAGGCTGACAAAGCCCAAACTTGTAAAAATGTTTGAAGATTCATGGGCAGAAAAATTGTAAGCAAGGTTGGAAAGCCAGAACTAATGATCACAGACGGAGGTAAATAGCTAATGTATAATGACATCAATGTATATATGGCAAAGAAAGTAGTGAATCATACAGTAACAACATCCTATCATCCTCAGGTCAATGACAGGGTAGAGCAATTGAATGATAGCTTGGTACAAGCCCTTGCTAAGCTCACTGCCAGAACCCCTGAATATTGTCCAAAGCAATTAATGACTAATCAATCAGGGAACAGAAACACCTACAAGATATATTTTTTCCCTGAAAGGCAGACATGAAATTGGATCCAAGTTCTGGGCAATGAACACAGACAAGAGCAAATCACAGCCCAAAAAAGTAAACCCCACCATCATCCTAAAGTTAAACAACAACAATTACCTGGTGCAAGGACTCAGCAAGGGAAACAGGACAAGGTCCTACACCACAATTGGTTACAGCCCTGTAAGGCCCAACAGAGACAACTTGAGGCCGCCCTACCTGCAATCAAACAGCAACTAGTCCAGTACAGCGCCTGAGCTCCTGATAACCTCCCAGATGATCTCCCTCCAGAAGAGGCTGACCTTCAGTCAGGATGGGTGTGTGTCAAAACAACAGGGTCAACCCGCCAACAAGGTTCCAACTAAGCAGGTTTGTGACCCGCAATCCAACTATCCTGCTACTTGAAGCCAAACCATGAAGTCAACTCAAATTTCCAAATCCAACAATTTGAAAAGATGATGATCCTTCACAGTAGATACCTTGTTTTAACGCTTGACTCATTACCAGGATCAGGTTACCCCCTTCATCATCCAACCAAGTGATCAACACAATCATGTTCCTCTTATAATGATTTAGCACAACTATATAATTCCAATCTCCAAATAAAGATAATTATCTAGTCTCCAAATATTTCCCCCCTTGTAACTCTGCTAAAACAGCACAGTTACAACACTACTTTATTCTCCTCTTTGCTACCCAAGTGATTAGCTTGGAAATTCACAGAGTAACTAACTCCACTTCCTGGGCATTGATCTGATCCCTTGGGTTCAGCAGCTGTTTCCCTGGACATCCACCCCTTAGGTTATCCCAGGCACCCTATTATTAGACAGTGACAGAAATGATTGTAAAAGATACAGAACCATTCAATCTGACTTATCATACTTGTTTTTAATTAGACTCTTATTGCTGGACCCCTCTTGCAACAAAGCTTTGATAAGCTTTGTCTCCAGATAGGTAATTTTCTGGCTTAACCCCTTGTTATCCTCCCTTCATCTTGTCATGATTTTCACTCTCTTTTCCTCACAAAGTTTGAGACCTTAAATTTCTCTATCAGCTGCATCTTTTATTTGATGAAAGATCTTGTTGAACCCTAACAATAGGTTCAGCAAATTCCAAGCATAAGCTCAATTTCCTTGAGTGGGTGTTTATTACTTAGCAAAGTATTCTAAATAGAGTTCTTCAAATGAAGACTTAATCTCAACCAATGACTCCTTTGGGAATGTCTTTGCTATCTCAAGGTTTCCACAAGCCTCTTTCAGGGACCTTTTGGAAACCTCTTTACAGGCAGCAGCAGTTTCTACCCTAAGAACCCCAATCTTGGCTTTTTCAAATAATAATTGTGAAGGCATAAATAGAAAAAAAGATACAGGGAAAGTTTCAGATTTTGAATTAAATATATTTATTAATGTTTATCTGCTTTTAATTAAATACCAGGAGTGATATATTTGGCTGAAACCCCCTCTGGTTAAGAAATCATCCCTGGATTTCAATCATGTGGCCTATGACGTAACAGCATCATCCAACTAAGATATTTTACTCAAAAGATCTTCACACTCTCAACCTATGAGAATGTGTTTAATACATTCAGGAATCACATGACTCCTTTTGTTGCAATTTATTGTTTTGGCTTGAAGCATTCCTAGCTCCAAGAGCCAAAAACCTGTGAAGTTTACCTAATCCTGATCCAAGCTATCACTGTTCCATTTGGGAACCAGTTGATCAAACCTAAATACCAGGACACCATTGTCCATATTTGGTTGTTTTTCATTAATTTATTCCTTATCAATTATATTAATTAACTTTCACAGTAAATAATTTATTACAGAGACACCAAGTCTTTTCTTGACACATTCAAGTCCATTTTAGCCCTATGGCTAAATCCTCATTAATCATATCAAGGGTAAATATTGATCAATTTTAGTGTTTAATTAAATTGTTTGCAAGACATCTAGTCTCCAAGATGGGGTTGGCTAATCTTGCCTTTATCTTTTAAGTTAGTTTGACCTAACTATCAAGCCAATATTTATCATTCATTACATATAGATACTGAGTTTTGAGGAAACTTTATCCAAAGAATTCCTTAAACTTATCTATATAAAACACATAATAAAACACAATAATTAAATATTATTTGGCATATTTATTTAGAAAATGTGCCAGGTTACTGTTGTACAGTCACAAGGCTCTTTCTTAAATCACCCAAAAGACATAGACAGAGAAATTCTTACACCGTTTTATTAGGGGTAAAAGTGATCTAGCTGAAGTCCCCCAGCTAGTACCAGGACTTCAGTGTTTCTTTAACACTCCATTCCAAGAGCTCCAACTGTATTAAACCACCCAGTTGGCCTTCTTCAAGGGCAACACTACTTCATTATCCTTCTCTTCTAAGGGAACTCATCTGTATTATCACCCCAGCTGGTCTAAGGATGCTTATGCTATCCTAGCACAATCATCACTAGTGTCGTGAATGCTGCCATTCACCATGTTTTGATTTCGCCTTCAATGAGTTATTTCAAGGACAAATATCTATATTTTGCCTTTGCCCCTCAAAATGAGTCCATACCCAAACTGGGAAATACAATTATTTGGTTTCCTGACTCTACGCAACTCACTCACCCCACTCATTCTTGTGGCAAGTGATCCTACCGTCCATGTACTGTTTTGTGGTAAAGCTACACAGTATATATTCCATTTCCTATTCACCAATAAAAAGTAAGTTCTATTCACATTTTTATCTTTGTATCTTCACGTACTTTGGCGCCTCTCTAGCCACATCTAGCAGATATTATTCAATCAGGGCCACAAGGTAATCATATAGCCTTCCCTGCCATTATAACCAAGACTTAGTACAAATCCAATCCTAAGGTTAGGATTTCCTGTTGTGACTCTGTGCCGCGCCTCAGATCACAACAAAAATGGTGCTCAATACAGGGGCTGTAAGCCCCTTGGTTATCCCTTTTGCATCCACATTTTTAGGTCCTTTGCCTCCTCCTATACAAGAGCCAACTTCACTTGAAATTACCAGTCCTCCTATCAAAAAAGACATCACAGACCCACCTATTTTCCCTACTGTGCTGAACCTTGGAAATGGTCCCTGCCTAGTTGCTTACCCCATGAGTGCACCTGACTTAGAACAAGTCATGGTGGTAGCCCTTGGGATAGCCCATGACAGAGCTATCCCTTGCCTCCAACTGCAGTTCAGTCAAGTGGAATACTACAAACTGATTGTGGCTCTGCAATTTCTGCAACATCTCCTCTCAGTAGCTGGCTCCGCTGAACATCTATTGTCTTCCTTTGTACAACCTGCCCTAGCTCACCATCAAATGGTGTTAGGGCTCCATGTTCAAGAGATTTCTTCTCTACAAGCAGCTGTCACTCATCACTGGGACCAGTTTGAGGCCTACCAACAGTGGATTCACTCCCTGTTTTCCTTGGTATCAGACAATCAGCGCAACTCTGTCACCTCCCAGACTTGTTTGGCTAATTCCTTTGAACAAATACGCCAGTCTATCCCTGAATACATCAGGGTACGTCTACATGAGTTTCACCAGCTGAAACTAACCCTGGCAAACCCAAGTAGATATCACCTTGAACGCCTATCTCACCAACTTTAAACAACTTGTACATCAGCTCAATGTGTTCAGCACTTATTCCTTTGAGCAACTGGAACAAGTAGTAGACCTTGCTGCTAAGGGCCTTTGTGAGCTCAGTGAGGAATTCAATCAAGAAAGGGTTGTCACTGCCGCCGCTATTGCCAAGCTCCAGACTCAAGTGAATGAATTATCTATGCCCAAGCCAAATGCTTTGCCCTCTCCCCCATCTGAAAATTTGGTGGGTAGAGAGCAAAAACTATGGGATGCCATTAGAGAGCTGCGAGCATCTACCCGCAGTCAAGGCTGCCCTACTGAAGCCCCTCAGGCTGATCCTCAGGTGCTTGCTTTGACAACTCAAGTTGCTGAGCTATAGCAGGAACTTAATGCCATACACAAAATAGTGACAACTACTGCTAGTCCAGTTGGAGTTGTTGATGAAGATGGTTGCTGCCCTGGTCTGCCAGGGGCCCCTCAAATCCAATGTGATAGAGAGTTGATTGCTCTAGCTAATGAGGTGGATCACTTGAAGCAAGACCACACCAAGCTAGACAGGGACATACAAGAAATGAGTGAGTTTATTGACTCAGTCAATGACAGATTTTCCCCTTGCCTCTCAGTGGGTCCTTCCCTTACTTCTCAACTGGCTGAGCTCACTATGGTAGTAACAACCCAAGGCTAACGCCTGGATGTTACTGAGCAACAGACCACCCTAGCTAATAACACAGGTGCCTGCACTGCTAAGACCATGACCACTCTTGAAGAAAGTGTTCATCAGCTGTGGGCTAGACAGCCCCCATCTGAATCTGAAGCAGAATTCTCCCTGCGCATAAATGTACTCAATAGCAACAATGGTGGCCTGACTCCAGAAGCACACTTCAAACCTACCTTTAAGCAAGTCTTTGACCCCAAAACATCTACCATTGCAGCTTTCCTAACTATCTACAAAACTACCATGAGGAAAGCCTCTGATGAGGTTAAGAAGGAAAACATTCTGACCTGTCTACACTTGACCTGCCAAGAGGTAGTTTTGCCAGAACTGCCCACCATTGAGACCTGGGAAGATATGAAGAAGCTTCAGATTAACAAGTTTGGTGGTGACCCTAGCCTGGAAGTAAAGAAGAACGCCTTCATGCATATTGCTTTCAAGTCTAAAGAGACACCTTCTGAGTTTTCAGACAGATTCTACATGGAAGGACAGCAACTGATAACAAGCAGACAATTGACAGCCCATGAAGCTTACGTTGCTTGCGCTCAAGCCCTCAAGATTAATCAGCTTCTGTGCCTCCATTTCAAAGCCCATAAGGCCATGATTTCCTCCATTAAGAGCATAGAAAAGTTGTTGCAGGATATGCATCTTACCCATTCTGGAGCGGTTGTGTGGAAGAATTTTGCCGCCTCTAATTCTGTTTTCTTCCTCCTGTGGCCCTTGCATCCTCACAATAAACTTATAAAATTCTCCTAGAAGTCAAGGTTGCCACAACTGCGGGCAGATAGGTCACCATTCTTGAGTCTGCACTAACCCTTGGATTGAAGGGGCTGATCCCAAGGAGTAGGCGGGAAAAGAACAGTCAATCTAGAGGTGGAGATGCTCTTGATTGAAAATTCTTCCCAGTCTCCTTCAACACCCCCTCTATATTCAATTCCAAGCCTGCTGGTACCAAGGCTCCTCTCATCCTGCTGTTGTTTCACAATATCTCTGAAAACTCTGACTTGGATGATTCTGATGTTGATAATCCTGACTCTTATAAGTATTCAGTTCTTGCTATCCCCAAAACTATTGCAGTTCCATATAAGTTACGCTCTGGGAAGACCACAACAACTGCTAAGCCTTTGGATGAAGACAAAGAGGTTGTCTCTTGCCCATACCTCACTCAAGCAAAGAGGTCTCTCATGCTAGTAGAGTCATCAGAAGAGGTTGCTAAAGTTGCTGATGCTGTATTCAAGAATGTGTCAGTTTTGCTTTCCCTCCAAACTTTCTACAAAGAGTTTCCAGGCTTAAGATGCATGATTGAAAGTTTGGATAAAAGAGTTAGCAGAAGCTCAAGACATCCTGGCTGTCCTTTCACCCTTTGGCTGTACTACCACTCATGTGGAAATATCCATCCAGAAGGTGAAAATCAAGGCCATCTGGATACTGGATCACCTGTTAAAGTTGTCTCCTTGAAGCTTGTCACAAAGCTCAAGCTTGCCCCCAACCTTAATTATCATCAGGCATATGGTACAGCTGGGCTATCCATGACTTGCGCCATAGGGGCATATTCTGCTCTCCCCATACGGTTTGGCAAGCTTCTCTTAGCTGTACCTACCGTTGTCCTGGAGAAAGAGAGCTACAATCTCCTAATTGGTACCCAGTTCCTTAGGGAATATAATGGGATCATCTACTTAAAGAATGACTACCTCTCTATATGGGGTACAAAGTCCCTCTAATTTTTGAGGAGCCAGTTAAAGTTCCCAGAAAGCGCCTTAAGATGTATGCTTTAGAATACCCCACATGTGTTTTTACTCTAAAATACCAAACTCACTCCTCCAACATGAAGTGTCCACTCATGGCTTACCCTGCATCTGAGGGGATCCTTCTTCTGGCTACTTCTGCTATAATCATTCCCCCTGGCTCTCAAGCCATCTTGGACCCCCAAATATTGTATGAGCTACCTGATTATACATTACTGGAGTTGTACTCCCCTCTCTTGCTAGGTTGCAATGAGCCTTACCTCTGTCCTGGAATACTAGATGTCTTCCATAAAGACCCTGTTCAATTGTTGGTAGCCAACCTAACTGCTCTCCCCATACATGTGTCTAGAAGGAAGGTTGTTGGTTATGGCAAACTACTAAATTCTCCTGATGTCCTGTCACTTCATCCCTTTGGTACGTTCCAGGATTTCAACCTACCAGAAGACAAGCCCCAAGTCCTATCCTTGTTTAATGTGCAAGACTTCCCACAACTATCTCCGGTTCAACAGAAGGAGGTGCTTGATTTTCTAGACCATTTTTCAGACATCTTTGCCAAAGAAAGCACTGACTATGGCCTAGCCAAAGGCGTTATCCACCAGATTGATACTGGAGACGCTCCCCCTTCCACACTAAACCATATTGTTGCAGTTGCGTGGAGGACACTCAGGTGTCTAAAGAGCTCAAACAACTTCTAGACGCTGGACTAATGGCCCCTTCCCAAAGTCCTTGGGCTTTCCCCTTAATCATCTTGAAGAAAAAAGATGGATTTCATTGTATTGTGATGGACTATTGACAATTAAACTCTTTAACTAAGAAGGATTCCTACCCTTTGTTGCGTATTGATGATGCTCTCTGCTGTCTTGGAGACTCTAATTTCTTCTCTGCAATAAACCTGGCATCTGGATACTGACAAGTTGACCTTTTGCCTGAGGATCAACAGAAGGCCACGCTCATTACATCTGAAGGGCTGTTTGAGCCTACATGTATGCTGCAGGGACTCTGCAATGCCCCGGCTACCTTCTAATAAGCCATGGACTCCATCCTCTGCAACTTGAAGCTTTCATGTGTATTAGTATATTTAGATGATATAACAGTTTTCAGTGCTACCTTTACAGACCACCTGACTCATCTCAAAGAAGTGTCATAAAGATTTGAGAGGCTGGCCTCAAGCTGAAACTATCCAAGTGTGCTTTCTTCAAAGAGCATATTGAATTATTGGGCCATGAAGTAACCCAGACAGGGATTCACCCCATGACAAAGAAGGTTGAAGCCATCAATAAAATGCTTCCACCCACCAACCTGCAAGAGGTAAAAGTCTTTCTGGGTATGATGGGTTACAACAGACAGTTCATCCCTGAATTCATCAGTACTAGTGAACCTTTGGTCTAGTTGTTATATAATGTCCCTTTTGAATGGACTGCTAGTCAGAAACATGCCTTTGAGACCCTTAAGCAAAAACTCAAAGAGGCTCCCATCCTAGTTTACCCTGACTACAATAAGGAGTTCATATTATACACTGATGCCAGAGACCTATCTATTGGTGCCATCTTGGCTCAATTAGACAATGAGGGTATAGATCATCCTGTGGCTTATACTTCTTGTGTCCTGAACAAACATGAGAAGAACTACAGTATCACAGAGAAAGAATGCCTTGCTGTGTTGCATGAAGTTAAGCAGTTTTGCCATTGTGTGTATGGTACTCATTTTACAGTGGTCACTGATCATGACTCTCTTAAGTGGTTACAACATCTTAAAGAGCCAGAAGGACGACTAGCTAGATGGGCTCTCCGCCTGCAAGGTTACAACTACTGTGCTACATTGTCCTGGGATTCAACACCAGAACACTGATGGCTTATCCAGAATGCCTATCCTTGCTCTACACCCTGCTGAGGCTGATCAACTGTATGAGCTAATTGGGTATCCTTCTTCTTGGGAAAAAAGACAGAAGAAGTCTGATTAGCCCTGTCCAACCTATCTGAGGATACGCTTATTTGGGAAAATCAACTCTTCAAGAAAGTACAAGACCAGTATCTGCCTTATGTATGACCTAGTCTCTGCCTTTTGTTGGTGCTTCAAGCCCATAAAGAAACCAGGCATGGGGGCATAGCCAAGACCTTTGACTGGCTCCAGAAAAAGAATTTCTGGGAAAACCTCTGTCTACTGATTCCATATGTCATAGCTAGTTGCCATGACTGCCAGCTCCAGAGACCTCAAGCTGTCTCTCACAAGTTCAAGCTAGTTCCCCCTCAACATGCCTTTCACACTATCAGCATTGACGCTGTAGGGCCTCTTCCCTGCTCCCGCTCTGTTTGTTGCTTTATCCTAATTGTGGTTGATCACTTCAGCAAGTGGGTAGAAGCTTGCCCTACTAAGGACATCACCGCCAAGACAACTGATGCCTTTCTGTTGCAAGATTTTTTCTACTGCCATGGCTGTTCTCAAGTGTTGCTATCTGAAAATGGGACTAACTTCAACGCTAAATTAGTCACCTCTGTTGTTGAAGCCTTGGGGTCTCACCAGTCTTTCTCTTCCCCCCTATAACCCTTCTACCAATGGGGCAATTGAGCGTGCAAATTTGACACTGGTTTCTATCATGAGGAAACTCACTTACTCTGACGCTGCAAACTGGGATCTATACTTACCTGATGCTCTCTTTGCCTATTGCCTCAGTAAGCATTGTGTCACAGGGTATTCTCTATTTGCATTTTGGATGGACGCAAGGAACCCACTCCATTGCTTTTGGGGCCCCCTACTCTCTTCTGATAAAGCCCTGGATCCTGATGCCCATATTAAAAGCTTGGTCAACCACATAATCAACATAAAGGCCGCTGTAGATACCTCTGTGTATAAAACCAAGATGATTGAGCTCTCTACTTACAATGCTGGACATTCTCCCTTGCCTGTGTTTAGCATTGTAGATTATGTTCTCTACTATCAGTATAGAGTAGAAGAATGCGCCCATAAGCTAGATACGTAGTGGGCTGGGCCTTTGGAAGTAACTTTCAAATGAAGGTCAGAGTAACTGTGAAACTCCTCTCCAGTGGTCGTCTGTTTGCCCGAGTACATGTCAAGTTTCTCCTCAAGTACTACCCCCCAAGGCCAATATAGAGGGGGGCAATGTCATGAATGCCACCATTCACCATGTTTCAGTTTTGCCTTCAATGGGTTATTTTGAGGACAAATCTCTATCTTTTTCCTTTGCCCCTCAAAATGAGTCCATACCCAAACTGGGAAATACAATTATTTGGTTTCCTGACTCTGCGCAACTCACTTGCCCCACTCATACTTGTGATGAGTGATCCTACTGTCCATGTACTGTTTTGTGGTAAAGCTATACAGTATATATTCCATTTTCTATTCACCAATAAAAATTAAGTTCTATTCACATTTTTGTCTTTGTGTCTTCACATACTTTGGCACCTCTCTAGCCACATCTAGCAGATATTACTTAATCAGGGCCACAAGGTAATTACATAGTCTTCTCTGCCATTATAACCAAGACTTAGTACAAATCCAATCCTAAGGTTAGGATTTCCTGTTGTGACTCTGTGCCACGCCTCAGATCACAACAACTAGATACACTCTTTCTCTGTATCAGGTATCAATAGATGGCTACCCTACTGGAGCCCCAAGGATAAACCAAACAACCAACATCTAACTCTTTCAGGTAACTATTATCTTCTAGGACAACACCAGCCCATGCCTGCAAAGCTGCCACCAATATGAATTGTCACAATTCCTCCCTCACCAAAGGCTCAAGATGTCACCACCTTCCATACAAACAGGTTGCTCCAAAAAGTACAAAGTTAAGTATGTTCATAGAGACCAGACCCACTATCAACCCCTCCAGTACTACATCAAATGGAGGAGACACCCAATCAAAGAAAACAAATGAGAGCCCCTAAGCAACCTGAACAATGCTAATCAAGCCATCCAATAGTATATAGACAAGAAAAACTCAAAGAGAGAACCTGCAGAAAAAAAGGAGATGGTGTCAGAAATGACATTTTTCTCTTACAAGACCCAAGGGTTGGAACAGGAATTGAACTCTAGTCAAATTGGGCCACAGGATTTCAGCCCTAAGGACCAGGCACCCATCTGCCCACGTTTTTTTGGGTATGGAATCCTCCTTGATTCAATCCATTGATGCTTAAAGCTAAAAAATCACATATGCCCCAGAAGTTGCCTTGACAGAACCTTGCAGCCACTGACCCAATGCATTTCAGGGACCCACATGAGAGAAAAAAACTTCTAATATTAGGAGCAAGGCCCCTAAATTTAGTTTTGCTACAAAAGAACCTACTGGCACCGTCACCATTGCCAATTTTTCAAACTGCCCCAGAAAGGCAAATCTCCCCATCAAGGAGATTAACCTTCCCAGGAGATAGTAGCATACCAAGTAGACCATGAGCCAGAAAGAGGAGTTAGGCCAAACCAAAGAGATTTCAGCTTCAGGAGCATTATGAGGAGAGTGCCTATAGTTGAGTTCCCCCCAGTCCATAATGATATTTAAACCAATCATTAGCCAAGGACTGTTCTTTGTGAGAATCATAAGGGGAAGAGTTTTGCCAGTCAGTGGTACAGGTAGGATCTTTCAGAAACAAGACCAAAAAGGGTTGCAGAATTATGAACCAGAACAGGAAGAGATTCCCCTTCATGGTGCTAAAGAGAGGACAAGATAAGGTATGTATCAGGAAACATAAAGTGATAACAACAGAGAATAAAAATTATTTTTGCTAGAATAAGGAAATAGCAACCAAGAAGGCTACCTTAAATAGATGGATTTAGGAGAAAACACATCAAAGGCTTATTGAAAATAAGAGAATAACCCCCACAGGTTCCTCAGACTAAAATGAAGCCAGAGGATTTGGAGAAGGATATTTTCAATCACTTGGTAAATAATTCTGGAGCATATCAGAGAAGAAAGGGAAAAAACCGCACATTTGGGCAGATCTGGGGGTATTTGGGCTTCAGAGCCTTTAAAATAACAACAAGTGGTGGTAAGTAACTCTTTGATGTTTGAAGTTGAAGTTTGGAGCTGAGGAGACTTAGAATTTAGCCAGTCAAGAGCCAAGCAGTTATTAGAGTCTTTTGTGATTCTTTTAAAGTTTTTGGCTTTAGATTTAAGTGTTGACAGAATCCAGTTAGTATAATTAACTACTTTAAAGTCATCTGGAAGGTTTAAATCAGCGTAAAAGTGACAGTCAAGGTTCCAGGTTCAATCCCTGGGTTGGGTAGTATGATTGACATGTGTGTTAAGGATGCAGTTGAAATAGCCTATATATTTTCTAAAAATAGAATAAACTAAACTCACAATTATATTTCTGTTGTCAGGTTTGCAATCCCTGACAATGCAGAGGAGAAGGCCTTAGCCATTGGCGTGATGAGTCTTACATCAACCCAAGCAGTCAATTAAACCCCGGCCAATAAAGATAATACCAGCTATCAGGCTACCCTCAAGAATGCCACTCTGGAACAGAAGGATTATATAACCCTTTTATTTGAACTACCCAATGGGATCTGTTTTTTCACTAGTGCCATTTTGCTGCCCAAAAACCCAGGCAACCCATCTTTCTGAATACCTGTTTCCTAACTCTTGGATTTCCTGATCACTAGAATTAAAGTCTGGCAAGGGAGTACTATATGAGACTTCAGGCCCCACACTAGGCTTAATTGCATTCTAAAATAAAAATGTGTATGAATTATTGGCTCTCCTAATTGTTTTAAAATTTTATCCTAGCCTTCTGTCATCTGAATACTGTTTCTTCTGGCCTGCCAGCAACTCTACCTGTGATTTTCTGTTTGCCAGGTGATTTTTATGGACCTGTGCATTTTAAAAAATAATCTCTGAAGCCCAAATTTAAGAATTACACCTCTGAGAAAATAATTTTGACTGATCCCTTGGCCCACACTAAAGAGTTAACTCTCTTCAACTGGAAAGGCGTTTGGGCTATAGCAGAACCCTTTCTGTTTAAGCATAAGATAACTTTCTTTCTTTCTATCAACTCAGTATAAAACCATCTCTCACATCATAACCTATTCACACATCTTCCTCTGATCTTTCCCTAGAAAATAACAACACACTATTTGTAATAGTGTAGTTTATCTCTCAGGGATAGTTACACTATAATTCCTGTCACTGGTCCTTGGTCCTGGGTAGGACAATTCTTGACCTATATTTTCAAGTTGACACCCATCATATGATAGGCCTTACCTCCCAACCTGCAACACATCATATCCTCAATTCTGACAGGCCGGCTACCCAAGGATAGTTCCCTGATATAGTCCAAGAATTAGGCAAACAAAAGCAGGAAAAGACTCTATATCACAGCCAGCTTCAACCATGTAAGTCAAGACAAAAGCAGAAAGAAGCTATACTACCCACAACAGAGCAACAGCTGATAGAGTGTGGGGGGCGCAATTCAGACAATCTTTCTGCTGACAAACCACCCTTGGAGGCCAACTCTCAGCAGGGAGGTGTCAAAACTTTGAGGCAGGAAGATGTTCTGTCAATTATTTTTCTGCCAACTGAATTTCAGTCAAATTCAATCCAACTATAATTTTCTTCATATATAATTTTTTGACTTTACAATAAATCAAAAAATTAATATAATATATTTTCTAATAAAAGCTATCATTCTCACATTAATCATTTTTAATTCTATTTTTTGTTTTTAAGAGGCTTAATTTTAAACATTTATCTTTTTAAAAGCTATTTAAATTAAATTTCACTACTAGAAAATAAAATAATGATACTAAGAGTTTCAAAGAATAAGTTTTATAGGGAATACTTCCTTTAGTGTATATTTTTTATTTCTTTATTGTTGCAAAGTAAAAAAATTACATATGAAGAAAATTATAGTTGGATCAAATTTGACTGAAAATCAGTTGGCAGAAAAATAATTTGACGGAATATCTTCCTGCCCCAAAACTGCAGGCTGGCACCCGGAAAAGCTTTTCACAAAAGACCTCTTGCCTCTCAATATGAATATCCTGGCATATGCAGCCAAAAGCAGGAGTCAACTTAATTTGCCAAACAAGGAAACACAAACAGCCAATAATCCAAATCCAGAACAGACTTGATTTAGCGCCTAACCCATCAGTAAGATCAAGTCATCTCCTAACCATCCAACCAAGTGATCACCATAATCATGTTCCTGATATCCATGATTCACCTAAGCTATATAATCTCCCATCATCACAATAAAGGCATTATCTAGTTCCCAATATTTTCCCCCTTGTAACTCTGCTAATACAGCACAGTTATGTCATCCTTCTATTATAAAAAGTTACCAAGCACAAGGTGGCACCAAATCAATAAGTCTTCTCCAATCATCCTCAATCCCAAACCCTTAAATAAATCAAGCCACAACAAGGTTAGCTTAAAAATCAACTGGGTCAATCTAATGCCTATCACATTTTCTCTGCTTCGCTTCCCCTCCAAAGTTTACATGTTGTAGCTGGTATTGATAGACTATGCATCACTTTGGATAGCAATTCTTGCAAGAGCATGCGAATAATCTTATAGGAAAAGCATGATGGTCATCTAATGGGCTATGCTAGTAAAGTTCATTGAAGTTTTTAAAATGGATTGGTTGAATATAGAATGATATCTTTTGGACTCCAAGCTTAGCCGATCAATATAAAAATTAAATGCTTTAATATTTTATTTAATTGCCCCACTGTATATACTCCATAACCAACAAGTATAAAATGCAGGATGCTGTGATTGTTATATAGCCAACTTATTTATTGGTGAGCTTTTCCAATAGGAAATGTAGGGTAGTCATGGAGTTTAAACTACTCTTTGTAAGTGCTCTTGAAAAACTAAAGAAGTTGTTAGTGAAAGAATTAAACGGAGCTTACAATAGGCTTTTGGACACCATAGCGCTCCCATTTAGATCCCTCAGGTGCAGTTGGATAAATGTAGGGGTTGGGATGGGCGAACTTTTGTAATTCGTCCTCAGCTTTATCCAGAAGGGCTCTCTTACGCTTTGGATCTTGGACCATACGGTTGGCTTCAAAGCGCTGGCGGATGGTGATGGCTTCAACACGCCATCTACGATAGTCGATGATCCAATCTCTTGCAAGGAGCAAGGATCTTTTATATAACCGTTGGACTATCTGAGTATGGGTGGGGGTGGGTAAAATATACATCCTTATGCTTCCTGTTTATCGGAAAATATCTTAAACTGAAGTATCCGTGTAGCTATTAATTGACAATTAGTTATATGCTAAAAATTCAGGAAAGCTATATGTCCACAGAACGTTGCTGCCTTAAGGCTGATGAATCAAGCTGTAATAATATAAATGGTTCTAGAGAAAGTAAACAATTAAACTACGAGGTCGATATAAATGCTAAAGCATATATCAGGAACCTGAAGTCTAAATCTTTTGCAAATGAGTTTCATTCCATTCAAAGAGGCGTCAAAAAGTATTTATGAACTCTTAAGAACATTAATATTTATCTAACGAAGAGCCTTTAATTAACAATGAGAAAAGTCCAGGCATATGACCCTGATTTAAGTTAAATGAGCAAATATGAAGTAGTCATAACAAACTTGTTATGAAAATTATTAAATAAAAACAAACTACCTTTAGCCTTAAGCTTGCGAATTCAAATGAACTGCTGAGAATTATCAAAAGTAAAATAGAAACGCAAATGAACCAAGATTTTTGTAAAGACAAGGGTTTAAAAGTCAAATATCTCTATTAACATAACTAGTCGCACATATTACTCAAACTTATGTAGATACCACTTTCATTACTTGAAAAACAATGGCTTTACTAGCTTAAAAAGTGAATGAGAGTGGGACTGCTATTTTTCCAATAAGTTTAGGCAAGTCATGTGTCCACTTATCGGTCTTATTGGACTCCCTGATTTTATCTCATCTCTTAAAAATATGGGGTTTGGTTTAGCATTTATATTTAATACGATACGAAATGGAAAGCCTTGTCTCTTGACAATCCAGATATTTGGCATGGCTACGTCAGTTAAAAAATCCAGCAGACACTGAATCTTTCAATCTTGGTACCAGCCAGAATCATGGTGATCTGATGACATCACTGGATATTCGATATCAGATAACCTATCATGCCCCTATATAACACCACACTCTACTCAATAAAGATTATCTTTTGCTCAATATCGTCTATTTATGATTCACCATTACAAATTTTTGGAGGTCACTCTCTACTTCGTACTCTGATTTTGCTGTTGTTGTGCTATGGTTGAATCGGCACCTGTCCCCACCTCTGCTCCCCTTCCCAGCTTGTGCCCTCTCAGTCTGTGGGTTTCTTTAAAGGTGATGGGGTTTGCTCCTGGCTCTATAGTTTTGAGGACTACTGTGACCAGTTTGCTCTAACTGAACCTGAACGCCTCAAGGAGGTGGCATCTCTTTTGTGTGATGAAGCACATACTTGGCATCAGGACATGCCTTTCAAGTCTTGGAAGGAATGGAAGGTTAAGGCAAAAAACGGTTCCTTGGCTATGAACCCAACCCTTGCCACCTTCTTAACCAGGTGAAAATTGCCCAATTTACCTCTATGCAAACCTTTATTGTCAAATTTCAAGAATGTGCCAATAAAGTTCTTGTACAGCTGACCAAGGGCACCTCTGGTGAGACCCGTAAGCTTGCTGCCACCAACTTTCACCAAATGGTTGGCATCCCAACATTTGAGCAGGCCCCTGCCTACGCTGGCTTGATCCGTAAAGAAACCCCCAAAACCCTTGAGGAAGCCTACAGTATTGTACGTGAGCATTACTCTATCTATGTTGAGTGTGAAAGGGACAAAGAGAATAAGGCAACCACCAAATAGAACCCCTTTGCAACAACAACCAAAACAAAAAAGAAGCCATCCATTGCAACAAAATTGAAGCTAAATTCAAAAAAGTCTACTCTAAATTTGAGTCACTCTATCTCACGCAAGGGAGCCGCACTCAAGCAAGAAACTTTCCCAGAGCATCACCCCTTCCCTTTACTGGTATTTGCTACAACTGTAGTACTAAAGGCCACAAATCTGAATAATGTGGTAAACCTTGTTCTATTTGCAAGGGGGCTGACCACTCCAACTTTGCTTGCAAATTCTGCCTTATGCCAGGCAGCACTACCCAACACTCTGTCACAGTAATGATGGCAGAGCAATTTTATGCTGAAAAAATGTCACCTCTCTTTCCTCAAAGGGATGTCCCCTTTAAATAAAAAAGACTCTTCTGCTTACGCTTTTAACCCCTTGGGTTCTCATTTTATGCCCTCCATTATTAAATCAGGACTTAATCACTCCAATGGGCCATCTCCACTATACAAACACACCCCTAGCCTTGTAACACTTTGAGCGCAAGATAAACCACAGCCTAAAATCCTCCTTGATTTTTGAACAGGTGACACCCAACCCAGTATCTGCACCTTCTGCCACTCTGTCACCCCCCACAATACTTTCAATGACAGTAGGTAAAACCCTGCTCATCCCAACCCATTCACATTACTGGAAGAACAACTAGATTTTGATGAACCAATCATTGCTGACAAAGATCTCAGATATCATGCAATGATGGTGGAATCCATACCCAATTTCCCACCCAATCAAACCTACTTAACATTAGAATCACCAATTGGTGATTGTCCTGACCACTTTAATGTTTCTGCAATGAACCTTACTCACAGTGCCAATCAAAAATCAACCAACAGGTGAAACCCCCAGGATAACATTACACCAATCAATGCAGAAAATGTGGACAAAAACAATCCCAATCACACAACTAATATCTCAAATGTTAACCAATTAAACCAGGATGTAAACAATATGTTGCCTCATAACCATTCAAAGAACCCTGTCATAAGAAACACCAACCCCACCAAGCACCCAGTATTACATGATAACAGCTTTATGCACCCAATAAATCATTCTTTTCCTCTGACTGGCTTCATAGCAAAGCCTATTGTAATCTGAACTTTTACCACCCACTTGCCCAATAAGATCCCAGACCATCTTAAATGGAACACTTATGTTGTAACATCTTTGATTACTCCCTCTTGGGAAAGCAATTCCCCAAGTGACTCTCCAAATGATTTCCCAACTAATTATTAAGTCAGTGGCACTCTTATCATTTGCCCATCTATTACAAGGATCAAACATTGTGAGTCATAAGAGGAACACTACCCGGACAAGCCCCATGACTGCCATGGCATACATAGACAACACTTGGCTTCTCATGATACTATATAATACTATAAACTCATATCTAATAAAGTATCATTCTCTTCTTAACCCCCCCTTTAATTTGTTTATTATACTTCCCAGAAGTATATACATGACAGTGGTAGCACAGGTGGGTTATTCACATCTATGCAACTTAAAGAAATATTCCTCCAAAGAAAAGAGCCCAGCAGATGACACTCACCACTGGTTGGAGACAACATGAAGAAGGTCAGGACGTCCACACAGGATTCACTGCCTTCAACAATATCCTTGTACCAACCAAAAAGTACAACCTTCTTGGTACTCAAGGAGTCCTGAACCCGCCTCTAGTTCCTGAAGCAACCAAAATCCTCAACATTGTATTTCAATGCCTACTTGCCAGAAATCAAACCATTCTCAGGACTACGGCAAGAAAACACCAACCTCTGAATTTAACTCACTCAAAATAAGTTTTCACAAGTGGGCTACCCCGGCAAACTCTGGACAGGTGAAATTGCTCCACACATTACCCGGGCTGCCTCACGCTTTGTAAGTGAATGACTTAACCAACACCCTGGTCACAACAAATACTGGTACATGTTTAAGAGCGCTTTTCTGGAAAAATTTGCCATAAAGAACTCTGACTGTAATACCTGAGTGTTGAGGGTAAAACTTTAGTAGCATAAGAGGGCAGGTTAGGTGGCTGAAAGCTGTTTAAGGCGTAGAAAATTGGATAGAAGCTCATTGCCTGATAGAAGGCTTTGGTAAGGATGTTGCATTGTCTAAGGCTGCCGGCAAGATACAGTAGCGTAACTGCAGGGATCACATAATTAGCCAAGTTGGGAGTGGGCAAGATGCCGCCAGAGGTGTCACCAGGTTTGAACCCATTAAGTTAAGTTGTGTTGGCTTGTGGTATGATATCCCTTTGGGCCCCTGTAGTTTAGGTCCAAACTGAGCATAAACTGGCTGGTTGCTCCCTATCCCAAGGTAAGCTTTCAAGACAGCTGTGAAGATGATATAATTCATCTTCTGATGTGGGGAGGGGTGATGGGTCTAGTAAGGCTACTTGCTTAGTCTAGGTAGAGAATTGATTAATGTGATAGTATTGAGGAGAATATTCACGCAATGATAGCACAAACTATCATTGGGGGGTTTGTCTTTATTTATACTGGTGGACCTGCAAGGTATGATTACTAGAAGGCATGTCATTGGGGAACCAAGAGTCTGAGTTTCACATGTTATTCCCTTTTCTGGGTTGTCTTGGGTGGTAGGCAATTGAGAAGGTTTGGCTGGATCCCAGTTTGCACTGGCATAGTGCAAGTTGGGCCTTCTTCATGCATCTAAATTCATTTACTGAATTCTGTGCATGGTTTCCAGTGTTGGAGAGCCTGTCAGTCCATTGCCCGTTTGGTAGACTCTCAACTTGGGCAGCAGTTCCTCCCAGTTTTGGCTTTGGGAAAATTGTCTTTCCTGGTTTTCCAATTTGGCTATTTTCCTATGGAGTCAATGGGGAATGGCCTGCTGACATAGGAGGACAAAGGCTGTCAGGTGGCTGGCAGAAGGCAAGCTGGCTCATGGCTGCCTGGCTTTTGAATGGCTTGCAGGTGGGGCTGGCAAGAGTGGTGGGCGCCTGCGCAGTGGCTGTGTGCATCTGCTCAATGGTGGTGGGTGTCTGTGTGTTAGTGGCAGGAAACACCTTGGTGGTGATGGTGTGTATCTGCTTGTTGGTTACATGACTATAAATGTCAGGAATATTCCCAACACTGACGTTGTGATCATGACAGAACTCAGAACCTTCAAAATGACATGAACTATCAAGGAGTGCTTGCAGCCTATGAAGACATACATAATTAAGCTCCCAACACTATCAACTTTGATGAATCTGGACCACAACTGGCTTCTACAATGGCCTCTCCACGCACGTCAGATGCCAGTTTGACATGAGCCACTGCAAGAACCTCCAAGACGTGTTTTTGTGAGAAAAGCACACCACACAAAAAACTTATAGCCTGCATGTAACCAACAAACAAAAGAAAAGTCCCACAGAAAAGAAGGACCCTTGACTTAATAAGCAGAACTAACAAGCCAATAACTCCCTCATTGAGGCAAAAATTGTACTGCTCAAGTAAATCAAAGGAGCACTAATAACACCACTGAGGAGGGAAAAGCTCAGGGGAGTGCTTAGGCAAGCTGCCCTCCCCCGCTTTACAAGACTTGCACAGGGACCAAGATGGGGACTCAATTACCATGATCCAAGTATCCTCTAGCAATCTGCTACTGTTTGCCGCCCAAACCAGAACTAAACACCTCACTTATTCTTTCTGCTTTTGAAGATATCAGGGCACAGTAATATTTGACACTGGAGCAGACCAATACTTGTTGATGAAAAATTCACCAACCTCATGAAACTACCTACAGCTCAAAGTAATGACAAGAGAGTTATCATGGCAAATAATAGGAGTACACCAGTCACCAGAGAAGCAAAACCCTTCCATGCCCAAATAAGAGACATGGAGACTACCCTTAGTGGTCCAATCATACCAATTCCCAAGTACAATATTATAATCAGTCTGGGCTGGATGAGGAAGACCAAACCTCATATCAACTGGGATAGCACTAACCTCACCATACAACAAGGTGAAGTGCATCACCATGTGTATCTAACCCACATTGAAACACTTATGAGAGACCAAGTATTTGTGAAAATTACAGAAACAGAAGACAAGAAGGACCCAGCAAGATCCATTAAAATACCTGCATGTATGAGATTATCCGCTTTGAAAATGTAGAGACCTCACTGTGGGGCTCCTGGTCACCAGTCCCCAAAGTGTGTCCTGGGTTGTAGCCAGGGGCTGGCTTGGAGGAGTTGTCATTCCCCAACAGTGGTGAATGGTTGGTGAGGAGCTTATACTTGGCTTGCATAAGGGTAAACTCCTCTAGTATCTTCCCAATTGCTAAGCTAGCGTCTCTGCTGTACACTTCCACTTCAGCAGGCACCAACCCTTCTGTAGGCCAATACCAATCCTGTAATAGTCTCACAAACTCTCCCCCAATGAACTCTCTTCATCTATTAGTCATTTCCAAATGTCCTGTCACCTTCTCCTACTCCTCCTGGGCAGATTTACTTGAGGCAAACTTCCTGCACCCTAGGCAATAGTATTCCTCATTCCCTGGGCTAGGATAGAAAAAATGGGGTAATTGACTCATGGGGCTTATATTCTCTCTTTACACAGGAAATTTGGATAGGGGTTGTAATAGGCGCTTTATTCACAGTTAGAAGGAAGATCCCATTAGAAACCTTCTGATAAATAGCCTAGGGATAGGGGATAATAAAGGGGTTGTGCCAATACTTGGAGTCCTTTAACAATCTCTTGGACTCCTTGTACTTGGTCTTGGGCTCCTGCACCTTGGTTGTGGACTCCTGTGCTTCAATCTTAGGCTTCTGCAGTCTGTTCTAGCTCTGGCTTTCTATCCTTGGTCTTTTTCTCCTTCTGTAGCTTTTGTGGCCTTTGTAATCACTTGATCCAGTCCCTGAAGAGTCTCAGATAGCTCTCCCTTTTATAGCCCCTTGTTTCATACCAAAATCCTCTCTTAGAACTCTGGTTCTTCAAAGCTTAAACTATCATGTTTTCCTTCTTCTCTAATATATTAAACCTTTAAACTTACTTAAGCCAATGGAAGCCCTGTGTTTTCTGCTTCCGCTCCTCATTTTTTAGGCTTTAACTCTTAAGTTAAAGCCCTCAAAACACTGATCAAATAAACTTTGGCTCACAGCCAATCATACGCCTCAATTCAACAGTTTTGCCAAAAAGGTTTCCCCAGATGACCCGTCCTTGACCCTGGTTCAAACCTGAGGCTGTCTTGCTCCAGGTAAACAACTGCTCCGCATTTTGAACGGTTTTGCTGTAATTCCCATCTCGTTTCCCCAGCAAATCTTGAGCGCTTCCACATATGTTTTACTTAGGCAAATTTTGACCCTTTGATTTTTCAATGTTTCTCTGTGTTTCTCTCAACGTTTTGCGACTTCAAACCTGCCTGCTGCTTGTCCTTTTGTTTTTCCTAGTCATTCTTGGCAAAATTTGCTCTTTTGCCCTTACAGTTTCTCTGTTCTTCTTCCAGCTTCTTTATGGCCTATTTCTCCTTACTCCTTCTTTTTTAAAATAACATATAGTTCTAACAAACTATATTTTATTTTTACTTCTCTTTCTTTTTTTATTTATATGATTTTTAATCCTTTTTTAATCATAATCATGCAGTATTTAATTATTCTTTAACTGTTTCTTTTTATCTGAATTTTTTCTCAAAAGTTACTAAAACCAGCTCTTCCAGCCTCTGCATCCAGTACAGTTAGTTCACCCTCTCAGCTTTTCAGTTCTTTAGCACCAACTTCTGGTTCTTTGGCCATCCTGCTCTATGATCAGCTAGTCCTGCATCATAATCTTCTTGTCCTTCCACTTATCCTCAACTAGTTCCTTAACAAATCCTCACTAGGAACCCTCTTTGTTCCTTCTACACACTGAACCATATTGGTTCATTCCATTCAATATGAATTAACAGTCCATTAACTAGCCTTCACTGTGACCAAACAGTCCTCTTGCTAGGTTTCTCTGTTAATTCTGTGAACCACCTCGGTTTTTTTATCTCAGCCCCCATTACCAGAACTTGTAGACCCAGACATGAGTCTACATTGAACTGTTGTTTGACTGGGCCCTCGCAAGTGGCAGTCCACTTAGGCCATTCAACCATAGATCAATGTCTATGCGTTGTCTTTACTCACCCAGGTGATTAAGTCTGGGCTTTCAGTTGCAGAGTAATCAGCTCTACTTCCCAGAGGCCTGATCACACCAAGTTCTGCAGCTTGCTTCCCCAAGAAAGCCGCCTTGGTGACACCTCTGAGCAAATCTATACCCTCCAATGCTCACCTTGGGTTTTACTAAAGCTCCCATAGGGGCAAAACAAGGACACCCTACCAGTCTGTTAGGTAGGGTGCTTGCTCACAGACCTCCTGTAAGCGTATTAGGGACATGGAGCCCTCAGAGCTCTTCCCCTCCCTGGCAGCCCGCGTTACCCGCAAGGGGTCCAAAACCTACTCCCCCCCAGACAGACAAAGTTCCCTGCTTGCTATTTTAGTCTTCACCCTTTTGCAGCCACAGTTTTCTGCAGGGTGAAGCACTATAGCCCCAAAGCAGCCAATATCTTCTGCTGGGTGGAGGCAAAATCTGCCCCTGGTAGTCCTTGTTACCTACCAGGTAGGCCTTACTTACCCTAGTAGACCATGTTACCTACTAGGCTACCTCACTTACCCTAGTAGTTCTATGTTACCTACTAGGCTCACCTTACTTACCCCTAGCAGCCCTATGTTACCTTCTAGTTTACAGCTCACCAGCTAACCACACATTGTCACTCTTTAGCATATTGTCTTTATTTGAAGCCAAATCAGTCCTTACCTGAAAAACAGCACACATGTGGATCACCACACTCATACTAACAAGGCCCAATTTGACAACAGCTAATCCAAGAATTCCCTTCCATTTTCCAAGAAAGGTTACCAGGTGTTGTAAAGATAGCAGCTTGGGTACTGAACTCTACAGTGAGTTAGTCAACTACTCTTTTTCTTAATAATATACCTGTTGTGGTATAGTGACAGCCTTGGTTAAGACAGAGTAATAAAAGTAAATAAGGCAAAATTAGTTCTTTATTTGATATATTAGAAGGTTATATAGTGGGACAGGTGTCAGGATTGACAATTCTTCCTACCTGAAAACCCAGGCCCAATAGTGGGATTCAACCCCTGACCCTGGATTCCCTCAGGCAGCTGGCTCTATGGACCAATGGGCTGCCTGCCCTCTGTTTTCTTAAGGCCAAGCCCCCACAAGCTGAGACCAAGAATTTTGGCCCAAATGGTAAATCAAGCCAAACTGAGGAAATCAGCACACCAAATGGAGATCCAATCAAAGCGCTTAAAGGAGGCAACAAAAATTCAACCATTAGCTTCAGGAGCTTGAAGTCTACACTGGCAACCTATCAAGAGCCATCCCTAGAAGGAGGCACAGGCCTGCGGCCTGACCCCATGACCACAACTCTAAAGCAAGATAATCAAGTAGTTAATTCAAGAGTGCTGACCAGTGAAAGAACTCCCAGCCTGGGTGCCATTTGCCGCCTTTGAACCAGAGCACCCAGAACCTCTGAGCCCGCCTTCTCCTAGGCCCTGATAAATTCCTCAAGGAAAATATTAAGTTTGGAAGTGGGGTGCTATATAGATCAAAGGACCCCGCGCTCTCAACTTATTGCCATTTTTGAATAAAAGTTATGTTATTTTGGCTTACACAGCTACTGCCTTATTTTGTATTTGCCATCTATCAATTCAGTACAAGATCTCCTGGCCCTCAAGTCTCTCTGTCTGCAGTTTTCTGCCCTCCAGGTGTACCCTTTGGCCCGTTCATTTCACTGCTTACCCTTTGAAAACCAAATATAAGGACTATACCCCAGAAAAGATACTCAAACTTAATCCTTTAGCCCACATACAATCAGCAGTTAGATACAGCCTTCAAGGCCTGTGGATATTCTCAACACCCAAATTGTTCAGAGGAAAATTCAACTATCTTCCTGCTTACAAGATCCACATGGAACTGCCTGTGACACCCAATCCTATGCCTGCTTCATCATCCAACCTCCCAACTAACCACACTGGTAAGCTACTTGGGATTTTTTACATCACCCTCATGTGGTGATTGACACTATAATTCCGGCCGCTGGCCTGTGGTCCTGGGTGGGGAAGTGTGATAGTCCACATGTTTGGTGGTTTGCAGGCGGGGCTTATGTTGGTCAACTGAAAGTTTAGTGACTAATGTTGAAGAAGTAGCTGTAGGACTGGTCTGAGCTGTTGGAGACTGAAATGAGCTGGCTGAAGGATCATAAGATGATGAAGAACTGATGGTCCAGAGAAATGAGCCAATATTTTGCCAAATCAATTTTCCAAGGTGGTAAAATGTGGAATTTTTTGCCTTGGTTTAGTAGTAAAATCAAGAAGGAATGCAGATAGAAGTATGGGTAAGATATTTATTTATTAAGTTTCTAGGATAGATGAAGGTATGTTGCTATAAGAGCTGGATACAAAATTGTTTTGGTGGGACATTTTCCTTGGATTTTACAACATTTGTAAGTATATGGGGAAAAACGTTGAAGAGGTTCAAAAAGAAAAGTTTAGATAGTATTTTACTATTTAAAGGGGTTCAGGTTGAATGCAGGAAAAACTGGTGCCAGAAAAATGGACCGGTTAACGCTTTGGTGCATGAAGAGTTGTCAATTTGAGTGGCTTGAGCTGTGGAAATTATTTTCCTAGTTGGATCCTGTGAAACTTCATAAATGGTCTATTTCTGCGCTCTACATTCATTGGTTGAGTTCTGGCAGGTTTCCTGATGAAAATGATTGTTTGGAAGCCAAAAGCTTAAAGTATAAGCAAGGAAATAGTGAATTAATACTTTAAGCTTTTGAGAAAATTAAGTATGTAAGCTTAATTTATTATAGGAAAGTGAGCAGCAATGGTTTAAGATTCTGAAGAAAGCCATTTTAAAGGCAGAACCGTTGGGAAAAGGACACTATAAAAAGGTGGTTAGCTGGAAAGTTACAGGGTCTTTGGAAGTCTTTCTGGGTCTTTGACAGGGTCTTTCTGAGGCCTTTTGAGTTTCTGCCAAGAGGTTTTTGGAAGCCTTTTGATCACCATCAGGAGCTTGGTTGTACTTAGACAAGTGGAATAACAAGGCCACTGGAGCTATAAAGAGAGCTGAAGCCCAAGATAACGGAGCAGGAGCCCAAGAATAAGAAGCTGGATCCTAAGTGCAGCGCCAGAGTCCAAGTTTAAGGAGCAGGAGTCCAAGTCTAAGGAGCAGAAGTCCAAGACTAAGGAGCAGAAGTCTAAGACCAAGTACAATGAGTCCAAGATAATATTGGAGGACTCCAAGTATTGAGAAATCCATATTGTTTCCTTGACCCCCCGGGCCATATACCAGAAGGTTTCTAAGGGGATCTTCCTTCTGTTTATGAATAAAAGCCCATTTTGACCCCTATACATATTTATGAGATACATTTACCTTACTAGAGAATGACAATTCCTTCCAGCCAGTCCCTGGCTACAATTCAGGACACACTTTGGGGACTGGTGGAAGGGAACCCCATAGGAAGTCCGTCTCCTACCTTTTTAAGTCAGCTCCTCTCTTGTGGTAGGCTTTGACTGCAAAAATCCTGGCCCAAGTTACCCCTGAAAGCAACGGGCTGGTTGCCCAAGACTTGATCCCTGAAATTATGGCAATTTTTTTAAAACCTGGTACCCTGAGCCCCAAGATATTGTTATCTCTTTGGGCATCTTTTATGCTTTTTTTTATTGATAATCACTTATTACATCTATAAGATGACTATGAACCTGATCTCTTCCATGTGGAAGAATGCAAACCCAAATGTCCCAAAGAGAATTGATAATGCCGCCACTGACACCAACAAGACTCCCTCCTCTTAAGTGCAAAATGTGATTGTAAAGCAATCCTTCACAAAGTTAGAGATGCTCCAGATGGGGAAGCTTATACTTGAGGAAGCCTGACGCGCCATACCAGTCCTCTGCCTGCATTTCCAAACCAACACCCCCTCCTGTGCCAGTAACACCAAGAAGGTACTTGGGGTTGCTTCCATGCTCTCAAGAGACGCCTTAGACTGGTTTGGTAAGGCCACAGCAGAAGAAGTAGAATTCTGCTTGGACTATGACAAGTTTGAGGCAGAGTTAATGGCCACCAGGGAGGATTGCAACACTAGATACTACGTCCTAAACTCCCTTCTAGAAATCCAACAAGGTTCCTGATACATCCAAGCGTATATTGACAAATTCCTAAAACCAAAAACCTGTACCCAACTTGAGGACAAACTAGCAGCCATCATATATTAGAAGGGGGTGAACTCAGTCATGAAGGACCTGCTGAAACACCACCCTCCCACTCTTGGCTTGGAAGACCTGGTTCCCCTGTGCAGGGTCTCTGCATGAACCAAGAAAGTACCAGTACAACCCAGCACTGCCAGACCCAAACCCCCACACCCAACAGAGGAAGATGACCCCTGAGGAACTTCAAAGACACTATAGAGAAGGACTCTGCTTCTAATGCCACAAAGCAGGGCACTTGACCAGAGCCTGCCCTAAGAAAAACCCTTCTCCCATTTCTTTGGCCCAAATAAACACTTCCTCCCAGTCTTACAATTTTATCCTAGTATCAGTTAACGTCAAAGGAACACTCCAAAGACTGAAGGCGTTCATTGACACTGGAGCAGACAAGAGCTTCATTGATGCTGACCTAGCTCAAGAACTAGGCCTGTCAAAATCTGAGAACTGCCTTCAGATCATCATGAGAAATAGCACAAAGGATAAAGGGTACAAATGCAAACAAGAACTGCCCCTGGTTGTAGGAAATAACACACACCCATTGTCTCTCATCCTGATGAAAGGCCTACTGCACCCCCTCATCCTGGGAGATTCCTGATCCAACAGACACAGCCTCATCCTCAACTACCAAGAACGGAACATCACCTTGGGAGATAAGGGATCCACAATACTGTACCATTTTTCACCAACCCAGAGAAATTTATCCAAAGACTTATGACCATACAAACAGAACCTAGTGTGGGAATCCTACCTGCTTCTCTAGAAAGATGGAACCACTTTTTCAGCAAGAAAGCAGCAACCTGTCTCCCTGAACACACAAAGTATGGCCACACTATTGACATCCTGCCCGGTACCAAACCCAAACATGACCCCATCTATAGCTGCAATCACAAAGAGCAGTTGGCACTGAAAGCGTACATTGAAGACATGTCCAAGAAAGGCTTCATTCATGTGTCCAAGAGCTCTTGTTTGTCACCAATGCTGTTTGTGGGCAAGAAGGACAGCGGTATGCGCCCATGCGTTAACTACCAAAAGTTAAGCAATATAACCATAAAGAACCGCTACCCCATTCCTAACGCTGATGACTTGTGTCATGTATTGAAAAGCGCCTAGGTGTACTCCAAGATCAACCTTTGGGACGTGTTCAATCAAATCCAAATCAAAGAAGGCAACAAGTATAAAACAGCATTCAAGACCAGGTATGGACTCTATGAATACCTGATGATGCTGTTTGGACTATGTAACGCCCCCAGCACTTTCCAGTGCATGATCAACACAGTCCTGGACAAATACCTTGAACAGTTCTGTGTGGCCTACCTCAACAACATCCTCATCTATAGCAAGACCCACAAAGAGCACCTACTCCACCTGGACCTAATCCTGAGAAAACTTTCACAAGCCAACCTACACACAAAAATCAAAAAATGTGAATTCTTTCCACCAGAGGTGGAATTCCTGGGCTACATGGTGAAAACTGGAGGATTTGCAAAGTCCCAGGATAAGGTGGATGCTGTAATCTCTTGGCCTATCCCCACATACCAGAAATATGTCAGAAGCTTCCTGGGGTTAGCAAACTATTACAGGGACTTCATAAAAAAATTTCCCTCCATTACACTGCCACTGATCAGGCTCTGCTTAGACAAGGTCTTGTTTGTCTGGACTGATGAATGCACCTCTGCGTTTGAGACCCTGAAGATGGCCTTTACTTCTGCCCCTGTCCTTGCCATGCCTAACCCGTCTAAACCTTTTGTGCTCAAGATGGACGTATCCAACTTCACGGTGGGAGGGGTTCTTCTTCAGGAAGTAGGGGATGATATTCTATATCCTGTAGCATATTCATCCAAGAAGATGCTGCCTGCTGAAGGAAACTACCCAATATTTGACAAGGAGATGATAGCTATAATGCAGACCCTGAAAAGTTGGCGCCAGTACCTATGTGGTACTGCATTTCCAGTAAAGGTCTTGACAAACCACAAGAACTTGGTTTAATTCTTCAAACCATTCCAGCTTAATCAACAAAAAGCAAGATGTGCCTTAAAACTAGATGACTACACCCTGACCATAGACTACAAGCCAGGAAAGGTGAACATGGTACCTGACGCCCTAAGTAGAAGAACTGATCTGGCGCCTACCCACATAGAAACTTGCAACCACAACACCCAAGTCCTCTTGGACCTAGTGAGCCTAGGCATCCACCTGGGATTGATGAAAATCAGAGACATCAAACCAGAAGTATTAAAGGCCCAAACACTCAACAAATTCACCAAAATCATGATCTTTGGCCTCTCTAAATCCTTGGATAGCACCCACTACTGAAAAGGCTACTCATTGAAAGGAACAATGTTAATGCTCCATAATAGGATCTTTGTACCAGAAGGAAACATCAGAACCAACATCTTGAGAAAATATCACAATTCCAAGATGGCTGGACATCCAAGGAGACTCAAGACCCTCCAGAGCATCAGAAGAAACTTTGCTTGGCTAAAAATGAACCAAGAAGTAAGCGCGTACTTGAAAGGATGTGAGACCTGTGGACGGACCAAAACACGCAGAAACAAACCTGAAGGGCTGCTAAGACCCTTGGACATACCTCATGAAACCTGAAGATCTGTTTCAATGGAATATATTGTGGAACTGCCCCCATATCTCTCCTTTAATGCAATCCTGGTCATGGTAGACCGCTTCACCAAGATGGCATAATTTGTACCAACCACCACCCATTGCACGGCAGCAGAGACAGCTCAACACTTCCACAGTTGCATCCTCACTCAACACAGAACGCCTGAGGAAATCATCACAGACAGAGAACCTCAATTTACTTTGAACTAATGGACACAGGTGATGAAAGACTTGGGAATCAAGCAATGTGTATTAATAAGGAGCGCCTTTTGGGGAAGCTTTAAATATGGAATTAGGAGAGAAGAGAAGTATCTTTTATTGGATAATATTTTAGACGTAAATATATTGGGATGTGGCAGAGATTTAGTTGGATCAAACCTAGGGGTTGATCATGTGCGGGATGGGTTTGAGCCACTGGATACTTGGATTGCCATGTGATATTGCTTGGTTACCATTCTTGGTATGTCAAACAGTATATTGGAAGGACACCAAATCAGGTGATGGCTGAATGTTAATTAGGTTGGCAGTAGCCCAAATGCTTGTACATCCAGACCCTTGACACCCCCTTAAGAGGTTACTCTGGTGCATCAGGAGGGGGCTTTGTTTTCATAGCTGCCGCCTGATGCTCTTGGAGCTGTTTACTAGTTGGAACCAGTCTGATTGAGTGTTCTTCTTTACTGAGGCAGAGACGGGTTCTGTGATATTTCTTGACAATTGGGGTTTTGGCACCTTAGAATTTTACTATATAGGTGTTGTGATCTGGTCTGTACTTGATGATTCTTCCTGGTCCTTGGTGTACTGAGTCTAGTCTCTTTCTGTTGTCAGCTAGAACCCAGACAGGGAGTTGATTGGAAGTGGTTCCTCTGTGGAGGTTACCTTTTGTGTTTTAAGCCTTTTTATTTCTGCTATTTTAGCTTTGAGGCGTATGTGTTGTATATTTGGTACTTGTTATACTGTGGGGGGTTTCCCAGGGGGATAGTTATGTATGGCTGCTTGTTGTGGGTAATTATTTCTGGTTTGTATCTGTAGGTTAGCTCAAACAGTGAATAGCCTGTTCCTTGATTGGTGTGGACCCAGGATACTAGTAATGCATGTTTCACGTATAGTGGCCATGTGTCTTTGGCTTTGCCATCCATTATTTTCTCTAGGGTCCTGATAAGGCTGCCGTTTAGGCGTTCCACTCTGCTGTTGGCCTGTGACCTGTATGGAGAGGTTGTGGAGTGTTTAATGTTTTTGGATTTTAAGTTGTTGTTTACTACGTGACCTGATAACTCAGTTGCTTCATCAGTTATGATATAGTCTGGAGTGCCATAGTTGGCTTTGATTGCTTTGTTAATTAAAAGATTGATGGTTTCTTCTTTGTGATCCTTTGTTGCCCAGCAGATGGACCAGCTTGTGGCAAAGTCAATAGCTACAATTAAGAAACATTGATTTGTTTTTGTTTCTAGGAAGGGCCCCACTACGTCTAGCCCCCAAACCTTAAATGGTTCAGGGTCTGGTACTGGGTTGACTGTTGGCTGAGGAGCCTTTGTACTGGTGTATTTCTTGCACACTGTGCACTTTTTCAGAACATCAACTATGTCCTGTTTGAGGTTGGGCCACCATACTATCTCTTTTAGTGTGAGGTATAGGTTGTTAGCCTTTGTATGGCCTAGCAGGCAGTGATGTCTTAGTATAGTGTCAACCCTTTGTGCAAGTGGGATGTACAGGATGTGTTTGTCATTAATAATTTTGTATACTGTGCCATTTGATACATGGAATAATTTTTGTTCCTTACTAATGTATCATGGGTCAGTTTTTGTGTTGAGGGGTCTTTCCCTTTGGGTTTATACTCAGTGTTGTATAGGTTTAGCCAGTCAGGGTCCAGGTGGTCAGGATGATCCTCTCTAGGCTGACATAGTCTAGAGAGAGCATCAGCTGTGACTAGCTCTGCCCCCTTTTTGTATTAGATGTCCAAATTAAACTGCTCCAGCAGGGGTATCCATTTGGATTGTTGCTGTGCAAGTGCATTCAAAGTTTTGAAATATATTAAGGATTCATGGTCAGTTAGTACTTGGACGTTTAGATGTCCTTCTAAGTAACATCTCCATTTCTTGTATGTGTGATATATTGCTAGAAATTCCTTATTGTGTATTGGGTATATCTGCTCAGTGTTGGTTAGTTTTCTGCTTTAATAATATACTGGCAGGAGTCTTGCTGCCCTGGCTGGCAGATGCGCAGGACTGCACCAATGGCGGTTTTCACTGGCATCTGACTCAAGCTTGTAGCACCTGTTGTTATTAGGATATTGAAAGATTGGTGCTTTGATAAAAGCTTGTTTTAATAATTGGAAATTCTTGTTGTATTCTGTTGTCCAGATGAATTTCTTTTTGGCATTACCCTTGGTTAAGTCATTATTTGGTGTGGTTAGTTTCCCGCAGTCTTTGATGTATTTCCTTAGGTAAGCTACCATTCCAAGAAAGCATCTAACTTTTTTAACAGAGGTGGAGCGTTGCATGTTATTTATGGCTTTAATTTTTTATGGATATTCTTTGATGCCACCATCAGAGGCAATGTGGCCCAAGAACAGGAGTTCATTTTCCATAAATTGGCACTTACTTGGTTTTGCATAAAGTTTGTGTTTTGCAAGTCAATCAAGTGTCTTGCAGACATTCATGAGGTGTTCCTCTTTTGTTTTTGAGAATATGATGATATCCTCAAGGTAGCATAATGTATTTGAGAGACCATTTAGTGCTTGGTTTACCATGGTGACAAATGTTGCGGGAGTGTTGGTCATCCCAAAGTTCATTACCCTACACTTAAAGGATCCAAATTGCGTACATAAATCAGTTTTTGGTATGTCCTTTTCCTTTACTTCAACTTGGTTGTAACCTGAGGTGAGGTCAATTTTGGAGAAAAATTTGGCTCCTGAGAGTCTTGCAAACAGATCCTCTTTAAGTGCAAGAGGGTATTTATTTTTTACTGTGCTTGCATTTAGTGCTCTGTAGTCAGTTACTAGATGCAGAGTGCCTTCCTTTTTCTTTACAAAGAGCACTGATGCCCCCCATGGGGATTCAGACAGACAAAGAAATCCTTTTGCTAGATTGTCCTTAATGTGTGTTTTGAGGGTTTGGGTCTCCATGGGATAGAGTCTGTAAAGGGGTGCAGGTTTAGGCATGGCTTTACATAGGTTGATGCCATGTTTGACCTCTTGTTTGGGGGGTAACTCTGTGAGTTCTTCTTTGAATACATGGGCGTATTTGTTTAGGAGTGCCACAAGTTCTGAGCATTGGATCTTTGTTGTTTGTATATTATTGAATTTGGTGTACCTCATTATGTGAAGGGTACTATCTTTAGTTAGACGTTCTGAGTCATCTTGGTTTATGACCTGGAAAAATACTGTGTCTCTTAGAATGAGGTTGTTAGATCTTTGAGGATATTAAAATTGACTCCGTTGTGTTTGATGGTCATGTTTTTGTTTTCCAACATATGTTGGGGTTCACTCAGGTGAACTAGTCCATACCTGATACAATTTCGTAGTTTATGTTGTTCATGAAAAGTCCTTTGATGGGCGTTTGTATGCCTTGAAGGTCAATTCTGAAGGGAGTTGTTTTGCCTTTGAGTAGAACCTTTAATTTATCTGCCATTCTGGCATATTTGAAGTTGGATTTGACAACTGGTATTTTGTACTTGGTTACAAAGAGTTTAATAACCATAGTGTGTTGTGCACCAGAGTCAAATAAAATTTTATGTGTATGAGATTTGTAAGTGCATGGGTAGACAAGAAGTTGTGAGCAATCTTTAATTTTTAAGTTCAAAAAACAGAGGATTGTGGGACATGTGGGATGCAAGCAGCAAAGTTTGTGCCTTGGTACAGTTTCTTGTCAAGTTGGGGGGAGACAGGGGCACTTAAGCCTGTTCCCCCTCCTCTTTTCCCTGTTCCTCTGTTTCAAGACCTTCAAGGTCAGAGAATGTGAGGTCAGATTCATAGCAAGTTGCTATTTCAGCATTGTTTACTTCAGCAGTGTCCTCTTTTTTGGGACAGGAGCAGTTTGCACTTTGGCTGCAATTACCATTGTTGCAATTTGAGTTGTTGCTGCTATGATTGGTGTTTTGGCGTTTGTTGTCATTGGAGTTTTCTCTGCCATTGCCATTTGAGAAGCAATTGCTCTTGCGTGTAGCATATTCCATGTTTGCGCATTTTTCTGCACGCTTGGCTTCTGCAATGAGCGCAGGCATGGAGGTGTTGGCCTCTGGAAAAATGAGGGCAGCAACAGAGGGTTTCATTCTATTGATGAATGAGGCTCTAGTGTCTACGTTGTCTGCTTGTGCTCAATTTTGAATTCTGCAGTGTATTTCCTCAAATTCATTGGCGTAAGCTGTAATAGTGGTCTTCTGAAGAAGATTGCTGAGCTGTATTGAAATGTCTTTGAGGGATTCAGTGACATGGAAATTGTGTGCAATGTCCGCTTTTAACTCTTCTCATTTGTCAAGCTGGTGTCAGTTTGTGGTCCAACCCAGGCGTCAAACCAGTTAGCTGCAGCCTCAAACAGGTGCTTGCTGGCTTCTTGGACCCGTTTTTTGTGGGGAATGTGGCTGGCATGGAGTTTAGCAACTGAGTGGTCTAGCCAGTTGATGATGTTTCCTTTGTTTTTCCCAAAAAAAACTTGTTGATAACAGTGTATTTGGTGTTGGTAACTTCACCTGTGATAGGTGGTTGTGCGTTTGTTTGTGGTTGAAGAGAGCAACTGTATTAAATTATCTTGGCACATGCTTTGGGCATGACCAGACCTTCAAATACAGTGCATCCACTAGGTATATCTTTGTTGATGTTGTGAGCGCTAAATTATGTTTTCCAGGTCTCCTGGGACGTGGCCTGGTTGAGTATGTGAGAAAATGTAGGCAGGTTTTGGTCAGACATTTTCTCTTTCATGGGCGTGGTCAAAAAACCGTAGCTGCTACCAGTGATAAGGAGTGCCTTTTGGGAAAGCTTCAAATATGGAATTAGGAGAGAAGAGAAGTATCCTTTATTGGATAATATTTTAATATTATATAGAATAGGCTGTGGCAGAGATTTAGTTGGATTGAACCTAGGGGGTTGGTCATGTACAGGATGGGTTCAAGCCACTAGATACTTGGATTGTCATGTGATATTGCTTGGTTACCATTCTTAATATGCCAAACAGTATATTGGAAGGTCACCAAATCAAGCAATGACTGGATGTTAAGTAGGTTTGTGGTAGCCAGAATGCTTGTACATCCAGACCCTTGACAGAAATATCTTTTATTGGATAATATTTTAGACTTATATAGATTGGGCTGTGGCAAAGATTTAGTTGGATCAAACCTAAGGGTTGGTCATGTGCGGGATGAGTTCAAGCCAGTGGATACTTGGATTGTCATGTGATATTGCTTGGATTACCATTCTTGGTATGTCAAACAGTATATTGGAAGGGAATCAACTCAGGCAATGGCTGGATGTTAAGTAGGTTGGCAGTAGCCAGAATGCTTGTACATGCAGATCCTCAACAGTATCTACCTCTTAACACCCACAGACAGATGGCCAAACTGAAAGAGTAAAACAAATACTTGAACAATACCTTTGATGCTATTCCAGCGCTGACCAGGCTAACTGGGCTAAGCTGCTACCCATGGCACAGTACACCTACAACAGCAAAGACCATGCGTCTACTGGAATGTCCCCTTTCAAAGCCTACTATGGGTTTGATCCCACCTGGGACCCCAAGATTGGTGGGAAAGAAGCCAACACTACTGGACGCTCCTGGATAGAAAAGATCCATGAAACACAAACCACCTGACTAGCCAACCTGAACTGTGCAGTAAAAACGTACAAAGCCTTTGCCAACTGTAAAAAAACCCCTGGTCAACTCTTTTATGTTGAAGATGAAGTATATTGGATTCCCTGATTGTACCCCTACATGTGGCTTGTAGGAAATTAGCTTGCAGGAGAGATGGCCCCCCACAAGATCACCAAACTAGTTAGAGAGGTTGACTACAAACTGGACCTACCCTCCTCCTGAAAGATTAATGATATGTTCCACTGCTCCTTGCTGTTCAAAAAAGACGGATGTTTGCTTCCCCACCAACAACTCAAGACAGCCCCCCACCCATCCAAACAGGCCGCTCTGAGGAATGTGAAGTTGAATACATACACAGCAACAGAACCCACTACCAAAAATACCAGTACTATGTCAAATGGAAATGATACTCACTAGAGGAAAGTACTTGGAAACCACTGAGTAACCTAGTTAATGCCCAAGAAGCTGTCCAACTCTATCTGAACAAAAAGAACTGGAAGAGAGGGCTCTTGAGGGAAGAAGGGGATGGTGTCAGGATTGAAAATCCATCCTCCATGAAAACCAGGGCCCAAGAGTTAGATTTGAACCCTGACCCTGGATTCCCTTAGCTGCCTGCCCGCGTTTTCCTAAGGCCAAGCCCCCACAAGCTGATACCAAGAATTCTGGCCCAAATGGTAAAGCAAGCCAAACTGAGGAAATCAGCGCACCAAATGGAGGTCTAATCAAAGTGCTTAATGGAGGCAACTAAATTCCATACATTAGCTTCATGAGCTTGAAGTCTACACTGGCAACCAATCAAGAAACATCCCCAGAAGGAGGCACAGGCCTGCAGCCTGCCTTCATGACCACAACTCTAAAGCAAGATAATCAAGTAGCCAATTAAAGAGTGCTGAGCAATAAAAGAACTCCCAGCCTGGGTGCCATTTTGCCATCTTTGAACCAGAGCACCCAGAACCCCAGGGCCTGCCTTCTCCTAGGACCTGGTAAATTCCCATGGAAAATGTTAAGTTTGGAATTGGGGCGCTATGTAGACCAAAGGACCCCACACTCCAAAATTATTGCCATTTTTGAATAAAGGTTATGTTATTTTGGCTTACACAGCTACTGCCTTATTTTGTATTTGCCATCTACCAATTCAGTGAGAGATCTCCAGGCCCTCCAGTCTCTCTGCATGCAGTTTTCTGCCCTCCAAGTGTATCCTTTGGCCAGTCCACTTCACCAATTACCCTTTGAAAACCAAATATAAGGACTATACCCCAGAAAAGATACTCAAACTCAATCCTTTGGCCCACATACAATCAGCAGTTTGATACAACCTTCAAGGCCCGTGGTTATTTTCAATACCCAAATTGTTCAGAGGAAAATTCAACTATCTTACTGCTTACAAGATCCACATGGAACCACCTGTACACCCAAGCCTATGCCTTCTTCCTTGCCTGACCTCCCAACTGACCACACTGACAAGCTATTCAGAATTGTGTACATCACCCTCACTGGGGTGATTGACACTATAATTCCAGCTTCCAGCCCATGGTCCTGGGTGGGGAAGCCCTTCTCCTACCTTTTTAAGTTAGCTCCTCTCTTGTGGTGGTCTTTGCCTGCAAAAATCCTGGGCCAAGTTACCCCTGAAAGCAATGAGCCAGCCGCCCAAGACTGGGATCTGACAGCAGGGGAATTGTTGCCAAAAGAAAGAGGCACCAAAAGAATGACTTTCCATATGGAGGCAGTGGAAAAGTGGCATTTGAAAGTGCTTGGACAAGAAAACAATCAGTTTTATGCACCTTCCTAAATGGAGGAGAGTGTCTTTTTAATGCTATAAATCTTTTATTAGCTGCAGAAGTGAATGCTGAGCTCTATGCACAATAAATCCTAATTTCAAATATTGCTTTTTAGGCGCAATTAAACAAGTTTACAGGCATAGAATATCAAACACGGCAAAACAAGTGGGCAATTAGACAATTATTCTATTGCCCTTATCATAAAAAGACTATATTTTGGTTGATCCATTCAATAATTCAACATTTCCCCCACTGGATAAGACAAACAGGTTATATTGTGTGACACCCTTGGGAAGCAGGCATGGCTGACAGATATCCAAAGGAACCCCAAAAAAACAGCAAGAAAGATGGTGCAGGTAGTGAAAACTAAGAAGGCCAGACTCCAGAGGTCAGTACCAGCAGAAGAGACCAGTAATAAGCTGATAGTGCTCAATGACTTAACAAGTCATTACTTAGACCTAGAATCTCATTTCAACTTGGTAGTGGGTTTTCTGGTGGCCATAGTCAGGAATTCAAGCTTGGGCAGCCAGCCTATTGATTTTGGGGATCACACAGGCTGGTCTTTTTGCAGGCAGAGCCCATCACAAGAGAGGAGCTAACTTAAAAAGGTAGGAGAAGGGCTTCCCCACCCAGGACCATGGGCTGGCAGCTGGAATTATAGTGTCAATCACCCCAGTGAGGGTGATGTACACAATTCTGAATAGCTTGTCAGTGTGGTCAGTTGGGAGGTCAGGCAAGGAAGAAGGCATAGGCTTGGGTGTACAGGTGGTTCCATGTGGATCTTGTAAGCAGTAAGATAGTTGAATTTTCCTCTGAACAATTTGGGTATTGAAAATAACCACGGGCCTTGAAGGTTGTATCAAACTGCTGATTGTATGTGGGCCAAAGGATTGAGTTTGAGTATCTTTTCTGGGGTATAGTCCTTATATTTGGTTTTCAAAGGGTAATTGGTGAAGTGGACTGGCCAAAGGATACACTTGGAGGGCAGAAAACTGCATGCAGAGAGACTGGAGGGCCTGGAGATCTCTCACTGAATTGGTAGATGGCAAATACAAAATAAGGCAGTAGCTGTGTAAGCCAAAATAACATAACCTTTATTCAAAAATGGCAATAATTTTGGAGTGTGGGGTCCTTTGGTCTACATAGCGCCCCACTTCCAAACTTAACATTTTCCATGGGAATTTACCAGGTCCTAGGAGAAGGCAGGCCCTGGGGTTCTAGGTGCTCTGGTTCAAAGGTGGAAAAATGGCACCTGGGCCAGGAGTTCTTTTATTGGTCAGCACTCTTTAATTGGATACTTGATTATCTTGCTTTAGAGTTGTGGTCATGAGGGCAGGCTTCTGGCCTGTGCCTCCTTCTGGGGATGTTCTTGATTGGTTGCCAGTGTAGACTTCAAGCTCATGAAGCTAATGTATGAAATTTTGTTGCCTCAATTAAGTACTTTGATTAGACCTCCATTTGGTGCGCTGATTTCCTTAGTTTGGATTGCTTTACCATTTGGGCCAACATTCTTGGTATCAGCTTGCAGGGGCTTGGCCTTAGGAAAACGCGGGCAGGCAGCTAAGGGAATCCAGGGTCAGGGTTCAAATCTAACTCTTGGGCCCTGGTTTTCATAGAGGATGAATTGTCAATCCTGACACCATCCCCTTCTTCCCCCAAGAGCCCTTTCTTCCAGTTCTTTTTGTTCAGACAGAGTTGGACGGCTTCTTGGGCATTAACTAGGTTACTCAGTGGTTTCCAAGTACTTTCCTCTAGTGAGTATCCTTTCCATTTTACGTAGTACTGGGATTTTTGTTAATGGGTTCTGTTGTTGTGTATGTATTCAACTTCACATTCCTCAGAGCGGCCTGTTTGGATGGGTGGGGGGCTGTCTTGAGTTGTTGGTGGGGAAGCAAACATCCGTCTTTTTTGAACAGCAAGGAGCAGTGGAACATATCATTAATCTTTCAGGAGGAGGGTAGGTCCAGTTTGTAGTCAACCTATCTAACTAGTTTGGTGATCTTGTGGGGGGCCATCTCTCCTGCAAGCTAATTTCCTACAAGCCACATGTAGGGGTACAATCAGGGAATCCAATATACTTCATCTTCAACATAAAAGAGTTGACCAGGGGTTTTTTTACAGTTGGCAAAGGCTTTGTACGTTTTTACTGCACAGTTCAGGTTGGCTAGTCAGGTGGTTTGTGTTTCATGGATCTTTTCTATCCAGGAGCGTCCAGTAGTGTTGGCTTCTTTCCCACCAATCTTGGGGACCCAGGTGGGATCAAACCCATAGTTGGCTTTGAAAGGGGACATTCCAGTAGACACATAGTTTTTGCTATTGTAGGTGTACTTTGCCATATGTAGCATCTCAGCCCAGTTATCCTGGTCAGTGTTTGCGTAGCATTGTAGGTCTTGTTCAAGTATTTGGTTCACTTCTTTGGTCTGGATGTTGGTCTGAAGATGGTAGGAAGTGTATACACAGTGCTTTACCCCTAAGTCTTTTATCACCTGAGTCCAGTAGTTGGAGGTGAATTAGGGCCCCCTATCAGTGATGATTTCTGCTGGAGTGTTGTTTTGAGTTAGGATGCGGTTGTGGAAATGTCTAGTTGTCTCTGCAGCAGTGCAGTGGGTGGTAGTAGGGATAAAATAGGACATCTTAGTAAACCTATCTATCATGAACAGCATGGCATTTAACAAATTAGAGGAGGGCAGTTCTACAATATAATCCATTGAAACAGATTTTCCGGATCCTGTTGGTATATCTTGTGGTTTTAGCAGGACTTCAGATTTAGATCTACTGGTTTTGGTCCTTCTGCATGTCTCACAACCTTTGATGCAGGCGGCAATGTCTTTGTCCAGTTGAGGTCAGACATCATTCTTCTTGATTCCTTGAAGTGTCTTGAGTCTGCCATGGTGGCCAGCCATCTCCAAGTCATGATAGTCTATGAGTACTTTGGTCCTTGTTTTGCCTTCTGTTAAATAGATCTGGTTATTTAGTAACAGGGTAGTTCCTTTCAATGAGAATCCTTTCTTGTGGTGGCAGCTCTCTGGGTCTGAGGTTAAGTTGGTATTGAGTTCTGCCAAGTACTTATCTAATTTCTGAGCCTCAATTATTTTGGGTTTTTGGCCATGATCTTCATGTACATCAGCTGGATTCCTAGGCTGGCAGGGTCAAGACATATGTGAGTGTTGTGGTCTTGGTCTCAGATGTGAAGGGAATTATGTCTGATCTTCTGCTCAGTGTGTTGGGTACTATGTTGACTTTCCCAGTTTTATAGTTGATTTTCAGGGTGAAATTGGCCAGTTCTAGAGCCCATCTGGCCTGTCTCTGGTTCAGCTATCTGGGTTCAAAGAATTAAACTGAATTCTTGTGGTCAGTTAGGACTTTTACTGGTAATTTAGTGCCACATAGGTACCAGCGCCAATGTTTTAGGTTCTTCATTATTACAAGCCTCTCCTTGTTGTATATTGGGTAGTCTCCTTTGGCAGACAGCATCATTTTGGAGTAATATGCTTGTTGCATTGTTGAATGAATCAGCCAAAACATAGTCTGTTTATGTTAAAGGCAATAGAACAATCACTTGATTGCCCACTTCTTTTGCTGTGTTTGCTATTTTGTGCCTGTAAACTTGTTTAATTGCGCCTAAAAAGCGCTATTTAAATCAAGGGTTTATTGTGCATAGAGCTTGGTCTTTACTTCCACAGCTAATAATAGAATTAAAGCATTTAAGAGCCACTTCCCTCTATATGGCAAGGCGCGTGAAACCAGTTGTTTTCTTGCCCAGGCACTTTCTAATGCCAATTTTCCACTGACTTCATATGACAAGTCCTTTTTTTGGTGCCTCTTTCCTTTGGCAATAATTCCCCTGCCCCCACCATATAATCTTCTAACATATCAAATAAAGAACCAGTTTTTTCTTATTATCTTCTTATATTCTTCTGTCCTTACCCAGGCTGTTGTGTTCCGAAATACGGCACAGACACACCACAGGGAATCCTAACCTTAAGATTGGATTTGTACTAAGTCTTGGTTAGATGACAGGGAAGGCTATGCAATTACCTTGTGGCCCTGGATGAATAATCTCTACTAGTTGTGGTTAGAGAGGAGCGCCAAAGTACTTGAAGACACAAAGACAAATTTTTGAATAGAACTTAATTTTTATTGGTGAATAAGAAATGTAATATATATTGATTTGCAATACCACAAAACAATACCAGGATGGTAGGATCACTTGCCACAAGCATGAGTGGGGCAAGTGAGTTGCACAGAGTCAGGAAACCAAACAATTGTATTTCCCAGTTTGGACATAGGCTCATTTCAAGGGGCAAAAGCAAAAGAGAGATATTTGTCCTCAAAATGACCCATCAAAGGCAAAATTGAAACATGGTGAATGGCGGAATTCATAACACAGGCTGTCACTATATCACAACAGGTATAGTATTAAGATAAAGAAGTAGTAGACTAACTATTTGTAGAAATCAGCACCCAAGCTGTATATTTTACAATATTGGCGCTCATGGCTTCTACAAACCACAGCTTCCTTTCTTCCTACCCATGTGGCCCTGTTTTTGTGAAGGGAGAGATTCCTTGCCTATACCTGCAGCTCCTTCTTCCCAAACCACTCCAGGAACAACCTTCACTTCTTCTGGCTCTCTATCTGGTAGACTCTATGGCTCTTCTTATGATCAACCAGGACTAAGTCAGTGGTTGCCTAACTGCCAACAACTTTTGGAAATTGCCAGCTCCCAGTCAAGTATGATCTTCTGGATGAACTCCATTGAAGAAGCCCTTACCTCCTTGATATCAATTCAGTCTAACCCCATGGCTAAAGCAACTGGAATGAACCACGTCTCTTGCTCCTTGGATCCTGTATTAGCGAGGGAAGTATGCTGTCAATATTCTCCTTCTTCTTCTTCTGGTTGTTTTCCTGATGGAATCTCCCTTAATTCTGGCACTCTCAAAACAGGTAGCTGTTCTGGCCCCTCAAACCTTGCTCAAAATATATCAGAAGCTGTTCACTCCCACTCTGGAATGGCTCTATGGATGAGAAAGATAGAACATGTTCTTTCTTCCTTGGTATCCACCAAGATGAATCAGCATGATGCCCTGGAGTTCTATGATCATCAACAGAAAACTCCTAAGCCAGAAGACATCCACAACAGCTGCACCATGGAATTCTCTGCTCTTCATGATAATATAAAGTCTCAAGAGAGACAGATGGGGTTTCTGGAAGAGGAATTAGTTCTGGCCTTTCAGGAAAAAAGAGTGGCTAGATGAGATGGATGCTCAACGTGCTCTCCTTGACTCCCTTTGGACAAACTAAGCAAGCACCTTGAAGATTACTCAGCAATTAGTACCCCTGAGACTCTAATGGGGTTGCATGGGAATGCTAAGCTGATAGTTCCCCCTCTCAGAATATCCATACTACATTGCCCCTTCATGACTCCCACCACTGTCACAGAAGCAATGAAGAGGATTTCTCCTTCATTGCACCTTCAGCAGACACACTGGAGTCTCCCTGGGAACCTGATAGCAATCCCTCTATAACTCCTGATGATTCTTCAGCAACTAAACCTAAGGCTAGTCAGAGCAAGGAAGAATTCACTGATGATTATGGCATTGAGGAGTACAATGAGGATCACTCAAAAAACTACTAAGCAGCCAGGACAAGGAGAAATCCTTGGCTGCATTTGTGGTTTCACCTCCCTCTTCTCCCCCCTGACAAGCCTGTACCTGACCCTGGCACTTGTTGTTCCTTTACAACAGTGCCTTCTGATGCCACTCTGCTGGTTGACTTTGCCTCTCAATCAGAAACTTTGGATTTTTGCACTATGAGAATGCAAGAAGATATTGCCTACTGGGTCCCCACTGTCAAGTTCTTCCCGGCCATGGACCTAATACCTGGCTACTGACAGATTGATCTCCCTCCAGCTGACCCAGAAAAGTGTGCAATCTTTGCCAACAAAAGGCTGTTCCAACCTACCAGGATGCCTTGGGGTCTCTCTGATTCCCCAGTCACCTTCCAACAAGCTATGGACGCTGTGATGGGGGACCTCAAGCCCTCATGTGCCCTGGTCTATCTAGATGAGCTTCCTGTCTTCTCTTGCATCTATAACAAACACCTGGAACCTCTGGAAGAAGTGTTTAAATGTATGCTGGCTGCTACACCTAAGCTGGATCCAAAAAATGAAACTTCTTCAATGAGCACTTGGAGTTCCTTTGGTTCATCATCAGTTGTGATGGCCTTTGTCCTGTACCTCTCAAGGTAGAGGTCATTGAGCAAGTTCAGATCCTGGCCAATAAGCAGGACATGCAGGTCTTCCTGGGGATGATTGGGTACTACCACCACTTCATCCCCAACTTTGCCTCCATGGGGAATGTACTGTTCCAACTCCTTCAAGCTGATGTGGAATTCTTCTGGTGCCTGACTTGCCAGACAGCAATTGATGCTCTCAAAGGAACACTGACTTCAGCCCTAGTACTGGTGTACCCTGACTTTGCAAAGCTGTTTGTGGTTCATAAAGATGCTAGCATGGATGCTATTGGGGGTTTCTTCTCCCAAATGGGCTCTGAGAGACTTAAACACTCTTAGAATACTGCTTATACATGCTCAATGTTCACAATAAGAACTACACTGTCACCCAATCCAATTGTCTGGCTGTAATATACTCCTACCAACAGTTCAGAGTGTATCTCCATGGGGTAAATTTCACAGTTATAACAGATCATGTCTCCTTGCAATGGCTGAATAACCTCAAGGATCCTGAATGGCTTCTGGCATGTTGGGCCAATAAGCTCCAGGCCTACGGCTATAAAATTATTTATCAAGATGGAGCTGTCCACCAGAATGCTGACTGTCTCTCCTGCCTTCCTACTGTTGCCTTAGTATCCTCCATGGCTGACATTCTCTAAGACAAGCTTATAGAGGATCCTTCTTTGTGGGGAGAGGAGCCAGTAGAGATACAGAGGGCTTTCAAGAAGTAAGCTGTTGATACCAAGGTCTCTAAGGGACAAATCCTGAAGCTTTGTGAAGACTCTTAGCTACTGTACATACGCCCATCCCTAAACATGAACTCAGTGGTGGCCGCTCACAAGACTACTGGTCATGGTGATATACAGAATATTTTAGCCCTGCTATAACAGCATTGCTTTTGGGAGGAAATTCAAGTTGATGTAGTAGATACACTAGCCACCTGTCATGACTGCAACATTGAGAGACCTAAGGTTGCCAAGTTCTAACACAGACTTGTACCCCTGGGTTTGCCTTTCACACTGTAGCCATTGATGTAGTGGGCCCCCTGCCAGCTACCAAAAGTCACAACAAGTTCATCATTGTGACTGTTGATCATCTGAATAAATGGGTAGAGGCCAAGGCAATTCTCAACCAATCTGCACTGGTGACAGCCACGTTCATCCTGGAGAATATCATATACAAACATGGTTGCCCCCAGATTTTGCTGACGGACACTGGTACCAATTTCACCACTCATATCATCCCCTGTCTCAACCAACTGATGGGAATTTGTGGGACACTATCCACCCCTTATCACCCACATATAAATGGCATGGTAGAGCGCAATAATGGGAGCCTGTTCCAGATACTCCAGAAGCTCAGTCACCAACATGAGACAGATTGAGATACTGTGGGGTTCCTGTCCACCAGTCCCCAAAGTGTGTCCTGGATCATAGCCAGGGACTGGCTAGAAGGAATTGTCATTCTCTAGTAAGGGAAATGTATCTCAGAAATATGTATAGGGGTCAAATGGGCTTTTATTCACTCTCAAAAAGAAGATCCCCTTAGAAACCTTCTGGTATATGGCCTGGGGGGTCAAGGAAACAATATGGATTTGCCAATACTTGGAGTCCTCCAATAATATCTTGGACTCATTGTACTTGGTCTTAGACTTCTGCACCTTAGTATTGGACTTATGCTCCTTAAACTTGGACTCCTGCTCCTTAAACTTGGACTCTGGTGCTACGCTTAGGATCCAGCTTCTTATTCTTGGGCTCCTGCTCTGTTATCTTGGGCTTCAGCTCTCTTTATAGCTCCAGCGGCCTTGTTATTCCACTTGTCTAAGTACAACCAAGCTCCTGCTGGTGATCAAAAGGCTTCCAAAAACCTCTTGGCAGAAACTCAAAAGGCCTGGGGAAGACTCTTAACTTTCCAGCCAGCCATCTTCTTATAGTCTTTTCCCCAACAGTTCTTCCTTCAAAATGGCTTTCTTCAGAAGCTTAAACCATTGCTGCTCACTTTTTCTTATAATAACTTAAGCTTACATACTTACTTTCTCAAAAGCTTTAAGTATTAATTCACTATTTCCTTGCTTATACTTTAAGCTTTTGGCTTTCAACCAATCATTTTCATTAGGAAACCTGCCAGAACTCAACCAATGAATGCAGAGCGCAGAAATAGAGAATTTATGATGTTCCACCAGGATCCAACTAAGAAGTCAATTTCCACAGCTCAAACCGCTCAAATTAACAACTCTTTGCGCACCAAAGCATTAACTATCCATTATTCCGGCACCAGTCTTTCCTGCATTCAACCTGAACCAATTTAAATAGTAGAATACTATTTAAATTTTTATTTTTGAACCTCTACAACATTTCCCCATATATTTACAAATATAGTAAAATCCAAGGAAAATGTCCCACCAAAACAACTTTGTATCCAGCTCTCATAGCACCATACCTTCATCTATCCTAGGAACTTAATAAATAAATATCTTACCCACACTTCTATCCACATTCCTTATTGATTTTACTACTAAACCAAGACAAAAAATTCTACATTTTTCCACTTTGGCAAATCAATTTGGCAAAATTTTGGCTCATTTCTCTGGACCACCAGTTCTTCATCATCATCTTCTGATCCCTTGGCTAGCCCATTTTTGTCAATAACAAACAGTCCATCTTAGTTCACAGAACATCTCCTTTCCAGTCTCTAAACGGCTTATCAGTCCTCTGGCTACTCCTTTATTATGGCCAGCTAATTCTGCATCATGATCTTTGAGCCCTTTGTTTATCCTCACTAGGAACCATCTTGGTTCCACCTGCATATTGCAACTGAACCAATAAGGATTCAGTACTTGGAATTGGGGAAAACAACAGTCCAATAGAAAGGATAGAATAATAAGAATAATGTATTGTTTATTGTAGAATATTGTGATAATATACCATATGGGGAAAGCCACAAGGCCACAAGGGGCAGCATAGTGGGAAGTTTTATGTAAGGTTTGAAGCCAAGTAATAACTTGTGTGGGGATCAGCAAGTCAAATTGGTATTGCTCCTAATTAGGATGAGGTACCCGCCATTTGATATTGCCATCAGATTGATTCATGTTGTTAGATACATCAAGGGGCAACTCATCAAGCTCCCTGTGTATTGTAAAATACGTTATCAGGCAAGTCTAGAAACTTGGTTGCAACACCCCCCTTGCCCCCTGCTTGTTGTCAGACACCAAGACTGAAGTCTGTGAAAGGTCTGGGAAGTTCTGCACAAACAATCTTTGTGTGGGGATGGCGCGGCAGGGGCACAAGCAATTGTGGTGAAGCTTCTTGGTTTTCCCTTAGGCATCTTTGAGTTGATAGGTATGGTTGTTGTAGACAGCGGCTATCTTGAAGGGCCCTAGGTGATTGGGCTCCAACTTGGCAGAATTGGGGTTGAGGGTGTAAACAGGGTCACCTACGGAGTACCTGGCTTTGAGGTGCTTTGTCCCTCCTTCAATTTGCTTGTGTTTATTTTCCCAGGCTTTGGCACGCCATTGGTCTAGGGATGGGATTGTTACTAGGGGAAGCTTTTCAGGGACTCTGGACTGTAGCTTTTCCTGTTCAACTCCTGCCAGACTGTCAGGCGTCCCAAAGGTCAGGGTGCTGGGGCTGAACCCTGTGCCCCTGTTGATTCTTGCTTGTAGGATAAGTATAGTGGTAGGCAGGTGTTCAGTCCATGCAGTGTTGGGGTGCACTTGTGAGAGCTTGGCAATCAGTTGAACCAGTGAGCCATTTAACTGTTCTACGCGCCCATTGGCTTGCGGATGGTAGGGAGTTGTAACTATACATTGGAGAGCGTTCTTGGCGCAGTATGTCTTCATGACATGTCCAACAAGTTTGGGGCCACCATCTGTGATGAGGCGTTTGGGTTGCCCAAAACAGGCCACAATTTCTTTGCCAATGAAGCAGGTGATGGTGGTGGCGGTGTGGTTAGTGGTTGTCCAGGCCACTGGCCAGCAAGTGAAGAAGTCAATGGTAGTGATAATGTACTTCTTCCCCAGTCTGTCTTTGGGGAGTGGCACCAGAGTGTCAAGAGCCCACTGCTTGAAGGGTTCCATGGACTTGATGGGCAGGACAGACTTGGGGGTGCAGGTTTGGACATATTCTTTTCGCACAGCACGCACGTTTTAAGAGAAGCCCAAGATGTCTTGACGCATGCACGGCCACCAAACTTTCTGTTTCATGATCTTGAAGAGGTTAAGCCCTCTGATGTGACCCAGGGTTTGGTGGTAGTGCAGTATTGTGTCACCTTGTTGCATGCTGGGAATGTAAGGCGTCTTCTCACCTGTCTCTGCCCAACAGCAGACATTACCAGCATTGGTGGTGAACTGACTCTTGTTGTCCTTCAATTTATGAATGGTTACCAAGTTAAGGCCTTTGTAGCAAGTTGCCTCAGGGCGGAGGTAGAGCATGGGCCAATCCAGGTCCAAACCATTGTCCCCAGTGATGGACGCTACATAGAGTTGGGAGAGGGCATCAGCTGTGACAAGTTCCTTCCCAGGCTTGTACTTGATGCGCAACTGGTAAGGGGATAGACACTCAACCTAACCTGCTTGGTGGTGTGTCAAGTGGGACTGTGTGTTAAAGTACTGGAGAAACTTGTGGTCTTTCAGGACGTGGGGTGGAAAGGTGGCCCCCTCCAGGTAACAGCGCCACTTCTTGAAGCAATGCACAATTGCCGCCAATTCTTTATCATGAATGGGATTGCATTGTTCCAAGTTGGTAAGTTTCCTGGACTCATATGCCACGGGGAGGAAGACACCATCATCAGTTTCTACCCTTAGCACGCCCCCTATGGCCCTGTCAGAGGCATCAGTCTTGAGTTTGTACTGGGGGTTTTGATTGGGAAACTGCAGTACTAGTGCTTTTGTGAGTCTTTGCTTCAACAGCTCAAAGGCTTGATCTCTGGTGGGAGTCCAATGGAAGCGCTGTTTGATGTTTAGGAGCTTAGTGAGAGGTGCAATTAGTTCCCTGCAATTGGGAATGAACTTGCGTACGTAGACAACCATGCCTAAGAATGTCTGCACCTGGCCCACGTCAGTGGGGGGCAGCATGCTGGTGATTGCCTTGATTTTGGCAGGGTTGGGCTTTATCCCTTGAGCAGAGATTATGTGCCCAAGGAATAACAGCTCCAACTTGAGGAACTCACATTTGGAGGGTTTAGCTTTTAGCTGGGTTTTCTGAAGGGTGTCAGGGACAGCATGGAGATGTTGCAGGTGTGTGGTTTGATCTTGACTGAAGACAATAATGTTGACAAGGTACACAACCACACATTTTCCAATCAGTTTGTCAAATTCTTTGTTCATTGACACAGCAAAGATGGAAGGAGCATTGGTCATTCTGAAGTTCATGACCCAACACTCAAACAACCTGTAGCGCGTGCAGAAGGCAGTTTTTGCCTCATTTCCTGGTGCAATTTGGACCTGGTTGTACCCCACAGTTAGATTTATCTTGCTAAAGACCTTTGCACCTGTGAGTGTATCAAACAGGCCGTCAATCAGCAGCAGGGGGTAATTATTCTTAACAGTCACCTCATTTAGGGCGCAGTAGTCTGTGATCAGGCAAAGGGACCCATTCTTCTTGGCTACAAAGAAGACAGCTGTCCAGTATGGAGAGAGCAAGGGGCAAATGAAGCCCTCATCAAGCGCGTTCACAAGGTACTGGCAGAGGGTCTCATCTTCCTTTGGTGTAAGACAGTATAATGGTTGTGCTTTGGGTTACAATCCTTGAAGTTGTACAGTGTGCTGGATCTCCCGGGAAGGAGGTAGTTGTTCAAGTGTCTCACTGAACACATCCTTGTACTCTTTGAGGAGTGCAGCAAGCACTGGTGGTGGTAAAGTGGCCAAGGGAGGGACCACAGTGGTTTGGCCCAGATAACTTTGACTGAACACTGGTTGAAGTCTAGTTTCCCCCCTTGAAGTTGTATGAGCCTGTCTCTGTTATCTTAACAAATAAAGTATTGTGGAGTAACTTGTACATTTCCACAGGGTAGATATGAAAGCCCACCCCATTTATATTAAGGGTGATAACAGATGTATCCCAGTTGATGTAGGGACATTTGTGTCAATACCAGTCAAGGCCAGCAATTACTTTTGGCTGAGCCTTGCCATGATTAGCCCAGAGAGCTTAACCTAGACGTTCCTCATTCTCACAGAGAAGGGTACCGCTTGTAGGTGATTGCAACTCTGCGGGAGTCAGCTACTTGTACTGCCTTGAACCTGCTGGGCACCTGGTCCAGCTTTTGAGGGTTGGTGAACGCCTGGTCCACCATAGTGTGGTTGGCCCCAGTGTCTACCAACAATTTGTGGGTATTTCTACAAAAACAGAAGGGATAAGACAAGAAGGTTACTTTATTTGAGGAGTGGGTTGCTTATAGTACAGGGTTGTCACTGTGGACTTAGAAGACACCCAGGGTTTCAACTTCATGGATGTTGTAGTCACAGGGGTTCTTTGCAAGCAAGAATTGAGAGGTTAGGTCAGGTGGGGCTGCAGGGCCTCTTGTTGCTACAACCCCCAGGCTTTTCCCTGATCCTCACTCTGTGCTAGCTGGAGCTGCCCCTTGCAGAGGCGTTTAGTCCCATTATCCTGCTGACGGGGATGGCAGCAGCTCACTTGATTGTGGCCACTGCCAGATGTTGTACAAGGTTGGGATGGGGTGTCACTGGTACGTCAGAAGACCATTTAAGCCTGGTTGTTAGCCTCCACAATGGTCTTGTAGCAGTCATCAATGGAGGTGCAGTAACCCACGAGGACCCACTTGCAGATATGGAGTTTTAACCCATTGATGATGAGAGTGAGTAGCATTGCATTTCTGTCAATCACAGCTTTGGGGGCAGCAGCAAAAGCTTGTTGCCAGACAGCAAGGTACTCAGGAACTGACCCAGTTTGTTTGATTGCTATAAGAGGAGTCCCCAAAACAATGGGGGAGAAGGTTTTGCTGTAGCAGAACTTGGCAACGTCTCAGAATGCCGCCCAGGTAACATCAAGTTCTTGACTGGCCCAGTTGGTAAACCACACAGCGGCGGGCCCTGTGAGGCACCCAGATACAATAGCAACCCACATGGGCTTGGGAACTTGGCAGATACAAAGGTGGGTTTCAGTGTACTGGAGCCAACTGAAAATGTTGGCCCCTTTGACTCCACCTGTAAAGGATTCTAGCTGAAGGTTGAGCATGCATTTTGACAGGTCTGACTGGGGCGGGATGACGCTGGCATCACGCTTCCTGAGGCAGAGCCAATTATACATTCTTATGAGAACTAACTGGTCTTGATAGATGACATACCTGTCAGGGGATCCCCCTTGAGGATTGGCAGGAAAGTTTCTTGTTGGGGAGTAGCCATACAGCCCGTACTCCATCCTTTCTTAGGGGGTTTTTGTTTTAGATAGATTGTAAACCTACCGCTGCTACCATTTTTGCAACTGAACCAATGAGGATTCAGTACTTAGAATTGAGGAAGAAAACAGTCCAATAGAAAGGACAGAATAATAAGAATAAGGTATTGTTTGCTGTATAATATTGTGATTAATATACCATATGGGAAAAGCCACAAGGCCACAAGGGGCGGCATAGTGGGAAGTTCCATGTAAGGTTTGAAGCCAAGGAATAACTTGTGCAGGGATCAGCAAGTCAAATTGGTAACGCTCCTAATTAGGATGAAGTGCCTTCCATTTGATATTGCATTCAGATTGGTTTATGTTGTTAGATACGTCAAGGGGCAACTCATCAAGAGCCCCCTGTGTATTGTAAGATAAGTTAGCAGGCAAGTCTGGAAACTTGGTTGCAATATGCACAACAAATCATTTTGGTTTCAAACTTCAATATGAACCAACAGTCCTTCAACTAGCCTTCTCTGTGATCAAACAGTTCCTCTTACTAGTCTTCTCTGCTGATTCTGTGAACCACCTTGGTTCTTTATCTCAGTCCCCATTACCAGAACTTGTAGACCCAGGCATGAGTCTACATTGAACTGGCATTTGACTGGGCCCTTGCAAGTGGCAATCCACTTAGGCCATTCAACTATAGATCAATGTCTATGTGTTGTCTTTACTCACCCAGGTGATTAAGTCTGGGCTTTCAGCTGCAGAGTAATCAGCTCTACTTCCCAGAGGCCTGATCACACCAAGTTCTGAAGCTTGCTTCCCCAAGAAAACCGCCTTGATGACATCTCTGAGCAAATACATGCCCTCTAATGCTCACTTTGGGCCCCCCAAAGCTCTCATGGGTACATAAACAAGGACACCCTACCAGTCCGTTAGGTAGGATGCTTGCTCACAGACCTCCTGTAAGTGTATCAGGGTACATAGAGCCCTCAGAGCTCTTTCCCTCCCTGGAAGCCTGCACTACCCACCAGGGGTCCAAACTCCTCACCACCTCAAACAGACAAAGTTCCCTGCTAGCTATCTCATTCTTCACCCTTTTGCAGCCACAGTTCCCTGCTAGGAGAAGAACTATAGCCCACAGCAGCTAATATCTTCTGCTAGGTGGAGGCAACATCTGCCACTAGTAGTCTTTACACCTACTAGCTAGGCCTTATCATCCCTAGTAGCCATCATTCCTTACTAGGCCTCAACCTGCAACAAACAACCAAACTTTTTCTTGGCCAACATTAGCCCCGCCTTCAAACCACCAAACATGTAGACTGTCACAGATATCTTCTTGCCAAGAGCCACCTTTACATACAACATTGGATGCAACAGCCCTACTAGAAAACCACCCTTCCAGTTAGTATATGGATGACCACCAGAACTCCCATCCTTTTTATACTCTCTGGTGGATCCCAGCCTTGCCACATCTCCAGAAGCCTATCTCCATGAGCTTGTCCAGAACCTTGGTTGCCTAAAATCAGAAGCATATACTGTGAACTTAAATTATAAGCTCCAAGGCATTGGACAAGCTTTCTCCAAACAATTTTCCCGTTTCACATACACCATAGAAGACTCTGCATACTTCTTCAGCAACAGAGGCTATGGAAGAGAATCCAAACTGGACTCTTATGACAAGGCCCAGCCCAGATCATCCAGAAGACTTGCCCCAACTCCTGCATTCTAAAGGAGCCCTTTTCTGGGCAATTGATTACTAAAGTACACACTCAATACATTTGTGCTGCTCCTAGTGATCAAGAGTAAGCACTAATGAGGACAAAAGCCCAAAAAAAACCCCTATTTAAAATATTCCATGGTTTCTTGTCCTGCTTGTGATAGTTAGAAGATATAAGTTATAAGGGATAAGGAATAAGGAACAAGCAACTATTGAGAACTGAAAAGACTCTGCCAATACTTCCCCAACTGTTTACCACCTGAACTTAAGCCAGGAAACACAACTAATTGCTGCTCTTTGGGTTTTCTTTGTATATCAGCCTGCCACGCCTGCAACCAAGGGTGCCACACAATTTTTCTGTTTTTCTGATCCAGTGGGGGGAAATGTTGTATTATTGAAAGTATCATCCAAAACATAGTATGTTTATGTTAAGGGCAATAGAACAATTGCCCAATTGCCTAAATGTTTTGCCGCATTTGCTATTCTATGCATGTAAAGTCATTTAATTGCAACTAAAAAGTGCTATTTGAATCAAAGGTCATTTGCACATAGAGCTTGGTCTTTACTTCCACAACTAATACAGTAGTTTTAAAAGCTATGGCAACAACACAAAACACCTCAGATTTATAATGAAATGATTTCAGATTTGAACAAAATCCAAGTTGCGCAAGATTCAGGATTCAATTAATTTATAAAAATTCAGTTAATAAATAAACTGTCAAACAAAAAACAAAATTTCACTAGCCCATTATACAAAATTATATCAAACATCAAGAGGTGTAGTTTAAACCACACACAAAATGAACTGACACAACAAGTGAAATGGATGGATGCTGTTCCAGAGTATATTATTATCCAATCAGGATTCATATGAGGCACCAACAGAAGGACTAAAATTAAATAAAATTTGAGCAATCTAGAAGCGAGATTGCACAAGAACAAAACAAAATTAACTCACACAAGATGTGTAGTATGAGCATCCTAAAATAGAAATATAACAGTTTAACAGCCATTCAACAGCTATTCGATTTAGGAACAGAGGCATTTTATTCATTTTCATGGCTCCAGATTTGTATGGAATGGTTTTGAGAACCTTCTAAAAATAGACTCAAGATTAAGATAAAAATAAATCAATAAATTTTAAAATTTCTAAGTTTAGTGATTTTATCCTAGGTTTTTTTCAATATGGTTTTCAACAGCAACATCTTCAACAGCACAAGCAGCCAAGCCAGCTTCAATGAAGGCAAGGCTCAGAACGTGGAGGCACCTGTTTACACCAAGCCTTTGAGGCAGGTAACAAGGAAGCTGACCTGTACCTGACCACCAACCCCTATGGCTTTGACTTGTTTGAGAGTCACTTAGTGTCTAGCTCTGCCCCTGCTCCGGTACTCACCCCCCACAAGCTGCCCACCAACCAACCAATCAGGATGGCAACCTTGATTTGGAACAACTTTCTGCCACCAGCCAACCTGTCCCCTACAGCTAATCAGGCTTCAGCTCACCTGGCCCAGCGCCCCAAGCAACAAATCATATCTATCCAAATTCTTCAGGAAATTGTGGCACTGAATCTACAGGGTCTGTCCTGGGAACAGATTCCTGCCCAGTTTTAATTTACCCCCAATCTACTGTCATGCAGGAATTCAATAACCTGATGAACAGGGGGAATCTGATTGGGATAGCCAAGAATCCCAAGAAGGCCCCCAAGTCATAAATATCTGAGGCATACCCAATCATGCTTGACCTCCTCCAGCGGTATTCTAAGCTTCCATTGACCCAGGTCCAGAAGCACCTTGAACACTATGACATTTATGTGTCTTAGCGCATGGTAAAGCTCTGGATGTATGGGAAGGTGAGTTCCATACAGGTTCTTACCAATTTTGATTGCAACCAATGGGATGGCGTTGAGCATTCCCTGTATCACACCATCATCAAATCAACCCTGGTCTAATACCTGACTAGTCTAACTGATGATGTCATGTTCATCTCCTATTACAAGCTATCAATAGCTTTCAACAAATTTGGTGAGCAAGGAAAAGCTGCTGCCAAGAATAGAAGGAAGAAGGTCAAGAAGGGGACATTTATTGGTGCATTTCTGGCTATTTCAGCCAAGGGCTTTGTCTACTATTGGACAAACCCAGATTTCATCAATGGCTACTTGTACAGCCACATCCTTGATGGATTACTTGACTCCTGGGATAGCTCAAATTCAAAGCATCAGGTTTCCTTGAGCCATCAGATGAAGGGTAGCTCCACTGCCCTTGAGGCCATCCAGCAACGCGGTTACCAGGCCTCAGTCTACCCTGCTGCCATGCAGACGTCCATCTGGCTGATGTTGTCTTCTTCAACATGGGATCCACATTATGGGAGCGCCACCTTCAGGCTTTCAACAACCTCTATCTTGGAGTCCTTGACTACAATTTTCTCTTTGGCCACCAGACGGTGGCTGACTTGTTTGCCCAAATTACCTTTCATGTGAATATGGGCAACCAATCACGTAAGAATAAGCGCCTTCCACCTCAGGCCACTGAAACTTACCAGCCCATCCAGCCAATGATCAATGAGGAATACAACAAGTGTTATATGGCAGCCATCACGCAAAATTCTCCTGCCTCCATCCCTGCCACCAACACCCCTTACCTGCAAGCCCAACCCACTCAATCCCAAACCCCCAGGCCAGCACCGCCTCTATGTCTTCCTTTCTGTGCTATTCTGCCTCCTAGGCATCACTCTTCCCTGCCCCAATAAACCCCCTGTTGTCAAACATTTTCTATTTATATTATCTTTATTTTGAATTTCAATTGTTCAAGTTCTCTTTGTTTATAGTTGTTTTTACTGTTTATGCTCAGCTTATTTCTATAAAATCATATATTTACTAAGCCATGTATCTAGATCCAGCACACAGTTATTTTTAGCACTTAAAAACACCCCTTGTGAAAATATTAACAACAATTTGGTGATCAGCTAAATTTGAATTATAAAATTATAGTGTTAACTGTTTTTAGATAAAGTTGTTACTGATCCAAATTCAAAACCTTAATGATAAACTTTAAGCCAATCAGGAGCCAAGTGATAAAGTGATTATTGTGACATAAAGGGTCATTCAATAATTCTTTGGTGTATGTGTGCTAATTAATATGATTGGCTGGATGTTTTGCCATTGTACACCATTGCTGCTGTAGCAAGTTGTTGGTGGACTAGTACTAACCCAGCAGCTCATTGGGCACTAGTCCATCAACAACTTGCCACAGCAGCAATGGCATACAATGGCAAAACATCCAGCCAATCATATTAATTAATGCACATACACCAAATAATTATTGAATGTCCCTTTATGTCACAACAATCACTTTATCACTTGGCTCCTGATTGGCTTAAAGTTTATCATTAAGGTTTTGAATTTGGATCAGTAACAACTTTATCTAAAAACAGTTAACACTATAATTTTATAATTCAAATTTAGCTGATCACCAAATTGTTGTTAATATTTTCACAAGGGGCTATGCAAAGTGCAAAAAATAATATGGTAATCAAGGAAACAATGCCAACACAAAGCAAACAACACATATTGAGATGAGCGTAAAACATATACAAAATGGGTAAAAAGATGGGATAATGTAGTTAATGGAAAAAAAGGAAATAACAAAGATGCAACAGTTAAAAAATAATACAAATTTATTGGGGCAAAAGCTATAAAAACATATGAAAAGGTTAGTAAAAAATCAATGAGAGAATTGGAGAAGCTTCTGAAGGATCTCAACTTGGAAAATTGCCAAAATCAAAGACATTGACCGTAAGGTCAAAGCCAAAGTTAATTCTGCTGTCCTTGACAGAGACAAAATAGACAAGATGTCTGCAAAGGCCCTAATGACAAAAATTCCAGACACCCCTGAGAAGACCATTGAGTGTCTTCTCAAAATCCAGAAGACGGTGGTCAAAGGCCTGCAATTTAAGGCATACAATCTTTCTACACCGTCTGTCTGGGTTGACAACCCAGAGATTTATGAAAATCTCAAACCCTTCAAGTGTGCCAGAACAGAGGATAAAGAACTGCCTGCACAACTGCTTGCGCCAAGAATGGCAAGCCTGCTGAAGCAACCAGCAAGGAAGAAACATGTGAAGGTAACATAAAAAAATTAATAAAAGTTTGCAAATACTTACCTGTTTTTTAGAGAATATAGACAGTGAACTCTTCCAAGTCCTGGTCCCCTTTGTCACTGCCACATTCTACACCAACTACGCCACTCATGTGGCCAAGTAGCTGTATCTGTCCCCTCTGTCTTGCGGGAGCCGGAGGACCACATCCACAGGTCCTTTCATATGTTGCAGGTGGCATTCACTGGAATGTTGCATGGCAAGGGGGCATCCAAGTGGGCAGTTACTGCCTACAAGAATGTCCAACTGGTCTGCCTGGACCTGGTTAACCTCAGTGGAGTTTACTGTGTAAACTCCATTGATCTTGTTTGGGACGTCCTGGTGACGCTCCCATTCAAGAATGTACCAGAGATGGGCCAGGCTCATGCGGCTGCTTGCTTCTGCTACCCCTTGGAGCACACAATTTCTTACCTGCTGAACAACTTTGGGAATGCAGTGGTAAAATTGGCTGTTGCAGATGCAACAGCCATCAAGAAGACAAAATTCTCCCTTGCCAACCTTGGGTTACCTGGAGTGCCAATGAGAGGAGGTTCCTGCAGCCATGGAGCTTACCTTTTCAAAGACCAAGCATGATAAAAAGATTGGTGTGGTTTTTAATAAATTATGTGAGTTTAAGGAAGCTTTTGATGGACAAAGGCTTCACTTGGTGGTTTACCTTGGGTATCTTTTCTTCTTTGGGATGAGCGCCAGCGTGGAGGATCTTGATGGGGTCCTTCTGGGAATCAACAAGGCCCGGCTCTCACTTGACGGGAAGAAAGTCCCCCGGGTATGACTCAGTGGATCATGTTATCCAGGACGCCCTGATCCTGGCTGGTATCTACAGGTTTGAAGCCCCGCCAGAAAAGCTGCTCCTCCATTTGCATCTAATCCTTCTCCCCTTCACCAGCAAGCGGGATTTTTTTAATAAGGGCATATCCACTGTCCACAGGTGGCGGTGGAGGTTGTCCACCACCTCCATTGTGGGGTGGGTAAATACAGAAGAACTCACTACAGGTGTTCTTAATAAATTCTCTCTTCTAATAAATTTCATTACAATTCATATCATTTTTATTATAATAAAAATTCTAATTCTTATTTTAGTAAACAAGATTTGCAGAATATATCCTAGAGAAGTCTTAATAAAAGCATTATAATATATTTCAATAAATTCTACTTCTGATTTATACACATTACAATTAACTTTTTTGATTATTATATTTATTTGTCAAAAGTGATATTAATGCATTTGCGTAATCCAGTATCAAGTGTTTGTGATACCCTTAGACAACACAATAAAAAATAATTATAATTAAATAAATTACTAACCTTCATTGATTGTCCTACTGAATGTGATTGTGGGCTTGGAAACAGCTAAATATAAAATGATAATTAATAAATCTTGAATAGTAAATTAGAGAGTATAAAAAATTGGACACACTAAGCCTTTAGTTGATTAGCTGTTTGGCTAGGCACGCAGGGATGAACAAATCAGCGTGACCATAGAATTTGGCCACAGTCTTGGCTGGGAGGGTGTGGATCCCATCCTGCAGCAAATTAAACTGGTCCTTGGTCCCAGTTGGGGTTCCTCACTTGACGACTTGCTTGAGCCACCCAAAGACTTTGTTGATGGGATTTAGGAATGGTAAATAAGCAGGGAGAAAGAGAAGGCACAAATTTGCTGTGGCCAATTGCTGGGGTCCACTGCGCTATTGGTGTCAATTGTTGGGAATTCCTCAAGAATGTCAGCCACTTTTTGGAGACCAACCTTGTCCAGCACAATGACGTTGGTGAAGCCAGGGTTCATGCGCCTCAGGTGCTCCTGGACCAATTGGAGAAATGATAGGAAGGTATGGCTGTTGTGGGAGCCCAGTATCATTTGGTAGAGCTTGACCCCCTTTGGACCAAGGAGAGCCACCATCAAGTAGGCTGTGGCGCAGACTGCAGCACGCCAAGCCATTCTGTCTTTGGAGCCTTTGGGGACATTGCCATATGCATTGCGCATAGACAAGGCAAATGCTGATTTGTCAATATAGTAAAATTTGACCATCCCCTTGGCTTTGAGGGCAGTGTACGCCTCTGCGTAGTTTTTCTGGGTCTCAATGTTGGTTGGGCTGTTTCTATTATAGAGAGATACCCTGAGCTTTTTCCAGGAAAAGCACATTCCTTTGAGTAGATGGTAGTAAAAAGAAATTGAGGCCTCAACCCCAAAAGTAGATTTGATCATGGCCTGTATATTTGCCAGTTCAAGATGGCAATCTTGGGTTATCCACTGGCGGATTGCCCATTTGTGCTCCTTGGTAGCATGGTTGACACGTGCAAGGATTTCTCCGCAGCAAGGACTCAGCCAGTATTAATGAACTTGTTGAATCTCTTGTAAGTGTACTTGGGATCCACTCCAACAATGGCCGCAGCTGCCTTGTAATTGCCTGATTCACACATTAGCTTAAGCAGGATGATGAGTTTAATGTTGGGGATGCAATTCTGGGCAGGCTTTTTAGCGGTGGGGATAGACTTGTTGGCATTGGGCACAACACAGGGCATGGGCACCCTGGTGTAAAATGCAGTAACTTTCTTCAACACCAACTGTCCCTTATCAGTTCTGAAGAACTCAGGATCCTTGTCCACTTCCTGATTTTTATCACTGACGTAGGGCTTGTAGCTAGTATCAAGTACAGGCTTCACCTTCTCCAGCATGGCTGACAGGACTGACTCTTGCCAGTACACAACGTCAAACACATACAAAGTAAGTTCTACCTCCTTGTTTCTAACTTTCTTTGTAGTAGTGACCTTGGTGGGCTTCCAGGTCAGCTTTGGGAACTGAGGGTTGATGCTCCACACCCTAGAAGCTTGTGCTCCTTGAACTGCTGTGTCAGTGCAGCGTCACTATGGAACTCTCCTCTCCTGTCTCCTCCTTGAGTAGGCACTTGGGTTGCACTAACTCTATTCTTTGACCCGCGGGGGGCGACCGCAACCGCAGTGCACAACAGGTGTATTGGTACTCTGTTGTTATGTTCCTTCCATTTTAAAATTTAATAAAATATTAAATAAATTTCAATTAAGTTACTCCCTAATTTTAATTTTTTCTTTTATCTGAATATGGATATTTAATTAGAGTTTTTCCCACCCAATATCCCAATTATAGATTTTTTATTTTTTAATTAGTTGTTTTTGGTTTTATAACGCTCATTTTAGAATACTCAAAAAAAATCCACCCATTTTCCTAGATTTTACTGCCAAACTCTTTCACCCAACACAATATTTTTAAAATTTATGTTTCAGATCTTGTGTCTTATTTTAGATACCTTGGTATCATTCATGATTACAATCCATTGCACACATTGTGTGAGTGATTTTGTTTACGTAGTGAGTTGCTATTGTGTTTTGTTTTTGGTTTACGTTTTGACACACCTTGCTTGGGTGTATTTTGTCACCAATTCACATAGTAAGCATATGTACAGTGAAAGTCAACTCACACCATTTTGTTTGTGAATCAATGTATTTTGGATTGTATTTTGAATGGGTTTGCTTTGAGCGTGAGCCCTTTGTTGCTGTGTTGACTCATTTTGTCCATTAACGCCAATAAACCCTGTTAACAGAGTGTATATTTTAACCTGAGAGTTGTATTTTGTTTAAATCTGAATTCATTTTGGTTGTCATCATAGCTTTTAAAACTACTGTAATATAATTAAAGCATTTAAGAGCCACTTTTCTCCATTTGGCAAGGCGCATGAAACTGGTTGTTTTCTTGACCAGGCACTTTCCAATGTCAACAACTCCACTGCCTCCATATGGTAAGTCCTTCTTTTGGTGCCTCTTTCCTTTGGCAATACTTCCCCTGCCCCCACTATATAACCTTCTAACATATCAAATAAAGAACCAGTTTTATCTTATTATCTTCTTATATTCTTCTGTCCTTACCCAGGCTGTCACTATACTAAAACAGGTATAGTATTAAGATAAAAAAGTATTGGACTAACTATTTGTAGAAATCAGCACCCAGGCTACATATTTACAATAATGCTGGCTGATGTAGCATATTATTCCCTCCTTCCTGAAGAAGGACCTCACCTACCGCAAAGTCAGATGTGTTGGTTTCCAGAAAAATGGTTTGGATGGATCCAACATGGCTAGGACAGGGGCAGAGGTGAAAGCAAGCTTCAAGGCTTCAAAGGCAGTGGCATATTCTGGGGTCCAGAAAAACAGGACCTTGTCAGAGCAAAGACGGGTCAGAGGCAAGGTAATCAGAGAAAATTTTTGGATGAAATCTCTGCAATAATTTTCCAGGCCCAAAAAACTTCTCACATACTTTCTGTATTTGGGAACTGACCAGGATGTTACTACTTCTACTTTGTCTTGTCCCATGGCAAAACCGCCATTCTTCACTATGCATCCTAGAAATTTGACCTTAGACTGAAGGAATTCACATTTCTTAAGCTTAGCATGTAAGTTGGCATGTGAGAGTTTTTCCAGTATACAGTCCAGGTGTTGTAGGTGCTCTTTGTGTGACTTGCTATAGATGAGAATGTTGTCCAAATATGCAACACAAAATTGGTCAAGGTAATTGCCTAGGACAGTGTTGATCATCCTTTTTAAAGTGCTGGGGGCGTTACACAGGCCAAATGGCATTACTAGGTACTTGTACAACCCATATCTGGTTTTTAAAGCTGTCTTGTACTTGTCTCCATCCTTGATTTGGATTTAGTTGAACACATATCAGAGGTCAATTTTTGAGTACACCTGGGCTCCAGTCAGTACATTACAGAGGTCATCAGTGTTGGGGATAGGATAACAGTTTTTTACTGTAATATTGTTTAGTTTCTGGTAGTTTATGCATGGGTGTATTCTGCCATCTTTCTTTTCTCCAAACAGTATGGGTTACAAGCAGGGGGCCTTTGATACTTGGATTAAACTCTTTTATGTAATTTCCTCTAGGTATGCTTTCAAGGCTACTTGTTTGCGGTGATTGCAGTTGTAGAAGAGGGTGTGGTGTGGTTGGGTCCCTGATAACAGGTCTATAGCGTGATTGTAGATTGAATGGATGGGTAGTTTTGTGGCTTCTTCTTTGCTAAACACATGACCCCATTTCTGCAGGGGGGTAGGTAGTATCCAACTGCTATATTATAGCTTTATGTTCAGGAGTCTTTTGGTTAGGGCTCTGCCAGAGGCTTATACAGAAGGGAACAGTGTCACAAGATTCAGGTTGTCCCAGTGTGGCAGTCTGTTTGCATTAGTTCAAGATCAGGCCATGTCTTTCAGACCAGGATTCACCCAGTATTAGGGGATGAGGTAATACTGGCAAGAGGATCAGGGGCAACAGATACATGTTTTGTCCAATTGTCAAGGAAATTTCTTGTTTGCATTAGTAACTAGTGTCCAGAGAGCTGTTTCCCATGATTACTTATAGGCTGTGCTCTGAAGCTTTCAAGCCTAGTTTCTTTGCCAGGCTGGCGCCAATGAAACTTTTGTTGGCTCCTGTATCAATAAAAAATTCAGTCTGGTGCTTATTTCCCACTAGTTCTATGATAATTTGGATTAATTTGTAAAATTGCGCAGAGGTGTTTATTTGTGCCAAGGATACAGAAGAGGTATTCTTCTTAGGGCAAGCTCTGGTGAGATGTCCTTCCTCATGGCAGTAAAAACACAAACCATCTTGATAGTGGCATTGTAATTCTTTTGGGGACATTCCTGGTTAAAATGGTGTTGTGGTTCTGCCAACACAGGTACAATAAAAGTTCTGACCTTCTTGATTCAGGCTCAGGCCTTTACATAGGGGTAGTAGTTCCTCCAGGATCAGTGTGAACAGATGGTGTTTCAACAGATCTTTCATGGCTAAATTAACTCCTTTTCTGATTATAATGGCGGCTAATTCATCCTCCAGTTGGATGCAAGTCTTCAGTTTAAGGAACTCATCAACATAGGATTGGATGGGGCGGTTTCCTTGTTGGATCTCTAACAGAGAGTTCAGCGCATAGTATCTGGTGTCTTGGTTGTTGCCAGTGCTCATGAGTTTGACCTCAAATCTTGAGTAGTCAAGGCTAAATTTGGTATCTTCAGCATTGGCCTTTCCAAATTAAATCCAGTGTGTCTTCTGACAGCATGGCAGCCACCCCCAAGACCTTCTCAGTATCACTGGGGTAGGTGTTGGCTTGCAAGTGAAGGTGGAGGACTGACATGGCTTGGTGAGCTTCTTTTAAGGTGATTTTGCCCATCTGGGATATGACCACCTTGGTTGTGGTCTGGTTCACTATCACATTTTGTACTTGTGGCATGGCTGGGTTCTGGGGCTCTGCACCAAGTGCAGGGTCTTTCAGTTCTTTGACAGGTTGGTTCTTCATCCATGAGAGGATCAGTGAGGTAATTGCCTGATGGGTGTAATAAGTGATTATCACAAAAAAAAGCATAAAAGTGCTCCAAGTGTAAACAACATCTTGGGGCCCAGGTTATCATGTTTGTTAAAAGATTTTCATAATGTCAGGAAGTCAGGCATGAGTAGAGGCATTGGTTAACTTGGGACGGAGTACAGCCAGGCCAGTGGGTAATGCCTACCATAGGATGGGTGCTAGCATGATAATTTAATATAAGGAACACCCAAGTAAAGATTAGGGCCTCTAGTTGGGCACCACAGAGTCCACCAATCTTGTCAAAGTAATATAGATTACTACAAACAGCTGGATGAACATGGTCTCAGTGGTGGTAATAGATTCCATTGGGTGGTCTGGTTGTAGGGTTAAGGAAGGATTCATTTGGACAAAGTAGGCAGGCAGATTATTATAATTGTCTTTGAACAATAAGGGCGGAACCTTGTACCATTTTCTTTTGTGTCATATAGATTTGGCCTTTCTAGTCCTTGCCAAGGGCCAACAATAAATATGTTCTTCAAGTTAAACTCAGAGTAGGCAGGGTTTAGTGGGTATTTGATAAAATGCACAGGTCCAAAGATAGCTCCATGGGGACATTATAGTGCCTGAGAAGGGTCAACAGGTTGGGTTTCTGGAGGGGGAGGTTATGTAAGGTCTTGCCCATAGTGGTGCAAAGTTATAAACTAAAGCTTGCAAAGCATTAGAATTAAGATTCAGAAGATACAAAAAGGTAGGAACTGTCTGTAAGAAAATTTTACAGAATCTTTCTAAAAACCTATACTGAGTTACAAAAGGAGCAATAGAGTTTAAGAACCCTAAGCAAAGAAGATAAAGCAAGGTTTTTAATAATGAACAATTAAAAACTAAGGGAATGTCAATATTTGGATATTCTTCATCAGCACACTGGTACATATAACTATTAAAAGACTTATTAAGGGAAAAAATGTATACAGTAGTTTTAAAAGCTATGGCAACAACCAAAAATACTTCAGATGTAAACAAAATTATTTCATAAATGGACAAAATCCAACTCTCAGGTTAAAATAAACACTCTGTTAACAGGGCTTATTGGCGTTAATGGACAAAATGAGTCAACACAGCAACAAAGGGCTCACGCTCAAAGCAAACCCATTCAAAATACAATCCAAAATACATTGATTCACAAACAAAATGGTGTGAGTTGACTTTCAGTGTACATGTGTTTACTATGTGAATCAGTGACAAAATACACCCAAGCAAGGTGAGTCAAAACTCAAACTAAAAACAAAGCACAATAGCAACTCACTATTTAAACAAAATCACTCACTCAGTGTGTGATGGATTGTAATCATGAATGATACCAAGGTATCTAAAATAAGACACAATCTGAGACATAAATTTTAAAAATATTGTGTTGGGTGCTTAATTTGGCATAAAATCTAGGAAAATGGGTGGATTTTTTTTGAGTATTCTAAAATGAGCGTTATAAAACCAAAAACAACTAATTAAAAAATAAAAAATCTATAATTGGGATATTGGGTGGGAAAAACTCTAATTAAATATCCATATTCAGATAAAAGCAAAAATTAAAATTAGGGAGTAACTTAATTGAAATTTATTTAATATTTTATTAAATTTTAAAATGGAAGGAACATAACAACAGAGTACCAATACACCTGTTGTGCACTGTGGTTGCAGTTGCCCCCGCGGGTCAAAGAATAGAGTTAGTGCAACCCAAGTGCCTACTCAAGGAGGAGACAGGAGATGAGAGTTCCATAGTGACACTGCACTGACACAGCCAGTTCAAGGAGCACAAGCTTCTAGGGTGTGGAGCATCAACCCTTGGGTCCCCAAGCTGACCTGGAAGCCCACCAAAGTTACTACAACAAGAACAGTTAGAAACAAGGAGGTAAAACTTACTTTGTATGTGTTTGACGTTGTGTACCAGCAAGAGTTGGTCCTGTCAGCCATGCTGGAGAAGGTGAAGCCTGTACTTGATACTAGCTACAAGCCCTACGTCAGTGATAAAAATCAGGAAGAGGACAAAGAGCCTGAGTTCTTCAGAACTGACAAGGGACAGTTGAAGCTCAAAAAGGTTTCTGCGTTTTACACCAAGGTAACCATGTCCTGTGTTGCGCCCAATGCCAAAAATTCAATCCCCATTGCTAAAAAGTCCGCTCAGAAGCGCATCCCTGACATTAAACGCATCATCCTGCTTAAGCTAATGCGTGAATTGGGTGATTACAAAGCAGCTGCAGCCCTTGTTGGAGTGGATCCCAAGTATGCCTCCAAGACCTTCAACAAGTTCATTAACACAGGTCAATTCCTTGCTGTGGAGAAATGCTTGTGTGTTTCCACCATGCTCACCAAGGAGTATAAATGGTCAATCTGCTAGTAGATCACCTGTGACTGCCATCTTGAACTGGCAAATATACAGGCAATAGTCAAGTCCACTTTTGAGATTAAGGCTTCCATATCCTTTTACTACCATCTGCTGAAGAAGATGTGCTTTTCCTGGAAAAAGCGTGGGGTATCTCTGTACAATTAGAATAGCCCAACCAACATTGAGACCCAGAAAAACTACGCAGAGGCGTACACTGCCCTCAAAGCCAAGGGGATGGTCAAATTTTACTATATTGACAAGTTGGCATTTGCCTCGTCTATGTGCAATGCACATGGCTATGTCCCCAAAGGCTCCAATAATGGGATGGCTTGGTGCGCTGCAGTCCGTGCCACAGCCTACTTGATGGTGGCACTCCTTGGTCCAAAGGGGGTCAAGCTATACCAGATGATATTGGGCTCTCACAACAGCCATACCTTTCTATCATTTTCTGATTGGTCCAGGAGCACCTGAGGTGCACAAGCCTGTGCTTCACCAACGTCATTGTGCTGGACAACGTTGGTCTCCACAAAGTGGCTGACATTATTGAGGAATTCCCAATGATTGACACCAACAGCGCAGTGGGCCCCCAGCAATTGGCCACAGAAAATTTGTGCCTTCTCTTTCTCCCTGCTTATTTGACATTCCTAAATCCCATCAACAAAGTCTTTGAGTGGCTCAAGCAAGTTGACAAGCAAGGAACCCCAACTGGGACCAAGGACCTCTTTAATTTGCTGCAGGATGGGATCCACATCCTCCCAGCCAAGACTGTGGCCAAATTCTATGGTCACACTGATTTGTTCATCCCTGCGTGCCTAGACAAATAGCAAATCAATTAAAGGCTTAGTATGTCCAAACTTTTTATATTCTTTTATTTACTATTCAAGATTTATTAATTATCATTTTATATTTAGATGTTTTCAAGCCTGCAATCACATTCAGTAAGACAATCAATGAAGATTAGTAATTTATTTATTTATAATCATTTTTATTGTGTCATCTAAGGGTATCCCAAACGCTTGATACTGGATTATGCAAACACCATAATATCACTTTTGGCAAAATAAATATAATAATCAAAAACAAGTTAAATGTAAAGTGTAAAAATCAGAAGTAGATTTTATTGAAATATATTATTATGCTTTTATTAAGACTTCTCTAGGATATATTCTTCAAATCTTGTTTACTAAAATAAGAATTAGAGAATTTTATTATAATAAAAATAATATAAATTACAATGTAATTATTTGGAAGAGATAATTTATTAAGAGCGCTTGTAGTGAGTTCTTCTGTATTTACCCACCCCGCAATGGAGGTGGCGCACAATCTCCACCGCCACACCGTAGACGGTGGATGCACCCTATTAAAATATTCACAGCGACCAGTCAAAGGGAGTAGGGTCAGGTGCAAATGGAGGAGCAGCTTCTCTGGCAGGGCTGCAACCCTGTAGATACCAGCCAGGACCAGGGCGTCTTGCACAACGTGATCCACTGAGTCATACCCAGGGGGACCTTCTTCCTGTCCAGGGAGAGCCTGGGCTTGTCAATTCCTAGGAGGACCCTGTCAAAATCCTCCATGCTGGCACCCATTCCAAAGTAGAAGAGATACCTGAGGTAAACCACTAGATGAAGCCTATGCCTAGCAAAGGCTTCCATAAACTTGCATAATTTATTGAAAACTACACTGATCTTCTTATCATGCTTGATCTTTTCAAAGTCAGCTCCATGGGTGCAGGGAACCCCTCTTGTTGGCAATCCAGGCCAACCTAAAGTTGGCAAGGAGGATTTTTGTCTTTTTGACAGCTGTTGCGTCTACAACATGCCAATTTTCCCACTGTGCACCCAAAGTTGTCCAGCAGGTAAGAAATTGTGTGCTCCAAAGGGTAGCAGAAGCAAGCAGCTGCATGGGCCTGGCCCATCTCTGGTTTATTCTTGAATGGGAGCGTCACCAGGACATCCCAAACAAGCTCAATGGAGTTTACACAATAACCTCCACTGAGGACCACCAGGTCCAGGCAGACCAGTTGGGCATCCTTGTAGGCAGTAACTGCCCACTCAGAGGCCCCCTTGCCATGTGTCATCCTGGCCAATGCCTCCTGCAACATTGGAAAAGACCCGTGGATGTGGTCCTCCAGCTCCTGCAAGACAGGGGGGACAGATACAGCTTCTTGGCCACATGAGTGGCGTAGTTGGGATAGAATGTGGCAGGGACAAAGGGGACCAGGACTTGGCAGAGTTCACCGTATATGTTCTCTAAAAAACAGGTAAGTATTTAAAAAATATTATTAATTTTATTTTTTTATGTTACCTTCACGTATTTCTTCCTTGCTGGTTGCTTCAGCAGGCTTGGCCATTCTTGGTGCAAGCAGTTGTGCGGGCAATTCTTTATCCTCTGTTCTGGCACACTTGGCAGGTTTGAGATATTTATATATCTCTGGGTTGTCAACTTAGACAGACAGCGCAGAAATATTGTATGCCTTAAATTGCAGGCCCTTGACCACCGTCTTCTGGGATGTTGAGTAGGTGCTCAATTGTCTTCTCAGGGGTGTCTGGTATTTTGGTCATTAGGGCCTTTGCGGACACCTTGTCAATTTTGTCCCCTGTAAGGACAGCAGCCTTTGCTTTGACCTTGCGGTCAATGTCTTTGATTTTGGCAATTGCCAAGTTGAGATCCTTTAGAAGCTTCTCCAATTCTCTCATTGATTTTTTACTAACCTTTTCATATGTTTTTATAGCTTTTGCCCCAATAAATTCTGTATTATTTTTTATACTGTTGCCTCTTTGTTTATTCCTTTTTTTCCCATTAACTACATTATCCCATCTTTTTACCCATTTTGTATATGTTTTACACTCATCTCAATATGTGTTGTTTGCTTTGTGTTGGCATTGTTTCCTTGATTACCATATTATTTTTGGCACTTTGCACAGCCCCTTGTGAAAATATTAACAACAATTTGGTGATCAGCTAAATTTGAATTATAAAATTATAGTGTTAACTGTTTTTAGATAAAGTTGTTACTGATCCAAATTCAAAACCTTAATGATAAACTTTAAGCCAATCAGGAGCCAAGTGATAAAGTGATTGTTGTGACATAAAGGGTCATTCAATAATTATTTGGTGTATGTGCATTAATTAATATGATTGGCTGGATGTTTTGCCATTGTATGCCATTGCTGCTGTGGCAAGTTGTTGATGGACTAGTGCCCAATGAGCTGCTGGGTTAGTACTAGTCCACCAACAACTTGCTACAGCAGCAATGGTGTACAATGGCAAAACATCCAGCCAATCATATTAATTAGCACACATACACCAAAGAATTATTGAATGACCCTTTATGTCACAATAATCACTTTATCACTTGGCTCCTGATTGGCTTAAAGTTTATCATTAAGGTTTTGAATTTGGATCAGTAACAACTTTATCTAAAAACAGTTAACACTATAATTTTATAATTCAAATTTAGCTGATCACCAAATTGTTGTTAATATTTTCACAAGGGGGTGTGTTTAAGTGCTAAAAATAACTGTGTTCTGGATCTAGATACATGGCATAGTAAATATATGATTTTATAGAAATAAGCTGAACATAAACAGTAAAACCAACTATAAACAAAGAGAACATGAACAATTGAAATTCAAAATAAAGATAATATAAATAGAAAATGTTTGGCAACAGGGGGTTTATTGGGGCAGGGAAGAGTGATGCCTAGGAGGCAGAATAGCACAGGAAGGAAGACATAGAGGCGGTGCTGGCCTGGGGGTCTGGGATTGGGTGGGTTGGGCTTGTAGGTGAGGGATGTTGGTGGTAGGGGTGGAGGCAGGAGGATTTTGCGTGATGGCTGCCATATAACACTTGTTGTATTCCTCATCGGTCATTGGCTGGATGGGCTGGTAGGTGGCAGTGGCCTGAGGTGGAAGGCGCTTATTCTTACTGTGATTGGTTGCCCATATTCACATGAAAGACAATTTGGGCAAACAAGTCAGCCACCATTTGGCAGCCAAAGAAAAGATTGTGGTCAAGGACCCCAAGATAGAGGTTGTTGAAAGCCTGAGGGCAGCGCTCCTGTAGTGTATCTCCAATGTTAAAGAAGACAACATCAGCCAGATGGATGTCTGCGTGGCCAGCTGGGTACACAGAGGCCTAGTGCCCGCTTTGCTGGATGGCCTCAAGGGCAGTGGAGCTACCCTCCATCTGGTGGCTCAAGAAAACCTGATGCTTTGAATTTGAGCCATCCCAGGAGTCAAGTAATCCACCAAGGATGTGGCTGTACAAGTAGCCATTGATGAAATCTGGGTTTGTCCAATAGTAGACAAAACCCTTGGCTGAAACAGCCAGAAATGCACCAATTAATGTCCCCTTCTTGACCTTCTTCCTTCTATTCTTGGAAGCAGCTTTTCCTTGCTCACCAAAATTGTTGAAAGCTATTGATAGCTTATAATATAAGACAAACATGACATCATCTGACAGAATAGTCAAGCATTGGACCAGGGTTGATTTGATGTCTAGATCATACAGGGAATCCTCAGTGCCATCCCATTGGTTGCTGGTAAAATTGGTAAGAACCTGTATTAAAGCCACCTTCTCATACATCCAGAGCTGCACCATGCGCTCAGACACCCAAATGCCATGGTGCGCAAGTTGCTTCCAGACCTGGGTCAAGGGAAGCTTGGGATCCCACTGGAGGAGGTCAAGCATAATTGGGTATGCCTCAGATATTTGTGACTTGGGGGCCTTCTTGGGCTTCTTGGCCGTCCCAATCAGATTCCCCCTGTTCATCAGGTTGTTGAATTCCCGCATGACAGTAGCTTGGGTAAATTGCAACTGGGCGGCAATCTGTTCCCAGGACAGACCCTGTAGATTCAGTGCCACAATTTCCTGAAGAATTTGGGCAGTGATGATTTGTTGCTTGGGGCGCTGGGCCAGGGGAGCTGAAGCCTGATTGGCTTTAGGGGGCAGGTTGGCTGGTTGCAGGAAGTTGTTCCAAATCAAGGTTGCCATCCTGATTGGTTGGTTGGTGGGCAGCTTGTGTGGGGGTGAGTACCGGAGCAGGGGCAGAGCTAGACACTAAGTGACTACTCAAACAAGTCAAAGCCATAGGGGTTGGTGGTCAGGTACAGGTCAGCTTCCTTGTTACCTGCCTCAAAGGCTTGGGTTTAAACAGGTGCCTCCACGTTCTGAGCTTTGCCTCCATTGAAGCTGGCTTGGCTGGTGCTGGCTTGTATGCTTGTGCAGTTGAAGATGTTGCTAGTAAAAACCATTGAAAAAAAACCTAGGATAAAATCACTAAAAGTAGAAATTTTAAAATTTAATGATTTATTTTTATAGTTATCTCAAGCCCATATTTGGAAGGTTCTCAAAACCATTTCATACAGATCAGGATCCATGAAAATGAATAAAATGCCTCTGTTCCTAAATTGGATAGCTGTTGATTGGCTGTTAAACTGTTATATTTCTATTTTAGGCTGCTCATACTAAACATCTTGTGTGAGTTAATTTTAGTTTTGTGCTTGTGGAATCTTGCTTCTAGATTGCTCAAATTTTGTTTCATTTTAGTCCTTCTGTTGGTGCCTCATATGAATCCTGATTGGATTATAATATACTCTGGAACAGCATCCATCCATTTCACTTGTTGTGTCAGTTCATTTTGTTTGTGATTTAAAATACACCTCTTGATGTTTGATATAATTTTTTATAATGGGCTAGTGAAATTTTGTTTTTTGTTTGACAGTTCATTTATTAACTGAAATTTTATAAATTAATTGAATCCTGAATCTTGCGCAACTTGGATTTTGATCAAATCTGAAATCATTTTGTTTAAATCTGGAGTATTTTTGGTTGTTGCCATATCTTTTAAAACTACTGTACAACAAGCCTAAGGCTTGTTGTTTTAAAACTCCCACTTATTCAAGAAAAGAAAAGACTAAACTAAAAATATGAATTTATAAAAATGTGCAAATTTCTAAAAAAAATTAAGATCTCAAGTTAAAATTTGATAAAGAATTGAAGGGTAAAAATCACTTAGAATTTTGGCTTAAAGCCTACTCTTCAAAAGCTCTTTATTTATAGATGAAAAAGCCTTTTCAGTTGAGTTTGATATCCAGGGAGAAATCAGCCAAGAAGAGGAGCAACTGGGGAATTTTGGAGAGGGCAAGAGAAAGAAAGGGGAAGAAGACAACCAGTTTGAAGTTGATCTGCAACGTGAAGCTGGGGGGAAGCGGCAACAACGTAACCAGGGGTTTCAAAAAGGTGAGTGAAAATTAAAATTTCTCTAACTTTAAAGTAGAGAATATAAAGCTAATAGAATAGCTGAAGAGCAAAATACAACAACAACAACGTCAATTCAAACGCAAATTGACATAAAACAAGGTAAATTACTTTAAAATACTTAAATATTAAATTTTAATTCAAAATTTCAATATTAAAAAATAAAGAAAGATTAAATCAATTGAAAACAAATAAAATATGATAAGTTTTTAAAATCCTGCTTTTGGGGCAGGGCATGACATTACTCCCTCCAGATCCAAGCTCAGGATGTGCTTGAATATAAGAATTGAAGGCCTCAGGACAGTTCTCAAGATTGGACAATGGCTCCCAAGAACTCTCCTCAACAGAATATCCCTTCCAAAGAACCAAGTATTGAAGGTTATCATAGTGATAACAATGATTGATAATGGACTCAACCTCATACTCAGGAGTTCCTTCAACCATGTGAGGAGGAGGTGCTTTGTTGTTCTGATGAGAAGGAGGAGGAGAAGTCTGTAGTTTGAGAAAGAAGGCATGGAAGACATCATGGATGCAATACCCTGGGGGAAGTTGAATGCAATAAGCTACCTTCCCAACTTTTTTGGTTACAATAAAAGGCCATATGAATTGGGGACTGAGCTTACAAGAGGGACATTCAATAGGAAGATTCTTTGTATTTAGAAATACAAGATTGCTGACCTGGATACTTTTTACTTCCTGACAGTGACAGTTGGCCTGTATCTTTTAAGCCTCAATAGCCTTAGAGAGATTATCCTTTAATTAATTCTGGATGAGTTGTAGCTGGACCAGAAACTCCTCAGCAGACAGGAACAAACATAGGAGATGACAGAAGAAACAAAGGCAGGAGTATAGCCTAGATTTGCCATGAAAGGGGTCATCTTGGTAGAAGCATGGGGGGGTAGCATTGTAGGAATACTGAGCTAAAGGTAAGTGAGAAGCCCAATTGTCTTGTTGTTTGTTGGAAAAGCAGCAAAGGAAACATTCTAGGTCTGGTTTGTATGTTTGGTTTGTCCATCTGACTGGGGATGATAGGACGTGCTAAGGGAGAGATGAACACCTAGCTGGGACATAAACTCCTTCCAGGATAGAAAAAGGAATTCTGGTCCACAGTTGGAGACAATATCTCTTGGAGTGCCGTGGTGTATAAAGACATGTTTAACAAAGAGGGAAGCAGTCTGCTTTGCAGTAACGTTGGAATTATAAAGAGCAAAAATAGCCTGTTTTGATAATCTGTCTACAATGACAAGTATGGCATCAAAACTGTCAGAGTGAGGAAGCTGGATAATGTAATCTAAAGAGACCAACTGCCAAGGACCCTCAGGGACTGGGAGAGGGCATAGAAGACCCACAGGTTTTTGGGTGGAGTGTTTGCTTCTCTGGAAAACCAGGCAACTACTGACATATGACCTGACAAAGTTGGACATCTTTGGCCACCAGAAGTGATTGTGGAGCTTAGAAAGATTTTTCTTATATCCAGAGTGGCCTGCAGCAAGAGAATCATGAAACACAATGGTTAGTAGCTGTTGAAGATCTGGGGAGGGAACTACCAAAAGGTTGTTGAAGTATAACACCCCATATAGAAGGGAGAAGGAAGAAGGAAGGATTTTAATATATATCATTGTTTGTGAGAGCATCAATAATCTGAGACAAGACCTTGTTGGACAGCTGGGACTTATGGGTTTGCTTCAGTATGTCAGGAGCTGTGGTACTGATAACATTAAGTTTGAGAAATCTCTCAGGCAGAAGGACCATCTTGGTGTTGAGGGACTTGTAGTCTTTGTCAACTTCAGACAATAAAGGGTGATGACTAAGTGCGCCAGGTAGGATATTAAGTATACCCTTCTTATACACAAGCTTGAAGCAGAAACTTGATATCTCCAGTACCCATCTAGCGTATCTCTGGGAGATGTTGCATGACTTGGTAAAGTAAAGCAAGTTCTTATGGTCTGTGTAAATGAGGAAAGGCTTTTCAAGTCCCTTGAGGTAGTAACGCCAATGCTTGAGTGTTTTGATGATGGCAAGAAGTTCCTTGTTGTGTACAGGGTAGTTTTGTTCAGCTGGAAGGTGTTTTTGAGAGAAGTATGCAACAGGGTGTTTCATCCCATCCCCCAAGCTGAAGGAGAACACTGCCAATGGCATAGTTTCTGGGATCAGTCTCAACCAATAAGGGTTTGGAAGGATCAGGCATCAGGAGAACAGGAGTGGAGACAAAGACAGCCTTAGTAGCATCAAAAGCAATCTGGGCCTCAAGTGTCCAGACAAAAGGAACGGAAGGAGAAGTAAGGGTAGTGAGAGGCAAAACTAAAGAAGAAAATCTTCTACAAACTTACAGCAATAGTTTGCCAATCCAAGGAAATCACAAAGCTGTGAGAAAGTCTTGGGAACAGGCCAGTTCTGGATAGCATCTACCTTGCTAGGAGAGACAGCAAAACAGTTTTGAGTGACAACGTAGCTGAGGAAATTGACCTCAGTGCAGAAGAACAAGCACTTTGAAGATTTTTAAAATAGGTTGTATTCTAAAAGTCTCTGGAGGACCTGGCTGATGTGGGCAACATGGTCAGAAATGGAGGAGGATTATATGGGAATGCTGTCAAGATAAATGACAACAAACTTGTTAAGGAAGGGAATAAGTGCCTCATTCATTAAGGCCTGAAAGGTTGACAGAGCATTGCATAATCCAAAGGGCATTATGTTGTACTCATATAACCCAAATGGGGTACAAAACGCGGTATCCCATTTGTGGTCAGGAGAGACTCTGACCTGGTTGAAAGCGCTTTGGAGGTCAATCTTAGTGTATACAGAGCTACCAGCAAGGCAATTGATCAAATCCTCAGCTGAAGAAATAGGGCATCTATCCTTGATTTTGATCTCATTGAGCTCTCTATAGTTGACACAAGGGTGCTTAGAGCCATCTGATTTACTGATAAAGAAGATGGGGGAAGAACATGGAGATGTGGATGATGAGATGAAGCCTTTTGTGAGTTCCTTGTTGATGTAGTTTTTTAGTAGGGTGTTGTCTGAGTCAGGGAGGGGAATAAGTCTTCCCCAGGGGGAGTGGTGCCTGGCTTCAGGTTTATCTGGATATTGTAGGGCCTATGAGGAGATAGCAAGTTGCACTCCTCTTCACTAAAGCAATCCTTGAAGTCAGAGTAACAATAAGGTAGTCCATCCTTGTCCTTGGTGGAAAGAGTCTCCGGAATTGTACTGGATATAGTAGTCAAGTTCAGTTTTGGGGAATTGGGCAAAGCGTACCAGATACAAGAGGTAGCAATTTGACAACATCATTACACGTGAATGAAATCTTGTTGTTTGGGTGATCAAAGTTAAGCAAAGACTCTCTAAGCCACAGGGATCCAAGGATGAACGGAAAAGATAGGTTAGGGGAGGAGTTACATGTGACGCAGAATAGAGATCCCTCCAAGTCAATGGTGACAGGTTGGAGGATGGGTGCGGCACTGGTGAGAGTGCTATTTCCCACCTTAACGTTGAGGGATCCAGAAGCAGGGAGTCCAATTAGATTAGCAAGTTTCTCTTCAATGAAGTTGGCATTGGCACCAGTATCAAGAAGAGCAAGGAATTTGATCTTTCCCAAAGGTCTATGAATAGTTACTAAGACAGTAGGTGACTTGAAAGTGTTGCTAAGGGAAAGCAAGGTGAGTGTGGAGGTTTTGTTGACAAGGGGGAGCGCTTGAAGAGAGAGGGCAGGCTGGTAGAAGATGGTCCTTTGATCCACAGTAGGAGCAAAGGTTATTGTTCCTTCTTCTAAGGACCTCCTCAGCAGTAAGGCAAAAACCTCACCTAGCTTTTGGCTTGGTGCCAGGTGGAGATTTTGAAGAAAGCAGTACTTTTTCTGGTACAAAAGAGCAAGCTGCAGGGGATAGGTTAGAAGAAGGATGTTTTTTTCAAGGAAAGGTATTTTTGGTTCCACTTAACCACCTCTCTGATAAGAGGTTCTAGTTTGTTGGGGAGGTTGTGGTGGACCGAAAATTCCTGGAGCAATCTTTTGAGGCCTATTTTTTAGAAGCTACAAGCTTCAACGTCAGAGGCTTGTAGTCTTGACTGAAGAGAGCAAAACTTCTGGTTGTATTTGCTGAGTGGAAGGGATTCTTGTGCAAGACCTGCAAACCAGGAAGCAGAAGGGGAAGATGAATCTTTGTCTTCTCCAGAGAAGGATAGGTGAGAACTGACAAAGAGATCATAGTTCTGGAGGATACCAGGGCTGCGTATTGAGTGAGATCAAAACCAATCTCTGTAGTGACCGGTGAGCTTCTCAGCAAGATAGAGGACCTTCTGGGAGTTGGTGGAGAACTCGGATCTCTAAGCAGTAAAGTAGACTTGTGCATAAGCTAAAGTGTTAAAAATACTAGGGAGAGGAGAACTATGAGCTAAGGTATTGAGAACTACTGTTTGGTTGGTGTAAGAAGTAGGAGTATGTCCCTCTTTATTATGAAAAACTTTATCATATAACCAACCAAGTAAAAAAACTACTAGAGATAACAATGTTACAAAATAATAGAGAGAAACAAGGCTAAAAAGATGATAAAAGAGATGGAAAAAATATTGCCTGGGTCAATCCCATGTGAAGCCAAAATAATTTAAGGTCTTGCCCATAGTGGTGCAAGGTTATAAACTAAAGCGTGTAAAGCATTAGGATTAAGATTCAGAAGATACAAAAAGGTAGGAACTGTCTGTAAGATAATTTTACAGAATCCTGCTAAAACCTATACCAAGTTACAAAAGGAGTGATAGAGTTTAAGAACCCTAAGCAAAGAAGATAAAACAAGGTTTTTGATAGTGAACAATTGTTAACTAAGGGAATGTCAATATTTGGATATTCTCCATCAGCAAACTGGTACATATAACTATTAAAAGACTCCTTAAGGGAAAATAATGGGTACAACAAGCCTAAGGCTTGTTGTTTTACAACTTCTACTTATTCAAGAAAAGAAAAGACTAAACTAAAAACATGAATTAATAAAAATGTGCAAATTGCTAAAAATTAAAGATCTCACGTTAAAATTTGATAAAGAATTGAAGGGTAAAAATCACTTAGAATTTTGGCTTAAAGCCTACTCTTCAAAAGCTCTTTATTTATAGATGAAAAAGCCTTTTCAGTTGAGTTTGATATCCAGGGAGAAATCAGCCAAGAAGAGGAGCAACTGGGGAATTTTGGAGATGGCAAGAGAAAGAAAGGGGAAGAAGACAACCAGTTTGAAGTTTGATCTGCAACGTGAAGCTGGGGGGAAGCGGCAACAACGTAACCAGGAGTTTCAAAAAGGTGAGTGAAAATTAAAATTTCTCTAACTTTAAAGTAGAGAATATAAAGCTAATAGAATAGCTGAAGAGCAAAATACAACAACAACAACGTCAATTCAAACGCAAATTGACATAAAACAAGGTAAATTACTTTAAAATACTTAAATATTAACTATTAATTCAAAATTTCAATATTAAAAAATAAAGAAATATTAAATCAATTGAAAACAAATAAAATATGATAAGTTTAAAAAGCCTGCCCTTTGGGGCAGGGCATGACAGGTTGCCTAGTTGTCTTCTTGGCCAGAGTGGAGATGAAAGATCACTAAAAATAAATAAGGTAGGATTTGCTTGAACCAAAGGTTCATAAACTTAATCATCAAAAATGATGATATGGTCATCCCCATACTTCTGGGGTTCTTATACCATGATATTTTTCTTATTTAACTTTTTCAGACTTCAGGCCTGTGAACAGCTCACTGGCAGGACATAGACCTTGGCTTCTGGTTTCAAGGGTGACAGATCCTAGTTGTGCTTACTCTGATGAAAAGAAGTGGCAATGCTTTTATCTGTGGCTACTGTTCACCATATCACCTGATCAGGCTGATTGCAATACCCCTTTTGGACTGGAGACTGGTGGCAGCTGGTGATCATTGGTGGGGCTAGCAGTAGGCCTTGTTTTAACCTCCTTTAGGCAAGCTACAACTTCTTTGTAGGTCTGAGTCTTTAGTGGCACAAGGTTGACATCGATCTGGTGACCATTTGGGGAATCATTCTTATGAAGCTGGCGGGTCTCAGAGTAATCCAAAAACTCAGGTTTGCAACTCAGTGAGTTGGCAGATCCACATCCCTCCTGGTTGACTCAATTAGCCTTTGGAGGGCCAGGGTTTAATTCCATGGTTTCCAATGTTGATATCAAACTTCCAGTCTCAACACTTGACAGGCTGACAGGTTCCTGTTCCTCCTGGTTGAGGCAAGTTATCTCTGGCAGACCAGAGTTTGGCCCAACTGACAGTCTGGTGGGCTCCTGTCTACTCTGGTCAACACAAGGCTTTTCCTGAGGCCTAGGGTTTGATTCCTGGGTTTTTAATGTTGATATCAAACTTCCAGTCTTGACACTTGACAGGCTGACAGGTTCTTGTTCCTCCTGGTTGGGGAAAGGCATCTCTATCAGACCAGTGTTTGACTCAACTGGCAGTCTGGCAGACTCCTGTCTACCCTAGTCAACACAAGGCTTTTCCTGAGGCCCGGGGTTCAATTCCTGGGTTTTCAATATAAGTATTGATATGTCATTAATGACAGACAGGGACTCTCTTGGTGCTACACTTTTTTCTTTGCTCCCCAAGTGATTAGCTTGGGTATTTTCAAAGTAACTAACTCCACTTCATAGACACCACTATAAATCATCAGGTCAGCAGCTTTTTCTCTAGACATCCACCAAAATGATGGTTTTAGGCTCTCTATGCTTGAACAGTAGTAGTAGAGCTCTTCCCTAAAGCCACTCATAAGACATAAACAGAGAAACTTACAGCCATTTTAGGGAGAAGTAACCCAGCTGTACTCTCACTCTAGCTAGTATCAGGATTTCAATGCAGCTATAGCATCTTCATCCTAGGGGAACTACACCTCAGCTTTACTTTTATCCCATCTGGCCTTTAGAAGTTCAATGCAACTGCAGCATCTCATTTCCCTAGGGGAGTCCCAGATGTATTGCTATCCCAGCTGGTCTAAGAACGCTTATAATGCCTGGGTATAACTATCCCAGGGTACTTTCTTTACCCTTCTAAAGCCTATTGGGGCTACCCTAATAGCACTATAGGGCATAAAGAACAAAAAACAAACAACAGTAAACTACCTTTTTCTAAGCAACCTCTCTTTATTTGGCCAACTACTGACTTTGACTGCAAAAAAGCTCTTCATGTGTGTTGGGATTTTTGACCAAGCAATGATAATAATTATGACAGAGCTTGCGGATTAGGATCTCAGCAGCCAACATCATAAATTAACAGTATAAAATTCAATGATGCCAATTATGGTAGAGCTCACAAATAGTAATTACAGCAGCACAACATATAAATTAATATATAAATGTATGCATATTGGACCAGCAGCAGTCTGCTGACTTAAATCACAAATCAACCCATGATAAGCGCTGTTGCAGCGCTTAGTTATTACATGATTTGCTACTGCGGCACATTGGAAAAGCTTCAGATACCGCAGTACCACCTAAACAATACCCTAGGTGTCAAACTAGCTATACATCAAGCGCCGCCGTGCCAACTGAAAATGATTCCAAGTGCCTTGCAAATATTTTAGGTGCCAGAGTGCTGCTTCACTTTTTCATCAAGTGCCAAGGCACTGGGTTCAATTCCCCATAATCTCAAATTCCCATATTAACTATATTATTAAGCATTAAATCTGAAGCATGTTCAGGATAGAAGGAAGTGATCCTGAAGCTAGTAAACCACCCCACGCCAGCAAGGGCCACCTGTGCTGGGTGAAGATAAAATATTCTATTGGTTGATGTGCAATAAGTGCCAAACCTAGATTACTGATTGCCCAAAATAGAGGTGTCTTAGAATGTACTAGAAGACATTGCTAGCAGCCCAGGGATTAACCTTGGATATAGTATAAGAAGAATTAATGAATTAAAATAAAATCATCTTTAAATCTTTAAGTGCTTCTGCGCTTTCAGGAGCCATTATTTGGCAATAATTATGTTTCCATTTGATCCTGGCTCTTCTGATACAATATTACTCATATCTTAACATATGACTGCATTCAAGCAAATGCCCTGTGCCCTACCATATTAAATAATTGTGACACTGTAATGCAAAAAGCACAACAATGTTTATAATCACACAGATCTTGTCTTTAGGATGAGAATCTATCATTTGGGTGACCTGGTTTCAGAAATTTGGGGGCAAGGTGGCGTCAGGATCAGGAGGACAATAATTGGTTATTTTAGAAGAATAGATGACATACTCTTTCTTTTCCTAACCTTATTTCTGAGGCCAAGATGGCCAGCAGAATATGTGTTGTCACCTGGAATTTGGTTCAACTTTTGATACTTATTGTTGGCAAAATGTTCAGAGGGTTTGACTGAAGACTCAATGTGGTGGCACATCATTTCAGCGTGAGTGTACTGTAAATTCAGAACCTGAACGTAAAAATGCGGGATTGTCAAATCCTTGGTCCAAATTTTGAATCACTTTTGCGGGCAACTCAGCTGAGTGAAAAGTAAAATATTAAATAAAATTAATCATTTAATTTGAATTTTTTTGGTTTATTTAAATTGGCAAATTTTGAATCTCTTGAGCAGATAACTCAACTAACAAAAGACAAAATCCAATAAACAAATGCAGGATACATGAATCAGAAATTCAGGATTCTAATGTACAATTTGAGATTTCCTGTATTTCAAACAAATCATAGACATCATGTAAAAATTAATGAATATGAAATTGCGGGATTAACAAATCCAAGAACCAAGTTTTAAATCATAATTCCAAGGAATTTGAAATATAATTTATGGGCATCTCAAAAAGGATGCTAAAGGATATAGAGTGGATTTTTGATAATTCTTTTAGGAATCATAGGCATTCTCAAAAATCACCCTATTCCAATTTAAGACAGCTAAATTTTTAGATCCTACTATTCACAAAATTAACATACTTAACAATAAAATTGACTAAAATGTACGTGTCTCTTTTTGAGTTTAAAATTTTTTTAATAAAAATTTATTACGTCTTCTTTCAACAAAAACCAAGTCAACAAGCTGTTCCCTGGCCTTGACAAAATTATGCAGGGCTACACTGGGTCTCTTAACGGTGAAGCCTCTGTCTATGGCCACTCCCAACTTGCAGGCCCCTCCGCAGGCCCCACCCAGGAGTCTGTTCTTTCTCCTGTGTCCTCAAGCATGGCCCTGTTTACCCATCATGCACAGGCAGCTGCTAACCCAAATCCCTTATCAGCAATGGCATCCAGAACCAGCCATTTTAGCCATGGGGTCACCCAGAGAGCCCAGGACCCCAAAACAGCCAATCAGATGTCATTGACCAGTTCACAAGATGGACATATCCCTCCCCCAGCCAATCAGCTTGCAAGATGCAGAAGAAAACTAATCACTACAGAGATTTTTTCAAAATTGTTGAAAAGCAAGGGAAGCTTATGTCACTTGGGGAAATTGCAGCCGCAATGGGGTTTGCAAAGTCCACTGTGGCTGCAACCCTGCGAGCCCACGCCAACTGTGGCCCCCCTACCAAGAAGACCCTGACTGGTGCCCATACTTCAACCAAAGGTGACACAGCCCATCCCCTTATGATGACCATTATGGAACGTGACCCACGGATGCCCCTGGTCCAGGTACGTCTCCAGTTGGGACACCACAGCATCTTCACCAACAAAAGAACGGTGAATTTTTGGATGCACAGAGTTGTGGTTGCTGCTAGAATCTTGTCCAATCAAGTTCTCAGTGGCCCCATTTTGATGGACACTGACCTCTACAATTCACCTATTATTAATTTTATCAAAGGAAGGGCAATGAGGGCCTGTAATGACACAATCTTCCTATCATACGCTAAGATTTCTGCAAGTATCCAAGACTTTGGAGAAAAGTGTATCCAGTCTGACGTGTACAAGCGCGGCCCAATCTTGTATTGTTTTTTTGGGGTTTTATTTGCAGTTTCCCCATTGGGCGTCAATTATTACTCGGCAATATTGAACAAAGCATATGGGTATGCCTACCAGACGGAGCTCAAGGCCATGCTGGAGGAGTGGGCCACACAAAACACTGTGCACACAGTTGTACTGAGTGCAGAGATGGAGCAGCGGGAAAGGGCAACCCAAGAAATCTGGGCTGCGGGGCATACCTGCTGGTCCTACCCCATCAACTACGCCAACATGCATCTTACAGATGTATGTCTCTACAATTTTGGTTCTGCCCTCAGGAGCTTAAAGCCTGCCACCTACAACAAACTATGCACCCAAATTGATAAGGGGTATGAGCTTTTCCCTTCTGCGTCTGTTCAGGACTTATTTGATCTCATCATCTTCTATGCAAGTGATAGTGATAAGTCCAGAAAGGACCCCTGTCTCCCCCCACGCCAGTCCATCTGTTTTGTCAAGCCAGTATATGTGACAGAAGAATAATTTGAGCAACTGAAGCAATCAGCTCTTGCTGCCCCTTCCCAGTCAACAAACCCTGCCTCCCTAACCCCCCCATCAAGCCACATGCCTTCCAACCCTGACTCCCAAACCACCACCCATTCCCTCCCCACTATCTCTGATGCCGCCCCTCTCACAGGCGCAGATGAAGGCAATGTTCATTCCGCCCATTCCCTCCCCTTCCCGCCCTTTGATTAATAAATAAATCTTTTCTTTGTGACAACTTATTAAAATTGATATCTCTCTTTCAATTCATAATTAATAACACTTTCTTTTTACATTATCAACATTTCCCATAATTAATACAATGTTGTACATTTTACAAATAGCTTAAAATTATGAGCATACATATTTTTCATCATCATTAATAAATTAAAGACAATAAACGTAAATATTGGATTAAAATATTACAATTAGATGTCAACTCTTGATAATTTGATATTATGTGCATAACTCAATGCATTTTGTTTAATAAAATTCATTGTAAACAAGGCTTTTGTCATTGTAATTTATTGAAATGGATTGTGTTTATATTAGGGCCATTAACGCTTAGTACAAATATTGATACATTGTGCATTTTAAAGCCTGTATATTTACCTATTGGTAATAATTCTGTAAACTTTTCAGCCAGATTTTACAAGGTAATAATAATGTAATGTGTTAATAAATTACAGTTTACTGTCATTAATTGGTTGATTTTCTTTGCTGTGGTGATTGTGCATTTTCTGATATTTACACACTAGTATCCAATTGGTTGGCTTCACATCCAATTGCACAGGCAATAGGAAAACAAGCCGCCACCCCGACCATATCCAGTCTTGGGGTGGCGGCTTGTATTCCTATTGCCTGTGCAATTGGATGTGAAGCCAACCAATTGGATACTAGTGTGTAAATATCAGAAAATGCACAATCACCACAGCAAAGAAAATCAACCAATTAATGACAGTAAACTGTAATTTATTAACACATTACATTTTTATTACCTTGTAAAATCTGGCTGAAAAGTTTACAGAATTATTACCAATAGGTAAATATACAGGCTGTAAAATGCACAATGTATCAATATTTGTACTAAGCGTTAATGGCCCTAATATAAACACAATCCATTTCAATAAATTACAATGACAAAAGCCTTGTTTACAATGAATTTTATTAAACAAAATGCCTTGAGTTATGCACATAATATCAAACTATCAAGAGTTGACGTCTAATTGCAATATTTTAATCCAAAATTTATGTTTATTGTCTTTAATTTATTAATGATGATTAAAATATGTATGCGTTGAAGATAGTACTTTAAAAACCAGTTTTTTGATGGAATTCAAACAATATGTCAACAATCTATAACTTGATCAACAAATTAGAAACACACCTGCAAAAGGTTGTTGAGATAGAAAGCAATATCAGGGAAATAGTGACAGGAAAGCTGGGTAACAAGGGCCAGCCACTAATCCAGTCAAAAGAAGATGCTCTGGATAAATTGGGAAATATTATAGATGAAAAGAACAAAGAAAAATTACTTAATCTACAGGGAACAATTTTATCAAGTCTAAAGTTCAACAATGCGGCCTACAATTTGTGGGAGTTCTGGCAGGGGGCCAAAGAAAACAATAAGATCAAACTAATTAAAGGAACAGAAATTCAAAAGGAAATCAACACCAATGAAGAGGAAACCGACCAAATGGAAACAGATGAAAATGAAACACAAGCAAGAAGCAGAAGCGCTTCAAGAAATACAGAAGCTTTATCAAATGAAAACCAAGAAGAAGCATATGTAGCAAGAAATATAAGAAAAAATTAAGCCTAGAAAAATTAATGAAGAGCATCCAACGCTCATGAAGTTTGCCGAAGTGGCGCCTGTGGCTGAGGGGGCCACAGGGGAAACAATTAGTAAGTCTTTTTATGTTTTACTTATATTTATTTTAGTCATCACCAGGAATGGGGAAGAGGTCGCGGAAGTGGCAGCTTATACGCTGAGTTGGTTTTATGGGGGTTACCAGTCATTATGTGGCCCCTGTAAAGCAAATAATTAAAAATCAAATAAATAAAATAATTCAACAGAATATGAATAATTTTTTTAATATTAAAGCTCAAGATAGGGAATATTCACCACCTGCGGGGTGCTCGCCCTGGATAAGGGAAGCATATGAACTAGGAGCAACTATCAAAATCAAGGAAATGAATGAAATTTGTGGGGATATCAAACTGAACTTTGATGAATACATATACAAAAACATTCAATGATTCCCCTTCACTAACATCAACAAATATGAAAAGAATTTAATAAAAACCAACTTTCAAATAGGAAATTAATATTTGAAATCCGCAATTTTTAATGAAGTTTTTAAGGCACTATCAAATGAAGTCGGGGATGCAGTCCTCATGAATAATTTTAAACCTTTATTTATTTCATTTGCTGAGGCCTGGGGGGCTGATTCAAGTTGGGCGCCCCCCGGAACCCTCTTCAAGTTCAACCAAACGTCCTATATTAATAGGTTAGTGCAAACATTCAAAAAATTATGCATGTTATCAGAAAAGTATACCTTGCAAAGAATCCACGTTGCGGTATACCTGGGAATCCTCCTCCACTGCATATTAAAAACCAACGTCAAAAAGTTGGAGGATGTACCTATTCAAATGGACATTTGCCGCGTAGCCCTCAACCGCCAGAAAACACCACGGGGATACAGGACAGTCGAGCATGTCCTCTATGATTCATTTGCATTGGTAACGCTATACGGGTACTACATGCCTCTCACAAAAGACCTACTAGTTGATTTGCTCACCTGCCTGCCTTTTATCAAACAATCAGCAACCACCAGGGTACAGGGCGCCACCCCTCTAGCAATCACATCCAGGGTTGTCCACCACGTACAGAAGAGTATGTGGATCCAATTAGATGCATTAGCTGAAATTTTAATTTTGGGGTATAAAATCCCCGGAATAATCACATTCCCTTTGCAATTAGCATTCCCCAATAAATATTTTCCCCTTGCAAATTAATTTTTTTTAATTTTTATATTTTAATACTAAATACTTTTAATACTGAAATATGTACTATTAAAATTTTACTTTAAAAATTTTAATAGTACATATTTAAATATTAAAAATATTTAGTATCTAAAATTTAATATTGAAATTTTAATAATATGTATTACAATATTAAAATTTTTAATATCAAATATTTTAATATTAAAATAAATCACAATTTAATAAAAAATAGTTAAATTTAAATATTTAAACTTTAATATTTAACTTTTACAATTTATAATTATAATTTCTCTTTTAATATTTTTATTTTTATTTTAACTTTTAGTATGTAAATTATAATATTAATATATCTAAATATATTACAAGACATTAGTTAAAGTTGCAACCACATCAAATATTAAAAATAAGTTAAAAATGTTTTTATTTATTAGCTTGTTGAATACAGGTTTATTTATCACATAGATAAACATTGAGAATTTAATTTATCTGCATCATGCGGCCTGCTCCACTATTGTTCCAAACAAATGATTGTTTAGAACTTGAATTACCTTTCCCTTGTAATGTGATTTGTTAAAAATATTCAATATACTTGACCTGCGTCCTAAGTGCTAATTAGTAAACAATACATGAAAATCATTGGTGGTCGTGTCATGTGGCTATAGTGGCACTGAAATAACAAGGATCAGATGATGACATGCAAGGTCCAATTTGTGGCTTAAAAAAGCCAAAGTACCATCAACAATTCATTATTATTTAAATAAAATAATTCTATTTCTATCTTTTTTAATTTATTCATTTGTTAGCGCAACAGTCAATATAATATTCAGTGCATTATAATAAAAATATATTCTTCATACCTAGTATAATGAATTTTACTTACCTTTTCTATGTATTCTTAAATGTCTATAATACATCCAAATGTCACATTATTATATATAAATAATAATTTTTGAGTCCTAATAAAAACAAAATAAATAAAAATAAAAACAAATAAAACCCAGAGCGCCCATTTATCTGATTGGCTCGGAGGCCAGAGCTTTAGGGAGGAAGGATTACAAGTGCTTGTAAAAAGCCGCCACCACATCAGGTGGCATTGCAAATTGGCTGATCTCAAGAATGTTGAAGAGATCCTCTGTGTCCTGAGGAAGGCCTTGTTTCACCTTATTCTTGATCCAACCAAACACCTCCTTGATTGGATTCAGGAATGGGGAATATGGCAGGAGGAAGAGAAGTCTCATTGGACAATCAGTAAGTTGGTGGCTGGAGGTGTGGTTGTTTTTGTTGATGGGGGGAATTTGGACACAACCAGATCCACTTTGTGAAGCCTGACATTATCAAGCACAACAACGTTGGTTGTGCTGCTGTAATTTATCTGCAGGTACTCCTTGACAGCTCAGAGAAAATTGAGAAAGGTCCTGTTGTTATGGGAGCCTTTAATCATCTGATACTGGTCCAACCTGCGATGACCAAGAAGCATGATCATGGAGTAGGTCTTGGAATGGACAGCTGCACAATGGGCTACGCCGTCCTTGGACCCCTTCTCAACCCACCCATGCCTAGACCTGAGTGAGGAGGAAAACAACAATTTGTTGATATAGAAGAACCGGACGTTCCCAGTCTCCTTTAGTGCCAGATATGTCTCGGCATAAATGTGTCAATCCTTGATGGTCTTTTCACTGTTCTTATTGTACAGAGAAACTCCGAGCACCTTCCACAAGAAGCCCAAATCAACCATTGTTTTGTATACAAGGGTTTTGGAAACAGAAAGCTCAAACTCTGTGGCAAGCATTGATTGGACAGCAAGTGAGTCCAGGCGGCAATCCTTGGCTACCCACTACTTGATTGTGTCAATGTGAACGGGGTGAAGGAGTTTGGGCTGTCTTTTTGCCTTGATGGATTCAGCAATTTGCCCGGTATTATCATACTTGGTGTTGATGTTGGCAATGTATCTGGCCATGACACCAAATTGGGACGCAATATCCCAAACTGCCATTCCCCCGTTCAAGCAGTTGAGGAGAGCTTCACGCTCACTATCCATCAACCAATGTTGGCCCTTGGCAGGTACCACAGCATCCTGGCTACCAGGCTCAACACAGGGGACAGGGACCTTTGTGTAGAAGGTGGGATCACGCTTGCTTGCAGTGGCGCTGTCAATGGTTGAATACACAATAGGCGCAGATGGCTCAACAGTGGCTGCCAATGGCTCGTAGGTGGTGTCAAAGATGCGGGGGCAGGAAGTAGCAACTATTGGATCAAGAGTGCAAGGCCGGGTGACAACTGGGTAAACAGTGGAGGTGTAAGTAACCTCATTATTCCCGGTGACCCTGATGTAGGAGACTTTTGTAGCAGGCCTTGAGAGTGGCTTCTGCCTGGGATTCAAGCTGGTAGTTCTGGCTTGGAATGCGGGAGGTGGTTGGCTGGCGCTGACACCTTGGGAGGCCTGTGTATTGACATGACTCCCCTTGAGTTGGGTTCTGGGTCTGTTCTTGGACCCTCTGGAACACCCTCGTGGACAGGCTGCCCCGCAGGCTGGTGCAGGAGCGGGTTGGGAATGCAATTGACGGTCCATAAAAATAAAATAAAAAATATTTTTTAGATTAAATATGTATTTATTTGGAGTTATTGGTTTAGTTGTGGGTAGTTGTTTTCTCTTGATTTAGCCTTGAATAGTAGCAGAGTTTCTATATTGATGATTTGAAGTAAATAATATTGTATACTCTCCATGTTTAGACAATTTCACATCTCACTTAATTTTCATGTCTAAATATGGCTATCAAAATTGAATTTTGCATTTGATTTTATCCAGAGTGGAGCTTCTTGATTTGGGTTGGTGTTTCCTAGTGTGCTTACTGTACATTAAATTTGGATTCCAGTTCCCGCAATTAATATCTGAGTTTACTAGTGGCATTCAAAAGTGATTTGAAATTTGGTTCTTGGATTTGACAATCCCACAATTTCAAAAAACATAGTAAATTTAATGAAAATGGTTGATGGATTTGAACACTTCAAATCTGATTCCAATTAATTCATTTTGTCCATTGGAAATATGCAGTTTGACTTGAACTTTGCAAAGTGTCTATGAGTTCCCATATTTTCAAATATTCAAATAAATACTCAAAAAAATCAATTTAATTAAAAAAGGCCATCCTTCAAAAGTGATTCAAATTTTGGACCAAGTATTTGACAATCCTGCATTTTTACGTTCAGGTTCTGAATTTACAGTATGGGTTGTTTGGCATATTACTGGTTTTGACTTTGAATGGGCTTAGAAAAACTCATTCACTTTGTGGGATTGGTTTATATCAGTTTTAACAATCAAGCTGAGAAAACATGACAGGTATGCTTCTGGTTCTTTAGGCAAGAAGGCTGCATTTCAGGTGGCCCAGGGGTTGTACCACAATCATTGTTTTAATTCATTAAACAGAGAAAAATATTATTAGAGCCGCTTTCTCTTCCCACCTCTTTAAGGCTGGCATGAAGAATAAGAACAATCCCCAAGAAAATCCAGGCTGTGGTAAAGTATCAGAATATCTCCAAGGCAGTCCTGGCCTACTATTCTAAGGATAGAAAGCTTGAGCACTTGCAAGCTAGATCTGTGGCACTTTCAGCCAATGTTTGGGCCCTTTCCTCAATAAAATTTTCTTCTCTCTCTTTTTTAGTATGAATATATTTTAACTTTTACTTTATCTTTTAGCTATTTTTTATATTTAGTATAAATTGTAGCCTATATATAGTATATCTGAAAATAGCTTATTTAAATCACTTGACTTTGGAGCTTTGTACAGCCTTATTGAAACTAATTGTCCCTATTTTTTATTGCAGGATTGAAATCCTGCAGCTTTTTTTATCCTATAGCTTTTATTTTTTTCATTTTTTAGCATCAAATGTAAAAACCTGCTGAGATAATGTCTAATTATTTGTGATGTCATAAATTGACATGCTGTATCTATTGTTACAATTTGAGATGGTGTATTTCAAGATGCTGTTTTCAAGATGGCATACCTACCGGCTATGAGGTTTAGAGAAGTTAACCCATATGGGTTGATGGAAAAACTGCTCCAGAAAAGCCAAAATCATTAAATTGGGGTCCAAAAGTATAGTATTTATAAACCTATTGTTTAAGCTTTCATTGATGAATGTATTGTTAATTTTAAGATAATATTATCAATAATATAATAATAAAATAAAAGATATTTTTATAATATACAAAATTTTCTTTTCCCCTTATTGAACTTTAAATATATTTAAAAAAATAATGACAGAAATGTATTCTTTGATAATGTCAGTTTGATGTCAGCTTGGATTTGTTAGGGATGATAGAAAATTTGGTTGCTTTTAATTGATATTAAATTTTGTTTTGTTTTTTGAATTATTTTTGTTTTATTTTTCTATGATAAAACAAAGCAAAAAATTAAAAATTAGCTATATGCCGGAAAATGGCCTGTGGGCTTTTAACAATGGGCTTTTTAGCTCAAGTTAGCTTATGCGAAACCAAACTAACCGAAATAAAAAATAAACAATAAAAATTATAAAAAAATGAGTTCCGCTACCCAATTTTCCATCAAAATGCCACAAAATTGGGCACGAACAATGATTGTTGAATGTCTTCCTGCCCCCAAATTTAAAGAAGCTTTTGGATGAGAAGCAATTTTTTTAAAAAACTATAAATTATTCAGCCCACTCAAGACCCAGCAGTCTGCTGCTGTGATTAAATTCAAAGGTAAGCTTTTCACTGTTGTGGTGAAAGCAATTAAGCTTCGATTATCCAATACCCACAAAGCCTTGGATTGCCTTTAAATACAAGCCAGTTGAAATTACTCTCGTCTTGTTTTCGGTAGAATATAACCAATTTTCTATATTTCCTGATCACCACAACAGCCACAACTTTCAAAGATATTTAATACAGTAAATTTAACTTTTATATAATAAATATTGATATTTTTGGATCTCGTTTTATTTCTATTTTTTTCTTTACTTGTGCACCTTTTCATGCTAATTTCATCTTTATTTTTTGAAATCTTTTTTCAGACCATATACAATTGACAACCTATTGCTCATGGATGACACTGTTTATTGAAAACCTTATTTTGATAATAATTTTAAAGAAACTGTCAGCTCTATTCTAAAAATATTTAAACTCAGCTCTATCCAAGAATTTTTATAAAAGAACCCTTAATAGTGTTTAACTAATGCTTTGAATATTTAGAAATATTCATGATAGATACTCTATTTGATAGTCTTAAACAGAACCCCTATTTCTCAGCAGGATTTGGTCTTGTGGGAGTTGGAGCAGGGTTAACCCTTCTAAGACAAGGATCGGTTCTAGGCTTGACTTATCTGCGCCGACAGCTACTAGTCACCTTGGAAATACCCAGTAAAGATAAATCGTATCCCTGGTTTCTTCAATGGATGAGTGCTCAAAAGTCTTATCGTACACAGCAGCTAGCGGTTGAAACATCCTATAAGCAACATGATAATGGCTCAGTATCTGCAAAATTTTCGTTAGTCCCTGGCCCAGGAAAGCACTACTTCAAATACCAAGGAGCTTGGTTTCAAGTAAAACAAATGCTATGCAAAGTTTATAGTTGTTCTTATAGGTTCAACGCCAAAGAGACAGTAAGATGATGGATCTTACCTCAGGCTCACCTTGGGAAACTATTACCTTGACTACTCTATCGCGGGATCGTAGTTTGTTTCATGAGCTTCTAAACCAAGCAAGAGAGGTGGCACTATCAAAGCAAGTGGGTAAAACAGTCATTTATACAAGCTGGGGTCCAGAATGGCGCCCTTTTGGCCATCCCCGCAAAAGAAAGCCTCTCTCTTCCGTCATCCTTAAAGATGGCCAGACCGATAAGATTGTGAGTGATGTAAAGGGCTTCCTTTCAAATGGCGAGTGGTACAATCAGAGAGGTGAGAATTTGAACGCCAACTAATCCCACAGGTATTCCTTATCGTCGAGGATATCTCCTATATGGCCCCCCTGGAAGTGGTAAAAGTAGCTTTATTCAGGCGCTGGCAGGGGAGCTTGGATACAACATCTGTATCCTCAATCTCAGCGAACGTGGCCTAACTGATGATCGCTTGAACCACCTCATGACTGTCATCCCTGATAGAAGCCTGCTCCTTCTGGAAGACATTGACGCTGCCTTTGCTAAACGTGAACAGTCAGATCAGCAAGGTTATCAATCAATGGTTACATTCAGTGGTCTTCTGAACGCCCTTGATGGTGTTGCCGCAGCTGAAGAACGGGTGATCTTTATGACCACTAATCACATTGAAAAACTTGACCCTGCCCTTGTCCGCCCAGGGCGTGTAGACATCAGAGAATATTTTGGGAATGTCGATTCAGACCAGACCTTACGTCTTTTTCTCAGATTTTATGAGGGCGAGTCTGAATTGGCTAAGCTCTTTGTCAATAAGTTGAAAGATCATCCTATTTCTGCTGCAATGCTGCAAGGACACTTTGTTTTCTTTAAGCAACAGCCCAAGCAGGCTTTAGAAAATATCAATTTGTTAATTGAAGCTTCTAACGAGAATCAGAAAAACAGCCAATGATGAAGAGGGTTAGCCAACTTTGAATAGATATCTTTCATTGTGCTCTAGTCAATATTTTTTCATCCTTTGCCTTATCAACAATTAACCGTGAGATTTATTCTGCTAACAGATTCTCAATCCCCTTCAGTATCCTTATTTATAATACAATCTTAATTTATAAATTAGCTTTCTTTAAGTGTAAGAATTTGTAATGATCCTGAAGTATTGTTTAAACTATAAGGGTTAAAAAGGTATGACATCCGCTTCAAGGTGTAAGAATATCTAGTAGCTCTCAAAAATAATTAAGTTTGGGGTTCAGAAATCTTGGAAAACAACATTGCTAATATAAAGCAATCAAAGCTAAACGTTGAAACTTTTGTTTTCAATACAGTAGTTTTCAAACCAGTTGAGATAAACGTATATTAGTCAGTTTAGAACGCATAGGTTCAGTCACAAAACGAATTTCAACTGAAACCAGTTGAAGGTCAATTTACTCAACAAAGCTTCCATTTATCCAGGGCCGGAAAACAAAAATTAGTCAATCACAAAACAAAAATAAAACAAATACTGAATTCCAAAAATGAGATAGCAAACACATAGAACTCATTCAAAACGCACACAATCCAGTCACTTACTGAAGCATTATACATCAAGTTTGATAATGAGTGTGTGGTGAATATGATACAAACAGAGATTGCATGAGGTTCAGTCACAAAAGTGATGAACTCAAACACAAAACAACTCATGTTTTGACAATATTGATTATTTTTGGGATTCAGATTGGAAATAGTGGATTTCAGAAGTGAATCCACCAAAATCTATTCAGGGAACTACAGCATTATTTTCTATGTATGTGCTTCCAAATTTGGACATTTATGTCAGAGAGAATGTCTCAAATAGGAGCACTCATTTAAATAAAATTAGTTTTATAGAAATACTTTGCTTTTCTGTTTTTAATAGAATTTTAATTGTCTTTTTACAATAAGTTTCACCAGCAAAGATAACTTTGACATCATTGAGGAGCAGTACCAGGAGCTACTTCAAGCTCAGGCTGCTGAGCTAAGGAGTACAACCACCACATTTCCTGTGTGCACCCAATTTAATGCAAGTTGTGAGGAGGCTGAGTTGTATGTATCACCAGGCCCATCCACTGGAGGCTTTTCTGACAGCTAGTATGGTGCTCCCCAAGACCAGGCCTAACCTGTGCCTGTGCCACATTCTGGATGTCAGGATCATCAATTTTGATGATCCCATCACCCATCTTCCTAAAAATCCTGGTTTGGTTAAATTATTGCCTTCTGAGAATCTGGGAATGAAAAACCAAACCTTAATGGAGCAAGTGAATTTAAATTTTGATTGTTCAAACAAACAGTTAAAGATTGGGTTTGATAGTAAAGTTCTATCTAATTTGAGTACAAAATTCAAACCCAGAACCTTTCTGGATGTCTATTCACCTAGTTTGAATCATGTTTTAGACAAAGGAATTAAGCTCTAGCGTGAAGCCTGCAGCCAATCAGAAATTACAACAGGGTTGGGTGACGTTAGGCGTCTACTAGCAGAAGCAGCAGGCTCTGAAAACTTCAAATTTGCCATTACAACTTCTATTAAGTTAAACCAAGCTTCAGTTCATGATAACCAAGTCCCAAACACCACCCAAGGACCCAAATTCAGCCAAGAGTAAGTTTTCAACTTACTGATGAGCATAAGAGAGGTTTAACTGCACATGAATAATTTATTTTTGAAACTTCCTTGCACAACTGCCCTGTTTCATGCTTAATTTCCTCCCCAATTTCTTCAAACTAATTTCTATATAAGATTCTGATAATTGTTAATCATAATTGCTCAATCAATAAAGAGTTTTTACCCAAACTTAAATATTTTTATTGCTTGTAAGACTTTTAGAATTTTTCTCATGAAACCGTCTAATTTTTTCCCATTTTAGAGAATCAGGCTTAAATGGGTGGCTCTAATTTTACTTTGTACTTTAGTACAATTTTCAGTTCAGATGGAAGAACAACAGGGGACAGGAACCATCACAGAGTATTGCAAAACAGGAAGTGGGCACCAGTGGTACCAGGGAAATGGTACACTGCTTCATTGTTCTCAACAAACCCTCCTACCAAGCAACAAGCTCAATCTTCTTCACCCAAACCTGTAGAAATCAGTCTGCCTTGTCCTTTTGCCTCTGTTTCCTTGCTTGCCTACTTGGGAGAATACACTTTCCTGGGGCGTTTCAATCCCCTACTTGGTAGATACCAAATCCTAGGAGAGTTCTTACACCTGGGTATGGTTTCTATTCCTATAGGATCTATGATCACTGGGTCAAATGCTTCTGTCTTAATTCACCATGTTGGGAGACTATTCCCTACAGGGTGGTTTCCTGATACTGGATACTGGGTAACTGTGGCCCCCTCCAACCCAACCATCACTTGAGAGTCTGGGCCAATCAGAGCAAGCCCTTCTTAATCTGGGTCCCCTTATTCCCAAAGCACCCCAAAAACAACAAATCACAACCAATGAGGTGATAGAGGAGATTGTAAGCCTAAAGCAGAGTGGCGTAAATTTTGCAGAAATAGCCACTCAGCTTCAATTTACTGAGGTGGTGATCAAGCGTGAGTTCCAAGCCCTCTTGAAGAGAGGTGGTGCAACGCTGGTCAAGAAGCCAAAGAAACAACAAGATTCCCAGATAAATGATGACTATCCTCTAATGCTTGATATCCTTCAGTGGGACCCATATCTCCAATTGACTCAGTTCTTTTGCCTACTCAGGCTCCAGGGCATTTTCATTGCCAGCCGCACAGCGCAGTTTTGGATGCATGGGCTTGTAGTCAGTGTTCTGATTCTGATCAATTGGCTGGCTGATGAGTTGGATGATGTATCTGATTCGCCCTATGACCCTGTGATTGGTGCCACCATCACCTGCTGCCTGTCCTTTATTTTGGACAATGTCATATTTGTATCCTACTATAAATTGGCATTATATGTCCAGGATTATGGTTCCTTGGTAAAAAAACGCCCCCAAGGGTAAAAAGAAGAAAACAGAAGGGATTGTGATTGGTGTGTTCCTTGTAGCTCCCCCAAAAGGGGCTGTATTTTACCAAACCACAACCAGTTACACCAATGGGTACTGGTATGGGAAATTTCTCTCCAAACTGCTAGTCACCTGGAGCTCAGCCAATTCCAGATTCAAAGTTTTCCTGAGCCATCAAATGGAGTGCACTGAAGTGGCCTTCAAGAAGATCCAATCAGGCGGCCATGATGTCTCAATTTCCCTTCTGGGTATGCTGATCTTCACCTGGGGGATGTGTTGTTCTTTTTGAGAGAGGGGGCTAAACTAACTAAGTTTGGATCCCACCCTGGTGAGACAAACCACCAGGATACCATACAGTGGATTACTGGGATGGCCGCTCTGAAGGGGGACCAAAGGGAGGATACCAGGGACAGTTGGGGAAAGTAGGAATTTAGTCTCATCAATGCAAGCCCAGTGAGCAACCAAGGAGCGTGAGAGGAACCACAAACCAAGGCCTCAGTTGTTGGCATGGGTACAAAGACCTCATCCTCCAAGGGGGAGGTGTGGGTGCAGATATCTCCTCAACAAGCAGGGCAAGTGAGGCGGGGTCTGGAGAGTACAGATTCAGGTCATCACAGGTAATACTCTTAACAAGAGCCTCTAGAATGAGAAGACTACTAGGCAAGTGCAACAGGCTAGATGGATTGTCACTCACTAGGCAGGACAAAGAGGAGATGCAGGACCAAAGGTCTGGGGAAGTAGTCCAGAGGAGCATCATAAAGGGGATCAGGGAAAAAACCACAAACTTGATAACAGGGAGTATCATTTTAATGATCACCAGAGAATTTGGAGTCTAGAGGTGGTAATTTTAACCTTGATTGCTATATAAAAATCTTGCACCAAAGGAGCTGCAAGCCGGTTATTTTTTAAATTATCAAAGAGATCTGGGCAGCCTTGGGGATAGACTCAGGTGGCTTTGGCAATACCTGGAACAAAAGTGGGATTGAAATCGAGTGAAAACAAGAGAGAATCAAGGTAAAAGTAGTTAAATATACTAACTGTTAATCTAAAAATCTGGGTTCAAACATGAGTTTTGAGAGCAGGAACTCTTTAGGTTAAAGCTATACGCTAAAAATTCCCTTAGGGATTTCATTAAAGAAGTCAGGTTTGAAAGAGGCCAAATAGAGGTAATATACATATAGGAAAAGACTAAAACTCTTTTAAAAATTATAAAGAACTCAACAAGAGTTCAATCTTCACAAAATTTATAAAATGTTGCAAACCAATTCCAAACTTTTAATGTGAGTAGAAAATCAACAAGCAGGGGACTTTCAGTCCCCTGGCTATGTTTAAAGGGATGGGTTCTCACTGGGCTATCCCATGACCAACTGAATGGAGTCTGATTGGCCAGGAGAAAATATTTGCTGACCTGAGTCAGGAGAGTTAGAGAGCTTTGAATTAATTTCTGAACCACCCTCTGATTAGCTAGAATTGCCTTCAGGACCTTGTTGATCAATTGACTTTAGAAGAACTGATGTAGAGCAATTTGATTGGGCAGTCCTAATACTCTTTAACAACGGGCAACACCAGGCTAATGAATAGTCTAAATTAGTCAGAGTTTCTTCCATGGGAGGGGCAGTGAAGGGTGGAGACTCCATAGAGTATGCAACAACAAATCTTTCATCAACAGTGTGGGCAAAATCTTCAAGTGTATTGAGTGGTTTAGCTGGACTTTGAGAGGATTTCTTTGTACAACGGATGAAGACTGGTTTGTCCAATGCCAAAGGGGGCAGTGAATTTATATTCTTCAACATTGGGGACACCATCTGTGAGTGCAACCCCACAACCTTCAGCCAGGTGGTTAGTGCAGCCAATGACCCTACTGTGCTGTTTCTCTGTCAGAAGTTCACTGACATGTTTATGAAGATGGCCTTAGATGCTCTCAGCAGAAGCCAATCACAAAAGGACCCACAGCTGCCCTCTTGCAATTCCCTGGTGTACAAGCCAAATGCTGTCCTCCCTGAGTTCAAATATGATGTCATGCATCAGGAACTTATCCAAGCCGCTCAAGGCACTCAATCACCACTAGGCCCTCCAGTTGCCCTAGTCCCCAGCCAACCAATCCAGATGTTTGGAACCCACCCCCAGCCAATCAAGTCCTCCCCCCTCAATCCAGCCTGCCAACTAGTTTGCCTCACCCAATCCCATTTTGCCCAATAAAACTTGCCCCCAATAATTTTTATTTTTTAATTTATATTGGTTTAACTTGTATGTATTTTTTATTGTTATAATATATAATTTGCATTTAACTACAGTAATAATTGATTTTTATCATGCCACAAATTAAATTTTACTGCTTTAATATTTATTAATTCTATTGTCTTCTGTTATACTTCAATATTTTTGAAGCACTACAATAAAATGAATTTAAAAACTACAAGTGCTTTGGACCTCCAATCAAAATAGGTGTACATTTGTGCTGTCTCTGTGCTTGGCTCAGACCAGACACACCTCAGTTATTGCACCCAGTGGTCTGGTTCTATATTGACCACAAGTTGGTGTACCAATTTGCAAACAAAGACATGTCCTATTTTCAATAGGCTTATTTAATTAAGTTAAACTGGGTGCAATAATTGAGGCGTGTTTGGTCTGAGCCAAGCACAAAGACAGCACAAATGTACACCCATTTTGATTGGAGGTCCAAAGAACTTGTAGTTTTTAAATTCATTTTATTGTAGTGCTTCAAAAATATTAAAGTTAAAAAAACAATAGAATCAATAAAAATAATTTATCACATTGCATATATCTCTGAGCTGTATGATCTATATATAACCTGTGAAAGTGTCTATCTTTTAATAAATGTGTACTTTGGGTCAAAATTGGCATACTGATTCAAGAACAAATTATATTGTACTCAGACAAAACATATACATTAACAAAATATGTTGTTCATGATACTAAGAATGGGTTGGTTTACACACTCTGGAATATATGATCTACATATAACCCGTGAAAGTGGTTATCTAACAATAAATGTGTACTTTGGGTTGAAATTGGCATACTGATTTGAGAACAAATCATGTTTTACTTGGATAAAACATGTATATGACAAATATGTTGTTAATGATACTAAGAATGGGTCATTATATACAATAAATATACATAATATCAATATCAAATTAATAGTATTACTTAAAGCTAATAAAAAACTCATAATTAACATCAGATATATTTATTAAATCTCTATTAGATACAATACAATAGATATAGTTTATTGGGATATTTTATTGGTACAAAATGGGTTGGGGTAAGAACAAGTAAAACATGTTGGAATTGGAGGTGATGACCAAGGAGTTGCACGCAGCAGTGGCTAAAATCAAGGAGGTTAATCAAAAGGTGAAGGACATGCTCAAGGAGGTGGTGTTAGAAGGCAACAGACTAGACAAACTTACTGTGAAGGCTGCAAAGAAGAAAATACCTAATACTACCAACAAACTTACAACCAGGCTCCTAAATTTACAAAAAGATGTTCTTGTCAACCTACAGTTCAAGCCACAGGGGTTTGCAACTGCAGAGGTGTGGTCAAAGGATCCCAAGATGTTTGAGTAACTAAAAAATAAAATAAAAACATAAACCAACAGAAGACCAGCAACCATCTAGTGACAAGTCCTGTGAAGCAGCCCCTGTCAAGGGGGCAACAGGTAAAGATATAGAAGAAGGTAAAAAATAAAATATTAAATAAATACAAGGATTATACTAACTTTTTTATTTATAGAAGAAAAAGAATAGTAGTCCGCCAATACCTAAAATCCTACATATCTCAACCTTTTTACAGCAATATTTTCACCACATAGGGCGTTAGCTGGTCCTGATGCCAGCCTCCACCTCTGAGATGATTAAAAAATTAAAAACAAATTACCCTATTGATGAGGAGAAAATTTTTGGGGAAGCTTTGAATATGGAATTAAGAAGAAGAGAAGTATATTTTATTTGATAAAATTGTAGACTTTATTAGTTTGCGCTGTGGCAGGGATTTAAGTCAGATCAAAAATAAGGGCGGTCATGTGCAGAATAAATTCAAGTTGCTGGATACCTGGACATGTCATGTGATACTGTGAATTCAGAACCTAAACATAAAAATGCAGGATTGTCAAATCCTTGGTCTAAATTTTGAATCACTTTGGCAGGATGGTCTTTTTTTAATTAAATTGATTTTTTACATATTTATTTGAATTTTTAAAAATGCAGGAGCTCATAGACACTTTGAAAATTTCAAGTTGAACTGCATATTTCCAATGGACAAAATGAATTAACTGGAATCAAATTTAGAGCGTTCAAATCCATCAACCATTTTCATTAAGTTACTATGTTTTTTGGAATTGCGGGATTGTCAAATCCAAGAACCAAATTTCAAGTCACTTTTGAAAGCCACTAGTAAACTCAAATATTAATTGCAGGAACTGGAATTAAATTTAATGTACAGTAAGCACACTAGGAAACACTAACCCAAATAAAGAAGCTCCACCACAACTAAAATCAAATGAAAAATTCAATCTTGATAACCATGTTTAGGCATAAAAATTGATTATTCTTTAAAATCATCCAAATTCAGAAAGTATAAAATATTATAAACTTCAAAGAACAGATGTAGAAATTTGGTACTATTCAAGGCTAAATCAAGAGAAAATAACTACTCACTACTAAACCAAAAACCCAAAGAAATACATATTTAATCTAAAATATATATTTTATTTTATTTTTATGGACCAATAATTACATTCCCAACCAGCTCCTGCACCAGCCCTCAGAGCAGCCTGTCCACAAGGATGTCCCAGAGGGTCCAAGAATAGACCTAGAACCCAACTCAAGTGGAGTAATGCCAACACACAGGCCTCCCAAGGCATCATCGCCAGCCAACCACCTCCCGCATTTCAAGCCAGGAAAAGTAGCCTGAATCCCAGACAGAAGCCACTCTCAAGGCCTGCCACAAAAGTCTCCTATACCAGGGTCACTGGGAACACTGAGGCTACTTACACCTCTACTGTGTACCCAGTCGTCACTTGGCCTCGCACTCTTGATCCAAGAGTTTCCACTTCATGCCCCCGCGTTTTTGATACCTCCTATGAGCCATTAGCCACCACTGTTGAGCCATCTGTGCTTACTGTGTATTCAACAATTGACGGCGCCACCACAAGCAAGCCTGATCCCATCTTCTACACAAAGGTCCCCATCCCCTGTGTTGAGCCTGCTAGCCAGGATGCTGTGGTACCTGCCAAGGGCTGGTGCCAGTTGACAGATAGTGAGTGTGAAGCTCTCCTCAACTGCTTAAACATGGGAATGGCAGTTTGGGATATTGCATCCCAATTTGGTGTCACAGCCAGATATATTGGCAACATCAACAAAAAGTATGGCAACACCATGCAAATTGCCAGATCCATCAAGGCTAAGCGGCAGCCCAACCTACTTCAGCCCATCTATTTTGAGGCAATCAGGCAGTGGGTAACCAAGGATTGCCACCTGGACACGCTTGCTGTCTAATCAATGCTAGCCACAGAGTTTGGGCTTTCTGTCTCCTGAACCCTTGTTTACAAAGAAGTGGTTGATTTGGGCTTCTCCTGGAAAGTACTAGGAGTTTTGCCGTATAACAGAAACAGCAAAAAGACATTCAAGGATTGACACATTTATGCTGAGACCTATGTGGCTCTTAAGAAGACAGGTAATGTCCTGTTCTTTTACATTGATAAATTTTCATTTTCCTCCTTACTCAAGTCTAGTCATGGGTGGGTTGAGAAGGGATCTAAGGATGGTGTAGCACATCATGCAGATGTCTGTTCCCAGACCTATTCAATGGTTGCCCTTCTTAATCCTTGTGCTTTGGATTGATACCAGATGATTAAAGGCTCCCATAACAGCAGAACATTTCTCAATTTTCTCTGAACTGTCAAAGAGTACCTCCAGATCAACTATTAAAGTATAACCAACATTGTTGTGCTTGACAATGTTGGGCTCCACAAAGTGGATCTGGTTGTTTCTGAGTTCCCACCCATTGACAAGAATAGCCTTTCCTCCAATCACCACCATGCTGATTGTCCAATGAGACTCCTCTTTCTCCCCTATATTATCCATTCCTTAACCCAATTGAGAAGGTCTTTAGGTGGATCAAGAATAAGGTTAAGGCAGGGTTTCCACAGGACACCAAAGATCTCTTCAACATTCTTGAGTTCAGCCAATTCACAATGCCACACAATGTGGTGGCAGCTTTTTACAAGCACTCTGAATCATTCCTCCCTAAAGCCCTCAGCTCCAAGCCAATCAGATAAATGGGTGCTCTGGCTTTTATTTGTTTTTATTTTTATTTATTTAGTTTTTATTGGGACTCAAAAATTATTATTGATATATAACAACTTGTTGTTGAATTGTATTATAGACATGTAAGAATACGCACAAAAGTTAAGTAAAATTAATTATAATAGATATAGAGACACACATTTTTATTATAATGCACCAAATATTGTATTGACTGTGGAGCTAACAAATAAATAAATTAAAAAAGATAGAAATAGATTAATTTTATTTAAATAATTGTGAACCCTTTTAAGTACTTTGGCTTTTTCTAAGCCATAAATTGGACCTTGCAAGTCATCATCTGACCTTATTGATTTAGTGCCACTATAGCCACACAACACAAAAACCAATGATTTTCATGTATCTCTTACTAATTAGTACTATGACGCAGGTTAAGCATATCAAATATATTTATCAAATCATATTACAAGGTAAGGTAATTCAAGTTCTTAACAATCACTTGTTTAAAACAAAAGTGGAGCAGGAAGCTTGATGCGGATCAATTCAGCTCTCATTATTTAACTACATAATATATGAACCCATACTCACCAAGTGTCAGAACTCCGGAATAATATGATAGACTTGACCATTATTCCCCTTACTGATTGGCTAAGACAACCAATTGCCATAAAGATAGATAACTTAAAGAAATATCAGCTGATCTTGTTCCTGGCCTTGGGTAATCAGTACCCTTATTATTACTCCTAAGATTGATCATGATCCGATAATGGTCTTCACATTGGATCAAACCTGAGTAAACAGGCTTGATGATTCATGACTATAATCACAGAAAACTACTCAGTCAATAAGACGGAGTGTTCCTGAATAATAATGCAAGATGGCTACTGCCAAACATTTGCGCTTGAAGACACATCAAAATCTATGATTAATATATAAGGTTGTTCAGAAGAATACTGCATGATGCAAAAAACCAGTCAACAGGGTAACTAAACTTGCATATGCATAAACTGCCAACAAGATGCCGCCATTACACTGATAAGATAAGCTGAGGTCTGGTAATCTATTGAAGCCCCATGCCAGACCAGCATGGCTGCCTAACTCTGGGGGCTGAAACTAGCAGTCTGGGGAACAGATAGACTGACTAGTAAGAGTTGGAAGCGTCAGATTACAATCTGGCAAGAGGGCTTATCCACCCTATATAAGGTGCTCTCCTGATTAGAGATTGAGCAGAATATTCACCCTTGAAGATAGAGATTGAAGATCTTTATTGTTGTATCACTACTATCTGATGTCTAGTAGTCAGAAGTATCCAAGTAGAACGCACCACTGTTTACTTGCAGACCCTGTGTAATTTTCTCCTACAGCCAGATAAGTTTCTGCCAAGCCGTAGCTGTACTATAAGACCCAATTGGTAGCTATAGACTGTCGCCATACAGTCCCCTATCAACACCCCCATTACAATGTCCATTAATAAAAACAATTCCTCAAGACCACAAAATCTTGACAATGATCAACTAAAGAAACACATTTTTAGATCATATTTTATAATTTCACGTGTTTGCTTACTAAACTACTCTATTATAATATATTTAGATATATTACTATTAAAATTTAAATATTAAAATTAAAATTAAAAGTTAAACATAAAAACAAAATTAAAAATATAATAAAAATAAAAGATAAATTGCAAGGGAAGATAATTTATTAAGGGGATGCTAATTGCAAAGGGGAATGCAATTATTCTGGGGTATTATACACTGAAATCAAATTTTAGCTAATGCGTCTAATTGGAACCACATACTCTTATGACGTGGTGGACAACTCTGGATGCAGTTGCTAGAGGGGTGGCGCCCTGTACCCCAATGGTTGCTGAACGCTTAATAAAAGGCAATTGGGTAAGCAAATTGATTAATAGGTTCTTTTTGGGAGGCACATAGTACCCATACAACAACACCAATGCAAAGGAGTCATACAGGACGTGCTTGACTGTACTATACCCCGTGGTGTCTTCTGTTGTTTTAGTGCTAATTGGCATATGTCTATTTGTATTGGTATGTCCTCCAACTTTTTAACATTTGTTTTTAATATAAAATGTAATAAGATTCCTAGGTATGTTGCAATGTGAATTGTTTGAGAGGTATATTTTTCTGAAAACATGCACAATTTCTTATATATTTGAACTAATCTGTTGATATAGGACATGTTGCTGAATTTGAAGATGGTTCTGGAGGCCCCCTCTTGTATCCCCCCCTCATGCCTTGGCAAACAAAATAAATAAAGGCTTGAACTTATTCACAAGATCTTGGTCCCTGACTTTATTTGATAATGCTTTAAATACTTTGTTGAAAAGTTCAGTTTTGAGATATTTTGGTCCTATTTGAAAGTCTGTTTTTTTAATTTTTTCATATTCATTTATGTTTGCAAATGGGAATTATTCACAGCATTTGTAAATATATTCATCAAATTTCATCTTGATATTCCAGTGAATTTCATTCATTTCCTTAAAGTTGATTGTCCTGCCTAGCTTGTAGGCTTCCCTAACCCATGGCGAGTACCCTGTGGGTGGTAAGTATTCATTTTTTTGCTTCAATATTTGCAAAATTATTAATAATCATTTGAATTATTTTATTTATTTCATTTTACTTTATTTGCTTTACAGGGGCTACCAGTGATTGGTAACCCCTGTAAGCCCAACTGGGCGTAAAGGCTGCCACTTCAGCAACTTTGTCCCCATTCCTAGTTATAACTAAAGTAAATATAAGTAAAATATAAAAAAAACTTACTGATTGTTTCCCCTGCGGCCCCCTCAGCCACTGGCGCCTTTTCAGCAAACTTCATGAGTATTAGCTGCTCTTCATTTGATTTCCTGGGTTTGATCTTCCTTATTTTTTGTGCTACTTGTGTTTCCTCTTGATTTTCATTTGTTAAATTTTCATTGTTTCTTGTGGTGCTTCTGCTTCTTGATTGTGCTTTGTTTTCATCTGTTTCCATTTGATCAGTTTCCTCTTCATTAGTGTTAATTTTTTTTGGGATTTCAGTTTGTTCAATCAGCTTAATTTTCTTATTGTTTTCTTTGGCCCCTTGCCAGAACTCCCACAAATTGTAGGCTGCATCATTGAACTTCAGACTTGATAAAAGTGTTCCCTGTAGATTAAGTAGCACTTATTTGTTCTTTTTATCTATAATATTTCCCAGTTTATCCATAGCATCTTTCTTTGGCTGGATCAGTGGCTGGCCCCTGTTGTCCAGCTTTCCTGTTACTATTTCCCTGATATTTTTTCTATTTCAACAACCTTTTTCAAGTGTGCTTCTAATTCATTTATCAAGTTGTAGATATTTGACATTTTGTTTGAATAACATCAAAAAACTGGGTTTTATAGTACTACCTTCAATGTATGAATATTTTCAAGATCAATAATAAATTAAGGTCCACAAATGTAAATATTATATTAGAATATTGCAGGTATATGTTAGATCCTGATATTTAGATATTATGTACATAACTCAATGCATTCTGTATAATAAAATTCATTGTAAATGTGGCCTTTTTAATTGTAATGTGGCAACCAAGTTTCCAGACTTGCCTGCCAACGTATCTTATGATACACAGGGGGCGCTCAATGAGTTGCCCCTTGACATATCTAACAACATGAACCAATATGAATGCAATATCAAATGGCAGGTACTTTATCCTAATTAGGAGTGTTACCAATTTGACTTGCTGATCCCTGCATGAGTTATTCCTTGGCTTCAAACCTTACATGGAACTTCCCATTATGCCACCCCCTTGTGGCCTTGTGGCTTTCCCCATATGGTATATTAATCACACTATTCTACAGCAAAGAATACCTTATTCTTATTATTCTGTCCTTTCTATTGGACTGTTTTCTTCCCCAATTCCAAGTACTGAATCCTCATTGGTTCAGTTGCAACAGTGGTAGCAGCAGTAGGTTCACAACCTACCTAAAGAAAAAAACCCCCTAAGAAAGGACAGAGTACAGGCTGTATGGCTACTCCCTATCAAGAGACCTTCCTGCCAATCCCTGAGGAGGACATCCCCAACAGGTACGTTATTTACCAAGATCAGCTAGTTCTTCCAAGTGTGTACAATCAACTCTGCCTTGGAAAGCGTGACGCCAGCGTCACCCCACCTCAGTTAGACCTTTCACTGCGCATGCTCAACCTCCAGCTGGAATCCTTTGCGGGAGATGTTGAAGGAGCCAACATTGTTAGTTGGCTTCACTCCACCAAGACCCACCTTTGTATCTTCCAAGTTCCTGAGCCCATATGGGTTGCTACTGTGTCTGGGCGCCTCACAGGGCCTGCTGCTGTGTGGTTTACCAACTGGGCCAGTCAGGAAATTGAAGTCACCTGGGCAGCATTCAGGGACGCCGCAAAGTCCTGCTACAGCAAAACTTTCTCTCTTATTGTGGTGGGAACTCTCCTTCTAGAAATCAAAAAGACTGGATCTGTTCCCAAATACCTTGCTACCTGGCAGCAAGCTCTTACCGCCGCCCCAGAAGCTGTGACCAACAGGAACACCATGATTCTGACCCTGATAGTCAATAGGCACAAGACCCATATCTGTAAGTGGGTCCCTGTAGGTTGTTGCACCTCCATTAATGACTGCTACAAAGTCATTGTGGAGGCCAACAACCAGGATTTGATGGGTTTCTGCCATACAAATGATGCTCCACCTCAACCTCATGCAACACCTGGAAGTGCCCACAACCAAGTAGATCACTGCCAGCCCCGTCAACAGGATAATGGGACTAAACGCCCCCACAAGGGGGAGCTTCAGCTAGCCCAAATTGAGGACCCAGGAAAAGCCTGGGGGTTGTAGCTACAAGAGGTCCTACAACCCCACCTGACCTGCACTCACAATCCCTCCTCACAAAGAATCCCTGCAACTACAGTGTACACAAAGTTGAAACCCTTGAAGTCTTTCAGGTCCATAGTTACAACCCCGTGCTTCAACCAAGCCACTCTCTCAATAAAGTAACCCACTTGGCTTATTTCTTCTGTTTTTGTGGAAACACCCACAAATTGTTGGTAGACACCAGGGCTGAACACTATGATGGACCAGGTTTTTGCTGATTTGCAGCAGCTAGACCGTGTACCCAGCAGATTCAAGGCAGTACAAGTAGCTGACTCCTGCAGAGTGGCAATTACCCATGAGACAGTCCCCTTCTCTGTGAGAATGGGAAACGTCCATGTTAAGCTCTCTGGGCCAATCATGGCAGGGCTCAGCCATGATGTCATTGCTGGCCTTAACTGGCTTTGTCACAACTGTCCCTACATTGACTGGGATATGTCTGTTGTCACCCTCAATAGAAATGGAGTAGGCTTTCAGATCTATCCTGTTAAAATGAGCAAGCTTCTTCACAATACTGTGTTTGTCAGAATAACAGAAACAGGCTTGTACAATTTCAAGGGAGGGAAACTAGACTTCAATCAATGCTCAGTTGAAGTTATCTGCACTGAACCACCTGCGGCCCCTCCCTTGACCATGTTACCTTCACCAGCGCTTGCCACACTCCTCAAGGAATATAAGGACGTGTTCAGTGAGACACTCAAACAACTACCTCCTCCCCAGGAGATCCAGCACGCTGTAAAAATCCAAGGGTTGCTACCTAAAGCTTGCCCCCTATATTGTCTCACACCAAAAGAGGATGAGACCCTCTGCCAGCACCTTGTGGACGCACTTGATAAGGGCTTCATTTGCCCTCCGCTCTCTCCATACGGGGCAGCTGTCTTCTTTGTAGTCAAGAAGGACAGGTCACTTTGCCTGGTCACAGACTACTGCACCTTAAACAAGATGACAGTTAAGAATAAGTACCCCCTGCCATTAATTGACAACCTGTTTGACACGCTTGCAGGTGTGAAGGTCTTTAGCAAGATTGATCTCACTATAGGGTACAACCAGGTCCACATTGCACCAGGGGATGAGGCAAAAACTGCCTTCCAAACATGCTACAGATCATTTGAGTGTCGGGTCATGAACTTTGGAATGATCAATGCCCCTTCCACCTTTGCCATATTGATGAACATAGCATTTGAAGAATTGATTGGGAAATGTGTGGTTGTGTACCTTGACAACATTATTGTCTTCAGTCAATATCAAATCACGCACCTCCAACACCTTTGTGCTGTCCTCAACACCCTTCAGAAAAACCAGCTAAAAGCTAAACCCTCCAAATGCAAGTTTCTCAAGTTGGAGCTGATGTTCCTTGGGCACACCATCTCTGCCCAAGGGATAAAGCCCAACCCTGCTAAAATCAAGGCAATCACAAGTATGCCATCACCTACTGATGTCAGTCAGGTGTGTACCTTCTTGGGCATGGTTGCCTACGTGCATAAATTCATCCCCAATTGTGGAGATCTTATTGCACCTCTCACCAAGCTCCTGAACACTAAACAGTGCTTCCACTGGACCCCTGTCAGAGATCAAGCCTTCAAGACGCTGAAGCAGAGACTTACAACTGCATCTGTATTGCAGTTCCCCAATCAGAACCGCCAGTACAAACTCAAGACTGACGCTTCTGACAGGGCCATAGGGGGCATACTACAGATAGAAACTGATTAAGGCATCTTCCTCCCCGTGGCATACAAGTCCAGGAAGCTTACTGACTCAGAGCAATGTTACCCTATACACAATAAAGAGTTGGCGGCAATTGTGCACTGCATTGAGAAATGGCGCTGTTACCTGTAAAGGGCAACCTTTCCACCTGCGTCCTGACAGATCAAAGTCACTCCAGTATTTCAACACACAGTCCCACTTGAAACGCTGCCAAGAAGGCTGGGTTGAGCGTCTATCCCCCTACCAGTTGCGCATTGAGTAAAATCCTGGAAAGGAACTTGTCACAGCTGTTGCTCTCTTACTACTCTACATAGCATCCATCACCAGGGATGATGGCTTGGATCCAGACTGGCCAATGCTTTACCTCCGTCCTGAGGCAACTTGTTACAAAGGCCTTAACTCAATAACCATCTCCAAGCTGAAGGACAACAAAATTCAGTTCACCACAAATGCAGGCAATGTATGCTGCTGCATGGAGACAGGTGAGAAGACACCTTATATCCCCACCACACAATAAGGCAACACAATATTTCATTACCAACACACCTTGGGTCACATCAGAGGACGCAACCTCTTTGAGATCATGAAACAAAAGGTTTGGTGGCTGTGTATGCACCAAGATATCTTGGATCTTCTCAAAAAATGTGTGCTGTGCAAGAAGAATACGCCCAAACCTGCACCCCCAAGTCTGTCCTGCCCATCAAGGCCATGGAACCCTTTTAACAGTGGTCCCTTGATGTAGTCAGGCCCCTCTCTGAAGACAGACTGGGGAAGAAATACATCATAACTGTCATCAACTACTTCACCCGCTGGCCAGTGGCCTGACAACAACTAACCACACTGCCACCACCATCACCTGCTTCATTTGCAAGGAAATTGTGGCCCGCTTTGGGTGGCCCAAACGTCTCATCACAGATGGTGGCCCCAAACTTGTTGGACAGGTCATGAAGGCATACTGCGCCAAGAATGCCCTCTAACAGATAGTCACCACCCTTTATCATCCGCAAGTCAATGGGTGTGTGGAACAGTTAAATGGCTCCCTGGTCCAGCTGATTGCCAAGCTCTTGCAGGAGCACCCCAATACCGTGTGGACCAAACACTTGCCCACTGCTCTACTTATTTTACGAGCAAGAATCAACAGAGGCACCAGGTTCAGTCCCAGCGCCTTGGCCTTTGAGACGCCTGACAGTCTGACAGGAGTTGAACAGGGGAATTTATGGTCTACAGTTCCCAGAAAGCCCCCTGTTGACGCCTCCATCCCTAAACCAATGGCATGCCAAAGCCCAAGAAATTGAGCACAAACAAATTGAAGGAGGGAAAAAGCACCTTGAAGCTAGATACGCCGTAGATGACCCCGTCTACACCCTCAACCCCAATTTGGCTAAGTTGGAACCCAACCACCTAGGGCCCTTCAAGATAGCTGTGATCTATGATAATCACACCTATCAGCTTGAGGATGCCCAAGTAAACACTAAGACTCTCCACTATGATCTCTTGCACCTCTGGTGTGCCATCCCCACACAAAGGTTGTTTGTGCGGACCTTCCCAGATCTCCCGCAGACACCATTCCTGGTGTCTGACAACAAGTAGGGGGAAAGGGGGGTGTTGCAACCAAATTTCCAGACTTGCCTGCCAACATATCTTATGATACACAGGGGGCGCTCAATGAGTTGCCCCTTGACATATCTAACAACATGGACCAATCTGATGGCAACATTGAATTTTGGGCACTTTCTCCTAATTATGAGTGCTATCAATTTGACCTGCTGGTCCCACACAAGTTGTTCCTTGGCTCTAATTCTTACATGGAACATGCTACCCTGCTACCCCCTTGTGGCCGTGTGGCTTTCCCCATATGGTATATTAATTATAATATTCTACAATAAATGATACCTTATTCTTATTATTCCTGTCCTTTCTATTGGATTGTTGTCTTCCCCAATTTGAATACTGAATCCTCATTGGTTCAGTTGCAACAGTAATTTATATAAATGGACTGTGTTTATATTAGGGAGCCATTAACACTTAGTACAAATATTAATACATAGTGCATTTTACAGCCTGCATATTTACCTATTGATAATAATTCTGTAAACTTTTTAATCATACTTTGTGAGGTAATAATAATATAATGGATCAATAAATTACCATTTATGACCATTAATTGGCTGATCTTCTTTGCTGTGGCAATTGTGCATTTCTGGTACTTACACACTGGTATCGCATTGATTGGTTTCACATCTAATCACACAGGCAATAGGAAATGTGGTCGCCACCCCAAGACCAGATGTGATTGGGGTGGCAACCATGTTTCCCATTGCCTGTGCAATGGGATGTGAAACCAACCAATTGGATACCAGTTCGTAAATATAAGAAAATGCATTATTGCCACAGCAAAGAAAATCAGCCAATTAATGGTAATAAGCATTAATTTATCAACTCATTACATTATCATCACCTCGCAAAATTCAACTAAAAAGTTTACATAATTATTACCAATAAGTAAATATACAGGCTTTAAAATTCACTATACATCAATATTTGTACTAAGTGTTAATGGCTCTCTAATATAAATGTAGTACATTTATATAAATTACAATTAAAAAAGCCACATTTACAATGAATTTTATTATACAGAATGTATTGAGTTATGTACAAAATATCTAAATATCAGGATTTAACACACACCTGCAATATTCTAATGTAATTTATTCATTTTTGGTCCTTAATTTATTATTGTTAATGAAAAATATTCATGCAAATAATTATATGTTATTAATAAATGTACAAAATTTTATTGATTATGAGAATGTCAATAATGTAAAAAGAATATGTTACTAATTATAAATCAAAAGAAATAATATCAACTCTATAAGTTGTCACAAAGAAAAGCTTTATTTTACTCATCAAAGGACAGGAAAGGGGAGGGAATGGGCGGAATGAACATTGCCTTCATCTGCGCCTGTGAAAGAGACGGCATCAGAGATAGTGGGGGGATGGGCAGTGGTTTAGGAGTCAGGGTTGGAAGGCAGGTGGCTTGATGGGGGGTTGGGGAGGCAGGGTTTGGTGACTGGGAAGGGGCAGCAAGAGCCTATTGCTTCAATTGCTCAAATTTGTCTTCTGTCACATATGCGGGCTTGGTGAAATAAATGAATTGGTGTGAGGGGAGGCAGGAGTCCTTTCTGGACTTATCACTATCACTTGCATAGAAAATGACAAGATCTGATTGGTCCTGTACAAAGACAGAAGGGAACAGCTCATAACCCTTATCAATTTGGGTGCACAGTTCATTGTATGTGGCAGGCTTTAAGCGCCAGAGCTTGGAACCAAAATTATAGAGACATACATCTGTAAGATGCATGTTGGCGTGGTTGATGGGGTAGGACCAACAGGTATGCCCCACAGCCCTGATTTCTTGGGTTGCCCTTTCCCGCTGCTCCATCTCTGCACTCAGTACAACTGTGTACGCAGCGTTTTGGGTAGCCCACTCCTCCAGCATGTCCTTAATCTCTGTCTGGTAGGCATACCTATCTGCAGTGTTTGATATTGCTGAGATATAATTGGCACCCAATGGGGAAACTGCCAACAAAACCCCAACAAATCAATATAAGATTGGGCTGCGCTTGTAGATATCAGATTTGATACACTTTTCTCCATAATCTTGTATGCTTGCAGAAATCTTGACATACGACAAGAAGATGACATCATTGCACATCCTCATTACCCTCCATTTAATAAAATTAATAATGGTTGAATTTTATGGGTTGGTATCCACCAAACTGGGGCCAGTGAGAACTTGATTAGACAAGATTCTAGCAGCAACCACAACTCTGTGCATCCACAAATTGACTGTTATTTTATTTGTGAAAATGCCATGAAGTCCCAGTTGGAGATGAACCTGTACCAGGGGCATCTGCAAGTCACATTTCATGATGGCCATCATAAGGGGATGGGCTTTTCACTATCAGTTGATGTACAGGCTCCAGTTGGTGTCTTCTTGGGAGGGGGGCCACAGTTGGCGTGGGCTCGCAGGGTTGCAGCCACAGTGGACTTTGCAAAACCCATCACGGCCACAATTTCCCCAAGGAACATAAGCATCTCTTGCTTTTTGACCATTTTGAGAACAATTTCTGGTGTAATTAGCTTTTTTCTGTGTCTTGCGGGCTGATTAGCTGGAGGTGGGATTTGTCCATCTTGAGAACCAGACTTTGCCAAATGATTGGCTGTTTCTGGATTCCAGCTTCCCTGGGTGACCCCTTGGCTCAAGTGGCCGATTCCAGATACTAGTGTTGATACATGATTTGGGTTAGCAGCTGACTGTGAATGATGGGCAAACAGGGCCATTCTTGAGGACAAAAAGAAAGAACACACTCCTGGGTAGTGCTTGGGGAGGGGCATGCAGGTTGGGAATGACCATAGACAGAGGCTTCACTGTTGGAAGACCCAGCGTAGCCCTTCATGATTTCATCAAGGCCAGTGAACAGCTTGTTTATTTGGTTGTTATTAAAAGAAGGCATAATAAATTTTATATTAAAAAATTAAACTCAAAAAGAGAAGTATATATTTTAGTCAATTTTATTGTTAAGTATGTTAAGTTGGTGAATAGTAAAATCTAAATTTTAGCCATCCTAAACTGGAATAGGGTGATTTTTGAGAATGCCTATGATTCCTAAAAGAATTATCACAAACCCACTCTAGATGCTTTGACTTCCTGTTTTAGATGCCCATAAATTATATTTCTTTTGAATTCACCTCATTTTTGACTTGAAATTTGGTTCTTGGATTTGACAATCCCGCAATTTCATATTCATTAATATTTACATGATGTCTATGATTTGTTAGACATGTAGGAAATCTTAAATTGTACATTAGAATCCCGCATTTCTGATTCATGTATCCTGCATTTGTTTGCTGAGTTTTGTCTTTTGTTGGTTGAGTTATCTGCTCAAGAGATTTGAAATTTGCCAATTTAAATAAATCAAAAAAAGTCAAATTAAATGTTTGATTTTATTAAATATTTTATTTTTCACTCAGCTGAGTTGCCCACAAAAGTGATTTAAAATTTGGACCAAGGATTTGACAATCCCACATTTTTACGTTTAGGTTCTGAATTTAAAGTATTGGTTTGTTGCCATTTCCAGTATTTCAAGCTGTATATTGGATTGACAACAAACTGGGCAATGACTGAATGTTAAGCATGTTAGCAATGACCAGAATATCAGTACATCCAGCTCCTCAACAACTTCTAAAATTTAAAATAATTGTGAATCTATTGAATCTTTATTTCTTATTCTTTATTTTTGATTTGAAGTTAACTTTTTTACTTTAACAAATTTGCTAAGACAATTTTGTAATATTAACTCTGTAAATGTTTTGATTAGTCTATCAAAAGAATAGCTACTCATAATAGTATAATTTAAAATTATGGATTATCTCATATCAACTATACTAATTTTAACTGAGACCTTCTGATGCTAATGCACTGCCAGATGCTTTCAACTACTGCCACAGAGTTCCAGAGGTACTCTCATGCAATTGAGGCATAGTGGATAGCAATTGAAACATATGGCTTAATTGAGGATATGCTTGATATCCAGATAAGCCTTGATCCCCTTGCTTTAGCCCCAGAACCCCCTCCAGATTCACAGAGATAATTAATATCAGACATTAGTCTGAGTCATTAGCACTGAGATAAGTATATAACTCTCTCTTATTTCCTTTGATAAACCAGGAATTGCATATAATTATTAACACATAATATTTACCTGACTACAGATTATTGAAGTTAGGTGAAAGATGTACTTTAAGTCACTTAAAAGTATAAGCCTTGGCTCTTTCTCCAAGCCAGAAGGCTTATCATTATCAATTGGGTTTAAGGACCCCCAATTTACAACAGACAACAAGCACCAGGATTTTTGTCCCCATTATTTTCAATGAAATATATTTTTATGTTAAGATATTCCCATGGGGAATATTCCAACATCAACATACCTTTAGTCATAAAAAATTCTTTTTAATACTCAGCTCTATAATGTTTTTTTGGGTTCTTGAATTTAGTGGCTCTATTTGTTACACAATATAAATTTTTAGAAGGCTTAATAAAAGTATTGTTACAAACTGCTCCCATTTTTCTATATTTTCTAAATTTAAACCCTAATGTACTATCTATAATTGTTTATAATCTTACAACTATATAGACAAGATCCTACATATTATCAAAAAAGTATAACTGAAATTCACCAGTAAATTAATAAAAATGATCATATTGAACTAGCAAATATACAGAAAATAATTAAATCTACTTTTAATATTGAGGTGTAAGTTTTTTATTTCTACTAAGTTGTTAGAAGGGTCTTTTTCTTGTGAAAAGAACTCAGGGTATCTCCTTACAACCAAAGCAGCCCATCCTATATCAAACCTGCCACAAATATACCAAGATTTATACAATTATAGGTCAAATGAAAATTTCTACTTTTTTATTGACAAATTGACCTTCATTTATTCTATTTATTTTATATTTGGCTTTGTCTTTAGAAAAAGAGAAAGCAGTTTAATGATGCAACAATGTGAGATATTGCAAAAAGGCAGCAATTATGATCTTTAAAGAAAAAAAACAGGGGGTAAGTACCTTGGCTTTTTTGAGATGGGTAAATTGAAAATAATTTTTTTAGCTTTTCCTAAAAGGGAAAGATAAAAACTGTAGAAAGTGCTATATTTTGTTAAAGAATAATAAACACTTATATAGTTCATGGGGTAGCTTATGAGTCAGAACATACACAAGGGTAAAGTTAGATCAAATATGCCATAGCAAAGAAAATACTGGTAAAAAATAAGTAGAAATTTGAAAGGATCCAAATTTAGAAGGTGATCAATTTCAAGATTATTAATTCATGCCACCAGAAAAGATGACAAGAAGGCAAATTTGAGGATGACACTTGAACTCAAAGAGTCAATACTCCCCAAAGCTATGATCAAAACTTCTTGGCAGTGCAAATTCACAACACCAATGCATTAGCATAGGTTTTTAATGGTGGTATCTTGCTGAAATTCCTAGGTGTTGATAGAATGAGGAATAAAAATCCAAATGCTGAAAACATTTAACAGCAACAAATTCCTCAACAATAGAGCTTGAATATGGTAAGCTCCAAGTAGAGGCATTGGGAAAATACAACCAAGAAAAACTAAGGCAAGAATAAAGAAGATAACAGTTTGAGGAAATGAGGCTGGATTTTGCAAATAAATGATTTTAGAAATTGGTCCAATTATTTCCTCAATTTTAGACTTGAGGGTTGCGTCAAACAGTGAAGAGACTATAGACACCACAAAATTGACGCAGGGACTTACAAAAAGCTGCACAGGCACATATGTGAGAAAAAGCTTCATTTTTATGAAGAAGTTTTGGCCAAAAACTGTTAACTGAAATTTTAAATACTTATGGTTTTATTGAACTACTGGGGTAGTTCTGAACTTTAAACCAGCTCATATGGATATTTCAAAGGGAATACTGGCATCATCAAGGGAAATTTTTTCAGCTGAGACATCTGAATTGGCCAAAAAATTATGACATTGTGTTTTAATTTTAGGGTCAAAAAAACCAAATTACCTGATTTCTGGGGTTTAAGGCTATAAATAGCTTTTTTAACTTTTGTCAAAATATTCACATGTTTGGCCACAACCCACTTCTGATCAAATGCTTGATTGATGTCCTCATAAAGTTTAAGGGCACTTTCTTGGACCTGGCTCCTTGATGCTTGATTTTCTGAGGGTGGGCAATTCCAGATAAGATGGAACCATTTGAGACATGTATTGGGCCTTGGGAGGGCCTCTCAAATACCTCAATGCTTGGGTTCAACCCCAAGATTATGGTGCTAAATTTGCCAAGAAAATTTATTTCTGGTGTTGTGCCAGTGTTTGCTACTACCTGGTGGCAAGACATGGATTCAATTCTTATGGGGAGCATATTGTCAATTGTAACATCTAGTATGAGTCATGTATCTTGTTAAATTAATTCAATTTGCTCATTAATATTGTTGTTGCTTATATACTTCTGGGAAGTATAAAAATACAGAATTTGATGGTAAAATTAAAGAAGATAATGATGTATTTATTTGATACAGAAGAAGAGTGTTATACAGTGAAGTGATGAGCCATATAGTATCTATGTAGATCATGGTAGCCATGAGGCTTTTGAAGATCTTGATTCCATTGGGACCCAAATGTTTGATCCTAGTTCAATATCCAGATTGAATTTAGTGCAACCTTTTACTTGCTAATTGAGTCATTTCTTTGGGGAAATGATTTTTGAGAGAGACTAATCAAAGATGTTGCAACATCGGCACTATCATCTTTAATTAGAATATAACTTCTGACAAGATAATTCATTTCTATCTAGCATACAACTTCTATTTGCTCTAAACTGAATTCATTCTGTTTATCTGAAATGATGTGAAAGCTGCTACAAAGTGTTAGTAAACTTTGTCAATTTTAACTATGTAACATAGTTATACAACAATATAACTAGGGCTCCTAACCTTCCATTATATCAACTCTAAAATCTCATATTGAGTAGGCATTAAAAGGAATATGGTGATAAGTCAGAAGCTTAGGCAAAGAAAAAACTACTCTTAGTTATACAAATCTCTTTCCAATTACAACTTAAGCACTCAAAAGATACAAAAACTGCTACCAAAAATACAGCAAGAACTTTATACTTAATCATAGCTAAATGAGCATTACATCATGTGGCTCTTGGGTATATCAAAGCTAACTATATTAAACAATGTTACCTGCAAAATTTCTACCCATTAAATACCCTTAGAATCTTAGAATCCCTATCTAAAAACATAAAGCTCCTGATTTAAGAATTTCTTGATCTCAGTTGAGTTATTGTAGCTCTTGGAAGAGCAAACTAATTAACCATGGTTTAAAATTATATGAAAAAATAAAAAACAAATACTTACTTTGTTATTTAATGCAGCTTACAGGAAATCATGAACTTTCATTGTTAAGTTGAAAAGGCCTATGTACCTATTATAAAAAGAGTACAACAATTATTTTTTGCCTGAAGCTTAAATGCATAAGATGCTGATAAAATCTTTAAAAGTGACCAAAATATTTTTGAAAAAGCTAAGTTTTATGAATAGAAAAGTTACCTAGTATCTCATTCTAGTTGTGATGCCCATTTAAGCCATTCACATTCAACACTTACCCTTTTTATCTAAAGCTTTAGTTGAACAGCAATGTAATAATGTCTGTTTATTGAATTCAAGGGCATCCAGTCTACAAAAGGAAATTGAATGAAACAAACTTTCTCAATGAACATGAATTGAGAGAGAAGGTGCTTGCGTCAGACAGATCTCTTCAGTGACAGGATGGAGGCTTTCATTGGTGATTAGGGTATGGAGATATGGAGACTGAAATGCAATCCAAACAATAAATTGATGCATGCGGGAAGGATATGTCACTCTTAATACCTCAAGTGTTTCAAAGGTTCCATCACAGTCTGCACTGTAATCACTATCATCAATCTCACTGGGAGGATAAGAATCTCTCAAAATTAGATTATCATCATTTAGAGTGTGAGCAGCAGGTTGAAGCTCTTTACTCTCTGCTAGTTCTGGATGGTTCAAAGAAAAGCTTCCGTCACTGAGTTTAACAAGGATAAGAGAGAGATCTTTCAAGCACTCAAGAGTTGTAAGCATTGACAGGGTTCTTAGGTCAAATTCCTCCAATTTCAAGATCAAATGGGTAGCATGCTCATAAAATGGATTGGGGTCATAAAGGTCAACAAGTCCAAATTTCTGTGCTTCAATGGTAACTGAGGTGGCTTGATGTGGCAGGCTTTCAGTGGTTTTCCCTGGCAGCATTTGAAAATCCATCTTTCCAACAACAATGTTAAATGTGGAAATATTTTCAAAGGTCTCATTTAAAGCTGCAAAGGAAGCCATTGTAAGAAAATCAATAGATAGTTGGGTTACAGTCTTCCACTTTTTTCCTTCAAAAGGTGAGAAGAAATGAAATTTTTCTGCAAAAGGATCTCTGACTATGTTGGAGAGAGGCCGAAGGTTCTTTAAAGTTAAGTCTTTTAAGTTTGGAAAATTAAGAACTCTAAGTGTACCAGTAACTGGATGGCCTGAAGGATCTTGGCTATAATATAACTCAAGTTCCTGTAACACAGGGAAAAAGATATTGAGGAGATTGAAATCAAAAAAAGTTCCAACTAAATCCATTCTCAGATATTTGAGGGTAAGTGAATATGGTACATTGATAGTACCATCTAAAGGAAAGCTTTCAAGTCTCAGATAAAGCAGCTTGGTAAAGATACACAGATTTTGAAGCAATTCGGAAAGTCTTTTAGGCTGATGCTTATTGCTACCTAAAATTTCAAGTTTTCTGAGTTGGGGAAACTTGAGCAAATATAAGGTATCAGTATCTCCCATAAGAAGCCCAGGTGCAGCCAAGCTAATTTGGAATATCATTTCACGAGGCAAAGTTTTATGGCTTAAAATATTAAAGGCATGCTTAAAGCCATCTAGGAATTGAAGCTCTTTGACCCCAAGAAAGCGGCTTAGATTCTTTTCAGCAAAATCAATAGAAGGACCAAATTGAAGGCATTCAACTCTTCTGAATTCTGGACCCTCTGCTCTAGGATCAGTATAGCTCAATCTTTTCTGAGCAATCAAACCTTTATATGCCTCAAGGAACTGTTTATTGCTTAGGCTACATATGGGTGCATCTTGAGTCTCTGATAGAAAGGACATAACACCAGAGACTAGAGAGTTTGGTAGGAGATCTACTTTCTTCATTCTTAGCATTATTGTTGAGGGCAACAAACCAGTTTAAATTGTGGAGGTTGAAATCTCACTTACAGCCTAGAACTCCAAATCAACTAAGTTTTTGCTTCAGCGTGAGATTTGGAATGTAAAATTGTTAGCTGAAGAGTTATATTTTTTCAGTTCTAGTCAGGCTCACGATTTCTATCACACAAAGGTAAATCTCAAGATGAATAGGGATGCTTTGACTTAGCCACAGCTAGATTCCGGCTCTGGGCCGCCACATTTGAAACGGCTTTATAATATTTAAATATATTTAAATAAATTATTGAAATGTGTGACAGAGCCAGAAACTGGCCACGGCTGCCCAGGCTTGGCCGAAGCAGCCCTAAGCATGAAACTGTTGCCTTGACGTATTAAAATCAAAGCAAAGTGGATATAATTGCTTGTCTATCGCGTGGCTTACTTACCTATCTAAACATCTAGCCAATTATTTTAGCGCCACTGATGCTTATCAAGCCGTTTTACTTACCCGAAAATATCCCAGCCTTTAATTTATTCTAGTTAAAAACTTGTTTTTATATCGAGCCTTGCCAAGAAAGGTTTAAGCCCCCTCCACTGTTATATTTTTCGACTTCAAGGTGAAGTTTAATATCTTGAAGGTATAATAAAAAAAGGTGAAGTTTAACATCTTAAACCATCTCTTTAAGAGTTTTGGGTTCTGCCTGAATCGCGGTTACGATACAGAAGTGATTTTTTATACCAGTTCTAATATCTATAGCCTTTTCTAAGTGCTATTAAGACATTTTCGCTAGCTTTTTATCTTTCAAAAAGCAACTCCACCTTGATTATCATAGCAGTCATGGCGCTTGTATTACCCGTTTTAAAATTAATAAATGCGAATGCATGATAATTTTTATCAGTTCTATTAAATATACCAAACTTAAAACTTAAAGGTTTTAAAATAGAATCTATAGTTGATAGAAGAAAACTACTACTTCCTCTAAAAATTGCTGGCTTATCTACTACTATTAAAAAACGTTAAAAAAATCAAAAGTAAGAGTAAAATGATACTTTTATAAGCTGACAAAACTGATACTACTTTATATCTTATTTGCATTAGCTCCATCTATAACGGTTTTTTTACCAAAAAAGCTATCATTTTTATTAGAGTGTCCTTTAAATATCACTTTGCAAATAAAATTATGTCGTAAAAGTAATTTTAAAAACATAATTTTTACATATAGAATATTGTATGGAAAAGTCCTTTATTATCGCGTTTATTTCAATCTACTATATTACATGATAAAATAATACTTATTTAAAATAAAGTTTTTTTCTGAGATTCATATTTTTTCATTTTTTGGGCAAAGGTTACATACTTTGTTCGTGTCTTATTCTTTAATTTTTAAACTTTGTTGAATTTTACGTGCATATAATATTAGGGTTAGCTTTAAAATATAATTATTTTGTCTTTATTTACTGTTTAACCACAGATTATAAATGTGTTGCAATCCATGTTCATATTATTGTAATTAATACACATATCTGTTCATTTATCATTTTTATAAAATTTACTTATTTTACCTTAAATTATATGAATTTTACAATCTACTTCATAGTTTCATCTATATATTTCTGGGAAGTAAATAAAAAAAAAAGGGGGGAATTTAGAAAAAAAATGGTAACCTTTTTGAGATGAGAGGAAGCCTTTTTATGGCTAGAAGTAATACAACACTATGTTCATGTGGTATATTTGGGAAGGTTTCTTTAGAATTTATAAGTTGTGTCCTAGTAAAATATTTGAATCATGTTTTGGGGCCACCTTTTACTAGTTTTCTGATTTGGTACTTGGAGAAATAATTTCCCAAGAGGAAGTAATTGAATATGTTGACACTCCCCCTTTTATTAGTCAAAGCTGTCAGATGAGAGCGCCCTTTTTGTAGGGATTTTTAATGACAGGCTCACTGCTAATTTCCTTGTATGTCTCTGGCACTGGGACAACTGTTTTATTTGATCTATAGTGCCCAAAGTTCACTTCACTCCCAAAACTACCTTTTCATTGAATTGCTTAAATATAAGTACATCAAATAAAATAAAACTAAACCACATATATCATATAAACAGTTTGTATATTTCCTTTATTTTGGATAAAAATAATTTCTATAGTGCTTAATATTTATCATACATATCACACAAGCTTTTACTTATTTTAAAAAGTACTGTTTTATTTCAAATATGTCTCTTTATTTGCAATATTAAAGTTATAACTATATTATACTTATCCTTCAAAGCAGATACTCAGAATATGTTCCTTCTGTTTTTTGTTTCTGATTACACATTTAATTTTAGTTGCCCCAGTTTCATTATTTTGGTCTAACTAATTTGTTTTGAGACTTAACATATCCATCAGTGATATGGGTTTTTATTGTGATTCTAACATAGACTGAGCTTTCAACCACCACAACTAGCTATGTTTTTAAAAAAATCAAAATAAACTATTCTGGAGTCAGCCAAGGCTACATTTTAAAGTTTTTGCCCTTGTTTATCATGTAGTCAAATAAAGATATTACAGTAGTTTTAAAACCTATGGCGACAAGCAGAAATGGTTCAGATTTAAACGAAATGAACTCAGATTTAAACAAAAATAGCTAATCTGTAAATGAAACTAGAACTCAATGAATTTATATTAATTTACAATAAATTTGGGTTGATTTCAATTTTGTTTACAGATTAGCTATTTTTGTTTAAATCTGAACTATTTTTGCTTGTCGCCATAAGTTTTAAAACTACTGTATATAGATGAGTAATTTATTGGGTGTTTTAGCACTTCAAGATTGATGTCTAAATCCCTGATAAAGAAGTAGGACATTAAAGCTAACAGTTGACTCTTTCTAGACTAACTTGATTTGGGGCAGGAAGATATTCTATCAATTATTGTTCCATTGTCCAATTTTCTGTCATTTTGACAGAAAATTGGGTTACAAAACTTAGTTTAAATAACATTCATGGATCTATTTTTTATCAGCTTAGATTTGCATATACTTATCTTAAGCTTAAAACTAATTGTTTAACTACCACAGACCATCTTCTTTCATCTGGCTAATTTTAATTCTTAATTAATTATATTATATGAAATGAAAGGAGATTCAAAAAACAGAATCAAGTTTAATATCATTTAAAGAAAATCAAATTTATCTGGCATTCCTACTAAATTCAAGCTGCCATCAAATTCACAAAAATAAAAATACAATTACATGGTTATTTTTTAAATATATTTGAAATGAAACAACAGAAAAAGAACAACTTTTTACATTGACAAATAATTAATCATCTATTTTCTTATGTTATTAATATTATCTTAGAGTTAACAATGTATTGCATTAATGAAAGCTTAAACAATAAGGGCCAAAATGCTATATTTTGGACCCCAATTTAACGAGTGTGGCTTTTCTGGAGCATTTTTTCATCAAACTGTATAAATTAACTGCTCTGAGCCTCAAAACTATTAAACTGGTAGTGATTTTAGACTATTGTGACATAGTGCAGATTTTCTCTCAAGAGCAAAATTTGGCCAAAATATAATCCAGTGGTTTTACAACCTATTGATATAAACAAAAATGATTCAATTCACAATGAAATTGGTTCAATCACATAACATATACTGTCCGGAACTCATCTGCTCAGAAACATACCACCAAGCAGGTGTATGGCTGCGGAAGGGTTCAAACCTGTAACCAAGGAACAGACGGGGATGGAGACCATTCCCATATGGAATAGCTCCCCGAGCAAATGATATTGCCCCAGAAGGGGATTAAATCTACCAAGGAGGAAGTAGGCTCCCAGGTATCTAATCAGAAAGGCTGAAGCCAAGGGATGGGATAAGGTGGGTGAAGGAGGCTGACTGTTGTCCATGAACACATGTGGTTTCTCTGTAATAGGAGGGACTGGAGACAAGGGAGTGGCGGTGTACCATACACCTGGTATCACTTGGCTCCACAACTTATCAGGATACTGAGAAGGAGTAGAAGAACCAGAATCTGCTCTGGTTCCTAGCAATACGCTCACTGCAAAGGCCTGCACAAGGAGCAACTAAACTAACCATTTATACCCAAATGGCTCCCATCGGGAGGAATTGGGTAATCTCATGACTTTGCATTTCAATAAGGAAACAAGCAAGAGAAAATCAATTAGGTTTAAGGAATTGACTTTATTAACTGAACAAACTAACATCCTGACAGATGGAGCCTTATATAGGCTTTCAGGACTCTTAAATTGCAGTTTTCAAGGCAGAATGGGAACAATATTTGGGAAACTTAGGGAAATTGGGAGGAAAACCTTGGCATAGAAATTTAACCATAAAAACAACATAAAGTTATTTTTGTAAGATACCAATGCCCTCTGTTAAGTTCCCCAAACAGCTAGGTGGTAATTACCCCAGCTGTTTGAGAAACTCAGTTGGGGGAAGCTTCTGGTGGTTGTTACAACTACCAGAAGAAGATAACTGGTGCTTTAGATGTCCAGGGTAAGCTATGCCGCCTATAAGTTTGATAGGGGGCTGGGTGTTCAAATCAAAAGCGTATTTGCATCCTGCAGGCCAGGGCGTAAGCTCTGATTGGCTGCAGGGATTATTCTCAGTCACAGCGTAAGGTAAGTTCAGATTCAAATTACTAACTTCAACTAGGTGACAATATGACCCACAAGAGGACCCAGGTTTGATCCCTGTAGGGGAAAATAACCAAATTTCTGGTTTATTCAAGCCACTAATATCAGGTAATATTTTTCATATACTACAATCTAATAAACCATTACTAGGACCTAAAAAAACTCCCAAGGAGGAGAATTCTCACAAATTAAGAATCCTAAGGTTTCCCTGTTGTTGTCAGGAAAGATTGAAAAAGGTGTTCCTGACAAATACCAACTTTTTGATAGAAATAGGAGCTAATCTCCACAGAAAATGTGCGCTAATTAACAAAAAAAATTTCCAGTCACACAACAAAAATACACCCTGGAAACAAACTTATTATGATTTAACAACATCAGTCCTAATAGCTAGAACAGAGTGAGTTTCAGCCACAAAACAAAGCTACTATGTTTACTAACTCTTTGAGATAAAAATGAACTCAGTCCATGAAGTGAAAACCTTTATCCAACAACAAACCCCCATAGCAACTGTCAGGATTACCTCTTTCTTTTTCCTGCTATTCTGATCCTTCTTTTCTTTATTATTTTCTATCCCCACTTTTGGGCAATAACAATAACATTTATCATTTTTTTGAATTCTTTCCACATCCTCATCCCAACCTGGTATTCCACCTAAACTTAAATTAGTATCCTTTTCAAACTTACCTTTAACTCCAACAATTTTTGAACCTGGAACCTAAAATTAAGAGTTATTATTAACCAATCTGAATCCCTTACCTCTTTTTCTTTTCTTCTGTATTATGCAACCAAGCTTTAGACTGGGGCATTCTGACTTTTTGCTCGTCCTTTATTTAACTATAAGCACAACATCAACCACTCTTGCTTCTTCTGGTCTCCTGAGTTTTTATCTAACTTTTTTAAGTTAAAACTACCTTTACAAATACTGCACCACTTTTCCTTTACATCATAAAGACCTAACCAAGTATGACTTTATTTTTCACCAACTCTGTCACCACAAAAGACTCAAGTCATATATAAAAAGCTTGAGTTTTCAGTCTCAATTTCAATTTGGGATTGTTTGTGTCAGGGATTCAGTCTTGGGCAGCCAGCCTGTTGTTTCCAGGAGTAACCTGGGCCGGGTTTTTTGCGGGCAATGCCCACCAAAAGAGGGGAGCTAACTTAAAAAGGTAGGAGATGGACTTTCCCACCCAAGACCACAGGCTGGCAGCCAGGATTATAGTGTCAATCACCCCTGTGAGGGTGATGTACACAATCCCAAACAGCTTACCAATATGGTTGGTTGGAAGGTTAGGTGAGGAAGCGGGCATAGGCTTTGGGGCACAGGCGGTTCCATGGGTAGGTTGTAAGCAAGATGATAGTTGAATTTCCCTCTGAACAACTTGGGTGTTGAAAATATCCACAGACCTTTTCGGTTGTATCTAACTGCAGATTGTATGCAGGCCAAAGGATCAAGTTCGAGTGTCTTTTCTGGGGTGTAGTCCTTGTATTCAGATTTTAGAGGGTATTTGGTAAAATGGACGGGTCCAAAGGGTACACTAGGAGGACGGAAAACTGCAGGCAGTGGGGCAGGAGGGCCAGGAGATCTCAAACTGAATTTGTAGATAGCAAATAAAAAATAAGGCAATAGTTGCGTGAGCCAAAATATCATAACCTTTATTCAAAAATGGTGATAAGGGTTGAGTGCAGAATCTATAGGCATATATAGCATCCCACCTCCAAACTTAGTATTTTCCATAAGGGCTTCATCAAAATATCGGGGAAAATGTGGGCGGGCGGCCAGAAGGCCTGGGTGCAGGAGCAGCAAAATGGCACCTCAGCTGGATGTTCTCTCATTGGTCAGAACATCCAAATTGGTCACTTGATTTCTTTGATTTTTGGCTGTGGTCACAGGGTTGGGCCCAAAGCCCAGGTTTTTCCTTGGCAGTTGAGTTTGATTGGTTACTTGAGAGGACTTCAAGCTCATGAAGTTCACGGGGGCACCTTCTCTGCCTCCATTAGGCAATTCAAGATACTCCTCCTTAGGAACCATCATAATTGAACCTGTACTGGTATTATGACTTCAGGACTTAGCAGGGGCTTCAGCTCACGGGGGCTTGATCTCAGAAAAACGCGGGCAGGCCGGCTCTCAGTCCATGGGGCCAGCGGCCCACAGGAATTTGGGTTCAGGGTTTGAATCCTGCCCTTGGGCCCAGGTTTTGAGGGGTAACAAATAGTCAATCCTGACATTTTGACTTGCACCTCTAAAAGGTACTTGTTAGTTTTTGTGGCTTGTTTTTTCTTTTTAAACATTGTTTTTCTTCTCCATTACTCCTTAGATTTTCTAGTTTTTCTCCATGATACCTTTTGATTATCTTTCACAGCAGATAGGTAGCCTTTATAGTGATAAACAAACTTTGATACTCAATATTTTTAACCCACCAGTAAATGCTGATCAGTACCCTGACCTTAAAATCAAAATTTTAACCCAATCTTCAGTTATTAAGTCTGGGCTTTATTTCATCTTCTTAGGTTTAATCAATTGTCTCAGTCCTTATTTTACTTACTATAAATTGTTAGGAGCCTTGATTCAATTATTATTGCAAACACTTCCTATGTTTTTATACCTGAATAATATAAATATTCTGGGATTAAAGGATTTAGTTTATAAAAATTTACCCAGAAGCCTCAGACCTTAAAGCAACTGAAACATACAAGGAAAATATTAAAAACCCAAGCAAATTGATGATTCTATAATACTGTTACCAGTTCATTCTATTTAAGATATAAGTCTAGAACATAAAATGTAAATATAATATTCCAAGTATCTGTTTTGGGATTAAAATATAAAAAATTAGATTTATCAATAAATACAGTTAAAAGTGCACATTTATGATCAATATAATTAATTTAGAAACTTTATAACCTAATTTGAAATAAATGATAGTGACTACATGATTTTATTCTACTAACTTTAGAAAGATAAAAATTATAATAAACAAATTATATAGATAAACTGATTTAATTTTATTTTTATACAAAAATGGACACATCACAACAGCAGAGCCAAGTAGCTATAGGAGTATGCCACAGACGTGGATGTTCTTGTGGATCAGAAGACATTGTGGCTATAGTCCAGAAGGCAGAAGTAGGAAGTAGATATGAGTCAGGAAGTGAAACAAAAGCCACACAGATGCAACAAAAAGCCCAGGGGACCAATAATGGCAGAACATTTAGTATCAACCCTAGATTTCTAAAGCTATCCAGGAAGGCCAACAAAGTTACAACACACTATAACAGTGAACAATATCACTACTGATAGAGTTTCCTTAGAGTACAACCCTATATACCCCCATGATGATATTTCTGCTACTATCATAGAGAGTTTAAAGAATGTTATTGATACCACTTAAGAGCCTTATGTGAGTGAAGTGAAGAAGAAGAAAAAAAAAAGCTATATTATTATTGAACTGTGACAAGGCAGAAGGTGCTCAAAAAAGTCACTGTGTTTTATAGCCAAGCACCTGTGCTGTGTGTCATGGCAGAACCAGATGAGTTGTTGCCTACCTCCAAAAAACCTAAACATGAGGTGATCTAGACTGTCAGGGATCCAATTGTTAAGAAGGCAATCTTCAATTGAGTGGAGTAAGGCCCCTAAATTGAATTTAAGTAAGGCTAAACCCACCGGAATCCCTACCATCATTATATGGATTAACTGACCTACAATTTGAAACCTTACCAAGAAAGGATTGAATTTATATAAAAGATAATATGCATATGTGTAGGTGAGTACATACCAAGGAGCATGAGGGTGAAAAATTGGTGGGATATGGGCGGTTTCAACATAGGGCATGTGATAACAATAAGGTCCAAATCTGTACCAAACTGATTCTTCATACTTCTCTGTTAGAGTTGGAGGCAGAATTTCTTCACTGGCAAAGGATGCTAGGATAATTTCTAGCAGAAAGAGACACACCAAGAAGGGTGGTCTCATTATGTTCTAAAGTGAATAATTATCTACTAATTTCAGGAAGCCAACCTGTAGTGGGTTCAGGATGATCAGCAGGTGGGCACCCCACAGTCATGGGGGAGCACCTGCCACAGGATGGGCGCTAACTTCATAATGTAGGGAAGCAATTTGCCTAATAGGGCCCAAGGTATTTTGGCAGGTATCATAGATTTGAAGAGGCCAGTAAGTGCAATATAGGGGACTCCAAACAGCTGGATAGAGATTATATTGGCAGCATTCTCTTGTTCCTGCGGGTGGTTGGGTCAGGGGGTCACTGGCAGAGTCATGTGTAGGGAGTAAGCCAGCTTGGAGGAATACTCAGAGAGATATGCTGGGCTGTAGGAAATTACTGGAAATTGGTGTAATTTGGGAGGCTTGGCCTCTGCTTCTGGTAATTGGTAGGCTGTAAAACCCGAAAAGTGGGCACCACTTGGAGAGTAGGTAGCAAAAGAAACTGGAAGCCGTCAGGGCGGGAATGGGGACACGTCATAGCCAACGGAAGACCGGGTGATGTTGAATCCCAAAGCCCCGCAAAGTAGGTAAGGAGAGTAGGCAAACAAACATGGCAATGGAGAGGTCAAATGGGGAGACACAGGGCAGCCAGGGCAGATTGGAAGAGCAGTGGCCAGGGCAAGTATGGGCATGACCAGCCCTGTGGAGGGTCCAAAGAACCGAACCTTGTTGGTAGCCCCAACCCAAGGCAAGCTGTGAGACAGCTGTGAAGATGAGGTGGTTCATCTTCCTTGGATGAAGGGTTGGCAGGGGCTGATTTAAGCAACAGTGGTAAGTTGAATCACATGAGGGATTAACCAAAATAGCACAAGCAACTGAGAGGAGATCCATAAGTGTCCCCCCTTGCAAAGTTTTGAAAGTGGGAGAAAAGCAGGGGACTGAAGACCCCATAAGTTGGTCAAGGGGATTGGGAATTGTTGTTTGAAAGGATGGCCAAACCCTTGTCCTGGGCAACTGTTGAGGTTTAGACAATTCTGCTTGGGACCAATAATTTCCTCTGGGTAGGTGGTCAGGTGGTGGCTACAAGCTTGGGACAACAAACATTTTTGGTTTGGGAAGTTCAGTTTGGCTGGAGTCTAGGCTTAGGTGAGTGCTGTAGTCCGCCAGATCATGGCTGTGGGTATGTTATTTTTAACTTGAAACCAGATTTGCCTTCTTCTAAACCCAGAATTGGGATTGGTTTTGAACTTGGAGTTGTCCTCTTCCTTAGGACAGAAATATCTCAAAATTTCCCTTGTTATAAGGGAATTTTCTGATTGGCTGGCTGGCATGATTGGTTCTGATTGGCTGGGGATTGGGCCCTGGGGCCCAGGTGGGCAACTGGCAGTCAGCTGGGGCCCGGGGAGCGGGCAGGTGGCCTGGGGGCTAGCAGCGGGGCTGCTGGCGTTGGTGGGCAAGAAAGTGGATGGCTGGGCCCAGGCTGGCAGGAGGCTGGCAAGAGACAGGCTGGGTGCAGGGAGGTGGGGAGGGGGAGCACCGCCCAATGATAAAATATTCCAGTTCACCAAAACTGTTTTCCAAAATGATTTTCTTCCCCGATAATGGGGAAATTCCTACAAATTTTGCCCCTTCTTGACATTCCTTACTTTTTCCAAATTTTCCCATAAATCTGGTTTATTCAAAATATTCCTACAGCTGGCAGGATGGGGTTAGAGTAATTGTTTTGTGAATATAAAAGTGCTAAGAGTAAGTATGGGATAAATTGGGAGAACCAAAGGTTCATAACACTTTTACAAGAATGGAAATGAACAACTTCTTAGCAACTCCAGGGTATAAGTATGCTCATCTGAGATAAAAACCTTTCCTTCTTCCTTTGGGCCAGGTGCTGGAATCTACCTGGGCTTGGGAAATCTTGGTGGCATCAACTGGCTGTGGTGTGTTATTGGCTGATCTTGGATGAAGAATTTTGGATTCTAACTTAGTCTTGGGGAATTTGTCATCATCTTGCAGCCCTCTGAGCCACAGAGGCAGGTGTTGGCTTTGTATCCAATTTTGTGACACCTCATTGGTGAAGTGCTGGCAGCCTATAGGGAAACTCTTTAATTCTAGGCAGTTAATTGCTAGGTTGAGCAGGTCCCTGTCCAGGCACAATTTGCAAGTGGCCAGTGCTTTGTTAGCCAGGATCAATGGTTTCTCTAAAATTGGGTCAATTCCTGGTTCTAGTCTAATGATCCACGGGCTGGCAGTTCCTGGTTTGGGTCTCATTACCTGCAGGTTTTGCAGTTCCTAGGAATTTGGGTTTCAAACCTGGGGGCAGGACACCATCCCTTTGTTGGTCAGTGATGATTTGTTATTAGGATCAAGTTTTGAGTTGCACAGACGGGACACTGTCCCTTTGATGATCAGTAGGCAAATGTCACTTGTGACAACTAATCTAGAAGAAAATATAGATTTTATTGAATATAGGAGTTTGGAAGGTAAGAAGTTATTAGAGAAATTGCTCCCAATCAAAGTTATCAGTTTAAATAAAGATGGGGATTTGAGGATGGGTACCAAGTTTACCATTTGATCTTGCTGGGTATCTTGGGGATGAAACAATGCCTTGCAGGCCTGCAGTAAACTGCAGCCTGCAGGCAAGAAGGAACTTGTCATGAATGACATTTATCCCAAAAGAAGTGATAAACTCCAACTAGGAGAATCAAACTCAGGATCAGGCTCTGATGGGTTTGGGGATCCTGCAGATCCTTGGGCTGACTACCTGTGTTTCTCACAGCTAGCTGGTGAGAGAGCTGGAACAGGAAGCAATTCAAATCTAATTAATCAAGGAAATTTACAGGCCTGCCTGGCCACAAATTTGCAGAGTGCAGAAGAGCATCATAGGTTGGTGATTAATCCAGATCAATCTAGATTGCTGGAAGCACTGAACCAAAATGATGTTACCCCTTTTATAGCTGACGTGCTGTCTGAAAAGGGATTTGCTGCTCAGCATGATAAGTCAAAATCTAAAGAGAAATCAGATGATTGGCTAGAAGTCCAGGCCGCCTGGCCATGTGATATCTGGCCATGTAGTGACCTCAAAGTTACTCCAGAAGATGCACAGTTCATGGGGCAAAGGTTGAACCAAATTATAGTTTCTGAAGGTCTCTTGATCCAGGATGACGGTAATGCTAGTAGCAATTATGAAGCCATTAAGATGTTATCTTCAGACCGTCAGATGAAGGTCATTTCAACAGAAGAAATGCCAGGCCAGAAGGTTCAGAATGGGCCTGGAACTCTTGGGCCAGAAAAAACTGAGCAACTCAGCTATCAGGTGATGGTTTAATCTGGACTTAGCATTTGGAATGATATTTAAACTCTGTGAAGTCTTGTTAAAATGGTATTGCCATTATGAAATAAATAAGATTATGGGACCTTGGTTCTACCATTTTATTTCTTATTTAATCTTGGTTGTTTTCCACTTCACTACTGTTCCAACAGAAAATCCTGGCCTGACAGCCCTTGTTCCTGAGGAAGTCCCCAAAACAAGGCCTACATTTTATTGTCCACCAGGAGCATTCTTTGGCCTGCTGTATTTCTCTGACTATCCACTTAAGATGGGATACAAGAAGTTTATCTTAGAAAATGTCCTCTTCTTTGACCACCTGGCCCAACAGAGAACTCCACAAATAGTCTATCACAAGAAAGCCTGGTACAAGCACCAAGTTCCCATATTCTGGGAGAAGTACAATTATTTGCCTGACTATCAAACAGATATGTAATTACCCCCAACACCCAAACCTGACCGCCTTCCCCCAGCCCAGATCTATATCCTCCCCTAGCCAGTCAATATGCAGGAATAGCCTAAATTACCTTGGCTGGGTTAGTTGACACCATGGTGCCCTCCACCAGACCTTGGGCCTTGGTAGGCCAATCAGCATCTTATCTCATCAAGTTAGCACCCCTCCTATGGTGGGCTCTTTCCTCCTCCCAACAGAGCAGGTTGAAAGCCAAGGAAAACAGAACCCCAACTGGGATGCAGTATCCTGGTAGAACTTTTGAATTGAGGTTTGTGTGCTTTCTTTGAGGTTTGGCCCTGGGCACTTGCATAGAGGGGGAGACTTGGATGTTGTCAGGGAATTCTTCCCTGACTACATCAATTGTATAGGAACCTTGGGAACAAACACCAAAACAAAGAAAGCCAGAAATCAATTTTTGGACACTAAGTTTAGTTCTGGGGTTGACCCAGACAGGGATCAAACCTGGAGCCCTAAGGTTAATTCAACAATTAGTTTAATGAAGATAGTTTGAGTTAAATTACCTATTTATAATGAATGGATTCATTCAAAAATTATTTCCAAACTTTGGTTTTGCTTCCAGAAACGTTAATAAGCCACCTAGAGATGTCACTTACCGCTCAAACAATGATTGGCTACAGCTATCCTGGTTTACGCTCTTAGAACCGCTCTTAACACTTCAGTGTCAAGCGCCATACTTGATCTGCCCTCTCATTTCCTTGATCCACTGCTTAATTGCACTTCAACTTGTGGCTGTTCCTACATTTTACTTGTTCAACTATATAATTCTATATAGTATCCTGCCATTTATTGATGCACATTTCAAACAGGTATTGATTTCAGTCATGAAACCAGTGAAAATTCCTGGTAAATCCCCTCATTTCCAATGATCCCCCTTATTTTGTTCCAGCCTCAACTTTGAAGGTATTTAAGTGATCAAATCTTACTATTATTACTTGTTCCAACAATAAAAACTTATATTACCTTACTCCTGCCCACACTTATCTTTTGATCCCTCATTTGAAACCATGAAAGGAATCTTATTCCTGTTCTGGTTTCTAGTCCTCCTGCTTAAAGTTGTATTAGGTCTTAAAAACCCTACCCCCACCACTGACTGGCATAACTCCTCACCCAATGATGCCCACCAGAAGGAGCCTCTGGCCAACAGGTGGTTCAAGTATCCCTCCGGCCACTGGGAAAGAAAGTTCCACTATGGTTGCAACATCACTCCTCCTCCTCCAGTAGAACCCTCTCTGGTTAGACCCAACACATCTTTCTACCTGTTGACATACTTGTTAGGGTATTATCTATTGGGTTGGTTCATCTCAATGATGGGTAGATTTGCTTATTTGGGCCATTTGGGCCATCTTGCCATGATCACGGTCCCTATTAGATCAGTAATTGCAGGGCTCAACTTAGGGGATTTGGTCCACCAGGTAGGGAACTTGTTCCCTGTCAAGTGGGTCCCTGACAGATGTGAGGTATTCTGGTAGCTTGGTTGTTGATATTTACTTGATTGGCATTTTCTGTATGTCCTTGAGATTTTCCAATTGATTCTGCATTTAAATTTGATTCATTTGTTATCAATTCCTTAATAAAACCTTCTTTATGTTATCAAGTTTTACTTTAGGAGCAACCCGCGTAACAATTGTGGCTGTTTTCAAACTTAAAATAAAAATTATATTGGGTTTTCTATCTTTGTTCAAGTTTTTGCTTTTAGTTTTAAAAAACAAATGTGGAACCAATTTTGAACTTGTATTTCAATTAAACTAATTAATTCAATTGATTTTAAATTAAATTTTGTTATCTGAATCTTTAATGCTAAGTGCTTGAATTTCAGGAATTGCTAAATCAAATTTCTTGTTTCCAATTTGGTGATTTTAAGGAATGTTGTTCCTTACACAGACAGAAAACACAAAAATCCTCATGAAGCTAATTAGAGATAAAAGACTACAGGAAAGCAGCAGCAACTGTCAGTGTATTAGAAAAAGTAGCACATAGGTGTCACAGTAGATTCCATAATGCCATGAATCATTTGCCCAAGTAGGAAGGCTTGGAAAGCTGGAAAGCTGTTAAACAAATTAACTGATTTGACAGATTTAAATCAAACAGTTGATTGAAAATGGGTTACAGCCACTCCATTTTGCCAGGTGGATTTGATTTCCCCTTGCAAGCTGATGCTGATAAATTGTTGTAATATGAGAGTCACCCAATATGATCTTATTTATCAGCACGTTCATCAGAAGTTAATCACACAAGGGTTCTTTGCAAACTGGACTAGGTACTCACTTGAAGATGAAGAAGGAATAGGAGCCAAGGATTCAGGTGGTATTGCTTAGTCAAATTTTGATATATATTGAATAATTTTCACTGTTTCAACTCTTAAGAGTTGAGTCCTCCCAAAATTTTCACTCAATAAAACCAAATATCCCTTAGTCTAACTTTATTTTATAATGCATCATGTAGTTGGCCTTCTGCTCTAAATTCCCTAAAATTTAATTCTTAGCCAAATCATTACGGGAAGATGGGGTCCTGACATGGGCACTTTGTTGTTGCCTCTGCCCAATGTTAATCCAATGCCCAAAAATCTTAGAGTTTTCCTGTTGTGTTTGGCTCCTGGGGACAACAACCAAGAGGACACAGTGGGAAATCTTTATAAAAAAAGATTTGAGGTTTGAAGCTAGCCTTGGGTTAGCCTTCAGGGTAAAATTAAGGGCACATACCTTAATTTCCTGGAATACAAGATGAGGAATTCCTTTTGGCAAAAAGTAAAGGAAAAAGCTTGAAGAATATTAAAGCCAACACAAATGTGGATAAGCTTGTCTTTATTAGGAGAAGTGATTCTACTTAAATAGTAGACAAGGGTTGATGATCACTCATTAGGTAGACAGAGTGCCAGAGGGGGCCATGTTGGGTCGAAATCATACCAGGATCAGTTGAGGGCTGGTATGGCAATCTGGAATGGGTGGACATTGGAGTTGATCACATTTAAGGAAGGCAAGGAATATCCAAAGTAAAAACAAAACCAATCAAATCTTCACACATATCATTATTTGAAGGCCATATCAAAATATCATTAATGGTGCAATTTCTGACATCTCCCCCTCAAGACTGGACACAGGGAGTTGATATTTACAGAGGAATTTGGAGTAAACTTGAGCAAAGGGGCGGCCAGAGGACAGCAGTCTTCACACTATACTCAACACCCTTCTTGTAGGTGACTTCACAAGGCCCAACCCAGAGGGAGTCTAGCTTATGGGCACAGCCTCAAGTACAATTTTGATAATAGAGGACTAGGTCATCTACTTGGTACTCAGGGAGGAGGGCTCTGGAAGCATTGGAGGGCAAGAGTTCTAAAGCTTTGACTTTGTAAGCATTAGAATAGACTGTAGCTTGGATGTTGATGATACAATTAGTCAAGTCTTTGACATGAGCTTCAGGATTGGCAGGGGCGTCAACACCAATCAACGGAGGTCCCAAGATTGAGGGGGTAGTGGCTTCCCGTCCATAAAGCATGGCAAAAGGGGACTGGCCAGTCACTCAATGTCTGCTGAGTCTATACACAAAGAGAGCAGCAGGGAGGAACATTTCCCTGTTAGACGCATCAGAGAGGGTAAGCTTCCTCATAATGGACACAAGGGGGGGAATTTGCTTGTTCCACAGTCCCGTTGGTTGACAGGTTATATGGTGCAGAGAAGGATTGATGCATGCCCATAGCTTCCACAATGAGCATTATGAGGCAGGCATTAAAGTTAGTCCCATTGTCAGAAAGCAGGACTTGAGGGCAACCATGACAGTAGAAGATATCTTGTAACAAGAAATTAGCAGTGGTCTTGGCAGTTATATCTTTGGTTGCTCTGGCTTTGGCCCATTTACTAAAATGATCTACAGCTACCAAGATCAATTGGCACCCAGACCTTGAACAAGGGAGAGGCCCAACAGCATCAATAATCACAGTGTGGAAGGCATGCTTAGGAGGGATGAGCTTGAACTGATGTTGTTAAGGTTAGGGTCGTTGGAGCTGACAAGAATGACAGGAGGCAAGGACATCAGGGACTAAGAGGCGCATATTCTCCCAATAGAGAGTTCTTGCATCAACCAGTCATGAGTCTTTGCTATGCCTCTATGTCCAGTGTCAATGTGGGCTTGGAGGATGATGGCTATTCTCATACTGGGACAGAAGTAGGGTAGATAAGTGTTGTTGACTTTCTTGAAGAGTTGTCTATCTCAAATCACAGTATCCTTTGATAGGGCTTGCAGTGCAAAACAAATGTCTTCTGGCTCAGTGGTCCAGGATTCAGGATATCCTATCAACCTGTATAGGCAATTAGCGTCAGCAGGATGGATAGCTAGTATAGGCATCCTCAACAAGCCATCAGCATTCTGATGTTGTGCACCAGGACAATGTACTACAGTGAAATTGTATCTTTGCAGGTGTAAGGCCCAACAGGCTAGTCAACCTTCAAGCTCCTTTAATTGCTGCAGCCACTTAAGGGATGAGTGGTCTGTAACTACCATGAAGTGAGTCCCTTAAGTGTAGTGCCAGAACTGTTTTACTGCATGTAGAGCAGCTAGGCATTCTTTTTCAGTGACACTATAGTTCTTCTTGTGTTTATTGAAGGCTTCTAAAGAGTAGGCCACAGGTTGGTTGGCGCCTTCATTGTCAAGATGGGCTAAGATAGCACCCAAAGCTACTCTAATAGCCTTGGTGTACAAGATAAACTCCTTATTGTAATCAGGGTAGACTAGGATGGGAGCCTCCTTGAGTGTGGCTTTCAGCGCTTCAAAGGACTGCTGTTGGCTGTCAGTCCACTCAAAGGGTACATTGCAAAGGAGCTGGACAAGGGGTTTGCTTAGTTCAGAAAAATCAGGGATGAATTCTCAATAGTACCCCATCATACCAAGGAAGACTTGGACCTCTTTTAGATTTGTTGGTGGGCTGGTTCTTGTCAATGGCTTCCACCTTATTATTCATAGGGTGTATTCCAGTTTGGGTGACCTCATAGCCCAAGAATCCAAGTTGCTCCTTGAAGAAGGAGCATTTAGAGGGTTTGAGTTTTAAGCCTGCCTCCCAAATTTAGATGAAGACAGCTTTGAGGTGGTCCAAATGGTCAGTAAAGGTGGAGCTGAATACATTAATATTGTCAAGGTATAAGAGGACACAGGAGAGTTTCAGATCTTGTACAATGGAGTCCATAGCCCTTCAAAACGTAGTTGGGGCGTTGCAGAGTCCTTGGGGCATTTGAGTGGGTTTGTAAAGACCTTCTGAAGTGATAAGTGCACCCTTTTCTCTATCTTCAGGAGACAAGTTGACCTGCCAGTATCCTGACTGCTAGATCCATAGCAGAGAAAAACTTTGATCCTCCCAATTGTCTGAGAGCATCATCAATTCTAGGCAAAGGGTAAGAGTCCTTTTTGGTGAGCAAGTTTAGGCAGCAGTAATCCATCACAATGAAATGGCCTTCATCCTTCTTATTTATGATCAATAATGGGGAGGCCCAAGAGCTCTGAGAGGGAGCTAGGAGCCCAGCATCCAAGAACTGTTTAAGCTCCTTAGAGACCTGGGCATCTTTTACTCTTCTATGGCAGTAAGGTTTGGCACAAAAGGGCGGAGCATCACCTGTATCTATCTGGTGGATAACCCCCTTAGCTAGGCAATAGTTGGTGGGTCCAAAGGCAAAGATATCTTTAAACTGATCTAGCAGTCCCAGAACATCTTTTTGTTTAATGGGTGACAGTTGTTGTGACCGTACAACAGTCACTATTAAGTATTTAGCTGAATAAATACTCCAAGATATAAAGTTGCTCTGTTTTTGCTGTTTGTTTTATGTAGATAGGTTTGGTTGGAATTCTTCAGATAAAGATACCTGAGCAACTTAGTATCTATATTCAATAAAAGAACAGAAGGCAATATTAGCCAAATCAATCTTGGAGACTAGGCATCTCAAAAACAATCTAATTAACCAGGAAGATTAATTAATAGATATATGGGAATATAATTAAGGAGGATTTAATTATATTGGTTAATTGTCTTGAGCTGTGATTAAGAAGTTTGATTAAGGTTAATCAAAATTAACACCCCAAAATTATGAGTTAAAAGCGCTGCTTTGGCAAATTTGTTAGGTTAGAAGCGCCACCTGGGAAAATTACTTGGCACCGCAGTGGCGCCTGGTTTGAGTTTCAAAGCATTTTAATGGGGTTTAAAGCAAAAAAACCATTAAATGCAAAGATAAATAAATAAAGGCAAGGATGCCTAGGAATTCAGGTTTGATCAGTTGGTTCCCAGTTGGAACCTTAATAGCTAAGTTTTGGGATGTGTAATCCATAGGGGTTTGGCGCTGGGAGCTGGGGAAGCTCCATGCTGAATTGGTACATTGGGATGAATGGAGTCAGGTGACTTCTTCCCATTGTAGGTTGGTTCTAATAGGTTGAGAAATATTGGTGATCTTTTAGGTAAAGATCTAGGTTTGAATGACTCAAATTTCATAGACCATATGATATTAATCATAGATTGATTCTGGAAACAGAGGGGTTTTCAGTCAAATATGCCCCAAATGGTATATAAGCAAAAACAGCTAATTTTAAATAAAGATATATTGTTGATTTTGACGCTTTCCCCTCAACTTCTTTTTAAATTATCATGTCTTCTTTATTACTATTTTAAAGAGCAAAATTCAGAATGCTTTGTGTCAAGGCTGCTGCTGCAAGAAAGGAAGTTCCTACCAGCTTGCTTGAGGAGGCTTGGGCAAGTCTGGAGGTCTCTAAGATTACACCTGAGGAGTCTTTGATAGAAGTAAAAGCAGCTTTTGAAGAACTATACTCCAACTATTTTTCAAGAGAAGAAACCCTGGCACAAGGAAATTGAGTTTATGCATGGGACTCCTGAAACTTGCTGTTAGAGTTCAATGAAATTTTTCAACAAGTAAAGGCCAGAGCCAATTGTGAAGTTGAGGCGTTGAGAAACAGAGAGGAAAAGAGTGTTGAAATTATGACTTGTTGGAGCAGATGTTAATAAAGAGTTGTATCACAAAATTGACTTCCTGGAGGCAAAGCTCCTCAAAGCTTTATCACAGGAAGGCACCAGTAACAAGAGTCAAGGGCAAGATAACAGTAAGTTTGACTGGTTAGACCTGGATTGGTCACAGTTGTGGGAAGTCTGCGGCAGAGAACAGGGAGAGAACCTGAGGGTCCCCTTCAGGCAAGTTGAAATCACTAAACGTTCCAAAGGAGTAGAGGGACACCACTTGCTCTGAACCTAATATGAGACCATGCCTAACAACTTGGCCCTTGATCACCTTCATAGGCAGGGAATTCAGGTTAGCCAACAACAGCTGCATAGGCTCTTTATAAGTCTGCTCCAAAATCACTGGGCATAACTGAGGCTCTCTGCAGCTTAAGAAATCAGGTGAATATAGCTCCAGAAATGATTTTTCAGGTAGTTTTTAGGATATCTGGGAGTCTATAATCACTTGGGATCCTGGAGGGATGGTAATAGCTGCAGAGGCAAGAAGAGGCACACCTTCCTCTGTGGGACAGGAAGGAGGAGGGGAACACATATTGGAAGAATGAGTCCTGTACTTGAGTGAGAAGGATACCAGTGGGGTACTCAAGCACGCAAGTCTTAAGATGTTTACCCGGGAGACGCGGGGGTTCTTCAAAGATTAGAGGGATCTCATACCCTAAGAGCGATAGGTACCCATCTTGAAGGTTCACAATCCCATTGTACTCTCAAAGGAATTGCGTACCAACCAGGAGATCATAGCTTTTGTTTTCTAAGACAACAGCAGGAGATGCAATAAGAAGCTTTCCAAACCTCATTGGCAGGACAGAATAGGCACCAATGGCTTGGGTTTGGGCCATGCCAGCTGTACCATATGACTGAGTGTAGTTGAGGTCAGGGGCCAGCTTAAGCTTCTTCATTAGCTTGGACAATACCACATTGTCTGGAGAGCCCATGTCCAAGATAGCCTTGATTTTAACCTTTTGGATCAATACTTCCACAAATGTAGTATCTTTCCCAAAGGGAGGCAAGACAGCCAGAACGTCCTGAGAAGCTTTTAATTCCTTCTCCCATTTGGCCAATATGCATTGTAAGGCAGGAATTTCCATATACACAGTATGCAAGGGGAGAGATACAGTCACATTCTGAAAGAGAGCTTCTGCTAATTCAGAAGCCTCTTCAGAGAAATCTACCAAGACAGGGAGTCAATGAGCCTGTGCTAAGTAAGGACAAGCCACTATGGCCTTAGCTTCACTTGAAGATGGGCAAGTTGTAGTTGTGGTTTTTCCTGAATGAAGCTTGTAAAGGAAGGGAACTGTCTCCAGGACTGAAAGCAAGGAGTAAACATAACAATCAGACTCATTGCAGTCAGAATCTTTGGGTTCAGAATCACTGGAAAGATTATGGAACAAATGAAGGATAGTTGGGCCAGCTAAGGAGAAAGATTCCTTGTCAGAAGGGGGATCAGGAGAAGACGGGGGAGATTGGTCAGCAGAGAGCATCTCTGCCTCTAAGCTGACCTCTCTTTTCCCGCCTGCTCCTTTGGATTGCAAACCTCTACCCTAGGGTTGGTGCAGGTACAATAGTGGTGCTCTATTTGACCACAGTTATAACATCCTTGTCTCTTAGACTGCCCACTTGAGCCTAGGGTCATAATGCACAGAGTACAGGAGGTGATTCCCGTATTGTTGGCCTTATTTTTGCGCACCACAGTACCTCCATGGGTCAAGTGCATATCTTGCAAGAGGGTCTTGATACTCTTCATTGAAGTGACGGAAGATTTGTGGGCCTTGAAGTGCAGAAATAGAAGTTGGTTCATCTTTAAAGCGTCTGAACATGCTGTGTAAGCTTCCCAGGGAGTTGACTGACAACTGGTGATTAACTGTTATCCTTCATTGTAGAAACAATCAGTCAAATTCAGCCAGGGTCTCCTTGAGCTTAAAGGCAATGTTCATAAAAGCATCCTTCTTGACTTCCAAGCTGAGATCTCCTCCAAATCCCTCAATTAAGAGGCACTTCATGTCCTCCCAAGTGACAATAGAAGGGAGTTTGGGGACCATAACTTCTTGGCACATGGGATGCAGACAGATAAGAATATGCTCCTTCTTATAGTTCATCAGTAGCCCTACACATTAAAATCTCATAAATTGTCAGAAAGGCAGCAATGGTAGAGGTTTTAGGGTCAAATACAAGCGTGGGACGTGGCAGGCAGGATGCCAAAAGAGCAAAGCCAAGCTACGCCAGCTTTGCCCTTTTACAGCATCCCGCTGGATATGTGTCCTTGTATCACAGAGAAAAACCATATGTTGATTTTTTAGATTGTGAACTTGTAAAATTCCCATCTTATACTCTATATGAGAAAAGAATATACTCTATGTGGTAATCCTTTAAAAGGAAAGGAGTGTTAGACAGGCTTCCAAAAAAGCAAAGACGGGCTACACACAGCTTCACTCCTTTTTTGGCAGCAGGCAAGTAGGTGTTTCCAGGGTATAAATTGTCTGTGGTATTGTCTATGGTATAAAAGTTATTAGTTGCTTTTTAATAGCCTTTTAAATAGTTAGTGTTATAGCTTTAAGATGAAAAGAATTTTCAGTATTCATTGATAGTGTGTTTAAATAAACTTTATTGTGCTAAAAAAGGTATTTAAAGGCTCACAGTGTCCAAGAGGCTTGGTTGAGAAGAGCTTCTGGGTAGGCAACATTTTAAGTCTTAACATGATTATGATTAAGAGCAATTAGGGCTACAATGCCTTGTACATCAGTAGTACAGGAAAGAGCAACATAGAGCTGACCATGAGAAAAGGGGTCATGAGTGAGATCAATGCCCACGTGGCTCAAGGACTAACCTTGAGATTTGTTGACTGTCATGGCAAATCCTAGGCAGATTGGAAACTGCCAGTGCTTGTAGATTAAAATGAAACTCTTCCTCTTCAACCATTGTAAGGCAGGGAATAATACAATGGCAGCCCTAATAAACCCTGGATAGAACTGTGACTTCAATTATATTTTGGAAAAAAGTTGTTACTATTGCCATTGTATCATTGCAGAGACCTTCAGAGGCATAAATATTCCAAAGGATCATCACTGGAACTCCCACCTTCATGGTGAGTTGAGATAGAGGTAGGCTGCTGCAAGTAAGGGTCTTCATAACCTCAGCAGTAACCAAATCAGCATCATCCACTTCCCCTGGATCAGCACGGTTCTCAGCATTATAGATGTGAGAAGCTCCAGGGCAAAGTGTCAAGGATTCTAGAGTTAAACTTGACAACTTGGCGGTTGATGAAAGTTAAGATGGCTTGGCCTTTAAAGAATAAAGCCACATTATTAGGGGTTAAGGCTTGAAGCTGTTCAGGAGGATAGATGGCCTGGGTGAGCTGCTCAGATCTAGCAACCTTAGTAATAGCAGGGGGTAAATTTATCAATCCATAAAGCTGAGGATTAAATGATAAGTCTTCCAGGTACCAGGCTTAAATTTCATTCTCTTCAGTCTGATGTAGGCGCATGTTCTGGTTCAGAAACAAAATCTGAAGATGAGGCCAAATTCTAGATTGCTGGATAGAATCTTCAACCTGATGGGCATGACCACCATGGCAGATCACCAGAAGAGTCTGTTTAAAGTCACCCCCAAAAAACCACTGGGATTCCACCAAAAAGAGCCTCATTGTTGCAAACATCCTTGAGAGTACGCTCAACAGCCAGTACAACATTCTTATGTTGCATGGGAGCCTCATCCCATATAAGTAAGGATGCCTGACATAACTGGGTAGCCATCTGAGATTGATATCCAATGTTACAAACAGAGTTCTTGTCTAGGTTCAGAGGCACCTTGAAAGTTGAATGGGCAGTCTAGTCCCATTGGCAAAAGGCTGGAAGCTAAGCCAGTTGAAGCAACACAAATGACATGCATACCCTGATCATGGTAATGAGCAGCCACAGCTTGGTAAAGGAATGTCTTTCCAGTACCCCCAGAGCCTTGAAGGAAGAAGTGTGCATGGGTAGGGATCCTGGGCAATCTACTCAGTAATCTGGGTAAATACTGCCTGTTGATTTGCATTAAGTTGGGCTGGGAGGGCTTGATGTAGTTCAACTGGAGAATTAAAGTCCTGAATAGGGTTTCTGGGATCCTCCTAGCCTTGAGCATAGTTTGGAAGATGATAAGCTTCCAAGCTTTGACCAAACTGATAAAGCTCACAGGCAATTAAAAAAGCCCATAATCAAGATGGGGATCAAGTAAGGCCCTCTGGGGCAATCGGAAACTGCAGCCAGTGCTCTAGGTCATCACAAAAGCTCTCCCTAAACTCATTACAGATACCCAAGCCATTGGTGATATCTCCAGAGGTAAGGCCCTTTACAAAAAGAAGCTGCTGTCTGTGGCCAGAGTGGGTTTTGGCAGTCTCCTTAAAGGCAATTCTCCAGTATGCATCATCTCATAGTAAACCCAAAGCCTCACATGCCAGGAGGTTGGTGAGATATGTTCTTCTTTGTAATCCTTTTCCTATAGTCCTTAGGTCCATAAAGCTTGTACACCCATGTTGAATAGTTAAAAGAAGGCGTACAAAGAAACACTTGCCTTGATTTGAGCTAACATTATACATCCAGCCAAACTGTGCACATTGCTGACGCCTTCTTCAGGTTTGAGTGGCAACATGCCAAGTATAATGCTGAGGAAAATCTGGGTATAAAAGATGACAGCCATCCTATGTTCCTGGCATTATAAAGCATCCACCCCATAAGGGTTGTTCTGGGAGGATTTTCTACTTGGCAGAGGACATCATCACCAGGAGCAAGATAAACCATCTCTTGGTTCTCATCATGAACAGCCAAGAAAACGATAGAAGGATAGATTAAGTGATGGGGGAACTCCATCAGCTCTCAGACAGCCTTAGGTGGGGCAATGTATCAACCATGGAGATGCTGGATGACTTTGTTATTGACAGCATCAGGATGTTGGAGCAAAATATCAGCCAAAGGTGCCTGAACCTCAATTGTTGCTGTATAAATGTCTTCTCCACTTTGAGATGTACTTTAAAATGGACTTGATTGTACAAAGATTCATGCAGACTTCAACATTTATGTGTGCATTGTACTTCCAGATAAGAGCAGGAAAGTACGGAACAACCCAGCTGTTGTTGACTGCAACATTATGTTTGTCCAGTCACAGTCTCTGATCCAATTGCATTCTGGGAGCTACAACACCTATAGTTTGGGTATCCATTAGCAGGTAGGACTGTCTCATTTTGAAACTGTTTTGGAAAGTACTTTGAATAGTGGCAGCCAGTTGGGAAGTCATGAATGCAGGATGCATTTTAATTTTGATCACATGGAGTGTGGATCATATAGCATAATACCAAACGTCTGAGCTTATTGTGGTAAGGGGTAGCAGCCACTGGGGAGATCTCTGCCCAAATCAGTTGGTCAATGTTCTGAGGCTGAATGAAAAAATTGTCCATGGGGCGGAGAAACAGAACACAGTACATATGGGATAAGCCTTGCTTCTGATATTCCATGACACAAAAGTGCCCCAGGTAAGGACCAAAGAATCCACACTGCATATCCTGGATCAGCTTCTTGATCTTAATATGAAACACCCAGGCAACAATATCAGGTCAGTCCATAGGTGTCTCACGGGGGCCAAGTTCTTGTCTAATCTCTTCCCAATTACCATTGGCTGTAAATGTGATAAACAGGGTTGGCTTTCCAAGGTGATGGACAATGCACATCACATCCTGATAGATATGTTGCATGTGACAACAGAAACCAATTTCCAAAGAGGGAAGAATTGTTTGGTGTCCCAACCATCTCATGTGGGTCAGCAATATCAGTGCAAGCATAGTAGTCTGTAAGATTGTTAAAAATCTCTGCTCTGAAAAAATCTTGATGAATTTCAATATACTGCAGGCAGATCATATCACAGGAGGCCCAGGCATCAACAACAAATTGCTTAAACAGCCGGCGGGCAAGAGAAAGAATAGCTAGCTGGGTATTTCTCTGAAAGAGACAATAATAGTAATAGTTACACATGCTGAGCCAGCAAAGTGTAGCCCTACCTTCTTTCATATGATACACCCCAAAGCTAAAGCCCAAGTCACCCTAGGGAAAGAGAAGGACATAGTGAGTGGGCATATACTTGACAACTGTGGGATCAATTCTTTCATTATGCCCAACGTGTAACCGCAATAATACATGACGGCAATTGCGCTCACTATCCTCTTCAGCAGCCAATGCAGCAGACATTAAAGCAGCAATTTGAGGCTGTTGGGGAAAATTATAGCTACAGCAATCATTACCTGCTTCAACTGTCAATTTTAAGTTAGGATGGAGGTAAGCTGCAGCCTCAGGATAGGTTTAAGTATACTCCTGGACAATTTCTATGGAAGTACAATAGATTTGCACAAATGAATTCACTTGACAAACTACACAGCCAAGCATTCTAAGTGTCTCCTCATTCAGGCCAGGATTTCTCTCCATACATTGCTGCAAGGCAAGCTCCGGGTCAATAAAGTACAGCTGATTGTAAACATGGTTGCAGCCCTCTGTAGGCAAAAGGGAATACTGCACATGGTATAACTCACCATGAATAAGATAAGTGACATACTGAGGATTGTTTCCTAAGCAGTGATCTTGCTATAAAAGAGTTAAGGGTTAAGTTATAAGTTATCAAGTAAGGAAATTTTTAAAAATAATTACCTGCAATTAAGGAATTCATTGCCAAGGCAGCATTGTACTGGAAAATATTTTCAAGGAAGTTAGTTGCTTGGGGGATGCGTTGAGTATACAGGGCATAAATCTCTTCATGAATAGGTTGAAGCAGGGGTAGCTGGATGGTTCCATCATTGCAGCAAAGGGTAAACCTAAGGCAGGTAGGTCTAGTAACCTGAGTACCCTCACAGGCCCAGTGTAAATCTTGGCACTTCCCACACACTGCATCCATCCTACCTATATTTAAAGGAACCCAGGTATCTCTTTTACTAAAAAAAGCATCTGGATCTGCAACAGCAAGGTTTTCAGGAACAGTAGCACCCCTTCTAGCAGGCTCCTGAGCTTGGATGTCTTGGCAGATTTTACATGTTCTAACCCAGCAACCATTGGGAAGAGGGAATTGAGTGGATAGCATAATATAAAAGACAATCTATACAATATTGGAGGTTTGGTTGATGTTGGCCACCCTGGTTTGGGTCGCCTAAAGAATAATGAAGATTTTGTGCACTAAGATCCTCTGAGTTTAAATTTTGTCCAGCCATTTTTAAAGCCTTTGTAAAAGAAACAATGAGCATAAATTTGTAGTTACACAGTTAAGCCCCAAAGAAACCCAATAAGGGCTTCTTCAGGGCTTCTATCTCTTTATGATATAAGCAAAATTATAGGCCAAGTAGTGAAAATTTTCTGTTATTTTAAGCATAATAAAGTGTATTTGTACCTATTTTTTTATAGAAAAAGTCAAAGGGAGAAAATCTTTAAAGTTTATCAAAACATTAAAAAGTGCAAATATGAGCATTTCTTATAAATTTATATTCTTTATTTAAAGCAATCATTGTATTATAATATATTTTTTGTATAAAAAATAAAAAGAGCTTTTTAAAAATAGCTCTCTTTATTTGGTTTTTTTGTGTAAAACCTGGCTCAGTTTTTTGAGAATTTATAATAAAGCATTAGGCATAGTGGATGTGTATATTATTTAGATTAGTTTTTTTATAGTCATTTACCTGCTATACAAAATGAGTGTTTGAAGCAGTTTAAATTTATTAATGAAGGTAATAGCTCAAAAATTGGCTCTACTCAGGAGCTGCTGCAGGTAATAAAGTCTTTTTAAAAAGGTTAGCAAAGTTTGAAATTAGCAGCTTACCCAGCCCAAGATTGGCTTCATGGGAAAAAATCTGGATCTTTTAAAATATGTTAGCAAGTTTAATAAAACAATCAGCAAAATTTACCTGATAGAGAAACAGGTTGTTTGAAACAGTGTAGTTTCTCAATGAAGGTGATAAGTCAAAGTTTTCCTGCTCAGGGGGTGCTTCAGGGCAAAATACTGGGTTTTTTAAATCTAGGTTAGAAAATTAGTAAAAATAAATCTTACTAACCCCAAGATCTGCTGTGGACCAAGTCCAACTAAAAGGATTTGAAGGTTAGTAGTTTATTGGAAATGATTACCTGCTGAAACACATCTTTGGCTAAAGAAGAAGATTTGTTGATCAAAACAATACTTACTAAACCAAGTATCTTCAGGGCAAAAAATCTTTTTTTTAAATATTGGTTAGTTAATTTAGTAAATTTAGTAAAAAAAGCTTACCTAACTTTGATTGGCTTTGGGGACAAACTCATTTAAAAAAGAGATGAAGTTAATAGTTTAAGTGTAATGATGAAATGCTTACTTGAGATCAGCTTTGATTTGAATCTACAAATGATTTAGGTTTTACCTTCTATTTAACTCTATAATTAAAATTAGCCTCAAATTTTTAAAGGTGTGTTTAACTTTACTATCTTTGATCTATTATGTATTAACTAGATAGAATAGTGCATATTTTGAAACTTACCTTTTGAGTTTGATGAATATATAGCATTTAGAAGTGAAAAAAAGTTAGTATTTTGTTTAGTGAAGCCTTACCCTGCTTAGTTGCTTCTAATCTTATCTTCATGGTGAAGAAATAGATGGAGTCAACCAATCATATTTAATAAGATCATTTCTAGCTCAATGGTTATCAGTAAGTTTCAAATAAAAAATTCAATGTCTTACCATAATAGCAAACTGGATTAGTTTACATCTATTCAGCAAAATTTACTAATTTAAAGTAAGCTGCTGCAAGTAGGGATGCTGTGAGACACTGCAAAATGTCCAACAACCCCTTTGAGTGGTAGCATTGACCATTAAACCAAACTAATTTATAAGCACAAATTATGTGTTTTCAGCCACCTTTGGACTTAAAAGAAGGTAAGTTCTTTCAAGCCAAAACATATTAAAATAATTTCCCCTATGACTTGAGCAGTTATCTATGATCTGTTTAAATGAAGGCTTATACTTGGGGTCAATGGACAATGAGGTGTATTGGCTGTTATCACCTGGGTTGAGAACAGTAATGTGGGTTTGCCCTCAAACTCAGATTCAGCAGCAGGTTGTCTAGCCCAGAGAATTCAAAGGCTCTCCTCTAGGGTATCCAAGGTAGAGCTGTTTTGCCCACTGATATCTCTAGCCGTAGTGGCAGCAGCTCCAAATTCATCAATCTTAATCTGTTGCACTGATAGGATGCCAGTAATCCCATTGAGGCAATTAGTCATGGAAGTGGTTTGAGCAACCAAAGTGATAACCTGTCCATTCATTGTCTTGGTCAAGCAAGAGAGGTTTTGTACCTCTCTTTTCAGTGCGTCCTGCCTATCAGCAACATCATTTGTTACTTCTGCTAGCTGATCCAAGGCAAGAGCGCATTTGACCTGGGGTTGGCTTTCCAAGCCAGGGCAACAACCATGATTGCCATGAGCAGGAGTACTAGTGACCTCAGCTTCCCCTTCACCTTCAGACTCAGAGGACAAATAATCAGGATTAGAGAGGTGTTGTCTCAAATACTTGATTTCTTCTTGCAAGGTAGCTACTTGGTCTGATGAGCAAGGCAATGCAAGAGTCAGGCATAGGTTCTACTAGGGGTGGGCTCTGAACAGAAGATTGACATTGAGTAGTAGCTTTGAGCTCAGCTATGGCTTCCCATACCTTGGCTTCAAAGTCAGACAGGACCTCAACAGGAGGAGTGGGAGTTGTCACCTTGATGGACACTACTCTATCATCCACATAATTCTGTAATTGATACAGAGTGTTGCCTAATGCAGCCTTATCCATTCCATATTGGTGTTGCAGGTGGCGGCCCCAGGTATTGACATGAGTCCCAACCAGCTTGAGCTGGGAATTAACATGCTCCCAAAATTGGTTGAGTTTGGTAACCAGAGTCTCAAAGTCCTGACAATGCTTTAGAAGAGCAGCCTTGATTTGATCACACCATGTTGCTTGATGCTCATCCAATTTTCACAGTTGATCTTTGATATATCCAGGGAGCAAGGTGCAAAGGGAATTCAGTGATGAGGTTAGGTACTTCTGGGAGGCCAATGAGTCACGCTAGTTGTCCAAAATACACAAAAAGAGGCTATGAGACCATTCTTGATATGCCATATTCTGAGCATGGTTGTTAGAGACAGCAGTGGCTACAGCATTTAGAAGCTGGTTCTGGGATCCTAATTCAAGTTGATGGTGAACCAGGGCAGGTTAGATAAACTGGTTGACTAACACACCAATAGTCTCCATAGACTCCATCAGCGCAGGGGGAGACCAAAGTCCAAGAGGAAGGAGTACAGATCTTCAGAAGTGTACCTGGGACGGAGACCAGGGATAGTGTGCATTGCCACAGTGCCTGAGTGGAGGAGAGAGCAGGCAGCAGCACAAGATTGCTTGTAGTTGAGAGAGAAAGCTGGAAGGTGGGCCCACACAGGCCCGGGAGACAGCACCAGTACCATGGGAGTTGAGGGGGCATCAGTGATGTCTTCTTCTAGAGGAGGACTAGAAATTTTAGGTTTTTTGGGTACTTCAGAAACAAAGGGAGAATAACCAGAGAATGTGAGTGGGAAAAGGGTAACCAAGGGGCTTGCAGCCCATGTAGTGAGCACCATTTTGTTGTGTTTGGCTCCTGGGGACAACATCCCGGAGGACACGGTGGGAAATCTTTATAACAAAAGATTTGAGGTTTGAAGCTTAATTTCCTGGAATACAAGATGTGAAATTCCTTTTGGCAAAAAGCAAAGGAAAAAGCTTGAAGAATATTAAAGCCAATGCAAATATGGATAAACTTGTCTTTATTAGGAGAAATTATTTTACTTAAATAGTAGACAAGGGCCAATAATCACTCATTAGGTAGACAGAGTGGCAGAGGGGATCACGTTGGGATGAGGTCATACCAGGATCAGTTAAAAGCAGGTACAGGATTCTGGAATGGATGGACATTGAACCAGACCCATTTTCAGAAGGTAAGGAAATCCCAAAATTGAAAGCAAAACCAATCAAATCTTTGCACATATCATTATTTGAAGGCCATATTGAAATAGCATTAATGGCGCAATTTCTGACATTTATCCAGAGCAAAACAGCTCCAGGTTCAAACCATAGTCAAGAGCAAGTCATTCAGGTGAACTGTTTGGCAAAACTGTTGAATCAAGGCATTTGATTGGCTGCATGGTGAATTTTATTTGATCAGTGTTTTAATGGCTTTAACTTAAGAGTTAAAGCCTAAAAAATGAGGTGCAGAAGCAGAAAATCTAAAGATTTAATTGGCTGAAGTAAGTTAAAAGGTTCAATATATTATAAAGAGAGAAAAACTGGATAGTTTAAGCTTTTGAAACCCAGAGTTCTGAGAGAGAATTTGGTCTGAAACAAGGATCTATAAAAGGGAGAGCTATCTGAGGCTTCTCAGGGACTGGATCAAGTGGATTACAAAGGCCACAAGGACTAAAGAAGGAGCTGAAGACCAATTTAAAGGTGCAGAAGTCCAAGTTAAGAAAGCCAGAGCTAAGGGTAAGAAACCAGAGCTGGAACAGAACGCCAGGGCCCAAGATAAAGGTGCAGGAGCCAAAGACCAAAGTGTAGGAGCCCAAGACCAAGTACAGGGAGTCCAAGAGATTGTTAGAGGACTCCAAGTACTGGCAAAACTCATATTGTTTCCCATACCCAGGCATTATATCAAAAGTCTTCTAAGGGGATCTTCCTTCTGACCGTGAATAAAAGCCTATTACAACCCCTGCCCAAATTTTCTGGTGATCAGAGTACTGCCCTATGAGTGAGCTACCCCATATCTTTTACCCCAGTCAAGGGGAAGAAGATACCTATTGTCAAAGTTGTAGGAGATTTTCCACTAGTAAGTCTTCCCAGGAGGAGTGGAAGAAATTAACTAGGGATCTTGAGATGACAAATAGGGGAAGGGAGCTTATAGAAAATGAATTTACTAGGTTGTTAAAGGAATGGTAAAGGCCCACAGAGGGTTTAGCTCCCGCTGAAGTACAAGTGCATGGCGGAGATGCCTGCCTAGTGATTGAAAAAGTGCTGGAAGAGTTTGCTGTTGTGCAGGCTAAGTACAAGCTTCTAGCAAACCACCTATCACTGCTGGGGAATGGCAACTCCTCTAAGCCAGTCCCTGGCTATGTCCCAGGGCAAACTTTGTGGACTAGTGACCAGGAACCCCACAGGGCCTCTTCAAGAAGTAACTTAATTAAGATAAAGGGAAGTGCCGCTTTGCCATCACTCAGTTTGCTGCCTTGGCTTTTATGCGGCTGAGGCATACTGGGCTTGGCTTTGAGGCCCTCCTGGAGGATGTTTATGTTAAGAAGCACTCCACTATTTTCAAGGTCTACCTTGAGTACTTCAAGAAGCAGTGTTTTGGCAAGAAAGTGACTGTCAGGAGAGGGAAGAGTGAGGCTACTTCCCCTTGGAACTTCCTGAGCTCCTGCATCAAGGGGGAGATGAAGACAACATCAAGCCTGGAGGTGTGGCATAAACACCTGAAGAAAAAGTTTGGGGCAAACCCCAAGTTTAACAAGTTCTTCCTGAAGCTTCAGGAGGAGCAGGCCCAGAATGTCTCTAAGTTTTGTTACCTGGTCAACTGGGTGGCTGTCATGTCTCATACCAGAATACGGCTGGACTCCTGCAGGGGAGGCAGGTTGGGCCTGGAAGGCCAAGTACACAATAGGCGCAATCCTGGCCAGATAGTTGACTGCAGTAGCTAGGGATTGCCAATTCCCAGTATGGGGCGCAACCTGGTTGGCCAGCCCCAATACTGTGATATAGACAAAAACCAACTTACTAAAGTTCTGGGCAGGAGGCACAGTTGGTAAAGGAGGAGTAGGAGGGATCTCCAGCATGGAGGGCAAAATAATCACTCTTGGTGGCCAGGAGGAGCAAATACGTGAGGTTGTAAAGTGTAGCGGAGTTGCAAATAAATGCAAACATGATAGTTATATTGGTACAAAAGTAGATAGATCTTGCAAGAAAATAAGGAATCATGAGCATAAAGATGTTTAATTTTAAGATGTCAACAAAGAAAGGGGATTGCCAGTGTTCTCAGCTATATCCTGCTGGGAAACTGCAATTGGGCTTACTGGCAACTTCTTATTGATTGTCAATGGATTATTCTCAAGCTGGGTTCCATTGGTGACTCCTGATTTGTCAGTTAGACGTATCCTTTCATTATTTTTGCCCTGGGGAAGCTGGCAGGGAGATTTTGGGTCATTTGGCAACCCAAGTCCCCAATTCTGGGTTTCAGAGGGTGTGGGCCAATTAAAATCTTTTCCACTTGGCTTTGGGACGGTTTTCAATTGTCCCCAGGCTTGGAATTGACCAGTTTTCTATTCTCCACTTAGAATTAAAGTTTCCTTTGGGTTAATCTGCGTGATTGACAACATGATCATTTGGTTGCGCAATTGCTCCATTGCAAGTGTTGACCCTATGCAACATAGGGTTTTGTCTGGCCCATTCTGGGCCCTGACAGTGGCGCCCAAGAAGAGGAATAGTAAGGAGCAGGAATACCAAGAGGATATTCAGAAGTTAGTCAAGAAAAAGTATAAAGTAGCAGAGATTAAGAAGTACCTCAAGGACAAGGCTACTGCCCTTGCTGGTGGCTTAAATTAGCTCAATAAACTCTGCTTTGCTTTGCCTTTATATTTTTTACTTTTAAACTTTTAATTTTTAATTTATTTATAATGTAAATTCAGAACCTAAACATAAAAATGTGGGATTGTCAAATCCTTGGTCCAAATTTCAAATCACTTTTGCAGGAAACTCAGCTGAGTGAAAATTAAAATATTTAATAAAATCAACTATTTAATTTGAATTTTTTGATTTATTTGAATTGTAAAATTTCAAATCTCTTGAACAGATAAATCAACTAAAAAAAGACAAAACACAGTAAACAAATGTGGGATACATGAATTGGAAATGCAGGATTATAATGTAAAATTTAGGATTTCCTGTATGTCTAATGAATCATAGACAACATGTAAAAGTTAACAAATATGAAATTGTGGGATTGTCAAATCCAAGAACCAAATTTCAAATCAAAAATTAGGTGAATTCTAAATAAATATAATTTATGAGCGTCTCAAACAGGAAGTCAAAGGATCTAGAGTTTATTTGTGATAATTCTTTTAGGAATCATAGGTATTCTCAAAAATTGCCCTATTCTATTTTAGGACGTCAAAAATTTAGATCCTACTATTCACAAAATTAATATACTTAACAATAAAATTGATTAAAATATACTTCTCTTTTTGAGTTTAATTTTTTAATAAAAATTCATTATGCCTTCTTTTGATAACAACCAAATAAACAAGCTGTTTCCTGGCCTTGACAAAATCATAAAGGGCTACACTGGGTCTTCCAACAGTGAAGCCTCTGTCTATGGTCATTCCCAACCTGCATGCTCCTCCCCAAGCACTACCCAGGAGTGTATTATTTCTTTTGTGTCCTCAATCATGGCCCTGTTTACCCATCACACACAGACAGCTGCTAGTCCAAATCATGTATCAACACTAGCATCTGGAATTGGCCAATTGAGCCAAGGGGTCATCCAAGGAAGCCGGAATCCAGAAACAGCCAATCAGGTAGCACTGTCTGGTTCCCAAGTCAGGAACATCCCACCTCCAGCTAATCAGCCCGCAAGACGCAGAAAAAAGCTAATTACAACAGAAAATGTTCTCAAAATGGCCAAAAAGCAAGAGATACTTATGTCCCTTGGGAAAATTGCGGCCGTGATGGGTTTTGCAAAGTCCACTGTGGCTGCAACCCTGCAAGCCCACACCAACTGTGGCCCCCCTCCCAAGAAGACCCCAAATGGAGCCTGTACATCAACTGATAGTGAAAAGACCATCTCCTTATGATGGCCATCATGGAATGTGACCCGCGGATGCCCCTGGTCCAGGTTTGTCTCCAACTGGGACTCCATGGTATTTTCACATATAAAAGAACAGTCAATTTGTGGATGCACAGAGTTGTGGTTGCTGCTAGAATCTTGTCTAATCAAGTTCTCATTGGTTTCAGTTTGGTGGATACCAACCCCTACAACTAAACTATTATTAATTTTTAAAAGGGAGGACAATGAGGATGCACAATGATGTCATCTTCCTGTTGTATGCCAAGATTTCTGCAAGCATCCAAGACTATAGAGAAAAGAATATCCAATTTGATGTATCCAAGTGCAGCCCAATTTTGTATCTGTTGTAACTGTGCTGTTTTAGCAGAGTTACAAGGGGAAAATATTTAGAAACTTGATAATAATCTTTATTAAGAGGTAAGTATTATATAGTCATTGTGAATTGTGGATAGTAGGAACATGATAGCGTTGATCACACTGTGAGATGGTGAAGGGGGTGTCTTGATCCTTGTAATGAGTCAAGCGCCAAAACAAGTTACCCACCAGAGAGGATCAGCTTCTGTTCATGTTATTGTATTTTGAAATTTAAGTCAACTTCCTAACTTGGCTTTGAGTCACTGGATAATTGGATTGTAGGTCATAAACCTGCTTACTCAGAGCTTTGCTGGCGGGTTGAGCCTGCTGTTTTGATACCCCCAGCTGAAGGTCAGCCTTCTCTGGGGGCAGGTTGTCAGGGAGGCTGTCAGGAGCGCGGGCTCCATACTGGACTAGCTGTTGTTTAGTGGCAGGTAGGACAGTCTTGCATTGTATAGTGCTGGGTGCCATTCCCTAATAGTGCCTTATTTGGAATGCCTTCTTATTTGAACAAATATAAGGGGAATTACTGCCCTTTTTTGTTATTATCATCAGAAGGTAACCCTCCAAATTACATAGAGTTGTCTCCAATTATAGGCCAATTGACGCACCTGCGGCTAGCCGCAGATGCATCAGAGAGTGACCCATTGGAATGGGTTTTCATATGGCAATTAGAGACTAATTGGAGCATCTGCAGCTAGCCGCAGATGTATTTATTGGCGACCCATCAAAAGAGATTTATATATGACAATTAACGACCCATCAATGCATCTGCGGCTAGCTGCAGATACATCAATTATTGACCCATTGCTTGTGCCCACTATGTAAATTGGTATAGTGATCTTCCGCCCCTCTTTTTGCCAAAGTGGGAACCCTGAAAGAGAGTAGTCTGAAACCTTATTCTACCCTCTATTCCCCAGAGACAGCCCTACTATGTGCTGCAACCACCTGACCTCAGATTACATGCCCAAATGTTCACTTCTTGCCCAATCCAACCCATTTCCTTCTGAATATTCCCCAGTATGTTTCAGTCCTCCAAGAATAAGCTCATTGCCTAACAGTCTAGACCCTAGTTAGCATGACTCACCCTTTCTTTTCCCTCCTCCTCCTCAAGTATAAAAAGACCCCCTGGGGTCCCTAATAAACAAGAATTATACACATACACAACCATTGACTTACACATCTTAGACTACTTGCAGAGCCCAAAAATAGAGGTTCTGTTGAGTAAGAAGATAATAGTCCTGTTGTGTTTCCAGTTGCTCAGCTACTCCTAAACCATCCCTCCAACTCTTGAGCACCACAAATTGTTTTTGTCTTGCTTTGCAGGGCCTGAGGCAATCATGGTGGAGGACTTTGTCTTGTTTTTGTTTTCTGAGTCCTTGAATGAGGTAAGTATTGTTTTTGTTTACCTTTAGGATGATGGCAGGGCCCACCTTTTCTGGATGTAGTTTACTCTTGCCATTATTCACAACCCAAAATTTGTCACCAATTTCATGTCTGTCTTGTATGGGGACAAAGGTCTTTTGTAGATAATTTTCTTCTTGTTTTTGATTGCTTGCTATTGGCCTGTAAGACCTTGGGGTCTGAGGGGGTGGAACCTTGTTTGGCATTTTTTAGCTTAGGTGCTGATGGCGCTTGGATGATATTGGGCTGGGTTCCATAAACTAACTCAAAGGGGCTTTACCCAGTGGATCTGTTCACACGGGTCTGGCATACAAGCAATGCAGTTGGTAGCTGCTTGCACCAGTCCTCAGGTCTCCCGGCAGTGAGCTTGGCCAAGGCTTGCACAAGACTGCCATTTAGCCTCTCTACACGTCCATTGGCCTGCAGGTGATATGGTGTTGTACAGTGTGTTTGACCCCATTCTTGGTAAGGTATACATTGATGTCTTCAGAGGTCAATTCTTTTCCTTCATCAGTTATCAGGAGTTCTGGCTTTCCAAACTTGCTGAGTATTTCTCTTCCTAGGAATTGTTGTACGCCATTGTCAGTGTGTGCCTTTACTGCTTGGGCTACTGGCCATCTTGTTGCAAAGTCAATGGCGGTGATGATGTATTTCTTTTCATTATGCTTTCCTGGAATGGGGCCCACAATGTCTAGGGCCCACACCTTGAAGGATAGTTGCATGTGGATAGATAGTACTGACTTTGGTGGGGTATTGTTTTTTTTGCAAATTTCTCACATACTTCACATTAATCTATGACTTCTTGGACATCCCAGTATAGAGTCAGCCACCATGCTTTGTGCTTAAGGAATTTGTAGAGGTTGCAACTTTTTGTGTGTCCTAGGTTTCTGTGGTAGCGTAGAATTATGTCAACTCACTGATGTGTAGGAACGTAAAGGGATGGTGGTTCTGTTGGACATTTTTTGATGTAAGGTCCCATTTAAGTCTGAAAATAAGTGCTTGTTCTTAATTAATTTTTCTTTTGTTATGTTGGTGGTACCAGGGGGAAAGCCTTTGTCCTTTGTACAAAGTACCAAGAGAGGCCAGTCTGGGTCAAGCCCATTCTTGACTCTTGTGGCTCTGACTTACAGGCGCAATAGTGTGTCTGTCATGGCAAGCTCTGGGCCAGGCTTATATTGTATGAGCATATTTAATCTTTCCAGAAGTTCCATCCAGTGGGATTTCTGGCAGGATAAGTTTGCTTAGGTTTTAAAGTAGATAAGCAACTTGTGGTCTGTCAAGGCTGTGAACTCCTCCTACTGTTCTAGGTAACAACACCATTTGAATAGGCAGTGTACAATTGCCAACAACTCTTTGTTGTGTATAGGGTATCAACACTTGCTGTCTTTTGGTTTCTGTGATTCCTAGGCTACAGGCAGGAAGTCACCATCATTGTTTTTTTTTGTAGTACTCCCCCAATGGATGTGTTTGAGGCGTCTGTCTCCATTTGATATTCCCCATCACGTTTGGGGTATTGTAGGATGTGTGCTGTGGTGAGCTTCTCATTGAGATTCCTGAAGCAAAGGTCACGTTGGAGGTCCATACAAACTTGGATTTGGCGCCAGTTATGGTAGACAGAGGTGCAGTCAGAACGCCACAGTTGGGTATGAATTGTTGTACATAGGCAACCATTCCCAAGAATGTGCAGAGTTCTGACTTGTATTTTGGCAGTGGCATTTTGCAGATGGCCTGGATTTTCTGGCTGTCAGGTTTAATGCCATCTTTCAAAACTATGTGTCCCAAGAAGGGCAGCTGCTTGCGGAAAAACTGGAGTTTGGAAGGCTTGGCTAGCAGTTTATGTTGTTCCAGAGTAGCAAAAACTGCCTCCAATTCCTTATGGTGTTGTTCTACCAAAGGGGATGTTGACAATAATGTTGTCCAGGTACACCAGGGCATGCTTGCAAATGTGGGGGGTGAACACATTGTTCATAAAATTCACAAAAGTTGCTGGGGTGTTCATCATTCTGAAATTGTGTACCACACATTTGTATGAACTGTATTTAGTGTTAAGGCTGTTTTGGGGATGTCTTCCTCCTTGATGCAAATCTGGTTTTAGTCTGCTGTCAGATCAATCTTGGAGTAGACTGTGGCTCCTCCTAAGGCATTGAAGAGGTTGTCAATAAGTGGTAGTGGATGAAAATTCTTAATGGTAACTTTGTTTAGGGATCAATAATCTGTGACCTGGCACAGGGTACCATCCTTCTTGGCCACAAAGAACACAGTAGCCCCAAAGGGAGACTGTGAGGGGTAGATAAGTCCTTTTTCCAACCCCTTCTTGAGGTAAGCACATAGGGCGTTGTCTTTGTTAGGAGTCAGGCAATAGATGGATTGTACCTTAGGTACAGCTCCTTTGAGTTGGATAGAGTGTTGGATATGTTTTTCCGGAGGCAACCCAGGTAGAGCCTCTTTGAAGATTTCTGGATGGCAGGCTACAATTTTGCAATCCTGTGGAGTAGTGATATCTTGGTGGTCCTTGAAATGTATTATCTCTTACTGATAGGAGTCCCAGTCAATTGCCTTAAGGTTCTCCTTTTTTGTCCAGGGTCTTTGTGATGCGTACAAAGACTTGGTCACATAGGAGCTGGTCTACTGAGGCAGGGTAGATCTGGTAATTGACACCTTTGCGTTTGATGGTCAATACCAAGATTGCCCAGTCTATGTGGGGGTTGTTCTTTTTCAACCAGTCCAAACCCAGTACAATGCCAAACTTTGGAAAGTCAATGACTGGGCCTTGGATGGTGGAGTGCAGGTTCTCAAGCATGAAAGAGAAGGTGGTGGCTTCTCTTGTCATAGTGATGTGATGTTTATCAGCTAAAACCACGTTTTTAATCCGCAAAGGATTAGTGGCTAGCTTGAACTTGTTCAAAAAGTGGCTGTTGACCAGGGTGAAATTTGCGCCTGAGTCTAGGAGCACTGAACCTGTATAACTACATAAGCAGAAAGGATAGGAAATCAGTTTATTGGGATGTCTGTTGAGGATGTAGAGGATTGGATCTCCTAAGAGTACCTGTATCATTGGACACTGGTCCACTTCTTCAGGATGGTATTCATCATTGGGCGAGTCAGGAGTTGTGTGGGAAGAGCTTGGCTTGCTTAATGCTCTCCATGGGCTTTTCCCTTGTCTTGGTTGCCTTGTGTGGCAGTGATATAGAAATGAGTACGGTTTGGCTGGCTGTTGTTCCCATTTCCATGTCCATTTGCACCTGCGGGTTTGTGGTTTGCATTGCTATTGTTCCCAGGAGGCAGTTGATTGGAGTGCCTAGCTGGGTGAGAATCTTTGGGTTGCTCTCTCTTTCCAGTTTGTGCTGTGTGGAGAGCGTTGGACGTTTGCTCTGCTTTTTCTGCCTTGCAATACAGACTTTGCAAGTTGGTCACTTGGTCCAAGTTTACATGTCTCATTACATGCAACTTGAGCGTGTTGTAGTACATGAGATGGGTAGCTGGAGTGTCAAAAGCCAAATCTGAGGGGGCACATAGTCGGAGTTCCTTGTAAGCTTAGGTGAGTTCCTTCGCTGGCCTGTTTGGGTCAGGTTCTTTACTTGGCGTATAATCATGAGTGTGGTATCCTTTAGCACAAATCTTGCCAGGAAGTCTTGCTTGAAGGTGTCCCAATCCTTCTTGGTTTGTTCTTCATGCCACTTGTTACACCAGGTGCCAGCGTCATGAGTCAACCAGATGGAGATTTCTGCAATCCAAAATTGTTGTGGGCATTCCATTTGGGCCAGCTTGCTTTGGGAAAATTGGATCCATGCTGTAGTGTTGTTGTCATTGGCTCTAGCAAAAGGTTTCAAGGCAGCACTCCAAAGTCTCTGAGCTACGTAGGCGGGCATGGTGCTTTTGTCAGTTGCCCACAGCATGGCAGCGGGTGCTTGGAAGACCCTTGTGCTGACAGGGAATAGAAGGCAGGAAGCAGGATCACAGTGTTCTGGTAGAGGAAAAAGCCATTGGGTATCTCAGCACTAGGCTTATATGGTGTCCAGTCTAGCAGAAGGCCAGACATGATTCTATCAAGGATTTGTTGGCCGCAGCAAGTACGGGTAACAGACAGATTTTTTTTTGGGGGGGTAAAGTAGGATGGAAACCCTACTTCTGCTATCAATGTTGTAACTGTGCTGTTTTAGCAGAGTTACAAGTGGAAAATAGTTAGAAACTAGATAATATTCTTTATTGAGAGTTAAGGATTATATAGTCATTGGAAATTGTGGATAGTAGGAACATGATAGTGTTGATCACACTGTGGGATGGTGAAGGGGATTGCTTGATTCTTGTAATGAGTCAAGCACCAAAAAAGCTACCCACTAAATAGGATCAGCTTCTGTTTATGATATTTTATTTGGAAATCTGGGTTGCCTTCCTAAATTGGCTTCAGGTGACTGGTTAATTGGAATGTAGGTCATGAACCTGCTTACTCAGAACCTTTCTGGCAGGTTGAGCCTACTGTTTTGACATATCAATTTGTTGGGGTTTTATTGGCAGTTTCCCCATTGGGTGTCAATGATCACTCATTAATATCAAACACTGCAGATGGGTATGCCAACCAGACGGAGCTCAAGGACATGCTGGAGGAGTGGGCTACCCAACAAGCTATGTACACAGTTGTAACAAGTGCTGAGATGAAACAGAGGGAATGGGAAACCAAAGAAATTAGGACTGTGGGGCATACCTGTTGGTCCTACCCCCATCAACCACGCTGACATGCATCTTGCAGATGTATGTCTTTACAATTTTGGTTCAGCTCTCAGGCGCTTAAAGCCTGCCACATACAATGAACTTTGCAACTAAATTAAGAAGGGGTATGAGCTTTTCTCTTCCATATTTTTACAGGACTTATCAGATCCTGTCATATTCTATGCAAGTGATAGGGATAAATTCAGAAAGGACTCCCAACTCCCCCACGCTCATCCATTTGGTTTGTCAAGCTACATATGTGACAGAAGAAGAATTTGAGCAATTGAAGCAATCAGCTCTTTCTGCCTCTTCCCAGTCAACAAACCAAGCCTCCCCAACTCCCCCATCAAGACCAAGCCACCCGCCTTCCAACCCTGACTCTCAAACCACTACCCATTCCCTCCCCACTACCTCTGATGCTGTCCCTTTCATGGGCACAGAATATGGCAACATAAATTCCACCCATTCCCTCCCCTTATTGTCCTTTGATGAATAAAATAAAACTTTTCTTTGTTACAACTTATTAAAGTTGATATCATTTCTTCCAATTCATAATTAATAATATATTCTTTTTACATTATTGACATTCTCCATAATTAATAAAATGGTATACATTTGATGCAGTAACATATAAAATTATTTGCATAAATATTTTTCATTATCAATAATAAATTAAGGACCACTAATTTAAATGTTTTATTAGAATATTGCAGGTATGCATTAAATCCTGATATTTAGATATTATGTACATAAATCAATGCATTCTGTATAATAAAATGCATTGTAAATGTGGCCTTTTCTGTTGTAATTTATATAAATAGACTGTGTTTATATTAGGGAACCATTAACACTTGTTACAAATATTGATACATAGTGTATTTTACAGTCTGCATATTTACTTATTGATAATAATTCTATAAACTTTTTAGTCGGATTTTGTGAGGTAATAATAATATAATGGATCAATAAATTACTGTTTATGACCATTAATTGGCTGATCTTCTTTGCTGTGGCAACTGTGCATTTCTGGTACTGACACACTGGTATCCCATTGATTGGTTTCACATCATATTGCCTATTCAATGGGATGTGAAACCAACTAATGTGATACCAGTGTGTAAGTACCAGAAATGTACAATCACCACAGCAAAGAAGATCAGCCAATTAATGGTCATAAACAGTAATTTATTGATCCATTATATTATTATTCCTTCACAAAATCTGACTAAAAAGTTTACAGAATTATTATCAATAGGTAAATATGCAGGCTGTAAAATAGGCAACAGCACCCATGTTGACACTAAAAATGTCAACAGTGGCCATGTCAACACTTTGTCAACATGGTCACTGTTGACTCAAAACTCAAAATCTCCTATGTTTTTTTGCTAGTTGCACTAGCTTAATTATTTTTAAAGTGTTAAGGGGTGTGAACCCAGAAAACACAACAAAATTATGGTCATTTTGACACAATTTAATATTAAGCTTAACAAAAACTCAATTTAACCAGATTTTTCCTTTATGTTTACTAATAAAAATTAGTTTATTTTTATTTGTTTTCACAACGTAAAAGTGTTAATGTTGACACTTTTTAAGCATAACTTATTTTTAATAACAAAAATGAAGCATCTACAATAAAAAAATTAAGTGTGAACTTAAAAATATTTTTTTTATTAAATTAACATATAGAAAAAACATTGCACATACAGTTGATTGTTAAAATGTTCATCTTATAAATATATATGTGGCACTTATTCCGGCTTTAATATATTAAGTGGTCTGGTGGCTAATAGGGATTCAATAATTTAAGCATGAGTTACTATATAATTTACTATAATATTTATTATTGAAAATGATGTCAACACTCAGAAATGTTGTCTATTTGCTTGTGATCATCCGCCAGGGTGGAGTTAAGCAAATTAGAGTGGCGCAATTTAGCTTAAATTAATATGTCACCTCCTATAAAGAATGTTGTAAGTGATGTTGTCAACACTTTACCCTATTCATTATCTTAACCAGCGTGTTAACAACATCTTATATATACAATGATAAAATATCATCTTACCACTACCCAAACATTATTTTCAATAAAGAAATAAAGAACTTTGATACTTTTTTTCTTATTTTCATATGATTTTTTTAATTTTACTATCTGAACAAAAACACACAGAAAATGGCTAATATTTGCTAGCCTGCATAAATTTAATTAAGAGTACTATGAAAAAACATAGTAAATTTTCAAAAAAATGTCAACAGTGAAAATGTCGTCAAAAATAATTTCTACAGTTTTTCTAATTGACAGTGAGAATTCAGCTTTTTTTACTAATTGTCACTCATAATGTCAACACTTTTCATTTCTCACATATAAAACTTTATGTTTTACATAATGAAATCATCTGATTTTTTGATATGTTGTATTTTTGATTTTTCTGTTTCATATTTCTGATTTTTAAAATAAAATCTATTTATAAAGCTAATACTTTCACATAAATCTCTTAACTTTTAACTTGTTATTTATAACTTTAATAAAAGAAAATAATACAAGTATTTGTTACCTTTTAAATGCCAATAAAAGCCATATGAAGTACACTTTTAATATATTATGTTTTTAAGTTGTTTTGTTTGTTTTTTAAATACATTACTTTATTTAAACACTTTTACAAATTATTTTAGGACAAAAACACCTCTAAGCAGCCCAAAGGAACCAAGTGTCCCTCTAAGCCCACCAAATCTACCAAGAAGATGCCTGTCTCATCAAAGAAGGCCACTCATAAGCCCTCCCCAAATCCCTCCCTTGAGCCCTCTCCTGAGCCCTCTCCTGAGAAGAGCCCTGCTCATTCCACTGGGGGAGAGAAAACTGATGGTTCCCTTACGGATCACAGTTTCTACAACTTGGCTTCAGATGAGGAGCCAACCAAGAAGCAGTGCCAGGTCAAAAAGACCCCACCCAAGGGTAAGTCTTCTGCACATGAGGAGCACCACAACAAGCCCCCTTCTGCTTCCCCACCATCATCAAACTCCCCTCCTTCCAGTTCATCTGTGGATGACTCAAAGCCCCGCCCTGATTACTTCCCTGGCTTTTGCCATGCTCCTGCTAGCCTCTGGGACCCTCTGTTGGCCCATAATATCTGCTTGTTGATGGAAAATTTAAGGTTCCTTATTCCTTGCCTAATTATTTTCCCATTATGAGTGTAAAGGAAAGTACAACTATGGTGGCCAATGGTTATATTTTCTCTTGTAACAACACCAACCGGGGCTTCAAGAGCCGGCACTATACTTGCAAGGACCGCTCCTGCCCAGTGCAGCTCAATACTGAGCGCTGGGACTTGGTACAAGCCATCAAGGGTAACCACACTTGTGTGATGCCCAACACAACCATTGCCTGCCTTCTCAAATGGTATCTGGTGAAGGTCATGCCCACCTCAAAGGACCTTTCCCTGACTCAGCTGGCTGTTCTTGCGTGCAAGTACCTCTCCCCCACCAAACTCAAGAGGGTGCCAACCCACACCCAGTTGGTCAAGTTTGTGAGTGATAGGCGCCAAGCCTCAAACCCCCTGTCTAAGAGCGCCATCACCATTAAAGCCCTGGTCCTCACAGATGCCCTCAAAAAAACTGAGGATGGTGAGATGTTTCTGCTCCATGACAATGGGCAGGAAGTGGAGGACTGGATCATTGCCTATGCAACAACCCAAACCTGGAGCAGCTCAATACTGCTACCACCTGGCTGTGTGATGGCACATTCTGCAACCTGCCCAACTATCTTCAAGCAGTTTTGGGTCCTGCGTGGGCAGTTCAATGACCAGGTTATCCCCCTTGTGTTCTTCTTCCTTCCTGGTGCCAAGACAGAAGTCTACAACAGAGCATTCAAAATTGGCCGGGATGCTTTGAGCTCCCTTCCCACCAACCAGCTCCCCCCTCCCACCCACACCACCAGAGCAAACCCTTCCTCCGCTGAGAAGGATGAGTTGACCCTAGCTGCAGAGCAGCTAGCTCATACACATTCACTTGGGCCAAAGGTGATCATAATGGACTTTGAGCAAGCTCAGTTCAGAGCCTTTGAGGCCACCTTTGATGAAGAAGTTCAGGGCTGCTTCTTCCATTTTAGGCAGGCCCTTATCAAGAATCTCAAGAGCAAGAAGGAGCTTTTTGACAAGTATCTTAACAATGGTAAAGGGAAGTGCCGCTTTGCCATCACCCAGTTTGCTGCCTTGGCTTTTATGCGGCCATAGCATACTGGGCTTGGCTTTGAGGCCCTCCTGGAGGATGCTTATGTGAAGAAGCCTCTGCCATCTTCAAAGGCAACCTTGAGTACTTTGAAAAGCAATGGGTAGGCAAGAAGATTACTGCCCGGAGGGGAAAGAGTGGGGCCACTGCCCCTTGGAATTGCCAGGGCGCCTGCATCAAGGGGAAGATGAAGAACACCTCCAACTTTGAGGTTTGGCACAAGCACTTGAAGACCAAGTTTGGGTCCAACCCCAAATACAACAAGTTCTTTGCCAAGCTACAGGAGGAGCAGGCCAGAAATGTCTCCAAGTTTTGCAACCTGGCCAACCAGGTTGCCCCCAAGAAGAAGAGTAAAGATCAGGAGTACCAAGAGGCAGTGCAAAAGGTGGTGAAGAAGAAGTATAAGGTGGCAGAAATCAAAAAATACCTTGAAGATGTCACAATTGCTCTTGCTGGTGGGTTTAATTAGCCTAATAAACTTTGCTTTGCCTGGATTGTTTTTACTTTTGGATTTTTATATTTTTTAATTTTTTGGATAGTTGTTAAGATTTTTAGATCTTGAAGAAGAGATATAGCTTTTATTGTTCATATTAGGTATGTTGGTAAATATGAATCTGTATGAAGACAGATGTGCTTCTATTGGTGTGCATGGGTGTGCAGCGGCTGTGTTCTGTTGCTGGTTGATCCAAGTGATGGGGAAGTCCTGTGGTCCTTTGGAGACGCGACACTGTCTGTGGTGGTTTGGCAGGAATTCAAAAGTATCAATAAATTGCTCTTACTGTAATTAGACACCACTACTATTTGTACTAGTAGTGATGTTGAAGGGTATTAATTGTCTGCCTTCCAAGTGATCTTGGAAGGACCCTTTATAGTTGACATCTAGCAGCCAGACTGGCGTCTAGCTTTGGACAACTCTTACTAGCTAGCCTATCATCCCCGAGCTACTAGTTTCACCCCCTAGAGTTGGATCCCAAACCTGAATAAGGTTTGAGATGAGGTAATATTCTAGGCTTCTGATTTCTCCTCTTCAACCTAGATATACCTTGACTTAGTTATGGCAAACTAATTTGGCATCCATTTTGGCTGACCTGCCCTTGTGCTTGGTATAATGCGCAAAATTTGCAGGGCGGTCTTCTGTCTCACTTCTTGGTGAAACAGGATGTTGTAATTCCCTGTTATAATCTCTGAGTTGGGTTTGCGTCCTTATTTGGAATCCAGAATATCTAGCATCTAATTATAGAAGCTTCTGGATTGGCCCATGACCTGAGACCTGGAATGTCTCAGGTGTCTTCTGACTTGGAAACTATATCAATCTTATTATAGTTTCTCCGTATTCCAGAATAGCTGTGTCACTCTGGCTATGATCCATCCAATGTCAACCCACAGCTTTAGTGATAGTGATATGAATCAGTCAACCCTAATAGATCAGGATTTCCTGAAAATAGTACTAATCTTTTTATGTATAAATGGTAAGTTTCAGATACAGTTTCAATGTGGTTTTGTAAGGAATATCTTATATTCTGTTAATTTATCTTTAAGGCATGAGATTTTTTCAGTTGTGCTTATATAAAGTATAATAAATTTTAATTAAATTTTTCTTATATTTTGTAGTTATTATGATATATAAACTATCTTTATTTTTGGTTCATTGAAATTATAATTTTATGGGAATAAAAATAATTTTAAAATAAAAAGTGTAATTTACATAGTAAATTTAAAAATAGTTGATTATATCTCCTTATTCTTATTACTTATGACAATTTTTTATTGCATTTTTTGAACTCTCTGTAGTTTTTTTTAGTATAATAAAGTATTTAAAACATATTTTTATGATAAAAATGTTCAGGGTAAAGTGTGCTGTTACTTAAAAAAGTGTTGACATCCAGGAAACAACATTATGTAAAACTGGGTTGTCACTTTACTATAGTGTCAACATGGCCACTGTCAACATTTTTAGTATCAACATGACTACTGTTGACATTATCAGTGTCAACACGGGTGCTGTTGACAATTGCTCTACTCTAGATACCTTAGAGGAAAGCTTTTGTCTTCTGTGGGCTAGAAAACCTGCTGCCAAATGTTGCAACCAAGTTTCTAGACTTGCCTGCCAACATATCTTCCAATACACAGGGGGAGCTCAATGAGGCACCCCTTGAAATATCTAACAACATGAACCAATCTGATGGCAATATCAAATTGCAGGCACTTTCTTCTAATTAGGAGCGCTACCAATTTGACCTGCTGATCCCCACACAAGTTATTCCTCAGCTCCAATTCTTACATGGAACATGCCATCCCCTTGTGGCCATGTGGCTTTCCCCATATAGTATATTAATCACAATATTCTATAATAAACAATACCTTATTCTTATTATTCCTGTCATTTATATTATACTTTTGTTGTGATGCTCACAGAAGATGGATGTTGAGGATAAAGGAACCTCAGGTAAATTCTGCCAGAGAAGCTAAAGAACTACTTCTACTGGGCTGTGGGTTCCAGGAGACAGTAGGTTCTACTTAGATCAATCCTAGGGCACTAATTCTAAACTTGTTAGCACAGCAAGGAGATTGTCTTGTTACCTGAAGTAGTGAAGGCAACAAGAAAAGCAGAGTCTAAATAGAGTCTGGTTAGAAGCTTGAGTCTTTTAAAAAAACAAGCTAAAAGTGCAGTAGTGTGGGTAAAAGGTATCTTTATTGTTAAGAAAAAGAGCTATTATATACTTGTATTATTCCTGCACATTTGTTAATGTGCAGGAATGGAGAAGGGAACTGAGGAGAGACTGAACTACTTTTCATCCAGTAGTTGTCAGGATCATCCCAATTAACTGATAGGTCATGCACCCATGTTTCACCTCATGGGTGAGTGAGGGTATGATGCACAGTCATCACACATCCCCCCTCTTGACAAGACTACATAAGGGAGAAAGAAGCTGATGACTGATACATGTCTTCCTATTGCGCCAGTTACCACAAGGCAACCCAGGGCATTAGGGATAATACCATTGAGATCAAGGTACTTCTGGAAGAGCTGCTGCAAGAGAACGCCTACCTCAGAAGAGAGAATCAGAAAAATAAGGAACTGGTGGATGAAGCCAACAAGATCTTCTCAGTGGTACAAGGTTGGCAAGGTCTAGGAACCAGAAGAGGCACTGTCATCAGCAGAGTCATAACTGAAAGCACCTAAGTAGAATTGCCTGACCTGATGGATGAGGTGGTCATGGAACCAACAGATGAGATTGGAACCAATCAGGGGGATGGAACAGATAACCATGAGCAGTCTCCAACTGAAACTTTGGGAGGAAACCAAATACCTATTTTCCTGACACCTGGGAGGGAACAACAGGGAGACACAAGTAGAGCACTTAGCCCTGCAATCACCAGTTACTGGGAGGTGGTTGCTAACCAGGCAGGAAAACAAGGCAATCAACCCAGAAAAAATAACAATCACCAGCCAACAGTAGGAAGAACCAGCCCACCAGAAAACAGGAGCCAATCACCGGCAGAAACAGAACAAAACCAACCAGAAATACAAACCAACCAACCAACCAAAAAAAACAGAACAAAACCAACCAGAAGAACAAACCGGGGGAACAAACATGTGCTGTCACAGTAGGTTCCATAATGCCAGGTATTGTTTGTCCAAGTAAGAAGGTACAAAAGGCCGGAAAACCTGTATTGAAATTGGCTGAGTTAACGGATTTAAACCAAACAATCAATTGAAAATGGGTCACGGCTGCTCCAGTCTGCCAGATGAAACCAGCTCCCCCTTGCATACTGACGTTGATAAATTGACGTAATATGAGGGTCACCCAATATAAGCTCATTAATCAGCATGGTTGTCAGAAACTGGTCATGAAAGGGTTCTTTGCAACCTGGAATAGATACTTACTTGAAGATTCCAAAGGAATAGGAGATCAAGACTCAGGTGGTATTGCTTAGTCAAATTTTCTGATATATATTGAATAATTTTCCCTGTTTCAACTCTAAGAGTTGAGTCCTCCTAAATTTACTCAATAAAAATCAATTATCACAAGTTCTAATTTTAAATTTTAAAAATGCATCCTGTGATTGGGTTGTTGCAGTATATCCCGTACAATTTGATTCTGAACCAAATCATTTTAGGAAGATGGGGCCCAGCATTTGGAACTTTGTTGTTGGCGCCGCAAAATGTTAATTTCATGCCAGCCAATTTTGTAGCTCCTCCCCCCATTCTTGAAGATGAAAATTGTGTCACTTCTCAATGCCCAGAATTCTACGCTGAAGATGCATTGATGCTTTCCCAGGTCATTTATCTTGGTTTACTCTGGTTAGGACTGATTGTTCTACTTAATCCTGGAGTTACAATTGGAAATTTCACAAAAAGATATTTAAAGCCGTGTTGGTGGTTAATCATCAATTCTATGTGGATTTGGGTGGTAATTCCCCATCATTTAGAAACGGCTTCATATTATCTAGAGATTTCTGTCACACGTGCCGCCTGCGGGGAGCAAGCAAAGTGTTGGCTTGTAACAGCTCACTCCCACCAGCAGAGCTGTTAGTAGCAACAATGCGCTACTCAGCAATCAATTGCTGCGTAGCGCATCTACGCAACAAAGAAATCTGCTCCCAGGGAGTGGATCAAATTGTTGCATAGCATTGCATTGTAACATTCGCTTAAACACAGCAAATTGTTACACTGCAATGAAGCGCATTGTACTGCTGGTACAATTGAGGGCTGTGTAAGTAGCCCTTTGGTACCAGCGGTACCATCTGGTAAGTTAATATAACTAATTTTTACATTAATTAATTTATCTTTTTAGGTACTTCTAAGGTAAGTATCCAGGCCAACTCCAGGGCATAAAACTCATCATCAATTCCCAATTTGTTCAAAGATAACAATGGAGCTTCCATACAAAATAAAAGGGATAGGAATGCAGGAAATTCTCCCACTTTACCCAATAACCATGCTAATGAAAGTTCTGGAAATCTGGAGGTAGTATCTTCAGATGAAGAGACAGTCTCTGAAAAAAAGGTGCGTACTGTGCCAACACCCAGGACCCCAACTCTGATCACCTACCAGGAGGAAGAAGAGTTTCCCAACTAGGTGGTGGATGTCAATCTGGAAAATGCTCCTGATAAAGTCAAGCTTGCAAGAATGGAAGCCAGATCCTTGGGCCTAAAGGATAAATTTAAAATGACTTTAAAAGTCCTTCCTCCCTTTCAAGTAAGTAAACAGCTTATCTTCCTCTAATATTTCTTAGCCTTCCAACCCAGTCACTCACATAGAGGCATTGGGTCTACTGGCTCTGGAACACATCTGCTTGGAGAATATTCATCTGGTTCTAGATGATGAACCTATGAAAGAGACATATGCCAAAGCCATAGCCATGGCTGGTAATTAATACTACCATATTACTGAGGAAGGTCTCTTAGAAGCTCTGAATGTGGAGTTGCTTGTTTGGCACCTTACACGGTATCATCCCAGGGAAGCCAGCACCATCATGGAGGTATTTGAGGCCATAGCCAGCGCCATGGGAAAGGCACTTGTGAGGTAGATCCCAGACAAACTACGTACTGGAAGAGGGTGAGGTACTGAGGACAACTTTTGTTTTGCCCAAAACCTGATCCTTGATGGGTACACCATCCCAGAAGTCTCCACAGACAACTTCCCTCTGCGTCTTCATAAAGGGGGGCTCTATCTGGCCCTATGCCATTCTTCCTGGTACAAGATTGAGGCAGAGGTAGGGCGTCCTGCCAACGTAGCACTTGCTTGCCAAATCCTGATAACTAAGACTGGGAACAGGAAGATAGCCAAACTCCTGCTATACTGTCAGCTAGCTATGGTTGCACTTTTTGGAACCTCCTTGTCAGGAGCCAGACTCATAGGAGTGCAGTGGCCACAATTCTTTGTAGACATCTGTACATTAGTGGCCCTGCTCCAGAGGGATCTCAACATGATAGGAGTAGCTGCACCTACCTAGGCCAGCTACGTAAACAGCTGGCGCATGCAGAT